>CM076682.1:118060172-119260172 GCA_038501925.1 Xenopus petersii
TCCATCTGACCTGTGGAAGGAAGACTTGGCAGCTTTTGTTGAAGAGCTAGATGTATGTATCCTATTTGTTTTTTATGATAAAAAGCTTAATTTAACATTCATGTTCCCAGTTAATTTGGCATGTTATTTCAAGCACACAAAGGTACATGCTCTAACTTTTGATTGCTCCTTTGGTGCAATTTATTGCCCACTTTTAAAATTGCCTTCTGATCCAGAGCTGAATACTCACAAATTATCTTTGGTCGAATAGTAATTTTGAATACGAATTTTTTAATTTTCAACATTCACATATTCTAATTTTAATCCCCCTATTCAAATGTAAATTTGAATGTGAGATTTATCACACCTAGACCATGTAAACAGTTCTAATTTTAATATTTGCCACCTAAAATCTGCCGAGTTCATGTACAAGTCAATGGCAGAGGTCCGTTGAGCCATTTGGAGAAGTTAATAGCCTTCCTGACATTCAAGGTTTTTTTTTTTTCCGGGAGAAAAACTCGATTCGCACGAATAGAATATGAATCAAATACAATTCAAATTTTTGGGTCGGAACCATTTGATCGAATATTTGCCATTCAAGAGACTAAATTAGATTTATGTAGGTTTTCATTCGCCCAGGTCATGATTTACAATATCTACAGTGATGAGTCAAAAGCAACAGGACTTCAGTGATAAATGAAAATCTTTTACTGCTCATTCAAACAGCTTACTCTGAAGAACTTGCTCTGATGATTTGTCAGACTTTTCAAGATTACTTAGCAAGTACAGTTGGTTTGGACTTAATCACAACTAGGTATTTTTAAATTCTTCTCCCTCAAATGTCAGTTTGAAGCTATTCTGTCTTAGAGCCAATAATGAACTTCACTTCATAAGAAGATGGTTTCTGTTTGCAAACTACAACACATTGTTCAATGAGACTTAATTCTGTGTTTTATGTTAATGCAGAGGGTGGAAGCTCAAGAAAAGGAAGACGTCATGGCTGGGTTTGCAGGCAAAGCAATAAAAGGCAAAATTGGCAAACCCAAAATGAAAAAATTACAGCTTGAGGAGACTTTGCCATCTCTTTATGGCAGGAGAGTAGAGCCCCAAATCAGCGCAATGAAGGCAGATGCCAGCAAAAAGATGCTAAAGAAAAAGAAGGTGAGGCTGCTTGCTAAAAGAATTACCTGCATTGGCTGTATCTTTGGGATTCTTATTTTTGTGTTACAACTAAGAGGTACAGCCATATGAAAACGTTTGAGAACCCCTCTTAATTCTTTGGAGTTTTGTTTATCATTGGCTGAGCTTTCAAAGTAGCCACTGTTTCCATAACATGCCTTATGGAAACAGTAGTATTTCTATTATAGAAGATTGGATAAAAGATAAAAATTTGTGTTCAGACAACACCCATGGGAAATGAAACCATGCCACTGTTATCTTTTGTTGAAAGTGGAGTAAATTATTATGCAGGCTAAGAGCGGCTTCCAAACTTTTTCATATGACTGTACAAGATCCGTGCTTGTGCTGGAGGAGCATGGAGTAGCTTCACCTATTTAGCCCAAGAAACAACAAAAGAGTTAAACACTAGGTAAAAAGTATGTTCAGTACAAGTCCTATACAATGAACTTATGGCTCTTCTTGGAATGGTTGTGTTATTTGGTAGCTACATATCTCAAGTAAAGCATTTTCAGGTTGTTGCCTCCTTGTGTTTTTGATTAGTGTCCTACTATTATAAATATTCTCAATTATCCAGTCTGCTACATTGTACCACCATCTGTGAAGTTTGCTTGGGTAGGAGCAAACAGCACCTTTCCTAACCTACAGAAGTGCAGATGGAAGGGCTGGGTGAGACTTGATGTATATTTCCCTGTTTAATTACTGGAGGTGCAGTCCTTGCTAGTTATACAGGCCAGGGTGTCTATATTGTTTGTAGCAACACTGTACACTTTTTCTAGTGATTAAAATAAATTCCATATCTCCTTAGTTCTGAAGTATGTTTCTCCTGTGATTTTAGCTCCCAGGTTTCTGTAGAGTGATTTCACTGTTTCTTTACCTAAACTGAGCTGCATGTATTTTGTGGATTGCAAAGCTCCCATCCCCCCCCCCCCGTAGTGCACATGTTCAGCCCTCCACATGACTTTACAGGGCCTTGCAATGGTTTTCTCTCTGCAGCTGTAATACTCTGAACACCTCACGAAATTCTCTGCTGCCAAAATAAGCTGTCACAACATTACTTTGTTCTTGAGAATTCACTGGTTGTCTGTTAAAATTTGTTTTAAGGGTGAAATGGACTCTATTGCACTGAAAATGGAGTTTGATGAGGAATTTGGCTCTGCACCAGCAGAGGGAGGTGCAGAAGATTCCCTGACCACCACTCCGGTAAAACCTGTAAAGCCCAAAAGGGAAAAAAAAGAACCTGGTAGGTATCTTAGCATATTGGTCATGTAATTGTTGTGTTATAAATGAATGATATTGGTGTATGATGTTCCATACTTTGTAAGACTTCTGGTATAGCCATATGAAAGTAATGAAAGTAATATTGCTTCATGTCTTAAATTTCATAGAAAGATTGAGTGTAGCTTAGGAGTTTGTGAGGTAAAGGCAGTCTTGTAGCAAGTAAACTCTCCTCCCTAGGTGTTTTCATAGCTAAAGCTCATGTAACTAATTTACCAGGAGGATCCATGGTTTTAGTTTAGTAGAATGGCAGATATAGGAGCAGCCATGTTACTGTTCCCCTGCACAGCATCTCTGATCACCCATGCCTGCTTGATGTTCGTATACCTTGATGTTTTCAAGTGACCGGTCTTCTTTACTAATGCTATTCTCTCAGTCCCACTTTCAGGCAGACCGTAGCATTATATATTTATACTAAATACTCCGAATGGACGAGTTATTATGAAATAAAATGCAGATTGAAACCAAGTGTATTAAGCAGCAAGCAGTTCTAAGAACCAACTATAAAATAAAAATAAAGCCCTGTATAGACAGCAATGTAAAGGTTTCCACATACTATGAGATCTTTGTTCCTAGCTAGTGCGGGTAATTTGTTAACTCAATAGCTTCTCAAAGGATAACAAACACCTTTCATGCTGGCAGATACTGCCTTCCAGAAGGCACCAACGAGTACTTTAGTTAGATTACAGGCATATTTGCACATCTGTCTTATATCTGATTTTGATGCACAGGTCAATGGAGACCTTGGTGTAAAGAGAGTGACATGAAACTGAACTAACAGATTTTTTTAATGTACACATTTTTATTTGAGGTCCTCGAGCCAAAAAGAACATATTAACACCCAAGTCATCAACCAAGAAAGGGAAAAAGCGAAACCCTTGGTCAGATAATGAGTCGAAATCAGACAGTGACCTGGAAGAAGATGAGCCAGAATCCTTGGTCATTCCTCGGGACTCTCTCCTAAGGAGAGCTGCTGGTATGTATGAATGGAAATATGGGGGAATGTGTCTGGGGCACACACTATTGCTTCTCTGGATATTTCAATGTATTCCAAATGGTGCCGCAGATATTGGGCTGGTGTATTTTTTTGAAGAAGAGGAGTGCCAGTCTGGGGTAGGAGGTTAGTGACTAGAATCAATTAGGAGTACCTAACAACTTGACAAACCCTAGTAGTTCTAGGTTTCATTCTCCTTTTAAGAATTGGCATATTTATTTCCCTTTGCCGAACAATTATTTCAATAAAATTTGATTGCATAACAAAACAATGATAGTCCATATCCAGAGTTTTATGGTGCAGTTCGGTGAATAAAACTTATCTGGGCACTCCCATAGAGAAGTAATAACCTCACCGCTAACACATAACCACTGACAACTGTTAGCTGCAGGCCTCACTCAGGCTTTTATAGAGGATCTAAAAACGCCAAGATTATTCTTGAATGATCCTCCACTGGAAGTTGCCTGCACTTATGGAGAAGGAACGCTCAAGAGTCATTTATTACCTGTAGTCCACTTGTCTGCAGTATTTACACCTTTCATCCATTCTCTCATTTTACTGAATAACAAATCTGATCATAAAATAGCTGCCAATGCAGGATTTGTTATTTATAAAAATGAGGGAATTTTTTGTAGACTTCACATTGAGATACCAGACTGGTGGTGTCAAAGTATATCTAAAGTAGATACAGAGGCATTAAAGGGAAAGGTCTAGACGTACACAACATAGGACTGAATTTTTCTGTTCCTAACTCCTATACAATGGCAACTGAGAAATCCATGTCGCCAATAAAGCAAAGTTGTATTGAAACAACAATTTAAAGACCGTTATTGAATCTTTTATCCAGAATGCTTGAGACCTGGGGGTTTCTGGATAAGATATCTTTTTGTAAAGATATCTTTTTTCTGGATAAGAGATCTTTCTGTAATTCAGATCTTCATCCCTAAAGTCTTCTAAAAATCATTTAAACAGTTTAAAAAGTAGGCTTAGTTACAATCAAGCACAAGGTACTGTTTTTTTTATTACAGAGAAAAAGCAAATTATTTTTTCTCTGTCAGCATTCACCACAGACACTTCCAACTGCTATCAGCTTCCAGCTGGGCTCATTCCATGTTTTGCCAACTGTTACCCAGGTCTGTACTGGGCTTGGCCTTGCACATCTATCTACCACTCAGGGTGCCCGAATGGCAGAAGGTTGGTGAGATGGGCTATTCTCCCGGGCGGGAAAGGTACCCGCCACAGCACAGGTGACCTTTTGCCTGCACAAGCTGCCAGTTAAAGCTACCCAGGGGCCAAAGGGGCCGCTCTGCAGGTCCTGTTCAGCGTGGGAGGGGCCAAAGTCTACCCCAGGGGGCAACCCCACTGCAGCAGAAGCGTGCACCCTGTTAGAGGGCACGTCCCAGGAACCGGGAGCCAACCAAGCAGAGGAGCCTCAAGCTGCACTTTGGGCAATCCAGCTGTTGCAATCCTTGGCAACATTGCAAGGACTAGCTGCCATAGCTGACAATTTAGGAAAGGCCTTAGCCAAGCTTGGGCACAGGTCAAGCGGTAAATGCAAATGGTCAGATGTTTCCAAGGAGGATGCTGTCTTCCATACTTCATCTAACAGATCATCCGCTGATCAGGCCTCCTCACAGTCTGAAGGCGATTTACCACCATCTGATGTTTCTTTGGGAGAGGAGGAAGACGATCAGGAAGAGACTAGGGACCGAGTGACAAGGGTCATAAACCTTGGAATACAAACAAACCCCACGGCAAGTATTACCAAGATGGAGCAAACTGAAGTTATCATACCAGTACCAGCACAAGAGAAATTCTCAGGGGTTTACTCCAATCTGTTAATTGTCCCAAAGAAGGACTGATCCTTCAGACTAGTGTTAGACCTCAAACAGCTGAACAAGTTCATACAATCCGTTCGATTCAAAATGGAAACCCTTCAATCAGTCATTCGAGGAATGAAACAGGGACAGCTCATGATTCGGGGCCTTTGTTAGATACGCCATTTGAATCACTAAGCTCAATCTCTGACACTTGGCTTACCTGGAAAGTGGTGTTTCTAGTGGCAATCTCCTCAACCAGGAGAGTATCTGAACTGAGTGCATTATCTTGCGACCCTCCCTTCCTGGTTTTTCCTTTTTCAAGGATAAACAGTTTTACGGACTGTTTCATTCCTACCAAAGGTAGTGTCATCCTTCCATATTAATCAGGATATCGTGGTACCATTCTTGTGTCCGGAACCCAAAAATGACAAGGAAAGGCCACTTTGTAGTTTAGAAAGAAGTCCGTGCACTCTGGTGGTACCTGGAGAGGTCCGGTGAACTCAATCCCTCTTCATTCTACCATCTGGACCTCGTAAAGGCAAAACCTCCTCAAAGACTACCATTGTGAGTTGGATTAGACAACTGCTCCTGGTCCTCAGTGCACATTTTCACCAAATTTTACAGACTTGACACCCTTGCATCAGCCGAGGCCTCCCTCGGGTGCACATTGTTACAATCAGTTGTACAATAATATAACTGATCAATTAGGCTCTTTCCCACCTTGCTGTTTTGGGTCTGCTTTAAGTCCCCATAGGGCCCCGTGTCCCCCTAAACACGACAGAGAAAACAGGATTTTGTTACCATTAAATTTGTTTTTCTGTAGTCTAAATGGGTACACAGGGCTTCCCGCCCTTTGGAAGAGCCATTGATCAGTTGGTCGCGTCCAGGATGGCTACCTGGGCTACCGATCTGCCTAAATAGTTACCTTTTGGTTATATGTTTTTATATTCTATTTTAAGTTGGAACAAACTGAGTGGTTCTGTATGGTGTACGGGGTTAAGCCCTGTGTGGCACCCCCCTTAATTAATATTGAGTGTCCTGCCTCCTGGAGGGGTGGAGCTTAACTCCATAGTCCACGTGTCCCCCTTTAGACTACAGAGATACAGATTTAACGGTAAATAACAAAATCCTGTAAAAAAAAAAAAAAAATTTACGTATTTGATTAATATATATTGATAATGGCTTTCCAAATCATGGATCCCATACCTATTTCTAACTTCATGTCTCTTAAATTCTGCCTAGCTGAAAGACCCAAGTACACATTTGATTTCTCTGAAGAGGAAGATGCAGACGATGATGACGATGAAGGTGTCATTACCCGCAATAATAATAATATTGATGACTTCAAACCGCCATCTTCTCCTGCTGCATATAGTCGGGATGAAGATGATGATGTTCTCTCTGAAAGTCAAGAAAAAGATGACTATGATTTCCCTTCTTTCAAGTCTACCCCAGCCACACAGTAAGCAGAGATATAGTTAAATATCAATATAAACCATAACTATGCATTGTGATCAGCCATTTAAAGCTGGTATTCATTTTCTCATGAGACTCATTCTTTGCTTTGTGTAGAAAGCCTTCAGAATCACAAAAGAAAAAAGACAACATATTTTCATCTTCTTCGTTTTCAGAAAAAGCAGAAGGTATGTAAATTTTTTATTTTCTCTTACTCCTCAAATGCATGAATAAAAATGATAAAGAAATGTATTTTTTTTTTTTTTTTTTTTTTTTTTTAAAAGATGCTGCAAAATATAACAGTGACGATGATGATGATGAACCCTCCCCACTTTACTCTTCATACTCCTTAAAAACGTCAGAGAAAAAAGCAGGCAAAGGATCTAGTAAGAAAGGTAAGGGAAGAATAGATATTGAATTCAGTGGCCCTTTTATTATCGTCCACTATTGATACACGTGCCAGGATAGTTACATAGTTACATAGTTACATAGTTAAATTGGGTTGAAAAAAGACAAAGTCCATCAAGTTCAACCCCTCCAAATGAAAACCCAGCATCCATACATACACCCCTCTACTTTTAATTAAATTCTATATACCCATACTAACTATAGAGCTTAGGATAGGACTGACTGTTTCTGAGTTAACAGTTGTTTTCAAAGATAGGAATTTGCTTGTACAACTTCAGAAATATCCATTCAATACAAAAAACGTTTTTTTTAAGGAAATCTAAAATATTCCCCTATTTCCTTATACATTCTTTTAAATCCGAGGTTTTGTGTAAAAATATGGTTAATTATACAGATAGTTTATGCTGAATATTACTGTCACTATTTCATTTTAACACAAATACAATAACTTTCTTTTTGAGAACCTGCAAAATATAACAGTGATGATGATGAGGAACCCTCCCCTCTGTACTCCTCAAATTCCTTCAAATCTACAGAAAAGCCAACTAGCAAAGGATCTAGTGCGAAAGGTAAGTAATCAAGCAATGGATGGTTTGGATGAATTACTTGCCCTCCGTGCATAGAGGGAGGAATGGAGTAGGGTGTGACAGATACTACTACTAATACAAGTATTTTGATAAACTTCAAAAAAAGACCATTTACAGTATATTTAAAGGGATAGTCATGGGAAAACATGTTTTTTTCAAAACGCATCGGTTAGTAGTGCTGCTCCAGCAGAATTCTGCGTTGAAATCCAATTCTCAAAAGAGCAAACAGATATTTTTTTTATATACAATTTTGAAATTTGACATGGGACTAGACATATTGTCAGTTTCCCAGCTGCCCTCAGTCATGTGACTTCTGCCTGCATTTTAGGATGGAACTACTTTCTGGCAGGCTGTTATTTCTCCTACTTAATGTAACTGAATCAGTCTCAGTGGGACTTGGCTTTTACTGTTGAGTGTTGTTCTTAGATCTACCAGGGTGCTTTTATCTTGTGTTAGGGAGCTGTTATCTGGTTACCTTCTCATTGTTCTGCTGATAGTATTGCAGTATAGCAGTAAAGATTGACTGAAGTTTATCAGAGAACAAGTCACATGACTGGGGCAGCTGGGAAACTGACAATATGTCTAGCCCCATGTTCGATTTCAAAACTGAATATAAAAAAATCTGTTTGCTCTTTTGAAAAATAGATTTCAGTGCAAAATTCTGCTGGAGCAGCACTATTAACTGATGCATTTTGGAAAAAAAAACATGTTATCCCATGACAGTATCCCTTTAAGCTGGGACAGATTTTGCATAATAATAATGTAGTCCTATTTCCTATAGCCATAGGATACACATCTCCCAAATTGTCCATCTGTATGGTCTTCAGCAGGCCATGGCGGACCTGCAACTGCCTCCTGTATGTACGTGAAATTACACATTTAGGACTATGCCATGTGACAGTTGCCTAAAACAGCCAATGCTGGAGCTTTTAGGTAGTTCCAGTTGAACAGAAAGGAACAATTGCAGATATTTGGGGAAGGGGGTGGTTTTACCCTCTACAGACATATTTAATTGCCCCCGTATAGTGAAACAGAAAAAGTTTTCATACATTTCTTCCTTTTGTTTAAGAATCCACCAGATATAACAGCGATGAAGACGATGATGACGATGTACCGTTTTCCTCATTCGTTTTTAAATCTTCAGAAAAATCAGCAAGTAAAGGTTCTAGCAAGAAATGTAAGTTTGTTATTAGGCTCATACGATTCCATTGTGCATATGGGAAGTGGCCCAGGTAGGCATGGAAAACGTAAATATTCTTTCTTACATTTTGCGGGTTGTTGATAATCTAAGGAAAGCTACTAGATTTTTGTGCCTCTAATGTTTCCAAATTCAACTGAAAAATCAGTTGAACTTGTGTTATACTTTTATATTAGTATAAATCCCAGACACTGTGCAGCCTTTGGTAAATTCCATTAGATGGAAAGTAAATCACAATAAACCCAATTCCTATTGAAATGAAAGTTGGTACTTGTTTTAATGGGAATTAATGGGAAAACCTGCCTTCTTTCCTGAGGCATGATCTCTTATCTGCCGTATAAGTTATCCAGGGCCGCCATTAGAAATCACGGGGCCCCACCCCAGATCCTGCCCACTCCACACTTCAGTTAAAAGACCACACAGACGTCCATGCTCAAAAAGGTAACCCCCCCACACACACACACACGTTATAAAAAGCTATTGATGGTCAGGCCCCCTTATAAGTTAAAAAAAACATTGGTGGCAGGGCACCCCTTTACAAGTAAAAAAAAAAATAGATGGCCTGGGGCCCCCACCACAAGTTATAAAAAGCCATTGGTGATCAGTGGCCCCCCTGCATGTAAAAAAAAAATAGAATAAGTCCTGGTAAAGCTGTACAGGGATTGGGTAAGGGGATCCAATCCCAATGCAGATTTACGGGGACTTATTCTTAAAGGACCAATGAGGGTACAGGAAATCTCAATAGGTGAAAAGCTTCTGTGCACGGAGCTGCTCTGTCCTATTTTCTGAAGCTGGCAGCACACTGAAAGCAGGGGGCCCCCTTAGACACAAAACCCTGCGGGCCTGGGACAACAGTCCCCCCTGTGACCCCCCTGATGGCGGCCCTGCGTATAACCATAACAAAAGCTTGTGGGAGGCAACTCTTGTTTGATTCTTTCTATCTTGTGCACTGATTAAGACTGTCGTTATTTTCACGTTCTAGCAAAAACATTGTCAGACGGCCCTAAACCAAAACGGCCGCCAAAGCCAAAGAAGTCTGAGACGTCGTTGAATTCTGATTGTGATTTATTAGACTTTGGTTCATCAAAGAAATCTGCAACACCCAAAGGTGAGTGCTATTTTAGCTTGGGGGAGTATAGGTCTGGCACTTATATGGGGCACCCCTCTACCCCCCCCCCGTATCTCTGCTTGTCTATATCCGTCCACATGATGGTGTAGTACAATAGATACTCTGTCCCACTGTGGAATTCTGCTTCCAGTGTTCTGTGTTCCTCTTCATTTCGTGGGGGCAGCAGTAGCTTGTCGTTACCTTCTGTTCCCTCAGCACCACATGTTGTTCTGGGTCCTTTGTGACCCACTTCCTCACTCAATAGATTCAAAACACATTTAGTCAATGCTGCACTCTTTTTTTTATAAAATGATTCAGGCAACTAAATGAGCTTCTCTTAGGGGTGGTTCACCTTTGAGGGAAATTTTTGTATGTTATACAATGTCCAATTCCTTGCAGCTTTGCAATTTGTCTTCATTAATATCGTTTGAGTTGTTTGCCTTGCTCTTTTCTTATTTCAATTTTCAGATGGGGGTCACTGACCCATTATAAAAAATAACAAATGCTCTTTAAGGCCACATATTTATTATTATTGCTACCTTTTATTACTCATCTTACTATTCAGGCCTCTCCTGTTCATATTCCAGTCTCTTATTCAAATTAAAGAAACAGTAACATCAATTTTTTTTTAATTTGTTAGTATAGAATGAAAAAAAAAAAAAACACAAAGACAAATTAAATTTTTAAATCGATAAGTATTAAGAAATTTACTTCCCAAAACTCCGCTTGCACTCCTCTTCAGGAGATCCATTGTGCGGTGCTCGATTTCTCCTCCTTGCCTTCCTTATAGGAAATAGCCAGGGAGGAGAAATCGAGTGCTGCATGACCTTTTCTGAAGAGGAGCGCAAGCGGAGTTTCGGTAGGTTAAATTCTTAATAAAGTCTTAGCGATTTAAAAGTTTAATTTGTCTTTTTGTATTTCGTTCTACACTAACTAAACTAAATATTTTTATCTCATAGCTTCATTCAGTGTGATTCCATGTGAGTGCCAATAAGGACATAATTATTTATCTTCATTTAAATTGTCTGGTGCCTGTTCGTTACTAATATGTTACTAATTAATGTTAGTTACTAATAACCTGCTCCTGTGCTTCCCTGTTATTAGAGTCACTAGGGCTCATACACTGACACCTGCAAACTTGCCTCTGGCCATTAACCCTTAGCAGCCAATCATTTGCTTTGTTCAAGCAGCTGCAGGAAGATTTGTTAAAGATAAAAATATGATTGGTTGCCATGGGTTACTGCACAAGGGCAAATTTGCTCCATGTTAGAAAGTGCGCCCCACTGATCCCAGAGCTGCATAGAGAAAAAGTTCATTCATCTCACAATGTTCTATTAATTAAGACATGAAAATAAAGCAATAGACCAGATTCCCATGACTGAGCTCTAATAGATAATACACTGAGAGGATCTCTCCCTGATACGTCACATTAAAGTGGGCGATATCAGGCTGATCTGATCGTGGGCCCTAGTGCCCAACAATCAGAATGGAGGCCAAACGGGCGGTCGGATTGCAGGACCTCGTCAGCTAAATAATGCAGCCATGATCCGACGGGAGTTTTTAACCTGCCTGATCGACATCTGGCTGACTTTCAGTCACATATCAATGGGGGAAGCCTGTCGGGGGGCTCTACACACGGGTCAATAAGCTGTCGATGTCTGTGTGCAGCTTTTTATCAGCCCGTGTTTCATCATGTATTTGAGTAAAAGACACACTGTCCCCAATATATTTGTGCAGTGTATCCGTATAAAGATCAACCCCCCTCCTACTTATTTAATGAAAGGCAATAAGTTTGCTCAGGTGCAGTAACAGATAGCAACCAATAAGATGCTTGCTTTTAAACAGGTGACCAGGGATGACTATTTTGTAAACTGTTTTTTCACATTTTGAATTTGATTAATAAGTATTCCTGTATTCCACATAAGGGTTAAATACTGTGGAAAGTTGCATGATGGGAAAAGAAGATGTGGGAAGTTGGGTTTAAATGGGCTAGTGCACTAAGAATTGTATCCTGATGAAGGGAGGGTGTACGTGAAGAGAAGTAACTGGAGTTGATGTGACTCAGTCGTGTGATGTCTCAAGGCTGTTCTGCCAGAGCTACTGAAACCCCTTCACCTTTATTTCATTAGAAGCAACACTGCTCATTAGTAGCACATACTGTGTGCGTCACAGCCCGAGGCTTCTACGTTCTACACAGATACTGTATATAAGAGTAGTTCTCACATGGAGGAGCCACCACTTGTGTGACTTTATCCATAAAGCAGGACAGATTAGCGACAGTCTTAATAACACAGGGAAGGGCTGCCATGTTTGTAAGGCACAGCCATAGGAATACAATGAAATCCACTCTGCAAACACGAAAAAACCTTCTCCCCTGCTGGCAAGGTAAAAGGCTCTGTTTAAATCAATATTGCTACAAACACTCAGCTGAAATGTGGATGGCAAAACATTAACTTGCTGCATGAACTTTGCATTGTACCAAACGCCTAAATATGGGCCCCACAAGAACACACATTTAAAGGAGAAGAAAAGGCTACAATGAAATAAGCTTTATCTGAAAGGTCTATATAAATATACCAATAAACCCTCAAGCTAATGCTGCTCTAAATCCTCTGTCAAAAGAAACACAGCATTTCTTTCCATCTATTGTGTACACGTGGGCTTCTGTATCAGACTTCCTGTTTTCAGGTTACACCTCTAGGGCAGGGCTTGAGCATGCTTAGTTTGCTCCTCCTCCCATCCCTGCAGTAATCTGAACTCAGAGCTGTAACTGAGCAGGGAGAGACTCAGGCAGGAAGTGATGTCACACCAAGCTAATATGGCAGCTTCTATCCTAAGCAAACAGAGACAGTGTCTAGAGCTGTAAAAGCGTTCTGCAGAATAAATATAGTGTTCTAGCTTGCACTATTGTGGCTAATCTGTTGGCAATAAACTGTATTGGAGCTTTCCTTCTCCTTTAAAAAGATCATTGCCCTTCCTTGCTTTTTTTTTTTTTGAGGCTTCTGTTTTCCCATTTACTGATGATAAAATCCCCTTTCTCTTACCTGCAACCTGTGCATTTGGTGAAACATTCAATCCTGACATTTTTTCATTTCAGCAAAAGGAAGAGGAAGGAAACGAAAAACATCTGGTTCTGAAAATGAAGGCGGATACAATCCTGGGAAAAAACCCACAAAACCTGCATCTTCAGGCAAAGTAAGATCACTGCTCTGTCCTGTAGCTCTTCTACCCACAATTCCACCATCACTACTGATTCTCTTGCACATTTACAGCTCCTGCTAAACTCCCGTGTTATGTCCTGCTGATCTTGTAGGATGTTTGATTGGTACAAGTAGAGCAATAGTTGGAGCAAACTGTTCACCTGTGGCATAACTAGATGTTACTGGGCTCCACAGCAAATTCATTTTAGCGCCCCAAAAATTGCTGTTTTACTAATAGATGTTGAAATTGCTCTTTATTTGGGCCCCATGGAGCCCCCTATACCTCCTGCCCCTCCCCCCATAGTCCTTATGTTCTTTGTAGCACAAAATAATCAGTTCTACACCTTGCACCCTCCTCATAGGGATTTATACAAGAATCCAGCTGTATTTATTTGTCTGTATCAGTGTCCTAACCTTGCCTGGGCTCCAGTCATTGAGTCGGCTGTTTTCATTGCAGAAATCCAAGAAAGCCTCATTTGAGCAGGATTCCGATGATGATGATGATGATCTCTTCCCTACAGAAGTCGCCTCTGAGACCAACACGTCGAGGCAAAGGCCTGGCCGGGCAAGGAAAGAAGTCAAATATTTTGCAGAGTCCGACGATGAAGATGATTTTGCTATGTTTTAATTATGTGCCCGACGAGCACAAACCATTTCCCCTCCCCCAACAAGTATCTTGTGTAGTCCCTTTTGTCCCCCCCCCGCAGACTTTTGTACATTGTCTTATTTTATGTGATGATGTAATTGATGGTTTTTATTATTGTGTAGAACATTTTAACATTTTGTTGTTACACATACAGTTTTATGCTCTTTTTTACTCATTGAAATGTCACGTATTTGTCTCAATTTGGCTTGTAGAAATGTTTTAGACTGCCGCGCTGAAGCGCACATTTTAATTGTCCCGGATGAACTAAAGAAAAAACGGAAAAAAAAAAAAAAGAAAAAATGGCAAAACCGCTTTTTGAAATGAAGTTTAAACATTAAAAAAAAATATATATAGTAAAAAGCTGTCTGTTTTATTTTAGTTTGCTAATAATAAAATACGTGGAAAGTTTTAAAATAAATATATTTTATTCTTTGCCAGGAGACTCCATGGAAAAAAGGTAAACAGTATATGAACATAGAAAGCATCGTTAAACAATCTCAATGTACAAACGGAGCCAGTGAAGTCACATCACAGACTTGCTAAAATATCCCAAGAAAATCCACTAGTGCTTTATATGAGACCTACAACCACATTTGTACTGTGTGAACTCTTCTACGGTGGCAACACTCACTGTGATCCAAACGGTGTTTAAAGGGGGGGAGGGGAAGCAGATTTCCTGCTTGGAACTTCACTTAAAAAGGCAGTTGCAGTTTTGGTGATTTTTGGCCAGATTGTGCGTCAACTGGAAGAGACTGCTTGGTGCTTACACTCCTGCAAGTCTGTGCTAATGTTCACCGGAACAGGAAGCTGCCCTACAGAACAGGAAGTGATTCATGCTTCGGAATTTGAATTCAGCGATGTCTCGTCTTTTCAGCTGATGCACACTAACATTGGAGCGATCTATGTTTTAGCCACCGAATCTATTAAGGATGATGGCACACGGGGTGATTTTGGGTTCAGTGTTTATAGACCACATAGTGCCCAAACCCTCTCTCTATTCACTTGCATGTAAGTTGCCTGCAGATGTCTGTGAAATGGCTTATCAGGCAAAACACTGCTCCATGCAACTGTCACCTGATAAATGCCAGCACAAACTTTATGTGCGATTTACATGCATGTCAAAGGAGCGTGTGCTCAAAGTTCCCAAACGGCCACTTTTGCCTTTGTGAGAATAATCAGACCTGTGTATAGGGTTGTAGGCTTGTGTGCAAGCAAGACTTTTTTTTTTTTTCTTCCTGGGAACGACCGTGTTTCATTCAGGGATCTCATATGCTATAACCTCTCAAAGTAGCGAATGACATACAAACATCTTTCTAATGGCTTGTGACGAGTAAACATGAAAACAATGTAACACTGGAAAGTGCCTCAGAGGCTCTCGTTACTGCAGCAATGCACCTGCAACTGGAGCTCGCTTCTCCGTCGCATCTCGTCTGCCCGTTATAAAGTGACTGACAGTTTTACAATGACATTTCCTCTAAGCGGAACAGGCAGTTGCTCTGATAGCAAACTCTTCAGATAATGTAGTGATCGTTTCCTCACACGGCTAAGGTAGGCGATACGGAGTAAAAGCAGCAAAGGTCGTGTGGATAGAGAGCGATTTCATTGTAACTAAGGGATCTCCTCTGGACATGGACGACAGTCCGTTTTGTTACCTTCATGTTTGCGAGACAGAAGGAAAGCACCAAATATCCAGCAAAGAGGACAGAACAGTAAATATGTACAAGATCTCCAGAATAGTCAACTTTTTGTTTTTTCACAAGCAATCTTCAAAGATCATGCAGTCTGCTGATCGGAAGAGAAAATAAACGCTATCTTTCTTGTTCTGTAAAACGGCTGCTTTAGTGTTTTTTTTTTTTTTTTTGTTTTTCTTTTCTTCTAATAAGAGTCCAAAGAAGTCAAGAATGTAAACAGCAACAGTATATAGGCTTATATAAATGAGAACAAACTTGGTCTTTTGGGGGGAGGGGGTTTAACGTAACGTCAAGTCTGCAAAGTCAGCAGTGGAAAAAAATGATGCTCTTTGCTTTCCATCCCTGTGCGCTTCTCATGGTGGGAATGTCTGGAGTAGAGGGGAGATGTCCTATTGAACCTGTGCACATTTACTAACGTGCTCCTCCTCCTCAGAGCTGGGTGAGATGCAGTGACTGTGCTCTGTTGTGTCCTCGGTCGGACTGGGTGCGGAGGCCTCGAGCCCCTCCGAATTCTCCAACATTTCCTGAATGAGCGGCGGCATCGAGCCAGGAATTTCCAGCTTCAGTGTAATCACGCGTTCCGCACCTACACGGGAAACCAAAGAATGTTTTTATTTTTATGACGGTATTCTGCAACAGTATGTTCTATTGGGATGGATAGATAGATAGATAGATAGATAGATAGATAGATAGATAGATAGATAGATAGAGGAAAACAATATTAACCCCCATTTGACATAAAGAATTGCTAATACAGAGGAATACAACAATGGGTGGAAACCATAAATGTCTGCAGAGGAATTTGTGCACTGCCCACCATGGAGAGTAGAGGGACTTTCAAGAACTCATCATTTGAACAAGACTGTGATGGAGGGGTTGAATAAAATGATTTAGGGATATGGTTTGGGACAGGTCCAGGCATTTCAAACAGCCCCCCACCAGCCTAATAAATAGTGACTGTCTATAGTAACTTACAGCAGCCCCTCTGGCATGTTTCTTTTTGGAAGTTCAGATAGTATTTATCAAAGCCCAACTCAATATGTGTGTGTGTCAAAAAGGGGGCAATATATCCCCTTATATATCTGCAATTCATAGCATTGTCAGTGTTCATCAAGTGTCTTCAACCTCGTGATATAATCAAGCAGAATTGTATTTATTTATTGGTGCAGTTGTCTCCTTGTTTTTATCCATTACTCTCAGCTCATATGTTCTGGGGGGCACTGAACTACACAGATGTTCCCTTTAGTGTTCCTGCGTATGTATCAAACCTTGCAGAACATTGTTTGTTTTTTTTAAATAATTTCTTGCCTGGTTCTACTATAGGGGATGATTGTGTCTTTATTCTGATAAAATTACATAAGGTGTGATGTGACTGTGGCCTGGACGAGGCTTTGCCCTTATGTTTTACTCTCTGGAGTGACAGAAGTAAAGGAAGCCACACCCATGCCTATAACTGAACTGATCAGCCTGACTGCTGATTGGACAGATACCGCCTCATTGCTTTCCTATGGCTCCTCTTCACCTCCTCGTCTCTTGATGCACAACACACTGGTAGATATACAGTGTATCAGAAAATCAGGTTTTCAAAAATGTGAATCCACGTGAGCAGCATCCACATTAGATGGATACCAGTTAGGTCAGGCTGCTGTATGGAAACTATAGAGCCAGAATTCTAAGCTGGACATACACAGATGAAATCTGGTTTTGTGACATTTTTTTGGGGGGATTTAAAGGGATTCTGTCATGACGTTTTTATTCCTAAATTACACAGTTTACACTGCAAATAACTCTACCATATATAATTTAATCGCTGAACCAGCAAGTATATTTTTTTAAGTTGTAATATTGGTGTGTTGGCGCCATCTCAGGTCATTTTGCCTGGTCATGTGATTTCAGAAAGAGCCAATACTTAGGATGGAACGGCTTTCTGGCAGGCTGCTGTTTCTCCTACTCAATGTAACAATGTGTCGCAGTGGGACCTGGATTTTACTATTGAGTGCTGTCCTTAGATCTACCAGGCAGCTGGTATCTTGTGTTAGGGAGCTGCTATCTGGTTACCTTCCCATTGTTCTGTTCTTAGGCTGCTGGGGAGGGGGGGAAGGGATGGGGTGACTGAAGTTTATCAGAGCACAAGTTACATGACATGGGGCAGCTGGGAAATTGACAATATGTCTAGCCCCATGTCAAATTTCAAAATTAAATATAAAAAAAATCTGTTTGCTCTTTTGAGAAATAGATTTCAGTGCAGAATTCTGCTGGATCAGCACTATTAACTGATGCATTAAAAAAAAAAAAACATTTCCCCATGACAGTATCCCTTTAAGAATGCCAGGTCTAGTTAAGATCCACATCCTACAATGTGCCGGCAGCCAATATTCCCATTAAACTGTCAGCTACTCTAATCTTCTGCAGCAGCTCAAGGGCCCTCAGTTATAGGCTCACAGACAGGGCCCTAATTGTCATTGGTTTTGTTCCTTCGTACCTTTTGCACTGATGCTGCGGAGGTCTGTGATCTTCATGAGAATCTTTGGAAACATGTGGGGCTTGTTGGGCCTTCTCTTTCTGATATAAATTTTTAGCGCTTCCAGAAGCGGCTCTTGCAGTTTGTCCACCTTTGCCGGTTCTTCCAGGTCCTGTCGATCTACAGAAACAAGACGTGTTTGTTCACGTGACTGAATGCTTAAATGGCATCATTTAGTCATACAGTCAAACAAGTGCTGTGAACTGCAACTCCCACTGCCTAGAGTTGGACAGAGCCGCAGTAGTGTATGGCTGGTGGATACAGTTGTCTGTAAGTGTCAGCAGAGGGCGGCAAATAGAAAGAAGAAGAAGGAATGGTTTGTGGCTGAATGAATAGTTGTGTTGCATTAGGAGTGGGGGGGAGGGGAGCTATATTTTGGTATGTGAGGGGCTTTCAAGTGTAATTCTTTACTAAACCACTGCATGAATGTCTGTATTGCCATATATACTGCTTTCCAGCAACAACCACTTGTTTCCCTTGATAAAGCTCATGTAGTGAGGCGATTTCTATATATTATATACGGCCTATTGAATGTTGTCCAAGCGTTTATACATGAAGTGCATCCAAGCATCCCCGGCACAAGCTGCACACTGACAATCTGCTCATTCCCTCCATTGCCATTGTCTTGTACTACACTGCTGCTCTGGCACCTGACTGCTGCGCATGTTCTAAATGGGGCGAGTGGGATTTATTATTAGATCGTTTCTCACATCGTTGCAACGTGTAACTCCCGCAGGAAAACAAAAGGCAGGTTTCAGGAAGACTTTAGCACTCACTCTCTCTCTCTATGACTTATAGGAATACATGAAAGTGTCACGTGGAGGTGAGGCGTGGGTCACATGACATGTGACAGCCAATCAAAAGGTGCGCCTGATACATCCAACTTGTTGGACTCCTAGTAACTAGACTTGTGCTGAATGTCAGTGCCTGTAGATTGGCCTCGTTATAGGGCCCCACGTGAGATATTGCTGGAAGATTCCATGGGGGGGTTTGGGAAGCAAAAGCTGACAAGAGGTTCATTCATTATTCATAAGGATTGTTAGATAAGAACTGGATTTCATTGCATTCTCATCCTGTGTGGAACATATTCCCAGGCACACGGACAAGTCTCCTGCCAACTCACATTATTCATTTGTAAGACCTGAGGCAGTTGGAAATGATTTAGCTATGGTCACATGGAGCACATTTTATCTCTTATGAGTGCACATTACATGGGACATATCCAGAGAGATGTATTGCTCATCTGTGCCCACCAGGGCCAGAACTAGGGGTAGGCAGAGTAGGCACATGCAAAGCTGGGGAGGTGCCAGGCACGTACCTTCTCTGCCTCTCCTATCCCCTAGTCTGGTCCCCGATTGCCGCTCTGCCTGGCATGTCCGTCTCCTTTTTGTGCCACATCTTTTTTTCAAGCAGGGGGTCTTGCACATGGGCCCGTAGTTTCTCGTGCATACGTACTTCCGCACATGCGTGTGCACGTTTTTACGCGCACGATTGTTGAGTGCTTGGACTGCCCAGGCCTGGCCCGGCACAGGTGTGCATGATTATAATGTGTCCGCCCACTGTCTCTGTGGCACCATCTTGGATTTTGATAGGAGTGTCAGTGACTTGCACATGCTCAGTGTAATTTGACTAATGCTCCAGGGCTGATTATTAAATTCTGTGGCTAATTGTTCTGGTTTCTAAGTTGCACTGTACCAATAAATAATTACCAATCAGGCTTATATTGTGACATTTATAATATATATAGTCAGTATATTGTGCATTTGTCCCTAAGCTCAGTAGGTGACAGCAGCACAGAGCATGTGCAGTGAATCAGCAGAAAAGAAGATGGGGAGCTACTGGGGCATCTTTGGAGACACAGATCTTCACTGCTAAAGGGTTGTGGTTGCCTTTGGTTACTATACTATATTTAAGTTGTGTTTTCCTCAAATTCGAGTTTTCGAATTCATGGAAATTTTTCAGGAAAAAAAAACATGAATTTTTCAATATTTATTATACCTCGACAAGGAAATAGCTTGAATCAGAAAATACACCATCTAAAAACCTGTCGAGGTCATGTAGGAGTGCCTTGAACCATTTGAAGATGTTAATAGCCTACATGAGGGTTTTTTCAGGGGGTTTTGCCCGGAAACGCAAATAATTTGAGCGATTCGTTTTTTTCATGCAGAAAACTCAATTAAATCGTGTTTCCGGGTTTCGCAACTCGATAGAATCTAGTTTTTTCCATTCAAGCCTTTTCTTAAATAAGAAACCATTTGAGTTTTGAGTTCATTCGAGGTATAAAAAACTCTTTACATTCGACCTTTGATAAATAACCCCCATAATATACAATATTTCTACCCAACTTCTTTAGTTAAACTTTAGTTTTCCTGACTCTGCTTAGATAATGCTGTTAATGGCTAGTGCTAGCCCAGCTGTTTGTGAGTCGTGTGTGGTATAAGACTGCAGAGAGCCCTATGCCACAAAAGTAATTTCTAGCAAACTTTTCTCTAGGCTTTTGTTTCACTGTAAAATTGACTATAAAGCTAGGCCAAACAAACTGGTCTGTTTCCACCCTTCTCCCAATCAGTTAGTGTAGTGTAGTGTACTAGCCGCACTCACCTTCACAGATTAAGCAGATGGCACTGAGCAGGCCAGTTTCTGTGTCATCCATTTCCAAGGGCAGGAGCTGATTGGCAAACGTGAACACGAGGTCAGTGAGTGGACCAAATCCAGCATTGTGCATCTGAGTTCGGTTGAGGGTAAGGCCATCTGAGAAAGTCATAGTATCCTGCTCTGGGGTGAATCTTGTGCAAATTCGGAGAATCTGGAAGAAGTAGAACATACTGTATGAGGCATATATATAAGGTCATTAAAGGGCATGTAAAGGCAAAAAAATAAAATCCCATTTTTACTTTCTTTAATGAAAAAGAAACCTATCTCCATTAAAAAATGTGCACCGTTTTATAAGAAACCTGACTGTATGCAGTGAAATTCTCCCTTCATTTACTGCTGTTGATAGGAATTGTCAGATGGTCCCTAACTGCTGAGCAGGGAAACAATCATACTTATGAACAGCAGGGGGAGCCCCAGCCTTACTTCCCAGCAATGCAGAACTCAAGCAGCTTTGTTTGTTTCCCTGTTTTGATAATTTCTGACGATCCCTAAGCAGCCCACACCACACTGAGCATGTGCACAGTCTTGGTCTTGGAAAGATGCTTAACAAAGTTACAAGATGGTGACCCCCTGTAGCCAACTTTGAAAGCATAAATTATTTGTTTGATTAGGCTTGGGGTGCAGTAAGTTCATGTTTATATTTAGTATACAAAATACAGCATTTCTAGCCTTATTCTATTTTAGACTTTACTTTCCCTTATTTTACATATTCCTGGATTTTACATCTTTTCTCCATGGTCACCTGAGAAATGTAAAATGGGGGTTCTACTGTGTATTCTTGTGCTAAACTTTTCAGTAAATATCATCAGCAAAATATTTCATAGCAACCTGTAAATGTCCCTAGAATGAGAAATACTTTATAAATATGATTTGCAGGTTTTCTAAAGGGACGTGTTTATTTAACACTGTACAAAAAAGCTGCCTTAAATACAATTTACGTTGCCACGGCATAGTAATAGCGGTTACAGTCTTGCATATTTATAAAGTCTGTAAAGAGTGTGCAAGTATGTAGCTCTGGGTAAAATTTGGATTACTATCTACAACAAATTTTCCCATCATAAAAAATTCAGTACCTACTTTTGCCCTATTAATTTCTTAGAACAAATCCATCCATATATAGGTATAAAGGGTGTTTTCTAACTTGAACTGCTATTCACTAAATCAATGACTGTTTTTTTCAGTCACCTGCATGTTGAATAACGAGTGTAAACAGTTTATAAATGCACCTAGTGTTGCCACCCAGACAGGCCGGTTTTTGGAAGGGTTGTCTGGATGAAAAGTTCCTGTCCGGATTTCCAAATTAGGAAATCCAGACAGTAAATTGAATTGAATGGCATGGCGATCAACCAATCGCTGGTCACTATGTCATCAGTCCCGCCCCGGACGTCACCCATCCCATCTCCCCACATCATCCTCCCCCAACATCACCCGCCCCTGACATCAGCCCGATGTCACCGGCCCACCCTCCTACATCACCAGCCCACTTCCTGCCCATTTTCGCCAAAAAAAGGTGGCAACCCTAAATGCACCCCATGTCTAATGGAGAGACCTAATAGAATATTGGGCAGTTTGTGAGAAAGTGTCAATGTCAGAGGCTTCCCAATGGAGAACATTAGTCAATACAGCAAACATACAACTACCCATTGTATCAGCCTACATGCAAGGTATTACTCTGGCACATTCCTCCTATAATATGGAGAAGTGAAACATCAGCAGATCACACATTCCAACCATAATACAGACAGAAAACATGGCCGAAAGCTGCTGCAATGGCTGAACTGAACTGCAACTCTAAACCTCCTCACTGATGATAAAGTGCCTGAAATAGGAACATATTCATCGGAACTGAAATAGTATCACATGAGAGTCAAATGCTTTATATAGCCATTGAAATCATGAAACCCTTGTTAATATGTCCTTTGTTGGCCAGAAAATCATACTTCTTTCTTTGATAACAAGAAGCTGCTTTCCCACAGTAAAAAAAAAGTAGCCAAACAAGCATGTGACACACTATGCTCTTTCCTGAACTAGCCGAGCACAAGTCTTTTACTGTATATGTGTCCTAGTTAAAACGAAATTACAGAATGGCTTGGAGGACAAGTAAACCTTAAAAATAATGGAATATAAAATTGATGGGAGTGCTATTCTAAGAATTTTGCAATGTACATTCATTATTTTTTTCAATTTGAAGATATTAAACGGTATGTGTACTGAATTTTGTTACAACATCGCCGCCTGCTGGTCATTTTCTTACCAGTCTGACCACCCAGTAGTCAAGGAAGTTATATATATATATATATATATATATATATATATATATATATATATATATATATATATACAGCAATAACTGCAATCAAGCGTTTGCGATAACTTGCAACGAGTCTTTTACAGCGCTCTGGAGGAATTTTGGCCCACTCATCTTTGCAGAATTGTTGTAATTCAGCTTTATTTGAGGGTTTTCTAGCATGAACCTCCTTTTTAAGGTCATCCCACAACATCTCAATAGGATTCAGGTCAGGACTTTGACTAGGCCACTCCAAAGTCTTCATTTTGTTGTTCTTCAGCCATTCAGAGGTGGATTTGCTGGTGTGTTTTGGGTCATTGTCCTGCTGCAGCACCCAAGATCGCTTCAGCTTGAGTTGACGAACAGATGGCCGGACATTCTCCTTCAGGATTTTTTGGTAGACAGTAGAATTCATGGTTCCATCTATCACAGCAAGTCTTCCAGGTCCTGAAGCAGCAAAACAACCCCAGACCATCACACTACCACCACCATATTTTACTGTTGGTATGATGTTCTTTTTCTGAAATGCTGTGTTACTTTTACGCCAGATGTAACGGGACGCGCACCTTCCAAAAAGTTCAACTTTTGTCTCGTCGGTCCACAAGGTATTTTCCCAAAAGTCTTGGCAATCATTGAGATGTTTTTTAGCAAAATTGAGACGAGCCTTAATGTTCTTTTTGCTTAAAAGTGGTTTGCGCCTTGGAAATCTGCCATGCAGGCCGTTTTTGCCCAGTCTCTTTCTTATGGTGGAGTCGTGAACACTGACATTAATTGAGGCAAGTGAGGCCTGCAGTTCTTTAGATGTTGTTCTGGGGTCTTTTGTGGCCTCTCGGATGAGTCGTCTCTGCGCTCTTGGGGTAATTTTGGTCGGCCGGCCACTCCTGGGAAGGTTCACCACTGTTCCATGTTTTTGCCATTTGTGGATAATGGCTCTCACTGTGGTTCGCTGGAGTCCCAAAACTTTAGAAATGGCTTTATAACCTTTGAAATTGAACTCAGGTGTGATAAACCACAGTTAAGTTATTTTTTAACAAGGGGGGCAATCACTTTTTCACACAGGCCCATGTAGATTTGGAGTTTTTTTTCTCCCTTAATAACGTAAACCTTCATTTAAAAACTGCATTTTGTGTTCAATTATGTTATCTTTGACTAATAACGGTTTTTGATGAGCAGAAACATTTAAGTGTGACAAACATGCAAAAGAATAAGAAATCAGGAAGGGGCCAAATAGTTTTGCACACCACTGTATATATTCACATCACACAAACCATACTCCAAGGACTTGTCAGGTGCAAAAACAAAAATGTCTTTATTTCAACGTTTTGGCTCTAACACTCGAGCCGTCTTCAGGAAAGTGAAAAACTCAGCAGCAGTGAATCAATTTAAAAGTGAAAAGTGGCGCCAAACTCACACAGATGACGTCATCATCAGTGGGTGACAACATTGTATACCATGAATTCATCATTGTGATATATTATAAGTGGATAAATGAATCAGGATAGTGCATCAGTGACCGTGTTTATATCTTAGTGCCCTTATTACTGCAGTTTTGGCGCCACTTTTAAATTGATTCACTGCTGTAGAGTTTATCACTTTCCTAAAGACGGCTCGAGTGTTAGAGCCGAAACGTTGAAATAAAGACATTTTTGTTTTTGCACCTGACAAGTCCTTGGAGTGCGATTTGTTTGATGTGAATATAGTTATATTTTTACCAGCACCCAGGCGGATGACTTTTGGTAGAGAGTGCACCAAACTAGGACTCTCTCTCTCTCTCTCTCTCTCTATATATAGTCACCATTAGAAAAATATCCCGGGATACTGACTACCCACCTCACCCCTTCATTAAAATTTAACATATTATGATGTACTTGTTGGCAGCCACTTATTGAATAGCCATAAACATATAAAATTATAAAGCGGGCCATTGTTCTCTAATCTTTGCACAGACAAACACCTAATGAAATCTAGAATATCCCTTCCTCTGCTTTGCAATTGCTCTCCGGATGATTAAATGACACATAATGGGGTGCACCAAAGAGTAGCTGCAAGGACTAACTGTGCATGACGTAGCCAGGACCACACAGGTAATTTAGTCACTTATAGTAGCTCTATCGACATGGTACAATGTGCAAGATCCATTTTTTATAATGACCTATCCATAGGGTTGCCACCTGGCTAGTATTTTACTGGCCTGGCCGGTAAAAATGATACTTGATGCCTACGTTATTAATAGGAAAAAAAGGCAAGAATATAGGAAGGCCGGTATTTTTATTTTTTCCAGAAAAGGTGGCAACTCTATCTATCCATAGTTATACACAACAAAGTACTCCCTAAATTGCTCATCTGGCTATAGGTATTCACTTGCTGCACCAATAAGGGGCCCTGAACAAAAATGTCCGCCTCAAATGCATGTCCATGACCTAAATGCTAGGAATATCTTTGCTTTTTCAAAGCTCCAGCATCCTGACATGACAACCAGCAGCAGAAGAGTCGTGTCCTAGTCGAGAACTAAAATGAAGTGAGTGCAAGACAACACACTGCTCATTCTCCTCGTTGTCACTGTGTCTGGGCCCAGGGCTGAATCTACAAAAAGTGGCAAAAAAGTGCTGTGCTGTGAATGTTCCGTTGTTATCTAATTACCTTACTGATATTGGTCATAAATGTTTAATCTCAAATTAAAAACCAAGAGTTGTGTGTGATAGGGAGATTATGAAGCTATGAATAAAGATAAGATGGTAATGGAAATGAGGCACAAATGCAATTACAGGTAAATGAGCCTCTGATCTCTTGCATGGGGTTCCCATGAAACCAACTGGGTCGCTGTATGTCCCTTGGGGGGGGCTGTTATGAAGCTAGTTAACCTCTTCCCTTCCACATGAGAACGAGCCTTTGCATCAGCCCCCAGAATACTGTCTGCTTCCCAGCTGGACTTGATATAAATCTTACTGGGCCAGGTGCCATGCGATTATTCTCACACTTTCATCCCATGCATATTCATACGCACAACAGACAGCCGGAGAAGGCACTGTCTCTGTAGTGTGTGTGTGTGTGTAGGGGAGACTCTAGCTGTGCCGTGTATTTGGTATACCCTCAGTTAATTTGGCAAGGACACGGAACACAGGGTAAATGACACTGCATATTATCTTTTGAAAGGAATGCTTCGGAGGGTCGGGTCTGTTTAGCTAAAGCACAATCTCTTTATTTAGGTTTGTTACACAAGAGGACTGCACAATTTCACTTTGAATTAAAGGGCAACTATCATTGCTTGCTTTTTAATCCTTTTTCCCTCTCAAGAGGTTTAATCTATCTGTGTACACCGTCAGTCATGTAACAAGAATTGCGTGGGCCTTAGAGCAAAAGTGGAGCGTTCCCCTCCCGAATATTACTGCACCCAAGGGCTACCCACCCACCAATGTAAATCCATACTTTCTCACTACCTATATCCCTTTAACCCATGTTTTCTATTTTGGTAGAATATTACATTTCTGCGTAAATTTGACCTCCTTGAGTCCTAAGTCCCCCTGCTGCCAGTTACATTCTCTGCATCCCCCTGTTTTATATCTGCCACACCATGTGGAGGTTAAACAAAACAGAATAAGGAACAGAAAGGGTCAAAATTGACACGCAGACCTGTAAGCTCACCAGATGCGTGACTGATGCACTCTGGGAAATGATACTACAGACTTCACAGTACAACAACTCTGTATGCATTTACTGCTAGGAAAGACAAACATTTGCGATTCAGCCGTAGCAAACCTTGAAGCTGTATTGTGCAGCCCTGGAGCCCTCACACAGCTGGACGGAGGGCTTAAAAAATTACCCAAGCAGATGATATGTTTAATCCAGAATAAATGATACTGGTAACTGCCACCATTAATAGGTATGTGCCAGCGCTGTGCCCATATTGTTGGACTTAGGCACTGGATAATATGCTATAGGACCACTTACTAAAGGTACAAAGATTCTGCTCAATTTGCCATGTTTTTTGTCCACATTTCTTCCTAGAATTTCACTGTACATTTACCTGCCACAATATATATCTCCTTCAATACAAGACAATACTTTGCTGGCCTTTCATGCTGTTCACTTGCTACAGGTACTTCAACAAGGATAAGTCTAACTTTCCCATTGATTGAGTCATTTTATTATTCTAACCTTAATCCACACCGAATATCATCAGCTACTTAGCCACCTAGAATGCCAGATTGTGGTACAGGTATGGGATCTGTTATCAGAAAACCCATTTTCTTTGTACAGGTATAGGATCCCTTATCCGGAAACCCGATATCCAGAAAGCTCTGAATTACGGAATGGCTGTCTCCCATAGACTCCATGTTATCCAAATAATCCACATTTTTAAAAATGATTTCATTTTATTCTGTAATAATAAAACAGTAGCTTGTACTTGATCCCAACTAAGATATAATTAATCCTTATTGAAAGCAAAACCAGTTTATTAGGTTTATTTAGGGGCCGATTCACTAACTTCGAGTGAAGGATTCGAAGTAAAAAAACTTCAAAGTGTTTTTTGGGCTACTTCGACCATCGAATGGGCTACTACGACCTTCGACTACGACTTAGAATCAAAGGATTCGAACTTAAAATCGTTTGACTATTCGATAGTCAAAGTACTGTCTCTTTAAGAAAAAACTTCGACCCCCTAGTTCGCCATCTAAAAGCTACCGAACTCAATGTTAGCCTATGGATAAGGTCCCCATAGGCTTTCCTACGTTTTTTTGATCGAAGGATATTCCTTCGATCGTTGGATTTAAATCCTTTGAATCATTCGATCCGAAGGATTTTATCGTTCGATCGAAGGAATAATCCTTTGATCGTTCAATCACACTATTTGCGCTAAAATCCTTCGACTTCGATATTCGAAATCTAAGGATTTTAATTCCTAGTCGAATATCGAGGGTTAATTAACCCTCGATATTCGACCCTTTGTGAATCGGCCCCTAAGTGTTTACATGATTTTCTAGTAGACTTAGGGGGTTATTTACTAAACTCTGAATGCAAAGATCACGAAAAATTTGTGATTTTTTTTTCTAAAGTCTGACTTTTAAAAAAATCACAAATTTTTCAGAATTTATTAAACCCCGATGATGGAAAAGTTTGAATCTGAAAACTGGCATCTCAGACCTGTCGAGGTTGCATATAAGTCAGCGGGAGAAGTCCCAATGATTTTTTGATGTGCGCTGCGTTTTGGGCAATAGCCCGAAATTTTCAGAGTTTTTGGGTGAAAATTAAGGAAAAATCGTGAAAATTGTATGAAAAAAGTTTCCCCCGCAAAGAAAAATTTTCAGGAAAATGTAATAATAAATAAGCTTAAAAAAACCCAGAGTTTGTAACAGAAAATATTGAGATAGATTCGGACTTAAATAAATAACTCTCTTAAGGTATGAAAATCCAAATTTTGACCCCTTATTTGGAAAACTCCAGATAACAGGTCCCATATCTGTACAGAATTGAGAACCTTATTCCAGTTAGAGAATGTGCCAGTGGCAGCTAATATCTGTCATTTGGTCAATTCTCTATCCATATACAAATACCACCACCATGACTTTGAGCAGTCATATGCATACTGTAGATGCTGTAACATCTAACTTAGAGTTCTCAAGGCATTATGCTATATTCACTCTTTAGCCAACATCATTTTGTAGGGTTTGAGTTTTTTTTAACTGTCACTCCAGGTTCCCAACTGTACCCTATGTTTTGTCTGTATGCAGGGGCATTACTAAAACCTGAATTTTTCAGTTCTCCTGCGTCTCAATGAAGCAAGCAACCAAAGTTGGTAAGGCAACAGTTACACTGGATGAAATAATATTCCCTATAATTGGTATAATTCAGGAATATAGCAGACTCAGATGTACAAGTGTGCTTTACTAGGGCTGTAAGTGGCTATTTTTATGCTCATATAAGTCTGTATCGCGCGTTAATGAAAAGTTCTGTTTTGACAGTTTAATCGGCAATCCCTAAAACCCACTCAAACTGCTTATTGAATGTTAAAGGTCTCAGATGCAGGGCCTCGCGGCCATAAAGGAATATGATGATAGGTACCATTTGCTTCATTCCCATGGTAGAGACGGAAATTGTAAAGCAGGAGAGAATCAGCAGATCAGTCACACATTCCAGCTATCCTGAGCATGCAAGCGTTCCCTTTCTGTCTTAACAAAACTCTTCATTTTTCACCAACGCTGGGCGCTCCCCTCACAAGAAAAGGCCAACAAAGGGAAGGCAAACTGATCTGTGGGAGCTGGCTGGAGACTGGGACCAAATCAAACACTGGACGGCAGATTGAGGGAACTGAATGAAGATGACAGTGTGTTCCATAAATCATGGGGGTCACAGAAAGGTGCAGGCCCACTTAGGAAAATACATTTTGGGTGCAATAATATGAAAGCATTCAGCCATGTAACAGCCTCAAATATATGCTTGATGCCTTTTGAATTCTAGGCATGAGAATATACAGCCCAGCAAAAGAACAACAATTACCAAACAACACCTCTGTATATTTCTGTATCTATCAGAGGGGGCACTGCAGCGATTCTCAGGGTATCGGCACTGGCTCCGCGGCAAGAATGCGAATGCCACAAGGGCTTATTTGTGTAAGTGTTATTTATGGTTAAACATTGCATTATGCAAAGTCATAGATCCAATAAATACAGCGAGAAAGTAGGACTCTGCCCTGTAGAATGTACTGTGTATAAAGGAGAAAAAAAAGGAGAAAAAAGGAAAAGACAACTGAATTTATATTAATAACAGGCCTTAAAATAAGATGCCCAAATGGCAGCTTCTTCTGACACATCCGTTATTCAATGACAAGCTCAGCTTTATGGTTGTCCACTGTACTATAACATTTCTGTTGTGGTTTAATCTATATGCTCTTAGTTCAGTAGTGCAGTGTAATGGATGGACATAAATTCATGAAAAAGTGTAATCTGTCTCATCTTGAACAAAACCCTATCATCATACTTCTTCATTCAGTAGTGAGTTATTTTGTTTTGATGACGAGGGAGGAGCTGTCCTAGAGGTGAAATGATCCTTTGTGACACTGCATGACAAGCTGTAGGTCACGGGTCAGAACTTAATGACTGCATATTGTGCTCAAAGATGGCTGCAAATCACATTGAGACCTCTGGGAGAATGTTTATATATATATATATATATATATATATATATATATATATATAGAGAGAGAGAGAGAGAGAGAGAGAGAGAGAGAGAGAGAGAGAGAGAGAGAGAGAGAGAGAGAGAGAGAGAGAGAGAGAGAGAGAGAGAGAGAGAGAGAGAGAGTCTGTACAGTGAACGCACTCCTCCCGGTTCAAATTATGTTGATGGTGGTGCGTTGGTCAAACTTCCATATTACAATTCAGTGAATGGACCCGCACTCATTCTCAAAGGTGAAATAAATGTGCTTTTATTCACAGGTTCATTTCCAACGTTTCGGTCCTCTCAGGGACCTTTTTCAAGGATAAGATCAAGTTTGTAGTAATATTGAAAGGAGAGTCAGCACACTCTGTATAATTTAGGTGAAAACAAGTGTTGGTTTATTCACACATCTCATCCGACGTTTCGGCCCCACATGGGGGCCATCCTTGAGAAAGGTCCCCATGTGGGACCGAAACGTCGGATGAGATGTGTGAATAAACCAACACTTGTTTTCACCTAAATTATACAGAGTGTGCTGACTCTCCTTTCAATATATATATATATATGTACATACGTTATATGTATATATGTATATATACATACATTACATTAATATATTACTATTATAATGGCAGATTTGGCTCACAAGAAAATATTCTTTTGGAAACCTCTACATCTGCTTATTCCTAAACAATTCTACAAGGTAAAAGAGCTTTGTAATGGTCACTTTATCATTACTCCTAAACAGAAAATGAGACTGCACGCTCTTTAGACAAACTGAACAGGATTTTGAGCTCTAATTTGCATATTAAAGTTTGAGCAAAATCCAGACAAATTACATAATCTAAACACGGATTTTCTCCTCCAGCTCTCCAATGCTTTAAGGTCATGTGAATTTAAGGGCATGGATAGTAAATGAAACAGGGTATAAAGTGCAGCCTAAAGTTATGAGGGGCAATCGGGGGTAAGAAGATAAGAGTCTCCCTTCCAGCCCCCTAACTTACACATCATGCAGAATCATATACAAATTCAACTGAATAACAATACCAAATTTGGTGCATCCCTATAACAATTACTTATGTAATAAATGTTGCAATGATTGCTCCAGGTCTACTTACTTCTAACAACCATTCAGATGTTTACTTTCATTGGCTGATCAATAATTGCTGATTGGGGTTATGGGTTGTTAGACCCAGTGCGTATTTACATTTTTTATTGTATTAACCTAAGTGTTTAATGGAATAAACTTTGGCAAGTGTGCCTGGGTCTAGTAACCCCTAACAACTGTTGTATTTAATCAGTTGACCAGTAAATGCTACCCGTGATTGGTTGCTCATGGATTTCTACATCAGTAGCAAGCTTTGCAACCTTTATTACATTACCCCTTAAGCTGGCCATAGACGCAAAGATCTGATTGTACGAATCGAGGATTCGTACGATATTCGGACCGTGTGTGGAGAGTCCCAACATTTTTCGTCCAGCAGAGATCGGTTGTTTGGTCGATCGGACAGGTTAAAAAATTTCTGTCAGCTGTGGGTAATATCTCTGCATATATTGCCGATCGTACGATTTTCAGAGGGAGACTGTCACTAGCTTTGGTTGGACATAACTTTCGTACGATTGCTGTCAGGGGCAGAACATCGGCTGATCTGTTCTTTTCTACTTTATTTGATCTTTATGGTTAGTGGCAGGTCGGGAGATGGGGAAATCTTTGCGTCTGTGGCCAGCTTTAAACTGATGAAACTGAAATAATGTCAGATTTCTCCTGAAGTTATCTTATCAACTTAAGGCTGCAAACTTGCAACATTATGAGATAAAACATTGACCTGAGAGAAATCTTGGTGCTGTGGAGTAACAACCTGGGTGTGAGAAAAAGCACCGTATGCTGGAGTTGTATAAGTGTGTGAAGAGGTATCGTATGCCAGAGCTTGAGAAAAAAACATTGTACTTATTAAATCACAGCATGAGTGCTGGATTAGGGGGGAGGCAGTGCTCACTTATCATAATAGTGTAATAATGGCAGGCATGTAAATGCTGATGCATGGTTAAGTCTTGTGGAAAGAGACCACACACACACATTAAGGAGATAAGAGAGTACAGTAAGAATGAATTCACAGGGAGAATAACCTCAGGGCAGCCCCAGCTTCTCTCCCTCAGCAGAACAGAGAATAGTTTGACTCTGTGTTTTTGCTGTTCATCAGTGTCAGAGTTGAGAGTCTCTTCACTAGAGCTTCTGGCTGGGTACGAGAGGAGGTCACAGGGTATTCTAAGAGGGGATCTGGTTCTAGAAACAACATGATTAATACCAGCTATGATCCATCTGAGTTAAAGGATAACTCAGAGTCTGTAAATCATTATCTCTAATAACACTTATTATTATTACTCTTTCCTAGATCACATGGATGCCAGGCTCATTTTCAGGGCAATTTAATTTTCCCTTAAAGGATAACTAATCCCCAGGATGATTGTTACTGAACTGATATATGAGTTGGGACCCATTTTTGTGGCAGTGAAAGACACGTGACCTACTTGTACGGGCGGCTGGAATGGTAACCTGAGACAGGGACCTGAAAGCCTGTGAACAGCATCCATATGTACGTACAGAAAAGAGCTCTTCTAACCAAAGTTATAGACGCTTTATATCCCTTCCAGATATTGCTGTACCAATTTATTCCCCACAGCATTCTACAAATACAGTCTCATAGAAGTTCCTGTTTACAAGAGCATACCATTAATACAACAAAAATGAGACCCTGTCCCAATATACCTTTGGCTTCTGCAATGACTTATATCCTCTCCTGATTAATGTCCTTCCAGGGCCCCACTATCTTGCCTTCACCCCTCCATGCTGCAGAGTGCAGATACCGACTGCAACCAACTGTGTTGGAACATGTACTTTGCATGAACACGGCTGCTGTACATTGGGATAATTATTTCAGCAGCGTGGAGTTAAACTTAATCCTAGTTTCACAAACTATATTAGACAAACTTTAGGAAACAAGGGTACAAATATATAACATAAAACCACCCATACAGAAAACCCTTTTTCATATAAATGAAATATAAAATGTGCTATTTGATAATTCCATACTCTAACATTGGTATTTTAAGTACTAAAGGATGTCGCTCTAGATCATATAGGAGAGTTTCGCTATCCATCATCTCTTCCACAATCAAGCCTAATTATTATACCTGTAACAACAATATTACAATTGCTTTCTCAGTTAGGCAGAAAGGTTCACTAAGAAGAAATAAAGTATCTGCTCATAAGCAATCTTTGACCCTAGCATGAGAAAGTGCTTGAATAAACTTCCATTCTCCAACCTATTATCTGGTACTCTGCCCAGTCCGACGTAAATAAATGATTATTTTAACAGCTGGCAGCACATAACATACATTTTCCCTATCTTGTGAAAAAGTGGACAGCATTGTTGGATCAGCAGCACATAGTGCTCTGCAGAAAGACTGAAACAGTCTGATCTTCATCTGCAAATTAAGAGTTGGAGCAGACAGGCAGATTCGGGGAGATTTAGTCGCCTGGCGACTAATCGCCTCTTCTGCGTGGCGAAAATCTCCTCGAACTGTCTTCTGTCTGCCTTCCTTCTGCTTGAATGAAGAATCGCCTGACTAATGCACTCGCGACGCTTAGATTTCCGAAGTCGCCCAAAGTTTCACTTCCCTTAGTATTAGTTCCAGCATTTCCAAAAACTAAAGCTCCCAGTTTCAATGTTCAGCAGTGGCTGGAGGGACACCTAAATTAAAAGGCAAGTTTTGGTGCAGTGATGTGCAATTTGTAAACTCTGGCAAATGATTAACAGATGGAGCAGATTTTTCCATGTGACACGTAGTTGTGCATCATTTTCCTCCAATAATATTATTATTGTTTTGAATATTACAATTAGAATATTTCTAGGAGTGTATACTATAAACTACACCCAATTCCACTTCCTTTCCCATTATAATTTCAAAAAGCTGCTATACTACACATTTGGCCCAGAAGTATTGCAACATTACATTTCTTGCACAAATCTTGCAAAAATCTGAAGGCAAACCAAACTACTGTGGAGGCAGTGATAATATGGAGGTTTCCAATCATAAAAAAAGTGGTATAATAAATTAAACATATAGGGGTAGATTTATCAAAGAGTGAAGTTAGAGATCTTCACAGTCCGCAGAGTGAAATATCACCTCTCTCCATTCATTTCTATGGGATTTTTAAAGGTGTATTTATCAAATATTGAACTTTCACGATCAACCTTTAATAAATACGCCCAGGTCTGGACTGAGAGTCAAAATAGGCCCTGGTATTTCAGGTACACAGAGGCCCAAACAGCCCCCACCAGCCCACTAAATACTGACTTTCTATGGTACCTTATAGCAGCCCCTCTGACATTTCCCAGAACCCACAGATTGCCAGTCCGGGCCTGAATACACCTTTAAAAATCCCATAGAAATGAATGGAGAGAGGCGGTTTTTCACTCTGTGGACTGTGTAGATCTCTAACTTCACTCTTTAATAAATATACCCCATATTAACATAGAGCTTGCCACAGTCCCCTTGAGGGAACACTAGAGAGTACAAAGGGATTTGTAAGAAGGTTGCTTTTATGTCAACAGAAGAGGGGGCAGATTTACTAAAGGGCGAAGTGACTAACACTATCGACTTTTCACCAGAAATCACATTCGCAGGGACATTGGCAATTTCCTAACAGGCGCAGACGACAATTATCTAGCGAAAGAGACTGTCGCTAGCGCTCGTACACACTCTATCACCAGGCGATTTTTCACTCAGGCGAATGGTTGCTGCTCCACAAATTTACTAAAGTGCGGATTTTACTGAACGTTAATTCTTTTGCCGGAGTTGACGTTGCCACCTCAGACCAGGCAAACTGCTAAAATGAAGCTACATCTTCCTCAATCTGATGTCACTTACATCATATCCTGTCTGCCGAAAATGCATTAAAGTTGAAAAAACACTGGCGACTTTTCATTTTTTTAAGCGGGATTGTCTGCGAAAACTTTTTTGGGTTAACATTTTCCCCAGACATTTGAAGGCATGGAACATTCTTTTTACAGTGGGCTCATGTCTAGGGCATTATAGGATCTCTTTTGTCTTTATTAAGGTTCCTCAGACATTTGTAATAAAAAGTGGCCACTTCAAGGATTTGCACCAACATCTCTAATAAAGACGTCCATACAACTTTAATGTACCCGCCCTATTCAAAATGACCGAAGTGTAAGATCACTAGCGACTTTTTGCTAGGCATTAATGAACACTAGCTAATCTTTTCTATGAATTGCTCACACTAAAGTATCATTAGCGAAAAGTTGCCAGTGTTCGGTGCCCAGGACGCAACTTCGCATTTTAGTGAATTAGCGTAGTGGTATCGAATGTGCGCCTGGCCAACTGGTGTGATGTGGTCGCTGGCAAAAATTCACCCTTTAGTAAATCTGCCTCAATATGTTCGTTGCCATTTTGCTTTCTTCACCATGTCAGAAAAAAAAAGAACATTTTTACTTTTCAATAAGAGACACAAGTTCATTTCCAGAAAAGATCCATTTCTGTGCTGAACCTCACTACTTAACAAAAGTGAATTTAGGGTGTGCTGGGGGACAGTTTACTGTTGTTGCACAGAAAGAAGCAGGATAGAATAGAACAAGAAAACAGAAAAGCATAGCAGCGATATAAGCACTTACCAAAATATCCAGACAAGCGGCTTTAAGTAGTGTGATCTGATCTGCTATGGTCAGACTGGTGAATCCAGGTAAGCGTTTTGCAAATTCCACTATTTTAATAATGCACTTTGTGGCTAGTTCACTAAATTTGTCCCAAAGTCCAAGATCTAGCCGGACACGATGATCTGCGCTGGAGTTCTAAAGGGGATCAAAAGAACACATTTTATTACTCACCAAACAATTCTGTGAAACCCTTTTTAATGCAGTCATAGGGTTACTGCAAGCGACTGACTTATAATGAAACATAAACAGCTCACATATTGGATAACCTGATTTGAATAAAAACAGCATTTGAGAGAGATATTACACTAACCCACTAGGTGTTCTTCAAGCAGTACATTTTTTGGTATAGCTTTATTTTAAGCACAGGTATGGGACCTAGTATCCAGAACGCTCTGGGCCAGGGGTTTTCCAGATAATGAGTCTTTATGTAATTTGGATCTTCACACCTTACGTCTACTAGAAAATCATGTAAACATTAAATAAACCCATAAATGATGGGGTTGCTTCCATAAACCCAAAACTATGAGGTTGCTTCCAATTAGGATCAATTATATCTTAGTTTGGATCAAGTACAAGCTACTGTTTTATTATTACAGTGAAAAAGGAAATTGTTTTTAAAAATTTGGATTCTTTAATTATAATAGTGTCTATGGGAGACAGCCTTTCAGAACTTTCTGTATAATGGGTTTCCGGATAATGGATCCCATACCTGTACAGGTATGGGATCTGTTATCTGTAAAATAGTTATCCACAGGGCCGCCTTCAGACCCTGTACGGCAACATTTTCTGTGCCCCCTGGTCCCCACCCACCCTCAAGCCCCACCCCATATCTCAACCACCCCACAGTAAAAAAAGCCACACAGACATCAGAGCTAAAACATTAAACCCCTCTAAGCTATAAAAAGACATTGGTGCTCCCCCCACATGTTATAAAAAGCCATTGGTGATCAGGTTACCCCCCTACAAGTACAAAAAAACATTTGATGGCCTGACCCCACAAGTTATAAAAAGCCATTAGTGATCAGGTGCCTCCCTGCAAGTAAAAAAATGGATGGCCTAGGCCCCTCCCACAAGTTATAAAAAATCATTGGTGGCCTTAGTTAAAAAAAATTGGTGGCCAGGCCCCCCAAAATTTAAAAAAAATAGCTTGCCAAGGTTTTTGTGTCTAAGGCGGGCCCAGCCATACTTCACATACTTGATTAGCCAGGCCCCCCTGCTTTCAGCGTGCTGCCAGCTTCAGATAATGGGACTCCTTTATCAACAAATTTGCCCATGGGCAGTTACCTATAGCAACCAATCAGTGATTAGCTTTTTAATGCCAGCTGCAAGTAGAACAATGTTTGCAGCAATTTGATTGGTTGCCAAGGGTTACTGCGCATGAGCAAATGTGCCCAGATAAATGACCCCCAATTGGACAGCTGCTCCGTGCACGCAACATTTTTCTCCTATTCAGATTCTCTGCATCCTCATTGGTTCTTTGAGGATAAGTCCCGGTAAAGCTGCATTGGGATTGGCTAGGCTGAAGGGCTGAAGTTCTTACTCCACCTATCCAATCCCTGTACAGCTTTACCGGGACTTATCCTTAAAGAACCAATGAGGGTACCGAGGATCTGAATAGGAGAAGAATCTCGCGTGCACTAAGCTGCTGTCCTATTATCTGAAGCTGGCAGCATGCTGAAGCATGGCTGGGCCCCCCTTAGACACAAGGTCCTGCGGGGCCCGGGACAACTGTCCACCCTGTGCCCCCCTGATGGCGGCTCTGAAGATAACTGTACCAGTCCAAGACTCTACTGCTCGAATCCTTACAATGTTCTGCATATCTGTAAATGTTGTGTATGTAGTTTGTACATGTAGAGACCCATATGCTCCCCTATGGCTTTACATGCCAACACTTCCTTGTACTCTGGTTGCTAAGCAAAAGCCCATGTGACTACTGTAGCTCATTAGCATAATGTGTACAGCTTATCACTGGCCCAGAGGCTGATGACAAGTTCCTGCCACTAGTGCTGGGCAGAGGGTGGGACTTCCTCTTTCCCCCTGTCACTCAAGGAGGAAGTGGTTGCTAATGGGAGTCTGGTGCTCAGACCCCAGTAAAGATAATGCCTTGGTAAAGTCAGGGATACAGGGACCCCGTGAATGAGGTGTAGTCATGACAGGGTAGTTCTCTGTACCAGCACTTTCTAGGAAAATGAGGCAGATAGAGCTAGCTTAGCAAGAGCAGCCTGGCTCCAACTAGGAGGGATAGCAAGGTTTGTAGTGTAGGGATCACAGACTAATAGGGATTTATGTTTAGTGCTTTCCCTGATCCAATGTGTGGGGATCCAGGTCACGGTACAAATGCTTAGTAAGGCTACAAATGTATTGTTATTGCTACTTGTTATTAATCATCTTTCTATACAGGGCCTCTCCTATTCATATTTCAGTCTTTTATTTAATTCAATGCATGGTTGCTAGGGTTATTTGGACCCTAGCAACCAGGTGAAATTGCAAACTGGAGAATAAAAATCGAAATTCGTCAAAACCCACAAATAATAAAAAATGAAAACCAACTGCAAATAAACAACCCCTTTAAAGTCCACTGATAATATTTTGACTGGACCTGAGCTTCTATGGGGGGTGCACAGTTTTACATTCAGATGCCATTGCATGCAGGCTATGTCACATGCCAGAGTGGCAGTTGGAATCAGAGGTCTAGAGACAAGTACCAGTGGCAGTTGGGATCAGTACTTTGGTTTGTCTCAGACCAGAGAGCATCTCTTGGTGATTTGCGGATTTCCAAGAGATTCAAAGCGATTTTACAGTGCGGAAAAGCGATTATTATTTTTGCAGCGGAAAGCAAATTCACAAACTTTAGTTGAGGCTGCTTTTGAAGAAAGAAGAAAATCCAACTTTAGTCCAATATTTGAGATCTTATTGGTACCGTCAAGATGAAGAGACGAATCGACGACAGGAGCAGCACCGAGCAAAGAAGTGGGAGAAAAAGGAGCAAAAAGGTGAAAAAACACGGGAGCAGCTCAGACAAGGAGCAAATAAAAATCCAAGGAGGAAAAAGACCCCGACGCAGCTCCTCAACAGAACGTAAGTAGAACCGGGCGATTTAATACGTCTGCATCAACTGTTTTTTGTACCTAATCCTAAAATATAATGAATCCTCATTGGTGGCAAAATAATTCTATTGGGTTTAAATGATTTTTTAGTGGAAAAAGTATTAATGATCTGTATCAGTTAAATTATCTCAGTCTATTTCAACTGTCAAAATATATTTTTCAGTTGGTTATCTAAAGAAGTGATATATTATATATTTAACTGTGTCTCTCTGTTAATCTGTATCACTGTAACTATATATATCATATATTTGTTTATTTATCTATCTATATATAGATGTGTCACAGTAAATATCTGCAGGTGTTTATTTATTGGTGTCAATATAAGTTTGTATCTGTTTAGTGAATAGCTGCTTCTATTGCAAAAACTTTTGCAGAGAAGAATTATTATTCCTGTTGTACTTATTTTTTCCATTAAAGGGGTGGTTCACCTTCAAGGTTACCTTTAGTATGTTATAGAATGGGTAATTCTAAGCAACTTTTCAATTGGTCTTCATTATTTATTTTTTATAGTTTTTGAATTGTTTGCCTTTTTCTTCTGACTCTTTCCAATTTTCAAATGGGGGTCACTGACCCCATCTAAGAAACAAATGCTCTGTAAGGCTACACATTTATAGTTATTGCTACTTTTTATTACTCCTCTCCAATTTAGGCCCTCTCCTATTCATATTCCAGTCTCTTATTCAAATCAGTGCATGGTTGCTAAGGTAATTTGGACCCTAGCAACACAATTGCTGACGCTGCAAACTGGAGATTTGCTGAATAAAAAGCTAAATAACTAAAAAACCACAACTGATACAAATTGAAAACCAATTGCAAATAGTCTCAGAATATCCCTCTTTACAGCATACTTAGGCTAAGGTCACACGGCGAGATTTAGTCGCCTGTCGACTAATCGCCTCTTCTTCTGGGCGACAATTTACCTGAATTCCTTTCCCCTGCCTTCCCGTCGGCTATAATGAGAAATCGCCAGTGGGATAGCACTCACGACGCTTCATTTTACAAAGTCGCATGAAGTTTTCTTGTGAGGCAACTTCGGACGACTTTGGAAAACGGAGTGCTGCGAGTGCCATCCCACTGGCAATTTCTCATTATAGCTGGTGCGAAGGCAAGGGAATGCAATTCGGGAAGATTGTCGCCCAGAAGAAGAGGTGATTAGTCACGAGGCGACTAAATCTCCCCTAATCTCCCCATGTGCCCTTACCCTAAAAGTTAACTCAAAAGTGGACAACCCATGTAACTAGGGATGCACCGAATCCAGGATTCGGTTCGGGATTCGGCCAGGATTCGGCCTTTTTCAGCAGGATTCGGATTCGGCCGAATCCTTCTGCCCGGCCGAACCGAATCCGAATCCTAATTTGCATATGCAAATTAGGGGCAGGGAGGGAAATTGCGTGACTTTTTGTCAGAAAATAAGGAAGTAAAAAATGTTTTCCCCTTCCCACCCCTAATTTGCATATGCAAATTAGGGTTCGGATTCGGTTCGGTATTCGGCTGAATCCTTCGTGAAGGATTCGGGGGTTCGGCCGAATACAAAAAAGTGGATTCGGTGCATCCCTACATGTAACTACTAATTACCATTCTTTAAATTTGTTTATAGCATTTCTCTCAGAAGGAGGAAGTGGATTAAAGAGGCCCCGTGTGGAAGAAGAGCTTCCTCTCCCAGTAGCAATCAGCAACTGCACCATCCATGCTGAGCTTGGGAGTGGAACATTCGGCAAAGTAAGTGCTGGGCTTCTGGGTAACCATACCTGTGTTTTCTAATTTAGTATTAAGGAATATAAGAAGCAGGGAATTCACATATATCTTTAATGACATTTACCCTGACCTTTAATGGGGTTTAATTAACGTGGTATGGTGGCTTACCAATTTTATAATCACAACTTTGTAACTAAAAACCCTGTTTTTGTAAATACAGTACATGTACTTCCAGAGATACTAAACTACTTATCAAACAGGGGAATAGGGAATGTGCATTGATCAATCCCCCTCTTTTGTTTATATCTTAACTGAGACATTATAAATAACTGTTAAGGAAAGGCCAGATAGACCCTGGTCTAGAGGGCAAATATTCGAAGCAAAAAGGCGGGTCCTTTTCATAAATGTATCACTAGCAAATGTCTTGGGATGAATAGTCTATGTTTATTATATACAGGTAGAATGTGAAACAATTTGGAACTGGCTTGTGGGGGAGTAGCACAAAAGTGGCCTATGGTGACAAAGGTAAATCCAGCCATGGATCATAGAAGTGAACTTCTAACATTTTATTTCTTATTCTGCCTTTTTTTAGGTATGGTTGGTATCTTTTCCTAACAGCAGCCAGCATATGGCCATCAAGGTCATCAAGAAGAGCGACAAGACCAACATGTCCGACATCATCACTGAGGCCCGGGTACTGAAGACGGCTGCTGGATGCCCCTACCTTTGCCAAGGTCATGGATCATTCCAAACACAGGTACAACATATCATCACTAACTTTATAGGGTATTTCACATTTAGGTTAACTTTAAGAATTCCCAAAGAGGGCAGGATGTAAACAGGGTGGGTCACGGAATCTGCAGTGGAGTACTTGGGATACCATATTTGCAACTTTATATAAGAATACTCTTACTATACCATAGAACCACAAAATGTATATAAATAACCCCATTTACGTTTTTACATATTCCATGAGCTCCAAAGTAGTATTCTTCAGAAAATGCCACCTATAGCTTTCCCTTGCCAGTCTACATAGGAGGCTAGAAGAGCTAGCATTCTTATAGTTATTTTAGTAAAGGCCAAGGACAGCAACCCTGGGTGCAGGATAAGTAAAGGTGTGGGGCAGCTCAAGCTAAAACACACATTGTGCACAAGATCAGCAGGTCCGTCATCGGGGGGGATGCATCCAAAGGGTGGGGGGCAAGCCAAATAATGAGAGTTATGCAAATTGTGTACATTATGAATGAATTTACTTACCCAATTTATGCAAAAACTGCACTCACTTGCCTAAAAACTTACAGTAATTTACATAGAAGCTTATGTAACCTGCATATCAAGCAATGGCAGGGGCACATTTCACTGACCCCTAATGAATGAAAAAACCTACCTAATTGCTAATTAATCATTTATTTAGTACACAAGGACATTGACCAAAAATGTTGCTACTGTGCGCTCGCCTCATTTCTCACTTTGTGCAAAACTTTGTAATCACATGTTTTCAGCCATATGTGCTTGTAGTTATTTTGCCTTTTGTATTTTTAACCAGGGGCATGCTCTGCTCGCTATGGAGTATGTCAGTGGAGGGACCCTAAGAAATGTCATCAAGAATGCCGGCCAGCTAGAGAAGGACTTAGTAATGTAAGTGACTTTATGTGTTTGTAATGGGGTAACAGAGCAGGAGCTGGCCTAGAGTACATGCAGAAGGAAGGATGGAAAGAGGTCAGCATTCGGAATCTTCAGCCAACTGATTTTCATCTTTTGTTTTTGTAAAGGAAATCACCTAGGGAATCTATGTATGTAATATATCTGTAATGGCACAACAAATAATATCTTTCTCTTCTATAAAGTGCTGTCTTGAAGCTTCACTTCCCATTGCAGTGAACCCACTGTCCCTACAGCAAGCAAATATGTACAAAGCATCTTGTTTTATTCAATTTACTCATCACCTCATTAAAATTTGCTAGAATGGGGCAAAAAGAGTTGTGTCTCACCCTGTATGGAGTGCAGCCTTTGTTAAGACACATGGAGATGTGACCGTCATTCAGAATGCTGAATGCTAGAAGGACTAGGGCAACCCCTTGCATTGAGCTGTAAGGGCCATGTTTTTATGTCCCATAGCAGTCCTACAGGTGTGCCTAGCTTTGAGTTAGTGGGCCCTCATATATTACAGCAGGGCCAAAGCACCGTTATAAAATTAACTATAGTATAAACAAAGAAAACAAATGTACTCACTATGGAAATGTTAATTTCTTTTCTCCAAAGATTCTACGCAGCAGAACTGGTGTGCGGCCTGCAGTTTCTCCACTCTAAAGGGATTATTCATCGGTATGTAAAATTTATAAACATCCCATATATTATCTTTCTATTCATATATTGTTTCTGCATTTTAAACTTAAACCCATTTTCTTTCAAATAAAATTACGCTTATGCAAATGGCACATGGTGCATTTTGCTGCCTGTATATTATACACCACAAATCACTGCCAGGATATCAGTAATAAAGTATTAAAAATAGAGTATTAAGCAAATGAAGTATTAAACAGAGTATTAAACAAACTGTAACACCTCATGAATTTGGGGAAGAGGGTTCACATTCCTTCTCACCCCCACTCATAAAATAGTACTGGCTGACTCCCAACATTTCCATTTACCTCTCACACTACTTACCTGCTCTTTCTCAATTCCTTTTAATTTTTTAACCCTAATGTTTACCTTGCAGGGATCTTAAACCAGCTAATGTCCTGGTAACCAACGAGGGACATATAAAGATCGGCGACTTTGGTTTGGCAGCTGAGGGCGTGTTTGGAAAGAAAAAAATCAAAGGCACAAAAGGAACACTGCCCTTTATGGCCCCAGAGGTATGTGACTGTGATTTAATTTAAATGCATATAGCAGAGGTAAAAAACGCAAACAAAAAATATGTATTTTTAGTGTTTCGCTGGTACAGACTTGGGACCTGTAATCCAGAATGCTCGGGACCTGGGGTTTTCCGGATAATGGATCTTTCCGTAGTTTGGATCTCCATGCCTTAAGTCTACTAGAAAATCATGTAAACATTAAATAACCCAATAGGCTGGTATTGCTTCCAATAAAAAATAATTATACCTTATTTTGGATCAAGTACAAGCTACTGCTTTACTATTATAGAGAAAAAGGAAATCATTTTTAAAAGTTTTGATTATTTATATAAAATGGAGTCTATGGGAGAAAGCCTTTCCGTAATTCAGAGCTTTCTGGATAACGATTTTTCGGGTAAGGGATCCTATACCTGTATATGATTTTTTTATATACAAGGCAATTCAAAAAAGGGGAACAAAAGTCAATCACTAGGTGGGGTCTCAGATAGCATGCTCTGGGTTCCTTCCTACACATCATTTTAACTGTTCCCAGGTAACCACTGTGCTGCCCAGGGTGGGACACATGCACCCTAGAGTAATTGTTGGGAGTTTACTACACATGTGAACAGCTTCAGCACAAGAGAGAGTTACAGAAAAAGCAAAGGTTTAGTTAAATGCATGCACTAGAGGATTTTAATAACATCTTTTTTTTCTTCAAATCTAGGTGTTAAAAGAGAAGAGATATAATAGAGGAGTAGACTGGTGGGCATTAGGGATCATCGTATCTAAAATGGCATGTGGGAGCTCACCATTCATAGAGTACGGCAACAATACAGAATGCCGTTTGTCGATTCTTCTTGAACAGCCATGCATTCTGATAAGGTTCAGCCCCGAATTGCAAGATCTCCTGCGAATGGTAAGTATTGGAATTTATGGAGAGGGTATAACTAGTTCTGTTATATTATATCATTTCCCAGAGAACTGATACTGTTGCTAGAGATCTAGCAGTGACACTAACTGGATATTCCTGTTTGCTGAATAGTGTATAGCAAACTTTTTGCAACAAGGGCCAGATTTGGTGAGGTGAAAATGTGTGGGGGCCGACCATTCATCCCGACATTCTTTGAACCATTAACATTAAATTACAGGAATGGAGTAATTGCAGCAGAACTGATCTGCCACTTGGTCTATATTGCTGCCTATGTGCTGAAGGTGTTAGCAATAGACACATACTGGCACGTAGTGACGCCATACCTCTTTAGTTTACTGTACGGGCACGTCATTACGTCTATTGACACCTTCAGCCCTAAAGAAGAATGCGAAAACAGCGCATCTCTACGTGCCAGATCATTTCACTAATGTGCCCTAATAACACTGCTATGGGATTCCTGATCCCCCTGTGCTGGGGGGGGCCACATTATTATTAATTTCATGATGGAGGCTGAGGGCCGGTGTAAATTTGAAAACGGGCCGCACTTTGGACATGCCTGGTATATAGGCATTCGGACAAAATCACTGTTCTATGAGGGTATTACTGACAGGTGTGTAGCTTCATCTTAGCAATAAATATCTGATAATGTTTTCTTTCTTTAGCTCCTGAAGAAAAATCCAAAAGAACGACTGGGCTGCAATGGAAATATTCGGGAGCACCCATTTTTTAATGCCATTGATTGGGTGCAAATAGAAAACCGGACTCTACCACCTCCTTCCCAGCCAAAAGCAGTAAGTACATGACTACATGTGTTTTGGTATGCTACTGCTTATTATGAATAGGCACTTATCTTGAAATCTCTAGATGTTTGTGTTACATATTCTGGGCTAGAGACCAGTGTCTTCCTGTACTACAGTATCTACATAGCCGGTTAGGACTAGGCCTAGGTTTATTAACTCTGTGGAAAATTCTCTATGGCATTCCACAACAAATACAATTGCACTTAATATTTTGTATTATACTAATGCCATCTACTTTACTTACATTTTTTTTTGGTAACAAACTAATTTATAATTTGGTTTAACTGCAGTTGTCACCTGTGGATTTTAAGAAGACATGTGAGGAGCCACCATCATTCTTGGAGTCCCTGAAACATACTATAGCATCAGGTGATCAGGTATCTCTTCAAGATATGGCATGTCTGGATTAAATTTCACAGGTTCCAACCATTTCTGGGCCTTTTGGCACTATGTTCTAATACCCTACCATTGTCCCCATGCCACGACAAACATCAGGCCCCATTATCAATTCCATGACTTCCAGTCTTCTGTCCTCATTATATCTCTTTCATCTCAATTTTGGCCTACCGGAGGTTCCATCAGTTGCCATCTGCCCCAGGGTTTGGCCCTTGATATAAAACTCTGCCTTTGGCGTTTTTTTTTATTAGCCCCTGCTTCTGCCATCACCCTCTTCTAACACTTGCCACTAGTCATTACCATCAGCCTTTACCCCACACCAATGGTCTATCACTCACCATTTCCATTATTCCCTGGCTAAAACGTCACCACCTATTTATGGGGCTTTCCATCTGGTTCTGTCTGACTCTTTCTATCAGTCACTGTCTCTGGTCCTCAGCCAATCATTTCATTGGCTCCTCAACTCTAGCCCTATTATCTATACTAGTGGCATTCACCGTCAGCTCCTACTATTGGGTCCTGTATCACCATGAATCCACGATTACCATTGGCCCTAAAACCTTTGCATCCAGGGGTGATTCTGCCCTCACTTCCACCCTGAGGCGACCTACCCAATGCCATTTATTAAACCCTGGTGTTTCCTTTTAACAAGGTAGAAGTGGGCTGCATCATTGTGCAGAGAAATTGCTCACTCTGCACTAAAATAGTCTAAATTCCCCTTTAAAAAACGGAATGTTGACACTTAAGGGTACTAAGAACAACTAATTGCCTCCCCTGTAACCCATAGGCATTACTGTCTGAGGCAAGTACCTCAACTAGCCTCATAGCGGGAGCGCCCCTATTTGCACCACACAGTACACTTTAATATTATCCCCACCTTTCATTCTAACTCCAGTTTCTTCATTTATATATGTTATGTTTGGCTAAGGTATATAACTAAAGGACTCTTATTTAAATATGGATTTATTTAAAACTTGAATTGATCAAGACAACCTGTAATTGAATAGGCAATTATATAGAAATAGACAGAAAGTAAAACATGAAATAGGAAACTAGAGTATAGTCTAACAACTATACTGCACAGAGTTCACTACTGATCCAGGGATTTATCCGATTGCCATATTGGAGTCAGGAAGGAATTTTTTTCCCCCTCTGAAGCACACTGGACACAGCTTCAGATGAGGTTTTTTTGCCTTCCTCTGGATCAAGATAAATAGGAATTTTATGAAGATAAACAAGAATTTTATGAATGACAGATTGAATCCTGAGGCCAAAAGTCTTTTTTAACCTTACATATTAAAGTAATTACTAATTACTAAATTATGGCAGGATGAAATGCTTAAATATTACAGAATGTAGGAACAAAACCTAAATAATTAATAGTTAAAATAAAATGTCAAAAACTACGTTGGTAAAAGAACTCATAGTTCTGTATTCCCTCATTAAAACCCCCCTATTATAGAACCACCCTCCTTTTTTGTAATTTAATTTTTTTTAACAAATTTGCCTTAAATTATAGGAAATAAATTAAATATCAGGCATTTTATTCAGTGGTATAGGCATAGCAAGGGAACATAGCATAGCTTAAATAAAATAAGCTAAAATTGATTTCAATGATTAAATATGGTGGAAAATAATATGTAGGACCAGCAATAAAGTAGATGAATTTTGTACAAAATAACTAAAATAGACTAATTAATACAGAAAAGTTGCAGCCATATTAATCCACAGGTGAAAGGTTAGTATTTGTGATATTTATTTGGATTAGCAGTTTTTTTAGGGCTCACTGTTAAATAAAAGACCCTTCTCTTCCTAGGGTCCAACCAGCAATCTTTATTATTAATGCTTCTTGAACCTACGGAAGGAGAAATGTCTCGCTCAAATGCTAGCTGTAATAGTTCTTAGTACAATTAAAAAGTATATCCCAACAATACTTACTTATTGCCTCTCTAATAAGATGGTTAGGATACAGGAGCAATTCTAGTGATGCCGCCCTGCTCCCCAGGGGTTACTTTTACTGAGCCAAAGTGGGTCCAACGGGGCAGCGTCACTAGTGATTTCTGCACTAGAGGAGTCAAATTTCCAATTTAAATAACAGAAATTTGTACTTTAAAGTTACCAGGAGTGCCTTTTTGCCACCCCTGTTAACTTGTGGGCTGCTCCAGTCTGAGGTGAATTTCTCAACTCGCCTCATGGTGGCAGCGCCCCTGTTAGGATAGGTTAGGGACCTGCTCAGAGAGTCTACCTTGACGTGGTGGCAGGCTTGATATCCTTTGGCCAAACATATGTCATTTTCCTAAAGTACCAGAATGATTATTGGATGCCATTCAGGTTGTACAGAACTACACGATTATTGATTCTTGAGTCTTGACCAAAGAAGAAACCAACTGAGACGACTGAAGATAATTCCCATCAGTGAATATTTCCTTTATTCAGTTTGATATTCCTCTTTCTGTAATAAAGTTATCCAGGAATCCTATTGTTATGGTGTTTTCTGTGTATCATACAATTTATTGGCCAACACCTCCACTGAGTTATACCTTAGTAATCCTAGCGTCAGAGGTTTTACCCCTTTAAAACCAAACACATAAGGAATACACAACCTGCATGGCTAATTAGCAATTCATTTAGATGCATGATGCATGGCTGCACATAGGTCAGTTCAGTCTGCAGCATGCATCTAAATGAATTGCTTATTAGCCATGCAGGCTGTGGATTGCATATGTGTTCAGTTTTAAAGGGGCGAGGTGGCAACCCTAGGTATGTGTCTCATTTACCCATCCATGGATAGATTTACTATAGCTCTTGTACAGAAAAAAAGGTTAATATAGAGACACTGGCATTTGAGCAGGAGTTTGGCTTTTTATATGAGCTCATGGAATATGGCTCATGGGTGGAAAAAGTTATAGAATGGCCAATTCTAAGCAACTTTTCAATTGGTCTTCATTATTTTTTTATGGTTTAGGGGTAATTTACCTTCTTCTTCTGACTCTTCTGACTTTTCCAAATGGGGGTCACTGACCCCATCTAAAAACAAATGCTACAAATGTATTGTTATTGCTACTTTGTATTCTATTCAGGCCCTTTCTTATTCATATTCCAGTCTCTAATTCAAATCAATGCATGGATGCTAGGGTAATTGGACCCTAGCAACCAGATTGCTGAAATTGTAAATTGAGCTGCTGAATAAAAAGCTATATAGCTCAAAAAATTACAAATAATAAAAAATGCAAACCAATAGGAAATTGTCTCAGAATATCAGATTAAAAGTTAATCAAAAAGTGAACAACCCCTTTAAGCAAAGAAACTCTTCTGCTGGGGGACTGATATGACATATTATACCAACATACTATCAATGAGAAAGGCAGAAGACTATATCCACATGGACAGAAATGCTTGTTTAGGGTTGTAAACTTTACAACTGCAATGGGTGAGGGTGTGGATCAGATTGCTGCAGTGGCAGATTGGAGGGAAGCTAGGATGTCTGGGGGATGCAACTGTGGTCTGGGGGTAACTGGGCAAATTAGGGAAGGTATTAAGAGGGGTGCCTGAACTGAACTTGGGGTTGAATATTTAATACTGGACCCATTGGTAGACAATTTTATTTTAATTGAACCCCGATGTGCTTCTCACCCAGTGCAAAAAAGTGCAAAGTGCAAACAAAAATGCAAAAGGTGCATGACGTAGCTTAAAAAAAATCCAAAACTTCAGGGTCCCTCGCCAAAAGCCACAAAAAGATGCAGAGTCTTCAGACTCCAATTTGCCAAGGCCAAGGGGAGCCCCCTTATCCCCAACTGCCTGGCCAAAAGGCACCTCAGGGGGCAAGGGTCTTCAGGACGCCCTTTGCCGCAAAGTCCCTCCCTGTCCAATCCGAAGGCCTTCAGGGTCGAGATAACCGATGGATCTCCAAATAGGATATGCTTTTGACCTGAAGGCCAATGCACCGAATGCGAAAGTGTAAAAATAAGTGCTTAAAGAATAAATAGCAATAAAAATTCATTCAAAAAAGTGCAGCAGTGTGCTGCCCCAGTCAGATTTAAAAATTGTCTAAAAAAGCTGGGGTTTAAGAACACCTATTGGTAGACAATATTTTTTTTTTTTCAAATTTCTATTTTTATTGCTTTTCAAACAAACATACATCCACATCTCGAGTGCATCACTTTTTACAACGTCCATTCGTTATCTGTTATACAAATTTGACAATGAATAGCAAGTTCAACGCATATGTCAGTAATATACCATGGACACAAATTGAATCATAAGCCGTTGCATAGAATGGAGAAATGTCAGAATACCTGGATGTCAACTATCCTACAAACAAATAAAAGAACATAATACCCATCAGCATTGTTTGAGTTATTATTCCACCATTACTTCCCTGGCTAACTTGGGGGGGGGTAAATTAGGGGGGAAGGGGGTTGTGGGTTCCCTGGGGATTAGTTAAATGACAGTCCAGGGCAGGTAGGTGCTCAGTGATCCAGGGTGACCAGATTTTCTTAAATTTGTTTGGGCAACCTCTCTGCAAATATAATAGTTGGTATGGAGGGACAGCATCATTGACCATCTGTATCCAATGGAGTTTTTGAGGGGGGAGAGCCGATTTCCACCTCATAACAATGAGTCTTTTTGCCTGTATAAACAGGAAATTAAGGAGAGTCTGCTCTGCAGTAGCAGGGGTAGTGTCTTCAACTTGGTTTAACAGAACCGTTTCAGGGTTGAAAGGGACAATAAGTGCTAGGACGAGACCTATTTCCTCTATCACTTTTCCCCAAAATCTCCTTATTTTTGGGCAGAGCTGGGGAATGAGAGCATTTAGGACAAACGTCTGGTACATTAGGGTACTGGGGCGTCAAATAGGTCCTATGAAGGAATCGAAACTGAATCATTTTATCTTTAGAGCTAACAAGTTTTGAACTATGCGTTTCCAGAATAGTTTCCCACATATCAGTGGTGAGCTGCGGAATGTCCTGTAGCCATTTGTGGTATAATTTATTTAGTATAGGGCCCTTAGGGGTATTCAAAAGAGCATAAAATTGGGAAACTGGCTTGGTAAGATCTGGAGTAAACGCCAGGACCTCCAGTTTTTGGGTTGAAGTGTCTGGGCGGACTAGTCCGAATTGTGTGGTTATGGCCTGGCGCAGTTGCAAAAAACGGAAAAACATCGTATTAGGCATATTGAAAGTAAGTTTCAACTCGTCAAAAGTAAACAATTCACCCCGTGCCATGACTTGCCCAAGGTATTTAATGTTATACCGGGCCCAAATTGTAGGGTCCGGTATAGTCCGTAATTGTAGGAGTTGGGGGTTAAACCAAAGAGGCTGGTTAGGTGAGAATTGATTTTCATGCTTCGGAAAAAGTTGTAAGGCAATTTTCCAAGTTCGGACCGTGGCTGTCATTAGTTGAGTGGGGGACTCGTAGTCTTTGGTGCCCCAGTACAACATATTTTTAAGAGCTTCATAAGAGCCAGCTATTTGGGCCTCTAGATTAGTAGTGGCATTTTGAGTGGAGGGGACTATCCACCACCAGGCAGTAACCAGTTTGGTGGCAAGGTAGTAGAAATATAGGTTGGGTGCCGAGTCCACTGGGAGTTGCAAAGAGTGCATTGCGATTCGAGGAGTCGCTGCTGCCCAGTACAAGGAAGTTGTTAAGGAGGTCAATTTGCGGAAGAAGCTCTTAGGTATTTCTATAGGGGCCTGCCGAAAAAGGTATGTGAACTTTGGAAGCATAATCATTTTAAATAGATTCACCCTACCTAATAGAGTTAAGGGGAGAGCATTCCAAACTTTGGATTTGTTTTCCAGCTTTAGCATTAGGGGGGTTAAGTTCAACTCAATAAATTTATCCAATTGGCGATGTATGTGTACCCCCAAATATTTAAAAGTATCAACCCATTGTAGTTTCACTTGCACTCTCTGGTGATCTACTCGGAAGGAGTCTATGGGAAAGATAACTGATTTTGCCCAGTTTATTTTCAATCCTGAGTATTCTGTATGCCGGTCTATCACCGTTAGAGCAGACGTGAGGGCTTCATAAGGGTTCTCTAGAAATAGGATGGTGTCATCCGCATACATCGCCACAGTTTCAGTGATAGGGCCCAGTCTAAGCCCCTTGACACCCACCGTAGTTTTTAGCAACCAAGCCAATGGCTCCATCGCCAATGCAAAGAGCAATGGGGAGAGGGGGCAACCCTGCCTTGTGCCCCTGCCGAGCGAAACCGATGTGGATACGTTGTGATTGATTTTTATACGGGCTTTAGGAGCAGGATATAAGGCATCAACCCACTTTCTGAAATTGGGTCCTATACCCATTTTTGCCATGGTGACCCTGAGAAAGCTCCACTCAATAGAGTCGAAAGCCTTCTCGTTGTCAAGAGCGGCTAACACTCTATGCCCTGAGTTTTCATGTTGGACTGCTATGTTTGTGAAAACTCGCCTGACATTGATGTCTGTGGTGCGGCCCGGTACAAAACCCGTTTGATCAGGGGATATCAATTTCGTAATATATTGGTTGAGCCTACGGGCCATTATTTTCGCTAAAATCTTGGCGTCAACATTAATTAGCGATATCGGCCTGTAAGAGGCACAATTCAGTGGGTCTTTGTCAGGTTTTAGAATTAAGGTTATCAACGTTTCGCTCATGGACTCAGGCAGGCCCGCCCCCTTTAATACATTGTTAAATAAAGAGGTTAACAGTGGAGATAAATGTTTAACATGCTTGGCATAAAAGTCAGTCGGAAGACCATCTAGACCAGGTGTTTTTCCAGGGGCAAGCGAAGAAAGAGCTTCCACTAATTCCGGTTCTGTAATGAGGGCGTCCAGAGAGTCTCTGTCAGCATGATCCAAGCGGGGGAGTGGGATTCCTTCCAAGTAGTCCTCTAGTTGTTCTAACGTAAGGGCCATCCTGGAAGTGTATAAGGAGGAATAGTACTGCGTCAACACCCGGTTAATTCCCAAGGGGTCAGTAATTATAACATCCATAGTGTCACGAATCGCAGGTATGGACGTTTGAGGAGATAAGTCCCGGGAGAGCAATGCCAGGAGTTTACCATTTTTATCTCCCGTGGCCAGGATAGTGGCGGATTGTCTCAGTTGGGCTTTTTTGACCTGGTGGACTCGAACTGTCTGCAAAGCTGTCTGACTCGAGAGCCAAGTCTGTCGTGTCTGTGGAGACGGGTTCAGAGTAAATTGCTGTTGGGTTAGAGCAACTTCTTTCTCCAGATCAGTGAGTTCTTGTTGGGTGTGCTTGTTGAATGTTTTAATTTGGTTTATGTATTGACCTCTGGCAAAGGCCTTCAGGGAGTCCCAGACAATTTGGGGTGAAGCAGTGTCGGTATTCGTCTCAACGAAGTTGCGAAACTCTGTGTCAATCGGCTCCGTGATCTTGTCTTGATGTAACCAAAAGCTGCTTAGTCTCCAAATCCTGTCCAGTGGGGGTGAACCAGTTGACAGGGTTATTGAGAGTGGGGAATGGTCCGATATCCCGCCTGGTAAAATATCCGCCTGTAAAGTGTGAGATAATATTGCAGGGGTGCCAAGGGCCAGGTCTATCCTGGACATAGTGTTATGAGTTGCCGAGAAACATGTAAATTTCCTGTCCACAGGATGTTTTTCCCGCCATAAATCAGCGAAGTTAAAGGTAGAAATCCAAGTTTGTAAACTATTGGAGGGTCGGGATGAGGGATAGAGCCTGTCCATGGAGTCCAACACTACTGCATTGAAGTCTCCCATTATAATAGTGGGGGCCAGAGGAAGGGTAGCAATTTTGCTCATTATAGTGGACAACAGAGTCACCTCAAAGGGGGGTGGAAGATAAACATTCACCAAGATGTAAGTCCCTCCATTTGCCGAGCAGTGTACAATAAGGAAGCGGCCCTCAGAGGGTAGACAATATTTTACATGCTAGGCCAATGTAATGCCTCCTGGGTATCAACTCTACCCCTAGGTATAAGCCCTATACTTATTAACCATTTAATTCATAGCCTTCATCCCCCTTGCTGTTGGTAAGCTTTATTATTCATGCCTACTCCCAATCACAGGACACTCTGCATTAGTCACACTCCTCTTCTAAACAATAGGGAAGGGCTGAATTGCCATCACACAGATATAGAGCAGAGACCATGACTTTTGAGTTGTAGTTCAATAAAAGCTGTAGGAGAGGGAGGTATAGGTTGAGGATTCATGTTCTCTTAATGAAATAATGCTTATGCATCAGGGCTGGAACTAAGGTTAGGTCGATTAGGTGCCCGTCTAGGGTGTACAGGTACAGATTGGGGGCAATATGAGGAATTGCTGCTGCTGGCTCAGGTATATAGATCAACTTATCTACAAAGCTCTGAATTACGGGATGGGAATCTCTGATAGAGTCCATTTAAATCAATTAATTCACATTCCTAAAATGAATTCAATTTTTTTTTCTGTAAATTTAAAACAGTACCGCCACCTTGTACTTGATGCAAATTAAGATATAATTACATCCTATTGGGTTTGTTTAATGTTGAAGTTATTTTTTTTTTAGTAGACTGAAAGAATGAAGATCCAAATTATGGATAGACCACAAGCCAACTTAACTGAGATATGCTTCACTAAACATGTGTGCAAATTAGTGTATGTCTATGTGTTTTACTAGGAAAATAAAGTCAAAACACTAGGTAATAAGACATATTTTCCATGAAACTGCTTCATCCCATGTAACTGTGTTCAAGACAATTTTCTGTGCATTTCCTTTTTAGATTAGGAGTTAATAATGAAGCATTATGAGGACAAGAACTACATTTTGCAGGAATTTGACTGACTATAAATTGTCATAACATACAATGATTAGTGTAACTTGATTCAGAGCTATTTGCAGGAAACATTTTGTTCTTGAAGGGACTTGTAAAACCATTTACTCAAATGGGTAATTAATGACAATATCAATAGCTGCAGAATTACCCTGTGGCACAGAAAATGTTTTATCCTAAAGCTATTATAGTAATACTCTGGAAATGTAAGATAACAACGTGCTCTCTAGTCTGGTAGCGATGTTCTGTTGCTTCTCTGGCACTGCCATAAGCTGGTAAATGGTACTGCCAATATTTATTTTAATCTAGTACAGGTATAGGACCTGTATGGGACATCTGTCATTTGGATCTTCATACGTTATGTCTATTAGCAGTAACGCTAGCACAATTTCGCCAGTGTTCAACGCCCTGGACGCAATTTTGGATTTTAGTGAATTAGCGTTGTCCTGGCGAATCTACGGCTGGCATAATGTTGCAATGTGAGCGAAGCCGTTGCTGGTGAATTTTCGGAGGTTAGTAAATTTGCCCCTATGGGAGATGGCCTTTCAATAATTTGGAGATTGCTGGATAACAGATTTTCGGATAATCCCATACCTGTACCTCCTTTATTTTACCCACCCCTTCTACTGAAGGGGGAAGGGGTGGGCAGCCTGATTCTATAAAGTCAATAATAGTGCCACACTCACACTAAACCGCATGGGTGCACGGCTGTGTTCCTCTCTGCAAAGATAAATTCCCACAGTATAACATAAAATCCAGCAGCACTCCGATAAGTGAATCAAATATTTATTCATGCCACTAGCCAAGCAACGTTTCGGGCTATTCCAGCCCTTTATCAAGCCAAGTGAACAGTGTAACTAAGAAGCTTAAATATGTGGTTTAGGGGGGGAGAGCTTACAAAACACTCCCCTCTCCCAATTGGGACTCAATTCCCAGCATTCCCAGTGATACCAGCTGTGTAAAGTTCATTATAGTGAAAAATACATTAAAGTGAAACATTTAAAATATGTTCAAAACATTTGTGTAAAATTCTACACAATTTCTTGGGATTTGGTAGTCAACTCATAATCCATATGTTTTGTGATTGTGTTACACTGTGTACAAATATTGTGTATAAATAGTGTTATAAAATATTTTAAAACATCAAATTCTGTTTCTATTGTTAGGAATCACTCACAAATGTCTGGGATACTAGATATCTACAGTTGTCTGGACACCAGCAAATCCCAGGATAAAGGTAGTAGAATTCTAAAAAGGTAAAGTTGAAAATATAAATATTATTATTAAATACATATCACTAGGTATTGTAGAAAATTCAAATTGAAACAGTCATTGTTACACATAAAGCACGATTCTTTGGAATGACCGACTCTAAATAAATATTTCAGGGGTATACTCTTGGTTTAGTCCACCAGGGCTCAAAGTACCTAATTTCAATTTCCATTTCATTTCCAATTTTTTGAGCATTTGAACTCTATCTCCTCCATGTCTTAACGGACCTATGCTGTCAATGACTTGATATCTCAATTGGCTCACTGTGTGTTTTGCTTCTGCAAAGTGTGCAGGTATTGGTAGGTGTGTATAGTTATAACGAATATTGGATTTATGTTGTTTAATTAGATCCTTCACTTTCTGTGTTGTTTTGCCAATGTACGCTAATCCACATGGGCATTTAATTAGATATATCACATAGGTTGAATCACATGTGAAATTTTTTTTGATGTTAATCCTCTGTCCCGTATGCGGATGTGTTTGTCCCTTTGTAATGTTGTTACAGTTGGCACAATTGAGACAAGGGAAAGTCCCCATTTTGGGAGTTCCCAAAAATCGTTGTGTCCCTTTTGTTGTGGGTCCTTTTGTTGTTGTCCCTCCCCCCCATAACCACCTATTTAAGCTTGTTTGTTACACTGTTCACTTGGCTTGATAAAGGGCTGGAATAGAGCGAAACGTTGCTTGGCTAGTGGCACGAATAAATATTTGATTCACTTATCGGAGTGCTGCTGGATTTTATGTTATACAACCTGATTCTATAGGCACTTGGGGAATGCTGGAAGTTGTAAGTCCTTTCCAGGTCAGACATGGTACATGACAGATGTCTTGCAGATTCCTGTTCCCCCTCTCACTCTCTCACTTCTATAACAGAAAATCCAGCGATAGCAGTCAATATGATTAATACTTTGAGAGGGAAATACTGAGGTTAAGGCCTGCTCTGAGACTAAGGGTGTTATTTACTAAACCTAGATTAAACTCAAATTTGTCGTGGAAAAAAAACTTGAATGTTTACAGATTTATTATACCCGGAAGCTGCTCAAAGTCCGAATCTGAAAATCCGCCATCTTAAACCTGCCATGGTCATGTATAAGTCAATGGCAGATGCCCCTTTTAAAATTTGAAAATATTGGGATCTGCACTAGGCTTTGTCCAATAATCAGAAAAATTTGGGGTTTTCGGGCAATAACCCGAAAAAAAAACGAGCAATACGGGCGTCAAATCCTGAAAAATTCATAAGATGTGGGTTTATGCTCGATTTTATCGAGTCTTTTTTCAACCTGACTTTTTCGAGTTATTTTATTGATACATAAGATAAAATCGTGGATGTGAGTTTGGTCATTTTAGTAAATAACCCCAACAATGTAAGCAGGGGCGATCTGTGGGCTGCTGCCGTCTGAGTCATAACCCCGATGCTGCCCCCTCTTGGAACGGGTCAAAAGGGGCTGCATCACTAGTGCAGAAGCGCGTACTGCGCTTTCTGCACTATCAGAGCTGAATTTCCGATTTAAAAACCGGAAATTCGGCTCTTAAAGTTACAGGAGGCGGCTTTTTGCAGCCCCTTGTAACTGCCCGTTCACTGCCGCCTGAGGCAAGGTGCTCATGGCAGGAACGGCCATGAATGTAAGAATGCAAAGCACTTGCTAGTAAGGCACATGGGTTAACTGTCATCTGTGTGCCCTTTAAGACATTCCTGCCAGTTAGAAAGACTGTATGTTCTTCAGATTTATTTTATTTCATCCAGAAAGGCCTAGGCAAAGTGAAGCCCATCAAGAGGAAATGAGATCAAGGAAGGGAAAGGAAAATCAAGATGTGCAGTCATTCAGGCTGTAATTAAATTTAATAGCCAGTTTATCCAGTCCGTAGCCAGGCTGCATGGTGAAGAGATACACAATGCAGAGCCTATAGCAGGAAATCATTTGGCAATAGTTTATCCATCTGGAAAAAAGAGAGACATTGCACGAAACCAGCAAGTGTGAACAAAATATTCATCAGTATTATATGAGATTACTTTATCATGCAATTGGGTTTGACACATATTCTATTACACATAATGCACTGTATCCCACAAAGAATGCAAATGCAATATCCAGAGAGGGAGAGAAACAATGGGCCTTTCTGCCACTGAAACGCTCGTCCCAAAAGCTCATGATATTAAACAAATATCTTACTGATGTTGTTCTTGGTTTGGGTCTCGCTTTCGTTTCCGAATGCCTTAGTTCCAAGAAAGTGCAGTGGAAGTAAACAGTCATTTAAAGGGGAACTAATGTCCGATGAGAACTTTCCAACTGCACCTGTAATAATAGTATCACCTAACAGAATGATGGCAGAGCTACACAATGGGGCTCATTTGTCCATAATTGTGCTTTGTGCCACTACAATGGCCCAGTCTCCTGTATTAAATCGTGTGCATGTGCCTCATTACAGAATCAAATGCAGATGCCATTTTGATGCTGAGCTCCGATTTTCATCAGAATTACATTTTGGTGCATCGGCTGCAATTGCAACAAACGCAACTGCCCCAGCGCCGATAATTATGCTGGAAATTTGATTAAAGATGCTGTATAATTTCCTGGATTTTACACCATTTTTGTAGGTTCCCTGAAACATGTAAAATGGGGGTTCAACTGGTATTTCAGTTTTGTTCCACCTGCAGCCCCAGTTGTTGAACTACATCTCCAATTATTAGGAAAATAAAAATAGAAATCTACGTTACCAATCTTATTGTATTTGATTATTCACCAGTGACAAACTATGAATGAATGATGTCCTTCTGTCCTTCAGCAGTAAGCTGCATCAAGGTATCATGGCTAGGGCTATTGCAGAGAAAGAGTTAATAGTAAACATGTTTTTACTTCTGTCTCCAGTTGAATATTTATCAGACTGCTAATCTATAATACAAAGTAGACCCCAGAGACTACAACATGCTTGGCCACAACATTAATTCCTGTTATTTAGCAGTACGTGTCTGCATTGATTGTTTTGACTAAAAGCAAGAATAAGCAGCCACAACTGAGAGGCACGTAGAAGTTTCGCCACTATCAGCAGTTATACAGCCAGGTCTAAACATGAATTGTAGGGTTTCCTCTGTATTAACAATCACAGGAATATCAATTTCCTTTGAAAATATAATCATCTCTGTTATTAAGCGTGCATGAAAGCCGAGGAGATTGGTCATTGTCTTCATAACACTGCTTCATCTGTGTCTTCGTTTGGAATCTGCAGACTGTCTGCACGCCTTCAAAGGACACCATTTTTTTCCCATTTAAATAAATGATTACCCTTTCAAAATTATGTTTCACATTGCCAGCAGTGGAACGGAACCACATCACTGACATTTCACTAGCGTGTGACTTGAATTATTTAAGCTTTTAAATTCTTGATTACACCTCATGCTTACGTATCAGGGCACAATCCAGAGAGTATTATGGCTTGCAAAATGAGAAGAGCAAACTCTATCTTCAAAATCTATTACTTGGTGCTTTTGCTGACAGGGTGTAATGTGCAAGCTGGAGGTTACCCAGGGTGCTTATTTGATGGTGCCTAAACACAATCACAGCCATAAGATGAAATGCAAACTCAGATACAAAAAGTGCTGCAATCATGATTTTATAGATGCAAAATTAAATTAAGAACTCAAATCCCCTAGGAAACCCCGTAAAGTAAATCATTAGAAAAAAGAGACATTACAAACAATGTATTCTGGATCAAAACCTACAAGCCCTAGTTTTATAAGGCTCCAGGGTAAATACTTTTCTATACAATTAAAAGCAAAAGTTTGGGCACCTCTTGCGAAATTACATATCTAGTTACACCATGTAACACCTTCCTACCTCTCAGCTCCATCACTGGATTTAGGTACAAGTATCTGGCAGTGGACTGGGTGGATTTCTTTCTGCACTATTTTATTTACTTCTGTATGTAGGCACCCATGGGCTAAAGCTGCCAACCAAGGCACCTCTATGGTAAATACGGCCCTGGCACTCATCTATAATGTCTGTGCATTAGTTCAGCACATAAGGTGAAACAGAACAGCAATTTTCACTTAACTCCCATCAACTATCAATATAGATTATAGGATAAAGGGCTTTTATAGCTGTATAATTGTTTTGGATAAATTTACTAAACACAAATTTGGTCCACTTATGTGAAGCTATCTCCTTTGTCCAATGCCTAATGACTTCACATGCTCTTCCTTTTATTTTTGTCTGTACGGTTCTAATTCTTTTGCCATTAACTCTAACTACAGACCAGATGGCTGAATTGAAATTGAAGCCAGGTTAGGAAGTGCTATGAGAATTGAAATTACATTTGCACTTTTTGCTACGACAAAAATAGGTCCATAAACATTAACTATATACCTGCCTCTGTGGCTGTTATAAGCCCACATTCCCACAACAGCAAGGAATTTAGCTCCACTTGACAATTCTGGAGACTGAGATCCCCAGATTGGAAGTCCTTTTTCTTTATCTCTCTCTCTATGTAAAATTGCCACTAAATGGCCAGTGGTGTGGGTTAGTGGCTGAATCCTTATTGGGAAAAGAGCCTGGCTAATCTACTTGGTAGACTGAACTGGAAGAAGAACTATCCAAGAAATCTTAGAATTTTCATCTGTCTTTCTATAAATTGCTAAGCAACACTTTATGTTGTTGGGAACAACTTAATACAACTTTATAGCCAAACTCTAGTCAATATGTCTTGTTTGTGAAGTTTGGTGTGTTCTCTAGAAACAATAGTAGTCTGAAAGAATTATAAGAACGTAACATTTTAGGCAAAGTTATTATGCTTTTCTAAATTTTTTTCAACGTTTGTCATGAGGTAGTGTAATAATCTTACCATGTGATCTGGGGGTATAATTCACGCACTGGCACCGCAATTATCTTGACATGTGTTCTATGTTTGTTTTTATTAAATGGACATTGCATTTACCCTACCATGAGTTCTTGGTGTACAATACAAATTAAATATTCACTGCATTTATCATTTTGTGTACAAGTTATGTGTTCTGTCGCTTAATCCGGTAAACTGGCAGTAGTGAAACGTCTTCATTGATTACTCAGCAAGTCCAGTTGTTTTTAGGTTGACCTATACTAGATAAACTGGCACTGTATTTACCCTAAAATGTTCTTGATATTGTATATCAAGCTGACATTGTAACCTGCACTTTCTTTATGTATCATGTTGGTTATGAATTTTTATTTGCATTGGGATATTTAAAACAACGTAAAAACAATTTTAGAAGGATGATATCATCCTTAATTGTTTTTTCTAGTTAGCCTCCCCAAACACACAAACCACCCTCTGCCTATGCATATATATATGACATTTCCTATAACACTCCCTATGTATTGCCACTTTGGTTTATATGCGCCAGAGGCATTCAAATGTCCCTTTTTAATTTAACACACTGTCCTGAATAGCTTTAATTTTAAGGAGCTAACATCATCACTAACAAAACATAACAGGGTCAGAAAATTTAAAAAAAATCCTTTCTTGACACAACTATAATAATGGCCTGTGTACTTCTTGATTTTGTCTGCCCAGCTGGGACCCTTTTAAATTTAAATGTATACTGACTGTATATGTTTTGTGAATGAAATGAGAGCTTAGTCCTTTATATTTGGGTAAGATAGATCTATCTGCAGTACAAGAATGGAGCAAAGGTGTCCCGGTGAACACAAACAAGGAAAATTAACCATTGCTATATATAGACTTGTTGCAGATAAAAGAAATGTAATACATGCAAGTGCTTTTCCTTCAGGATAGTACTCATAAATCACTAGCTGGTTGAACTTACCGTAGTGTATTTTCCCAGCTGACATAGTGAGGGAAAGGTCTCTTGATGAGCTTTTCTGATTTTCTCTGTCAGGTCATCCAGCTCTGCTGTCATCTCGTAGCTCTCTATGCACTCTTGCTTTGAAGGCTCTTTCTTCTTCTTGTTTCTGTCATTTCTGACGGCTGGAGGAAAGATGAAGACACTTCAGATATTGCGTATGTAACTGAGATGTTATGCAAGATCATGTCCAAATGTGTGAGAGGTGGCATTTAATTGCTCCTACTGAAGGGAATATGAAATAGATACTACTGAGAGAATTGCTGATAAATGAGCATAAGGGGATAAGATGCTCATCGCTCAGGCTTGTTATAAGATAACAAACTCATCACATTAGCCAGGAAAATAAAACACTGGTTATGCAATTGAAGATGCCCTATAGAATAACATTGGCCTGCCAGAGTCTTAAAACCAACAATTCTGTTCAAAGGGTTAATAATAGGGGTGTTTTACCTATTATTGTAATGGGAACATTTTTTATTCAGTTATGCACTGGAAATGGAAGTATGTTTGTACATTAAAGGGACATTATACCATTCATTGTGCCTAGGTATTTATCTAATGGAAAGTGGGGGAATGTAATAAAAGTCAGTAACGGAAAGACTATTCACAATGGGAAAAGTTATGCCTTTGCGCAAACAAATTTTGCTTTGCGCAAATTTAATATAGCTTTTGCGAACCGGGAAACTGTTTAGCAACCGCTTCCGACAGTGGAAGACCCTTTGCGAACTTTATAGTTTGCGCCAATGCGCAGTCAATGTAATAAAACTTCTTACTGAAAAGGTCATTATGTTTGCTCCAAGAGATTACGACACCTTCGAGCACTTCTTAAAAGTGCGCAATTAAAATTTGCAATGCACAATTAAAATTCGCAATGTAATAACAGTTAAAGGGACAATATTACATTGCGAGATGTGGATTTCTAATCTTATGCTAAGTGTATTGATCTTTGCGACTTTTATTACATTCCCCCAGTGGTTTATTACGATTATTACAATCGGACATGGAACCTTTCTTCCAAACCCAGACTTAAGGAGAAATCGTTGAAAAACAGTAACAATTTAGAGTTTTAGGAAGCATCTTCAAGAAGAACAAGAGCAGACCCAAAGGCACATACTCTGTTGAAAGCTTTTAAATTCACCAACTATTGTAATTATAAATTCTGCAACTGCAGCCCTCTAGTTGCCATCTCTTCTCTGCCCTCACAAAATCTGCTCCCCAACATATTTTACATTTGTTCTTTTACAACAGATCCCTGACTACAGTCCATGAAAGGTTACCAAGCACTGGTAATATTTTACTCCTCTGGATATCCATGGAACAATCACTTGCACTCTAAGAGGCCTCTCTCGCCAACCACTTTTATTATGATAACGTATTGTTCATTGTGTTTACCTCACTGTAAATATGTTGGTGCAATACAAAATAAAATAATAATAATAATGATGTAGTGTCAAAATAAATCTGCCGTTATCATTTAACGTGATTTAGGACTAATACTGTATAGGCAGCATAGCTACAGCTCAATGTGCAACCTTGGGGTTCAGCTGAAAGCTATGCCCTGCTACCCAAGTATTACTATAACATTGCTTGGCATTGGAAAAAGCTAGATCTGCAAGGGCCATGTCAGACAGTCATGCAGTTGACTAGAGTACTCCCCAAGTTGAAATTGGGTACAGTTCAACTGTTTATTTGCCTGTTTTGCAGGCAATGAATTGCTTTATGTGCTCATATCTGTCCATTTATTTAAAATCAATCAGTTGAATTCCCATCAACCTTTCACTGTTACAATATAATCTTTGATTATTCAGTGGATAATGCAAAATTAGAGCAAATGTATGATCATCTCATTGACGTTATAACGTTATTAAAGAAAATAATTGTGGCTCATAATGGATGAAAGGATATGAACATTCCCACACAAGATGCAGCAATCTTTTACAAGAAACAAAACAAAAACATTTTCCAATTTGTATTTAGACAATACTGAGATAAAAAAAAATCAGAAAATGATCTCTCTCATGGTGTCAGTTTCACAGACTACAAGTAGTTAGTACCCTTTTCAAAGTACCTTGAATTAAAGTTAATACTGTAGCATACCTCCCAACATTTTGGAAGTAAAAAGAGGGACAAAAATGTTTTTCGCACGTAGCACAGCGACATTTTTTGGCCACGCCCTTTTCTGTGGCCACACCCCCTAATTACCATGTTAATTTTACAAAATTTGGCAGGTTATGCAAGTTTGAAAATATTTCTCCTTATTTAAATAGTTTTTTGTTGTCTCAAAATTGTTACACAGTATCTTATTTGCACCTGTTAGCTGTTCTGGGCTCTTTGCTTAAAGCCAATTAAGTTAGAAACTTTGTTTCTTTTTCTGGCTGTTCAGTGCAGAGAAAATAGGGACTTTCCAGTACAAATGAGGGACAGCAGGTTGAGTTGTCAAAAGAGGGACTGTCCCTCCAAAAAAGGGACAGTTGGGAGGTATGCTGTAGTACCTTGGGTCTGTGAACTCCAAACAAGGACTGGTGTCGACATAAGTAGGGTTGTCACCTGTCTTGCTTTTGACCTGGACAGCCCGGTTTTTTGAACGACTGCACGGGTCAAAACTGCCTGACCAGTTTTCCAAATTAGGAAAACTGGGCAGGAATCCCTATGATTGACTCAGCGATCGGCCAATTGCCAAGTCATAGCCCCACCCCTGACGTTACAACCTGTCCCACTTGCATCACGGCCCCGCCCCCTGCCCGGATTCAGCCGTGCAAAAAGGTGGCAACCTTAGCCATAAGAAATGTTTTATACCAAAAGACGTTGTACACAGCTATTACCCCAGTGAGCAGGTAAACAGTGGGAAGAGGTGCGGTGCATGGAGTGCAAGGACAACAATTTTGCATGAACAGATGACGTCAGTTTGCATGCTTATTTGCCTGCCAGAAGCCACTGATTACAGGTTGCGCATAAGCAGCCATGACGTCACTAAAAATAAAATCTGCAAAAACACAGGAGAATGCGTTAAGGTGACAGGAGGCCAGGAGGGAGGATGTAAAAATCAGATAACTCCAGATAAAATACGGGCGGCTCTGTGTTATATAATTTGCTACAGTTCTAGAAACCCACAGCAACTGGTCAGATGAAGAGATTAGTAGGTAAGGAATAATGGAAAGAAAGGTGCAAGGTTTGCTATTGTTCTAGTAATCCATAGTATGAATTGACCTGGGTACAATTTGCACCTTTTATTACATTAGTTCAAATTTCATCTTTCAGCAAGGCAATGATCCCAAACACGAGGCCATAGCGTCCTACAGTGGCCCAGCCAGAGCTCTCATATCTATCCAATTAAGAATTGGTGGTGCTATTTGAGAATTGGGGTACACCAGTACCATTCACTTAATACATATAGGTCAAATAATTTACTACAGTACTGGTAACAGTTTTATCAGTCTTTATTTTTATTCTTCAAAAACCTTAAGAGTCTTTTAGAGACAAAATAAGACACTAAATTGTCACCTTTCATTTAGCTGTTTTCCTTATTTAACTATGCACCGTCTATTCCATTCTACCTTTAGGGAAAATGACAATACAGAATTATAGAATTGCCTTCCAATAGCCTATTCTCTTTACGATCCCTTTAGGAATCAAATTAACGTCAAAATGTCAAGTATAACAAGCCTGCAATAAATCTCTGATCTGAAATCTATTTAATTGATTCTTTGTCTTAGTATTTCCAAAGAATTTATTGTCATCTAACAAACAGAAGAGAGGATTTTCTATTAGTTTGTGATGCCCAAATGCATATGTTTTCTACAGTATATGTTATGCAGAAACTTGTTTCTAAAAAGTGTTCTCTTTCAACAAATAAATACTTTTATCTGAGTTGCTTTTTTTCTGCAATAATACTATGTCACCTTTACACTGTACTTAAAGTGGACCTGTCAACCAGACATAAACTGTATAATAAAAGTCATTTTCAAATTAAACATTTAAAAATCTCAGCTGTCAATCAAATATTGGCTGCCCCTCCTCTATGCCTTATCCATAGAGGTGGGGCAAGCAGTTACTTTCACTTTCCATTCAAAACTTTCTAGATGTCACTGCACTCTACACATTCCCCCTGTTCTCTTCACCATTTAATTGTGTAGCCAGGGCATGGGAATGGACATCGGGTCCCCCATTCTGGTGCACAAACAATAATCTGAGATGATACAAGGCTTGTCTTAATAACAGTGTCCACAAAATGGTGCCTCCTGCTTGCTATAATTATGAGTTCCTAGACTTATGGAAACAAGATTCAAATAATTTACTGTATACAGTGTAATTAAAGTTCATTTTGCTTGACTAACATGATAAAATAGGATTTGGAATATTTTTTTGGGTGACGGGTCCCCTTTAATGTTAACTAAGCTAGTAACAACTATGCCTAGCAACAAGTTTTGGCGCCATTTTCTCCTTTAAAGTGTCTTACTCACAGTTCTAATCACTTTTCCTGATGAAAGTTCCAGTGTGAAACTGAAACGTTGGAACCAATAAATCTACATTTTGTTTGCTGAAACCTTTGCCTTAAAACTTGGAGTGATGTCAACTCACCTTGGTATCTATTTATATTCGGACTGGCACCCAGGTTCTATTTTTTGGCTAATGGTGTGCGCTCTGCCTGCCTGATATATATATATATATATATATATATATATATATATATATATATATATATATACAACGCTTTTGTCATAAACGATTTCTTACTGTCATACTGTCCAAAACTATCTTGGGAAGCTGCACTGGACAATTGGGACTGTGCTGATTTTAGCATTTGCTTCTCTTGCCCTGCCAGTGTATGATGCTCAGGTTGTACCATGTAATGATATACGCTTGGTGCTTTATACATAATTTATATTAAAAGGGATAGAATAAATTGCTTATTTCCCTTAAATGTATCTTACCCACAATATTGCTTTAATGTGTTTTGCTTTGTGGGATTTACTTCTTATTAGGTGATTTACAAAGCTGTGAAGCAGGAGACTTTCCTGAACTACTTAGCTCAATGGCTCTGTATTTCTTGTGAAGCACAAACACATTATTTAGGGCAATCTTATGAACTTCTGCCAAAAGCTCCCTAATGCAAGTAAAGGATTCACATGGGAATGGGACTCACTCTATTGCTAATCCTGCTCTACAAATGGAGTTCTTATATAAAATCCTAAAACTCCTTCTTTAACTGCCATTTAGTTTGCACATGTGTCTGTGGTTAGTGGCAGTCACCTGTTGGCTGTCTGGCTGCTGCTCCATCTTACAGACTGCCAAAATCAGCTAAGCATCTTATAAGGGAATTATCAGTATTTTTCTTAACCAACAATACTTCTACTGTACAGTGTTGCATGCATAAAATGTGCTATATTAATACAAATAGACATACAATCTACAGAGACATTTTAACTTTTTTATATATGTTTTATATTTTTAAAATGTGATATATTTTTTTGCCCAGAATTCGTCAAAATCTTGTTTGTGTGTTTCAATTTGGAACTGCAGGTTTTTTTTTCCATGCCATGCCAAACCATACAAAATAATGTTAGGTCTTATTAAACGTTGAGGCCTCTAGCTTCTCCATTTCATGGATCCATTTCACTGCTTATAAAGTAAAATCTAAAATCAATAAATAATCATTGTATGGCTGCTGATGTGTGCATGGATAATTTAGTTTAATCAGTAAAAAAGAATTAATAGATTTTTGTGTATTGTAAATAAAATATTCTTCTAGTGAGAATAGCACTACAATATTTATCCTCAATATTTTTAATATAATAGTTTTATTGAACATTTACAAAATGATAAGGTGTGTGGCCACTTCTAATACTTCTAATAAATTATCTTTTAATGCAAATATCAGGATTTCTTCCAACATATTAATCCACATTAATCAAACATTCTCAGCACAGTGTGTTTCTAACAAAGCAGAACATCGGGTGTATGTGGGCCATTTACAGCCTGCTTTATCCATTTATTTTTCAGATTTGTGAGCAGACTCGGACCAGCCGAACCTGGGTGCAACACATCTAATATGAAAGAATATTGGATTATTCTGATTACATAAAAAAATGTGAGAAATGCACCAAACATTTTCAGCCTTGACAATCCATCGCTACACCAACCTTGACTGTAATAAAAATAAATCAGAAGCCAGTGCGTTTGAAACTAATTTTTTAAGCATGACATTTTCCGCTGCGTTTCTTTGCTAAATGTCACCCCATTCTACAAGACTGAGTGATTCTGTCCCTGGGGACAGTCAGTCATTGCGAAGTGTGCTGCAGCCGTGCACAGCCTCATCTTACTTCTTCGTCATTCAATAATTCAAGGAAATAACAGATTATCATCAAAACATTAAGCTCTAGGGAAGGTGGAAGAACACGTGAGAAGCATAGCTGGCTAATCATGGTCCCCCAATCATACATCTCATTCTGAAGCTCCTTAAATGGATTTCTTGCCAATGGTAGACTGACAAGGGCAGACCTCTGAACTAAATGTGAAAATAGGAAGTAGCTGGAGCAAACCCACAGTTATACACACATACATACATAGGTACCCAAACTAGATTATGGGGGAAACTTATGAATCTTTTTTATTAAAGATTTAATTTCCTCTTTTTCAAACGATACACAATAAAACAAAATGTCAGGATATTTAGGGGGTTATTTATCAAAATCCGAATTTATATTATTATTTTCTGAAATATACTCAGACCAAATCTGCACAGGTTAATTCACATTATTTATCAATACATTTTCACAAAAAAATACCAGTTCGAGAAAAAACCTGAAAAAATTGTGAAAATTTTACGAAAATTCCGATCATACAAATTTTCGGATTTTCTGCCGAAAACTCAGTTTTTTTCTAATTTTTGCCCAAAAAACACAAAATCTTTGGGTTATTGCCCGAAACCCAGAGCAGATCAGGATACCGTTGGGACTTCTCCCATAGACTTATATACAACCTCGGCAGGTCTGAGATGCTGGATTTTCGAATTCTGACTTTTTCAATCCTCTGGTGTAATAAATCATTTAGCAGTAGGACTTTAATAAAAAAAACTTAAATTTGTGCTTCTCAATCTTTATCATACAGCAGACCACAAGACTGAAAGTTAACACTACTTATTGCAAGTTATTATTAATTATTATAAATGAATTACTTAAGTTGCAGTAGATCAATCTCCAACTAAGCTGCCCATATGTTTCTGGGATTGTTGAGAAGTGGGAGTATTTTAATTATAAGGTTTAACTACACAGCTATGCCAGGGGCTTGGGGCTCATCAATTTTATGGTCACTGCTTTTTTAGAATAGAAAGGGGTAATACTAAATAAATTCTGAGAAGCATTAGATCATGTCCTGTCCCTAGTGAGAATGTTTGAATAGATATTAACTGAGGGAGCATTAGTTTTGAGCACTGTATTCCAAAACAGTTTCATTTTGGTCCTTATTGGAATTCTGCATGTGAGGCATGTCCCCATGTAGGTCGCTTATTCCAAAAGACCTGTCCCACACATTCTCCTCAAATGCATTATTCCAGAGGTCCCCAAAAATTTTGGTCAGCCAGCAGACAGGCTGCATTTTGGTGGAAATTGACTTGAAATTTGAAGGTGTGTGTTTTATTTCTATTTGTGCATATTCTCAGAATGATATCAGGGTGGCTCTTAAGATCAAATCTTCAAGTATCTATAGCCTGTTATGAGCTAAGGTGGATCTAACTGACAACATGTTGGTTGGCGCTATGAATTCTTGAAAACCCTCTGTATTTTTCTTTTTAAAAGTAATGCTACAAATAAGTTAGTGAAGACAAGACACAACTAGGTATGAAGAGCAGTTATTAAAACACTTGCCCATCTTGCAAGCAGATGCACCTGTATGTTAAACTACAAATAAGTTCCATCACCAAGATGCACCCCCTGCATTACCTCTAATGCAAAACTATGAAATCCGACTGTGAATTCTACCAGTTCAGGTACTTCTCAAGGGCTTGTGGGATATTTTAAATTAATTTGCACCACTATTGCCTGGGAATAGGATTAAAAGTGTGAAACTGGAAAAAATCCAGAATGAAGATTATCGAAGCCTTCCCATTACTTTTCAATTAATTTGTTCTACATGGTATATCAAAATCCTTAGCAAAGGGAAGCTGTAATCAAAGCAAGCAGCACAGTTACAAAGGGATTAGGCATGAAGGTTATGTATAAGTAAGTGTGAGCCCTGAGCTCATCACACAGAATTCAGAACTTCCATGAACCCCGTACATTGAATAACAGTACCCAGAAGATAAGAGGCTGGCATATGAAAATGACTTAATTTATCTTGCTCCTCGCCAGCGGCTGGTTTGAACTTGGTGTGTGTCAAATTGCCAACAGTGAGAAGTTCAGAAACCTCCCTGTAGGGCTGCACATGAATTTCCTTAACTGGTCCACTGAAGTCCTCTCTTTCAGATTAAATACCAGTATCTGAATTACTATTTCCTTATTAAAAAAAAAAATCACATTACTAGAAGGTATAGTATATGACAAAAAAATTAGAACTTTTTAAGCCTAAAATCTTAACCTTCAGAATGTCAACCTGATGCAACATGATCGTGACAATAGTATTATGCTTTATTTATATAGTGCTGATATATTGCACAGTTCTTTACAGAACGTTCAGTCATTCACATCAGTTAATGCCCCAGTGGAGCTTATAGTCTAAATTCCTCACCGCAGACACACAGTTTCATCAGGAGGCAATTAACCTGCCAGTATGTATTTAGAGGGTGGTAGGAAAGCCACACAAACATGGAAAGAATGTATAGACTCCACACCGCGACCTAGGCAAAATCAAACCCAAGGAACCAGCAGAAATGCTAATCACCCTGCTAGATTATATGATAGTAGTATATGAATGTGTTTATTATATTTAAGACGTTGAGACATTTTGTGCATACAGCTACTAAAAATGTCTTACCCTTTAAACAAAACAGGGATTGTTTGTCCATATATTGCAATATATTTAAGCTGGCAAACTACGTCAAAGTCATCCCATTTCTGGCCATCTATATGTATTTTGTGGTCACAGCCTCATTGCACCCCCGCCTAATGGTTTTAAAAAATAGTGGTGAGCACAACTTTCCCTTGTTTGTTATAGTTATACAGGAGCAGTGACCAGCTCCATGTTGTAGCTCCCACCCTTCCCAGCTATAGTCAGGTGATCCTAGTCAAGGCCAATAAGAGGGCAACCATGTTTAGGAGTTTTAACCTTGAAAGCAGCAAGTAAGTTGCAGGTAAAACTTGCCTGCAAAAGTAAAATGTATAATGAAGCAATAGAATTCTTGAAAAATTCATTCATGAAAATTAAGCGTAGGACTGGCCAGATATGGGATGACTTTGACGTAGTTGGTCAGCTTAAATATATTGCAATATTTGGACAAACAATCCCTGTTTTGTTTAAAGGATAAGGCATTTTTAGTAGCTGTATGCACACAATGTCTCAATGTTTTAAATATTTTGATCATGGGTTGAGTGCAGAGGAGCTCTTGTATTTATCTATATGAATATAGCTATGGCTGTCTGGATTATAGGACACATTTATACCTTAGTTTAGAGAGCACCAAAAGAAAATTCCCTTGTTCCCCAAAAAATTTCACACTTTACAGTGTATATCTGTTAGCAGCGTAGTTAATGTTCCTACACAATATTGCCAAGACACATTCCTTTCTTTCACATGTAATAGCTAAAATATTACTCCATGCCCTTATCCTATTCTTTCCAGACTACTGGTCTCCCAGACTCCCACCTCTTGCCCCTGCAATCAATCTCAAACTATGCTGCTAGAATCCTCCTACTCTTTCCCTGGAGGGAACCTGTTCATCAACTGGTAAAATCTCTATCATGGCCGCCTGTTAAACAAAGGATAGCAACCACAATTGCTCACTTTCAAAGCTCTTCACTCCTCTGTTCCTCACTAACCTCTAAAAATCCAATCTCCTGGAAAATTCCTACCGGAAAAAAAAATACGAAAACCTCTAAAAGTTCAAATTGACTTAGTTCCAATAGGATTAACTCAGCTCCCGTTGGCTTCTATAGGACCTCGACCACTTTTACCTGGCAAAGGTTTTTATACTTCATAAATCTCAATTTTTTAGAGCTTTTTTTTTAAAAAAAATAGAAAATCTTGAATATTTAGAGATTTGTTGAACAAAATCGTAATTCAATTGTTAGTTAATGACTATGTAAACTTTTTTGAGTACCATGCTTGTTGTTAAATTATTATTATTTATTATGCTTATCTTCCCTGTCTGTACTTTTCTACTCCGTGAAATTGTACAGTGTTATGTATTTATGTATCACTTTATAAATAAAATTATACATTCATGCATACATATAAATACATGTTTGAGAACACGAAAAGCTAACAAATTGATTTTCTCTTCAACCATTAGAAAATATGCCTCGTGATGTCATTTGTGCCTTAACACTGCAGACTAACTGAACTGCTGGTCCAATCACATAACAGTCAGGTGGTAAAGCTCTTCCAGCTGGTTAAAACAATTATTCAATCATCTTTTGGAGAAGCCATTGCTTACAGTACACATTTTCACCGGTCTTGCTACAAGGCAAAACGTTTCTCTTTTATTGGCAGATATTACAGAACATCTTATGGATATGTTCTTAAAAAAAAAGCCAGGAATGAAGACTCATTCATCAGGTAGAAGGTTTTTGTTAAGACTTTCCCGATGAAAGACTTCCAGCAAAACATTCAGTCAGATGACAGCAGGGGCAAATAGTTGTAAATTATATTAAAGCAGATTATTAAGAGCAAATATTACAAGACAGCTACTTAAGTAAAAATAAGTTGTGGTCCCGGACAGTTTGTCTTAAGTCCTTTTTAGGGTTGGGGCGGCAGACGGGCATATTCGAGGAGATTTAATCGACTGGCCACTAATCGTCTTTTCTGGGGGCGACAATCTCCCAGAACTGCCTTCCGCCTACTTGAATGAAGAATCGCCTGCACTAATGCACTCACGGCGATTCGATTTCCGAAGTCGCTCGAAGTTCACTCCAGCAGAAGAGGCGATTAGTCGCCAGTCGACTAAATCTCCCCGAATCTGCCGTCTGCCACAACCCTTAAGAACAATGTAACAAGCCTTTGATTAAGTAAAATGAAAGGGGATTTGGCTTCCATAAGATCATTTCACCTTTGTATAAGAAAATCCCTGCTGGGACTAGGATAAGAAACATTTGGCAAGAAGACAAATATTGCTTTCTATCGCGGTTTCAAAACATGTGACTATGCTACTAGAAAGTAACCTTTTCATGTAATTTCTTTATTCAGATTATTTAGCAGCGTTATTCTACTCCTGTGAATAGTATGCAGGCACAAAGCACCACTTGAAAAATGCCACTGGTATAGTAGATCAGTCAGCTGAAGAAATAGTAAGTTGCTCTCAGTAAAAATAAATCAATTCACACCACCAGCTAAATAAAATAAATAACATAAAGTAAAATTATTTTTTAAACATGGAAACTGTTGCTAACTGTATTCTTGTCTACCAGTTTTTAATTTACATCAAATTCAATTTAAAAAGCAGCTTGCAACACCACTGGAATCCACTGTCTGTTTATGAACTATATAATTCATTATGCTGTGTGTATATGTGTTTGTGCTTTTGACAATCATTTTTTATAGTTGCCACATTTTGACCTGAGTTTGACTCCTCCTCCCAGCATGAGTGGAAAATCATAAATAGGAAGACATGAGTAGAGTTTCTATAATGCAAGAGAGCAAGAAACTGAACATGCTGCAGAAAGAGAAAATGTTTAGGTGATATCTTTAAGATGGATTAAAGGATAGTTGGAGAACAGAAAGGCAAATAGAGAACTGATACAGAGGTTGGAATGGGGATGTGATAAAGAAACCATGGATGGGGAAGATAAACTAATAAAGAACAATGTAGGGCAATATCTAATTTACTAACACTAAAATGCTAATGCAGTGTGTGACAAGATAACTCAAGTTGTATACATATCCCATAAAATCAAAAGAACCTAAATCATTTGTTTGCCCTACACTTTGCTAATTATATACAAGATTAAAATGTCTAACTTAAATATAGTTTAAACAGTTCCCTCTTGGTAAAATGTGATAAACCAAAAATTAGAAACACTGACTCTTTAATTGTTATGGAGACAATATTCTGCTGAATAATGTTATATGATAAATGTATTGTTTTACAAAATTAACACTATTTTCCTTTTAAAATCTACAGTATTGTTTCAGGTGTGGGTTGTGGGTCTTTCATATTTCAATTTTATATGCACATGGATATTGTTAATTACTAGGAAAGCCCGACATGGCAGGATTTTATATATATATAAAACATAATAGGTAATGTAAAGGTCAAAGCTGTCTCGTTCAATAAGCTGCTACAGTTGTCTTTCATTGTCCCGTCAACACACACATGGCAAATAAGGGCTTCTGTTACTTGACTCTACTCTGATTTAATAGAAATAAGATCACGGTATTGAATGGCAAGGCAAAGAAGTAATTAGAAGGTTCACTTAAATGCTGCCTTTTTTGTCAGCTGAGGTCAACTTGTCTTAAATCTTTGTATGGCCTAGGTCTCCAATATATTATTTATTGGACTTTCCAGCACTTTGTAGGCTATCTGGCACCTTGAGTTTTGCAATAAATCTTTTAAGAACGAGTCACTAATATGATTTAACTAAGGCAAGAGTGACATATAGGTGGTGGGGGGAATTTCTTTTTCTCCTTCTTTTTAAGAGACTTTTTTTAGTTTTATATATATATAAATAACAAATAAAGGAAGCCAAGTAGTTTATTTCCTCTGCAGGGAATAAGACAGAGTGTGGGGGTGGGTGAGAAGAACAACAAGCGTTGAAGATCTGCTTTAGAAAGACAGAGAAGCACTGAAACATACAGAGTTAACTCAATAGAATAATGTCTTCTACTTGGATTAACTGACCCAATTTCCTGGCTCAGAAAGGGAAACAAAGAATGTAACTTGGATGTCAGATGACGTCTGAAATAGAGTAAAGTGGTTGCGTGTTTTGCTTGGTTTGCTAAATCAGAAGATGGCCTTTTTCCATGTGAAAAAACAGAGGTGTTTGATAAGCAGCAAATTTTAGGTTAAAATAAGGACAACCACACAAAATCATGTTTACAATTTGTATATATTAATTTTAATACACAGCATCTTGGCATTGAGAGACATTAATATTTAACACATTCTGCATTTGCATTATACCATTTTAGGTAGGCAAATAAGGGTTTACTGGTCTGTTATGATTTGTAAGCTATTGTGTCAAATAAATAGGGTTTGTACAAAAAGAACGATGTCTATTATTTTAATTAAAAATAATACGTTTTAATTAGACTGTGCTAATTGATCATTTTTTTTAATCTGGGAAAATCTGCATAACTATGTCCTCTCTTCTACTAACTGCTGCCTGTGTCTCAGGTTAACAGATTAGGAGGAATGTATTATACATGGGAATTTAACTGGGAAAGATTACCTACCTTCTTGAAGAGGATGACATTTGCAGTACATTCCCCATTATAATAAAGTACCCAAGAGTACACTGACTAACTTAAATTGCAACTATGCCTGAATATCATTAAGGCCTTAAATTCTGAACCCAGCAAATGGCTACTGCTAACATGACTGGTGGTGAGTTGATCACTTGTATTATACCAGCCAACTGGAGTTGCCAAATAACCCCATTTTGGGGTGACATTTATCCAGGAGGTATGTAAGGTTTTGTGGACTTTTTTCGGATAATCAAAAAGCCATGCCACTTTAACATGACATGCCAGACTGTAAGCCATTATGCTTCACACTTTTTAACTCTTTAACCAACCCCACAACATTACAACTAATCTAGACTATTTCCCCCACTTTGGACTTCATTTCTAGTTTTTATGAAAAGGTGTCAATTTAGGGCCCACCACTCAAACATCAGAGAACAATTATAATCAGCTTTTATACAGGTCATGGAAATTTGAGGTCACTTCTAATATCCTCATACCTTATACCTGCAGGTACATTATTAAAGGAATTGTTCAGTGTAAAAATAAAAACTGGGTAAATAGATAGGCTGTGCAATATAAAAAATGTTTCTAATATAGTTAGTTAGCCAAAAATGTAATGTATAAAGGCTGGATTGATTTCATGTATAACAAGTCAGTCAGATCACTACTTCCTGCTTTTCAACTCTCTTTGTTTACACTGACTGGTTGCCCTGGCTACCAGACAGTAACCAATCAGAGACTTGAGGGGGGGCCACATGGGTCATTTCTGTTGCTTTTGAATCTGAGCTGAATGCTGAGGGTCAATTACAAACTCACTGAACAGAAATGTACCATGTGGCCCCCCTTCAAGTCGCTGACTAACTCAGAGTTATAGAGCTGAAAAGCAGGAAGTTGGATTCTGGCTGTTTTATTAGACATCTGTTCACTCCAGCCTTTATATATTACATTTTTGGCTAACTAACTATATTAGAAACATTTTTTATTTTGCACAGCCTATCTATTTACACAGTTTTTATTTTCACACTGAACTATTCCTTTAAGTATAATCCACATGTTTTAGTGAGCCATGTGATAGGAATTACATCACTAAGCACCGATTATAACTGATGACATCACTAAGCACTGTTTATAAGGATATCATTTACTAGACATTCATGGCTCTTTTGTATTAATATCACTTAATTTTAGAGGAATGAATGAGAAATAATGTTGTTATGAATACAGTATTATTTCATTTTTAAATGCATCTAACCCTCAATAAGTGCCTAACCCTTAAAAACTGGACCCTGGCTGAACTTTTATGGATCCTGTAAAGACACCACATTGTGTGTATCTAAAATAGGCACTACACTAGGGATGATACAGTTCAAAGTCACTACCATACCATGTCAATTTATATTAATCCATTCTCCAAGCCAATCCCACTGCAAAAAAATAATTATGACTTGGAACTACAACTCACAAGAGAGATAAAAAAGAACTATATGACACAGAACTATATAAGAGGGAAATAAAGGTTGAGTTTTATGGTCAAGGCATTACATATATCTTAATATAGAAAGAGGAAACTCTGCATCAGGAATGCATCAATCTTATATAATTTCATTTTAAAAATCATTGAATCCTACAAACAAAAAATAAAAATAGGTTCCTGTGCCTTAAATAATTATATAAACCCAGACCTTGCGTTGATTTTTTTTTCTTTAATATGGTTAGACAGTGAGCAGCAAACATTTGCAAAAAACTGCATGCCATAACTACCAAATACAAACAATTTTTGTTACATTACAATTAACCACAGCTTCACCTGAAAAGGCAATAAACACAGAAAAAAAAAATAGTGATTTGAATAAAAAAAAAATCACATAATTTTTTTGCAATTTTGTAATTTACGCCGACTTTTAATGGTTTATCTTCATTAAACCTGCCTAGCACAGAAATGACAGAATGCAGGTTTCATATGTTAATAAACGGAATGAGAATTTTGATCAAACCAAGAAGATGTAGATCTGACAGCAGAGCCAAACAAACTGTATTCTGGTGCAAGTATCAATGATAATGACAGTAAATCAATTATCAAACCTCATAACTCTAGTGCTATAGAATATATGAGCCCTAACAACATTTACATTAATATGACTATGAGTATTTTATTTGGCAGTTAAACTATTCTTAGCAAATACAAATATTTATTCCAATGCTTTATGCTGTCAGCATTTTTTCTTTCATCTTTTCATATACAAGAATCAGAGATTCTTACCTGTGTATGGACTTAACAAGTGAAACATTGCAAGAAACGTCAGCATAAAACAAATATGGACTCTCTTCTTGCAAGTTTTGCGTAATGGATAAAGTGGCCGTGTGCAAATAGCAAAACTAAAGTAATATTTAGTGGTTCCAGCCCCTTATTGAAAAGCAGCTTTTACAAACAGTAATATAGTTCACTGATAATTGTATTTAGGTATATGTTTACATTTCCTTTCTTGCTTTTAGGAGATACAAAAGAAAGTGGGTCAGCCTGTTTGGCTTACAAGCATTTTCTTAATCCATTAAAACTGCCAGTCAGAAAACTAACCAGCCTTAAAATTCCCAGTGAAGGTTTGTTGATTTTTCTGTGAGTACAAAGTGAAAACCCCATTTAGTTTTAATTCTAAGATATAGGCAGGGCTCCTTCAACGCTAACGCTCTAGTCCTTGTTTACTGAAACAAACAATTATATCCACAACAACGTGTGAGCTCATTATGTATTCAGGGCACTGACAGAAACCCTGCACTTAATTAAATGCTTATCACCCTTAGGCATTGCCTCTGGGGTTGGAAATGTGTAAGTTTTCTATGTCAGCTGCAATAGTTGCTTTGTACATTAGTGGAGGCCTACAAACAAAACAAGATGCATTCAAAAACTAGAGATAATAAACTCAGAGGTTTTTGAAAGCTGAATCATATTGTATCTCAAGTGGGTTCTCCTACTGCGTTTTGATATCAGAGTGGAACATACAGTAAATATAATGACTGGTATAAAAAGAGAATGTCTCAGTGCCTGAGAATTGGGGACCGCCATGAGTAAGAAACATTTAGGTCAGTAAAAGAGACAATAATAGATGCCAGCAAGCTCTTAGAAACAGAAGAATGAGAAAGAACCACAGTGCTACAAATATTATTCATGGGGTTAGATATTATATGGTAACTAATATAATTATAGTTTATACAAATGACTGTGTAATAAATACCCATACCCTGTATTCACATCAGGGTTTAGTTTTAAAATCTGGACTGTTAAGATTCGACAGTTCTTGGGATAGGCAGTTCTGATGCTATTCTTTGGTGTTACATTATAGAGCATCATTGTGTCAGTCTATCAGAGATACATACAGTAGCTTGCAATGATAATATTGCATTTTTTAAATGTAGAAAATAGTACTCCATTTAATCAAACAGCACATGGGGAATATAAGAATCCACAGAAAGAGGGTATGTAGGTAGGCAAACCTTCAATATGTCATTGTTCATGACCTGCAGAGACCATTGATATACATAATTTCAATTATTTGTGTGACTATCTGTTTTGGATACCCATAACCAGCAAGGCAAGTACTGACTGATTCTCAAAACTAGCTCAAGAAAGGTTCACAAGCTAGCATATCTGTCAGAACGTGCACAGGGGACTACAGGGATCATATACAAAATGTAGTGCACAATGCAGAAAAATAGCCAAAAACCAATATGGTACAGGACTTTGTGCTCCAAAAAAAGCTGAAAAGCAAAATCTTTAATTAATTCTCAAATGCAGAGCTTGTCTATGTTCCAAAGGCAAGTGGATAGTGAATGAGCATTAAGGGGCTTGATTTTGAACCCCTTAGTCTGAGGCATAAGTAAGTGACCCCTGATAAGTCACATTTTAAGTAATTTTCTACCATAATTTAGCCACAAGTCAATGTCAATGTCAATAATACTGTTATAAACTTTTAAAAATTGATTTTGAAAAAAATCTCTATTTTCTACCATGAGTTACAAATGGCCCCCTTACAGGAAGGATTAAAGTAATTAGGTTATTATTTTTTTTAAATTTATTAAAACACTTGAATATATAATCACCAGCACTGTAAAACTGAAAATATGCCAAGTTGCCAATTCATGTAGAATTTGGTCCCTAAAATGAATAAAACGAAATGAAGCCTGAATGAGGTTAATGAATGACCATTTAAAGCATTTAGGACTTAGAAAGGAATTCACTGAGAGAACAAGATAAAAGGCGCCTGTAAGTTGCTTCTCTGTTTGGAGTTAACATCATATTAATAAAGAAAACAACGGTATTATTTTCTTACGGGTTTATTAATTACTCGGTGAAATACTTTTGTAAAGCACAACAAGCAGCAAATGAATTCATGGGCTATTAATCTGTCATACACGGCAGTGGAAGAAACGCTCATTAGATGGCTTGATGCAATTACTGTTATTACATAACCATCTTTACAGAACATAGAACAAATTATGAATCATATCATTCAATCTTACTTTCCCTGGAAGCTTTGGAAAGCCAGAAAGGGAACAAGGCTTTACGTGAGAGACGAAAACCCAACGTGCAGTAAAGTACAGAACACAGTCATTCATGACCTTTAACGGCTTAAGTACCAAAAGGGTAATAAAGGCCATAGTCTAAAAATACTTATATATCAATTATGAATGGCTGGATGACAAGGTGAAATCTTTCATAGACTAGAGGTAAAATTGTATGTAGTCCCTTTTTATGAAGAGTGATGTTTTGTAAATGACAAAGCCAGCTGCAAGTGGTTCACACCTTTGGTAAAATACTAGTAGAGGACAACATTTGCAGAAAACACAATTTTAATTATATATTAACGCCACTGGGTGACAAACAAAAGGTAGAATATAAAATCTTTTCAGTTAGCAATGTGTCTGAACTGTGAAAACCTATACAGACCTCATATAATATTCCATCTGTAAATAATGAGGAAAAACAAACTTTTCTAATGTTATTTGGACAAATGGTGTTTCCAGTTTGTAGTTACTGAATAAATATTTGCAAACTATTTTTTGTTTGTATGGCTATCTGGGGCGCATTTTACCCTTTAGGGACAGATTCAGGTCAACATATTTCTGAATTCAATTGCAAATAGCTCCATAGACTTCTTTTGATTTTTCAGGAGATAAACCATGAGAACTCATGAGAAACCATCAAACTGAATCTGAGACTTTATTTTTTTTAAAGGAGGAGGGGCGAGGCACATTGCCCAGATGCATCGTTTGGTCCAGTATCAATTCTACGAGAAAGACATGTCCAAATTTAATTCTAGATTTTCCCATACATGTCAATTGAATTTTCACATGACAAATGATGAAATAACTGGCCAGATTTCTCAATTAAGTGATAAAGAAAAAAATGGAACTGAATTAGGAGAAACGTTTTTCTCAAACTGAAATTTTGTCCATAATTTTTCATGTGATTAACCATAAAATAATGTTTTGACATTGATTTGAATCTGACCCAAACCTTGGCAATCACATTCTGAGTCATGCTGTGGGGACTGAAGCAACTCAATAGCCATCTGACTTTCTTAAATTGCTGATTGTTAAAGGATAATTCAGCTCTTAACTAAAAAAAACCCCTACCCCCCTACCCTACGTAGACCCCGCCCCCGGGAAATGGCCCTAACTTTTTACTTACCCCTTGGTGCCCCACTCTCGCCCCACCCCCATGCTGCACTGCTATGGACGCATATTGAAAGACTTTAAGGGGGTTATTTACTAAATCAGTTTTTTATGGTCGAGGTTTTTTTGGGCAAAAACTCAAGGAGAAAAAAAAACTAGAATTTTTCGAGATTATTATTATTGCAGCTTATTCTACCCAGAAGCTGCAAAAAGTCTGAATCAAGATCATGTAGAAGTTAATGGCAGATGTTCCTTTTACAATTTGAAGATATCATGATCTGCGCTGGGTTTCGATAATCTGAAAAATGCAGGGGTTTCAGACGAAAACATGTTAAAATCAAGCGATTCAAGTTTACACTTGATTTTATTGAGTTATTTTATTGATAAATAAGATAACATCGAGGGTGGGTGTTTGGTTGAACTTGGTTTTAAAAAATATGAGATAAATTTGAGTTTTAGTAAATACCACCCTTAGTGAAGTTTCTATGCATTTTAATGGAGAGGGTAAGTTAGGTTTTGTGTGCAAATTACTGACAGTTGCTGACTGGCCGGGTGAGAGGGACTTAAATCAGGGTGAGTTCAGAAAAAAAGGGTGATTTGACATCTGTGCCTTTTCTAAAGCAGGGGAAATGCTTGTGCGCAGTCTGCAGACATATGAAATGCTGCTCATCAGCTGCAATTATTGTAGAATTCTGACACTATTGATTTATTGAGTTTAACAGTGACATTACGCAGGGTGAACAAATATAGACTTGCCTTTCAGCCCCATTTCAAATTACTGCTTCTGTGCTAGATGATAATGACACCCATACCTTCATTACTTCATTACTTAAGGCAAGTACAATGAAAACTGCCAATTAAAATGTGTTTTAATTATTCAGATTATTGATGGGATTTCTGATATAAATGTCCACAGTGGGACTTAGGGATAACCTAGGTTCTCTTCTAAGGTTATGTTTCTGTTAAAATGTTGTTTTTATAATAATATGATTTTATTATATATAATTTTATATCCTGATATTTTTTTGGTTTGCTTTTTTTACTTGTGTTACTAATAGAGGCAAAATTATTTGTAAACTGTTTTTTGAGAGCAGTTTTATAACAGTATTTATATTTTTTTACTGCTTTTTGGAATTTATACTCCCAAAGCTACTGCTCTATTGTTTCAATTACCTTAAAGGAACAGTTCACTGTAAATATAAAAACTGGGTAAATAGATGCATGCTATGCAATATTTTTCTAATATAGTTAGTTTGCCAATAATGTTATCTATAAAGGCTGGATGTCTAACATAACATAAAACTACTTTGTGCTTTTCAGCTCTCTAACTCTGAGTTAGTCAGCAACTTGAAGGTTGGCTCCATGGGACATAATTGTTCAGTGAGTTTGCTTTTGATCCTTAGTATGCAGGTCAGATTAAGAAGCAACAGTGTCCCTTTCAACTCACTGATTGGTTCATGACTGGTAACCAATCATTGGAAACCCAAAGAGCTGCAAAGCAGGAAGTAGTGTTCTGGCTATTATCAATCACTCCAGCCTATATAGATAACATTTTTGGCTAACTAACTACTGTATATTAGAAGCATTTCTTATACTGAACAATTACTTTAAAAATACCCTAAATTAGGGATGTACCCAATCCACTTTTTGAGATTCCGAATCCTTCATGAAAGATTTAGCTGAAAACCGAACCAAATCCTAATTTGCATATGCAAATTAGGGGAGGGAACGAAAAGGTGGGAAAATATGTTTTTTACTTCCTTGTTTTGTGACAAAAAGACACATTATTTCCCTTCCCACACCTAATTTAATTTGCAAATTAGAATTCGGTTCGGCCATGCACAAGGTTTCGACCCAATCCGAATCCTGCTGAAAAAGGCAGAATCCCGAACTGAATCATGGATTCAGTGCATCCCTACCATAAAATGAAACAGAATACCTAGAGCCCAGCATGGTATATGGTCAAATCCAGCACTAAACCCCAAGCAATTTTTGCTCACAGATAATGCCATTTTTTATTTTCCTCAATGTTTCATAAACAATTAGTCTGGATGGTTTTTGGTCAAATCTTTTATGGGTGATTCAAAAAAATATGGAATATGTAAATCACTGGTAATATTCAGAGACATCTTCCAGGTTGGCATTTAAATTACAGGACTTCCATAGACCTTTATTTTAGCAGTCACACGGTTTTTCGGTTTTTGAAATGGAAAATTAATTAAAAGCAGACATAATAGTAAGATCATAAAAAATGAACAATTTTATATGGTAAAAACTGTAGTCTTATAGCCTCATCTGTTTTCTCTATGCAGAGGGATTACAGATGCCAACAGGTGAGTGTTTTGGCGATTATACCAGTTTCCTTACTTCTGGAGAGCACAAAGGATGTTAAAATGAACGGGTAGGCAAATAGAACCTGGGAATATGGCAATTTGTATTGATTAAACTATTTTGTTCTGCTTTGGCACACAAGTTGGATATCTCATATTTCAGGAAAATGACAAAGTTCCCTTTTCAAATGTACCAGAAGAAACTGTTAATTGTATATTCTTTGTTGAACTACACACAGAAAACCCATCTGACAAGAATTTTCCCACCTCTCCAGTGAGTTACAGCTGAAATGCATTAAAATGAATTAGGCACAGCAGTTGTTTAAGCAAAATGATGCAATGTGTTAATTGAATTAGATACCATGGGGATTATTTACTGTAGACTTTGTACAAAAATTCTAGATTCCTTCTCTTTCCAAGCTTTTGTTTATTTAGTTAATATCATAATCAGGAATAAATCTCTATTTCTCCAGGCAATGAAAACAACCTAACAAATGGGATGGAATACTAATTCAAATCAGGGACCAATTTATTAAGCATCTGTATTTTTTTACTGAACAATAACAATGGTTAACGTTCAGCTCACCAAATTTGTCTGAACTGGTAGAGGCACATTTATCTAAGGTCGAATTTCGAATTCATGTGAGTTTTTCTAAACTCCCTTAAACTCCCACAAATATGAAATTCAACCAATTGAAAAAAAAAGTAACTTTTTAAACTTGGACAAATGGAATCAACCCGAAAACCCGAATAGAATATTAAAAACTCAATTCGCAAAAGCTCAAATGTCAGGAAGGCTGCAAACAGCATAAAATTGATCCCTGAACTTCTCCCCATTCACTTAAATAGCAATTCGGCAGCTTTTAGGTGGTGAATAGTCGAATTTGAGTTCTTAAAGGTCCAGTAAATGCTAACTATCGAAAATCTAATTTTTTTAAAAAACTAGATTCGAATTTTAACTAGGGCCAGAGTATGAAAAATCTTGAAAATCGAATTAAAAATTTTAAAATACGTAACTCGAATCAAATTTGAAGAACTCCCTAGTTGAATTTGACAGTTTTGACCGTTAAAAAAAACGAAAATTAGAATTTCCAATTCGACCCTTGATAAATCTGCCCCTTAATCTCCCCGTTCACTCACATAGCTGTTTAACAATATGGATGGCAGTTAGCGAGTGAGATCTGACACTCTATTGAATAGAATGGCGTTTGTCTGCTCAAAGCAATCAAGCACATTTTGACAAATTGACACATTGTTAAATATGATGATCATTAAACTATTACTGTGTTTAAAATCTGGAAAATAAATTGTTATGAATCCTTCAAAACTCTCTAGTTAGGATTTAGTAAATCTGCCCCTAGGTCATTTGAAAGTAGCAAACATTACAAATTTTCATACATAGTACTCAAGTTCCATCAAGTTCATGTACTCTAGAAAAGTCTAACTTTAATCCTAACTTGTTGTCACTATTGCGTAGAGAGAAGAAAAAAACACATTCATTTCTTCCTTACTCCAAAAGAGCAATTAGGCCAGTCATTAGATTAGATCAACGTTGTTCTAATAGTCTTACCCCTATATTTAATAATCACTCAAACATCCTTTTTATGATCTCAATAAATACCATTGTGTCCTCTGGAAGTATCTACTGGTAATTAAGGGAACATAGAGTATACTGTATTGTCCCTTTATACATATTAGTCATGCCCCTGAGGATTGTCCATGCCCTATATCATTTTAAATTTAATTTGGTGAGAAATATGTTTCTCCTTTAATTCCAAATTTCCCCATGGATTTCTATTGAGTTATCATGGGTTAAGCCACGGGATAAGTTTTTCTCATGTAACTGAATTTGGCCCTTTGTTCTATAGCTAGGATCATCCTTCTCTGGAATCCAGAATCATGGTAGAAGCAGAAGTATCACTTAGGTAACTGTGGCCCATACACTTAAAACAGTGTAAAATGCATTTAGCTAGTGCATAAGTAACATTGTCAAATTATAAGAATAATATCAGAACCAATTTATTATTACTATTTACATTTTCTAAGCAAAGCTTTTTATTCCCATTCACTTCAGAGTACTTCACCAAGTCAAATACTTAATGCAAAATTATTCTTTATAAATATAGGATTGTGTTAACATTGTCACTTAAAACTGTCATAAATATGTCCAAGTGAGTGAAGACTCCCCACCCACCCAAGATGTACAGGTGAATTGCCAATCTCTGTAATATACAACATATTTTTCCACCTAAAGCCAAGCTGCTCTCAGGTGCCCTAAACTCGCAGATATAATATACTGTAGGGTGTACAATGTCTCCAGACTAAACGGGTTAACATCAGTCACACTGCAATTTTAGAAATGCTTTCTGAGTTTCTTGTGCCATTTACACAGGGGCTCCCATATTGCTGCAAGTCTGACGAGTGTAGAAGGACCCCTCCAGAAAGGCTGATGCCTGCCACCATTCAACTGATGTTTAAATGACAATAAAGCAGGTGTTCAGCCATAGGGGATTTGTGTTTTTCTGCTTCATAACATGAGCGCCTGTGATGGAATGTTGATCGAGGATGATTGGAGACAGTGGGATGGCTAATTGCGCTGTTGGATTAATAGATATGAAACACATACTGCATGGAAAACCCATAAAGAAAAAGTGGGATATGGAGAGATGTTTGTACTTGATTTTCATCTTAATGTCAGTTGATGGAGGTGGAACTTTTTCCTGCACATCATAAACTCAACAGTTAAGGATAAATGTACTGGTAAATAAAAGAGCTGCTTGGGACTTAAGCATCAAGAGTAAATCACTTCCCATTAGGGGTGTTGATTGCCATTTAACACAGAAGGAAAGCTCTCGTGAAGGTCAAATAAAAAACAAAGAGTGCATATGTTACTTTAAAGCTGCACCATTCTAGATGTTCTAAACTTCCCTTCCCAGAAGCCCTTGAAAAGCTTTTGAGTTATAAGGCAGGTGGGAGATGAAGTTTAACAAGGTCTTGTAGGACACAGGTTGAGATCTTTTAAGTAAGGGTTTAACAACAAGATTATATGCATTTGTTATTGTTATTAATGTGTTAACTGTACAACTGTAAGATAAAAGTGGGACCGGTGTGAAGTCTTGGATATATCTCACACACAGCACATTGGCCCGTTGACTATTCTGACTGATAACAAGGAATTCTTCACATTGGACTTACATTCTTTGGACATGCCCACTTCAAAGCACCTCTGTAGCCGGCAGTACTGGCAGCGGTTCCTTGTAACTTTATTGATAACGCAGTTCTTTTCTCGGTGACAAGTGTATACCATGTTTTTCTGAATACTCCGCCGGAAGAAACCCTGTAATGAAAAGGACACAGTATAGAAAAAGGAGACATCAAACGGGGGCTAATTAAATCCATGTTTCTCCACACCACAGATTGGCCTATTTAGCTAATGAAATGCCTTCAATGGAAATGTTAACCTTCAAACCAATATGAAATATTAAAGGCTTTGTATCATCTTCCTTGTTGCTTAGAGCATGCTGGTTAATCAAACACTAAAGTATATTGAACAGATTATGATGCAGTGTTGGGAAAGTGATACCAGAGCAAGGCACTTACAGGATGACATAGTACGGTATGTTACCCGGTATGTTACCTTCTGACAGCCTGCCTGGAAAAAACTGAGTTCATGTGAAGTTTAACAACTTATCTGCTAGTGGGATACAGAGATAGCACAGTTCTCTCATTCTTGTTGATAGGACAAGGGACATAGTAAGCCGTTAGCAGTACACATATGGGCCAAAACACTTCTTTAACTAATAAGGGGAATATGACACTAGTGCCTGTAGAGTGGCAAAGCATAAAAGGGTCCTCTATATGAATGTCTAGACATGCAGTATAGCCCATGTCAGGTAGAACGTATATAGAATGGAGGGTTGGATTATGAAACTGGTGGTAACAAGGTATTAGGAGTGAGGAACACCAAGAAGAAGGTCCTAAGCCCCTTTGTTGAACTGGGACCCATGTGCTACATCAGTTACTTTTATTTCTATTATAAAAGCTGATGTAAGAGCAAGGGTAGAGCAGAGGTAGGCCGGGGGAAAAACAACGGAGTACATTGCCAGTATATTTGTGATACTGCTCCCAGCCTTAGCTGGTATTTCATTGACTAGGCTAGTAACCAACCAGGTGGCTAACCTATCTTGCATTCAGTGGGTCACTTCCGCTGAAGTAATTCAACCACATCCCTCAGTCTCTGAATGGAGAAGATGGGCACTGTGCATTTAGCCATTTTGGTAACTTGGTCAGGTAGTTAAGACATTCCCTGCATCTGAGTAAGAGAAATCTGGCCATATTCCTTATTTGTGGTGCCTTTCTAGTGACATATGAGAGTACAAGCAATAGCCACTATCTGCTTATACTGGCTTGCTGACCATGGACAGCGAGTGCCCATTGTACCCTTCAGAAAAGTTGACTAGTTCTGCCATTTGACTGATGGCAAAATGCCTATAAAGCAGATTTTTAGTCACGGCAGGCTCTGGATAATTCTATGAGTGCCTCTCTTAGTATGTGAGGTGGAGAAGAAATGAGTTAAATCGTTCACAAATAAAATGAAAGAAAAAGAGGTTCTTAAAAAATATTATGTATTGTGAAACCAAACACATTTTTGATCTCAACATCATGGCTATCATTTCAGTTCATTCGCAACATTCAATACCACAAGACAAATATTTGTTAAACGATTATGTTAGGGTTATCTAAAAGGGCACGAGATTGTGGTTAAATTGCCGTCTGTCTATAAGTTAGTGTTTCAAGGACAATATTGTTACTGGGACAGGGGAAAGCGGTGGTAACTTAACTTTACTTTTAAGCAGTTAAAGGAACAGTGCAGTGTAAAAGTAAAATAGTTTCTACTATACCTACAGTAGTTAGCCAAAAATGTAATGTATAAAGCCTGGAGTGACTGGTTGTCTAACATAACTGAACACTACTTCCTGCTTTTCAGCTCTCTAACTCTTGAGTTAGTCAGCAACCTTAAGGGGGGCCACATGGAACTATTTAGTGAGTTTGTAATTTATCCTCATCATGCAGGTCAGATTCAAAAGCAACTGTGCTCCCCTCAAGTCACTGATTGGTTACTGTTTGGTAACCAGTGGAAACCAAGAGTGTGAAAATACCTGGTAGTCCAATGGTAGTGCAGCAGGGACACCTGCTACACTCTTGGCAGGGTTGCCCACAACATCTTCTTTCCTCCTGCAACAATACTCGTTGCATGGCGAATTCTAAATGACGCATGCTCGTTCCGCTTACGGGTCTGACACGAGTAATGCGTCGGACGCCATTACGCTTTCTCTCGCTTTGGTCCTCTCACGTTAAGACCTTGTGGCGCTCGAGTAGCGGTGGGCTCCTCCTAAAGCCAAAGGCACTTCTGGGTTTGGGACTCCATTCGTAACAGCAGGAAGTAGTGTTCTGCTTATTATGTTACACATCCAGTCACTCCAGCCTTTATAGATGACATTTTTGGCTAACTAACTATATTGAAAACATTTTTTATTTCACACAGCCTATTTAACCAGTTTTATTTTCATACTGAACGAATAAGGAAAGATATATTATGCACTAATCATTTTTAGAGCTTTACTTTTTTTTAGTTCAGAACTAAATAGTTCTAAACCTTATTTTCTGCTTGCAATTTCCTGGATTTTCTGGATATTGCTGCTGAGCTCTAGAGGTACTGGTATACACAAAAATCCAGTGTGTGATGCTGTTGCTAAGATTTCTACCTTAATGTCAAAACTCCCATTCATTAACTTAAATTGTTATTGCTTTGGGGCATGCTTACCCTACATTACCAAAAATGGAGAAAGTAACAGCACTGGAAAAAAAAACATTTTTGTGCTGCTTTGTTTACAATTAAGGAATAAAGTAATTAACTAACCTGATTTGCCTACTGATGGCAGCTACACACAAACACAAACCTTCCATTTTAGCCTTAGGGCTCTTACTGACGAGCGGTTGAAGTTGCGTTCCCCTGCATTTCTGCGTTCAGCCACAGGGGAGCACAGGAATATATGCATTTAGCTTTTTTCAATGGGGCTGTACTCACACAGGCGCGTGTAGGTGCCGAACGCAGGTTGAGACGCAACATGCTGCATTTTTCCTGCGTTCGGCGCCTGCGTCTATTCCTGCGCTTCCCTGTGGCTGAACGCAGAAAATTGGAACGCAGGGGAGCTCAGCTTCAACCGCTCATCAGTAAGAGCCCTTAATGTGTAATCAGTGGTCTGTGTTCAGCTGCAGCTGATGATCAGTGGCGTAACTAGATGTTGCTGGGCCCCACAGCAAATTAATTTTAGGGCCCCCAACATATCCAGTGTTTGTCCTGTTTTACCAATATATGTTCAAATTGCTCATCAATGAGAGCCTCATGGGGCCCCTGTACTCCTGGGTTACGCCCCTGCTGATGATAGATACATTTATCCTGGGTTTAGGGACACTGATTCTATGCAAAATTGTCTATAATTGCTGGGCTTGTTTGTGCACCAGAAACACTGGATTCTGTTAATTTATAAATGAGCAAAAGCCCCTGGATTATTAGCATGTGCTGTAGTAATTATACACAGAGCTTCTGTACCATTTTACCAACCCTTTCCTTCCAAGTACCAGCTGTTGTCCTCCCCCAGATTTGCAGGTCTGGGTAAAGGAGAGATACGCTCGGATTTTTAGTCCTGACTGATCGACATCGGGGAAGCCTATCTGATAAGCTACCGACTTGGTCTGTCAGCAGCTTTTATCGTCCCATGTATGGCCACCTTAAGTTCTTATTCACATACACCAAGTAATATAGGTCTCATCGCCTATGCTAATTCAGTTTGCTGAAGATGTACTGAAGTTACTTATGCATTGCTGTGGCAACAAATCATGCATTGCTGAAGATCCAATTAATAAAACAATTATTTTAAGAACTGGATCTGAAGCAAATTTAGCCACACACCAGAAGATGACATGGATTAAATTGCACAGATCTGTTCAATCAGCATTTGGCCATCTGATCAGAACCCTGCAGGCCCCTATGCCATTGAATTAACACATGACTGCATACACTGAGAAATGCTATCCTTGGTACAATAGATGGCCTTCCAAGGTGCCAATAAAGCCTATTTTCAACAAGTGGATTGGGTCAAGAGCAAAACCCTGGAGACCAAGGAGGATGTCGTCTACATTTGACAGGCCCATTCTCTGACGCAGTGGGGCCTAACTGGGATCATAGGACCTAAACTGAATCATAAATACATCTTATATTAAAGTTTAGTTGTAAGACACTTTCAACTTCTTATTGAGCTATAGTTTCTTGAAACCTAGAAGCTGGTAGTGGGCCACGGGATACCAAACTCAATCTGTTCCATGAACATATCTAGTTTTTTGACACTAGACTTCTTATAGACTCTGCTTTGACAAATCCAAACCAAAAATGGAAAAACTGGTGTTTGTTTCTGCGCTAAAGGATTCCCAGATGGTTTGTACGCTGAGTAATATTTGTTAAACATCAGCAAATAAAAATGGATTTGCTGAAAACTGTAAAACCATCTGCTTACAGTTCTTAGCTTAGCTAAATATTTCACGACAAAAATCAATAATCTAAAAAATTATCCAGCAGAGCAACAAAGAACTGAGCCAACTGCAATTAAACAAATAAAACTGGCTGAACATGTTAATATGCCTGGATAGGCAACACTGTCCATATACTACTGTTTATACTGTACATGAACCCTGTTGTCTTTATATTCTATATATTTCCAACCAGATGCAATGCCACCTTCCTGCATGTCTCTCCGCTAACAATAATATGCCTTTGTTGAAATCAATTACTCCACAAACATCTTTATGTCTTTATTGTAAACAAATTATAGGACTGCAATGGGACAATGTCACCAATTTTCATTTTAACTACATCTTTTTATAGGTATTGCCTCTAAGCACTGGGCTCTTGCCATAGTAACACGTGCGTCATGTTGGACATATGCTACTTCATATGTAAAGATCAGACAAGGTGCAATCTAAGAATTTTATGGCGTCAATAGAATCTGAAACCTTCCAACAGATGTTTCAGGAAAGAAACATTTAATCCACCAAAAACAAGGGTAGTAAATGTAAAAGTTGACATTGTGCAGTGAGACTTATATTACTAAGTAGTGAAAGAGATACAATTACACATGCTGTAAGGCTGCGCCAGCCACCTGCACACTTGCTAATGACAGAACAACCATTGCATTGTCTTGGAACAGAGGCTGGATCTTAGGCTCACAATAAAAGGGCTTATCTGAATATGTAGAGACGGTGTACCGTGTAAAAGCACAGTTACATAAAGGACAATAGAAAAAACATTCTCATAAAAACAGGTTAAACTATAAGTAAGTAACTGGTTTCCCAAAATAACAACTATTGGGTGCAGTGACAATACAGATGAATGAGGTTTTGGCCAGGGCAAATAACTGTTAGTAAGAATTGGTATTTGTTTGGTTACCAATACCTCAATGTTTTGAGCAGAGCACTTTTTACCTCTTGTATTGGTTACTGGTTGTTTTTGTATGTAATCTTGAATGATCAGTGTATTCGTGCATTTATTGTACAATGCTGTGGATGTTGACATTTTATGAATGTGTCGTAGTAATAATAATAATAATAATAACACATCCATAACTACCTGTTCAAAGCCAGGAGATGCATTTTAGCAAGTGAGAGGCCACACAGTATGAAGGAGACTCATAAAATGGAGATGACACAATTACTCTGCATGGGTTCCAGGACACCAAAAAAAAACCAGAAGGGTCCTGCTAACCCAGACCCATTCCATGTGTACTGTAACATGGGGGAGGTGGACAACGGGAGGTAACAAAGGGGGCCCCTTGAGGTTGCAGCACTAGTGGGCCCCGACACCCCAGTCTGATGTAGACAACAGGTCTACCAACCTTACATGTCATTCAAATGCACAAGTTAGCAATCATCAAGAAGAGTGGGCCAAAAAGGGGGCCCTTTAATCATGAAATGAAGAGCACAGCTTACCTTGGGAAAAAAGTGAGCACAAAGTAGTGTGTAATTTAGCTCTCTAGCACTTGCACCCTGAGTTACAGGGCTGCCATCAGGGGGGGCAGGAGGGAGAGTTGTACCGGGTCCAGAATGTAAGGGGGGCCCAGCTGCGCCACACTAACTTGATTAGTTGGGCCCCCCTTCTTTCTGAGTGCTGACGACTTCAAAAAGGAGGGCGGGAGCACAGGTGGAGGTATCTTCTGTCCATTCTTTCCCTTATTGATCACAGAATTTAAGTTCCGGTTGAGCTGTTCAGGGATTGGATATCTGAGGCTTGAACTTCCCCTCCAGCTCATCCAATCACCATTCAGCTTTTGTTGGGACTTAAAATTCTTTGACCAATAAGGGAAGAAAATTATGTCACTGGAAGAAGACGCAGCCACCTATGCTCCCCTCCTCCCTTCTGAAGTTGGCAGCTCACTGACAGCAGGTGGGCCCTGCTAATCAAGTAAGTACAACATGGCAGGGCCCCCTAAAGGTAACCCTTTGTGGTCCCTGTAATTGTATGGAGGGGACCGTAGCCACAATTTTTTTACATGGTCATTTAAGGGGGGCCCTGGCCACCAATGTTTTTTTACTGTGTGGGGTCCTAGCCACCCATATTTTTTAATGGGGGCCCTGACCACCAATGTTTTTTATTTACGTGTGGGGGTCTCATGACCAAATATGTATTTTTATTTACATGTGGAGACCCTAGCCACCAATGTTTCTTTTTTTTTTCTTTTTTTTTTTTTTTACTGTGGGGTGGGAGGATGGACCTGTGGGTGGTGCTTGTTGTGGGTCGGGTGCAGCCCAGGGGGAATAGTACAAGGTTACCACGCTTGCACACCCTGGCTCTTCAGGACAAGACAACCCGGTTCACGGTGAAGGCAACCTCGATTGTAGCAACAAAGAAGAATTTCACTGGCACTCGAAGGTTCATTCAAGCAGGTACAAGCCCTTGCTGAGTTTATTTTGCGAAAGTGCAACGTTTCGGGGTAAACCCCTTTATCTAAAGGGGTTTACCCCGAAACGTTGACTTTTGAACCTTCTAGTGCCAGTGAAATTCTTCTTTGTTGCAGCCCAGGGGGCCCAGGAAATTATGTTGTATGGGGCCCTGTTATTTATAATAGTGGCCATGCTGAAGTGAATGACCCCTATTCTCTCCAAAATTCCATTAGATGACAGCACAAAATCACCCAGATTCATATCTAGCCTCCTCCCCAACCTCTAATCTAATCTAATCTAATAGTCGTTTAACTATTTTGGGATTTTTCTTCAGCCAATGCAAAGACAGGAGGAGGGTAAGATGTTGAATGATATAATAAGATTTAGGGATTATTTTATTTTTTTATTATTTTTTGTCAAAAAACTCAAATTTTTTTGTGGAAAAATCCCTAAATTTTTAAATTTAAATTTATTACACCCCTATGCTCCAAAAAGCCCAAATTCAAAAAGCCGCCATCCCAGACCTGTCGAGGTTCTTTATAAGTCAATGGGAGAGGCACCTATCTCAATATTAAGCCTGAAAAATTCAAGCAATTTCTCTAGATTTTATCGAGTTTTTCCACGATCCGATTAAATCAAGTTTTTTTAATAAATAAGCTAAAATTGGGCATGGCAGTTTGGTCATGGTTTTTTAATAAAATGTGAGATAAACTTGGATTCTAGACAATAAACCCCTTAATATTATGTTTTAATATAATGTTTTATCTTCAGTATTTTCAATAAAATTTTACACACATTCAGTAACAAAATGTGGATCTTATATAAAGCTCCATAAAATATGGGGGGATTTAAAAACAAACAGACAAACAAACAAATAAACAGCAGAGAGCACTTAAAATGTATGTACAATAAAAATGCTGCTTTGTACACCCCAATCCTACATCCACACCAGAATTATGTAGAGTTATATGCAAAAATCACTATTATTCCTTTAGAACTGATATTTCTATACTAATGCAATTACTGAATATTCACTGAGAATTCAAGTTACAGTATGGTTCTGGGATCTGAACAGCATTATATATAAGAGAAAAAAACAGACAATAGAAATTATGTTAGAAAAATACTGACGACAAACAAATATCTATGGTATCTAGGGGAGAAATAGCCAGATTTTTTTTATGTATTTTTGTTTTTTCTACATCTGCTTATCATTTCAGTTTCATGTCCAGTGTTTTCAGGCTAAATTTTTTTTTAATAAAACATGGATATTACATAAAAAAACCTCTCTGTTAAGAGACTATGCTTATGCCAGCATTCGTAAAGACCCTGTTTCTTTTATTATGATAATTTTTTTTTTTAAGAGAGTGCTTGTCAGGGACACAAGAGAATCGATATTTAACCTATTAATCCTAGGTATTGCATTTACCCATAATGTCCCACAGATAAAGGAAAATAGGCTGAATTGAATCATTGCCTCTCTTCTTGTTATTCTAATGGATAAACGGATTAAATGTCATTCTTTCTCTGCTGCATTAGATGTCCTCATTTACAGATTGGAAGAAAAAAAAAACTGAAACCTGCAGAGCATAAATTATTCAAAATCCATTGTATTAACGTGTGTTCGGTGAACATTCGCCACTGGCAAAGATGGCCAGATTATTTTTCACTTTTAATTTCGTGGCAATCTTATCCGCTTCGTGGAAAATGAAGAACGATATATAAAACCGTAAGTGCCAGCGGCCGAATAAAGCAGTTCCTTGTGACTTTTACTTAAAAGCAGAATTAGTATTTAGAAGATGCAATGCTTAAGACTTAAATGCCAAAATGCCCTATTTACTATTTACTTTTGTACAGCTTGTCCTGAACACGAGAGAGGTGGATACAGGTCTCCAGCTACTTCAGGAAAGCTAGAGGTGACTTAATAACCACTGACACGGGGAACTATAGAATTCCATCTTGATACAATAGGAGTCTTTGTATCTACAGTGGCATTCAGATAAGTAAGCTTTCTTACTCTATTCTCAGTGTATTACAAAGCCAAAAAATCCTCTGTGATGGCTGCACTAACACTAGCGAGATAACATGTTTAATGAGTCAACATAATGTGTAATATTTCCCGCTGGGCCTGACAGCTAAACACAGGAGGCACAAGGAATTACAGGCATTTCTCCTGTTTGCTAACAGGTAGACTAAAGGGAAAACATCCTTTCTCCCTGTGTGTATATAAACTGAGACTACAGATACTGTATTAAATTTTTTTTTTTTTTAGCAGTGTTCACTTTGCCCTAAGGAGGACTGAACAGCGCATTGTCCAGGATCTTCAATTAAATGTCACACATTGCCCTGCTCTTTGGGACGCACTAAAACATTAAAGATGGCTGTGAGTTCCTCTGTGGAATGTACGACTATCTTTAACTTTTTCATTTATCACTGCCAGTTTCCTACTAGAAACTGTCTTGAGAGTATTTGGGGTGCATGACCACAAAGTGGACCTATCCAAAACAATTTCCACCATGCTATGTGGGGCACATCATTGTTTCCCTCTTTCTACTTTTCATATCTTTGGAGGTATACTAATGATCACATAGAGGCGCTAAGTGTGTATACTACTGCCAGATGCTGTAACTCCTATGTTTATTGCCTGAAGAAGCGGGTCTGAGCCCGTGAAACGCGTTGCTCCGATTGTTCGTTAATAAATTTTGACTGCTTAATTACAGTCATTTTGTGTCTGCTTGGAGGAGGTAAGTCCACTACTGCCTCCTCTGATTACCAAGTTTTGGTTTTTAAACTCGTTTATATCCTTTTATTCTTTTGGCTCCTCTTGTTCTTTTTATACAAAACTAATGATTACATATTTCAAATGGAGTTTCTGTCCAACAGGGGACATCATTTGGCTGGTTTTCATGAGATCCTAGCTAAAAGGGATATGGGCCTACAAAAGAGTATACTCTCCTTCTCACAAACCTGCATTAGGACTTCATAGGCAGCTTTATTACACCATCATTAGGTCGGGTATCCACCTGTGCACAATGGAATTTAGAAGATAAATTGTCATTCCACTCGTCCAAAGTGAACAACATTGTCCTAAATGGAGTGGACGTATAGTGTTTTTTATTGGAATTAAAGAGGTTGTTCACCTTTCATATGCCTTCATACATTGTTCACCAGAAATAAAGATGTATTTCTATCGCTTATATTTTACTGTTTTTCCCAAATTAAAGTTTAAAGTTGACTGTTCATGTCTCTGGTGTTTTAGTCTGGCAGCTCAGTAATTCAGGTGCAGATTCTGAACACATTAGTTGATACATTTCTCAGCAGCATCTCTGGAATATTTACAACTATTGTATCAATTCTAACAGCTGCCTTTAATTAAACTCAGGGATTCTGCGCAGCAGGGACAAAGATAACAAATATACCAACAAAATGTATCAATTTGGAACAGTTGACAGAGTCAGGGACCCCCACCCAGAAGTGCTTCAGAAAGACATAAGAAGGGTGAAGATAAAACTTTAAACTTCAATATTATAAAAATGGTCAAAATAGATAGTGATTGAAAATAGTCTTTATTTCTGGCGAACAATCTGAAAACAACTGAAAAAAGTGTTGGAAGGTGAGCAACCTCTTTAAATGTTTTTCCATAATATGGTTTTGGACAGTATGGTTATTAGAAGTAAAATAGCTGTAGCTACTTCTTTATTCTTTTCCTTAAAAATAATGTTGGTTTGGCTTAACAAAGAGTATGATAATTGTGAAAAGGTATAATTCCTTTGTAACATTATCAGGGCCGGATTTACATAGTGGGTGCCCCTAGGCCCACTGTCGTCCGTCTCCCCTGCCCCCTCCCCTTTATTCGTGCAAATTTTCATCATCAGGACCAGAGTAATGGGGATTGGAGTACTGGGAATTTAAGAAATTATTGTATCTCCAGCACATCCCCAGTGTTCTTGAACCAATGAGGGTTTGGTTGGGCAGTATGCCGCCCCCCTAAATCCTGCCGCCCTAGGCCCGGGCCTAGGTGGCCTTTCCACAAATCCGGCCCTGAACATTATAACATTGTGCTGTAATTGGCAAATTGCAATAGATAAGGAATTGGCAATTTTGCAGTAGATAAGGATGCAAATGTATTTCAACAAAGTGCCTGCCTTCATTAATACTAACCTCTGCCAGAAACAGCAATAAGACATCAGCCCAGCATTGGGGTTGAATCTTGTGATTAGATGGAAATGGGGCTCCTTTTCATTGAGATTGCCTCTATGTGGGCGACAAATAACCCAAACATATCTTTCAAAACAGAAGAATGGGGACCACTGCATCTTAAGAAGAAGGCATTTTCCTGCAATTAAGCCAGATAACTACATGTAACAAAGCACTATATGTGCAATTGCTCTAAATGCAAAAGCTTTTTCAATAAAGCCACCTCTTTAATAAAATATACAGTCTTAAAATAATATGTAGTTCTTAGTTAAACGAGTTTGTAAAAATAATGTCTTTATTTCTTTTCTTTCAATTTATCCACTGTATCAATTCTGCATCAATACATTTTCTTCTAATATTTTTCTTTCTTTACCCTGTATTCTAAAACCAATTTACATTTTTAGAGTTGGTAACTAATTCCACAAAACTGCCTTCTCTCCTAGGGGTATATTTATCAAAGAGTGAAGTTAATAGCGAAGTTCCGCCACTAGAGTGAAATGCCGCCACTCCCCATTCATTTCTATGGGATTTTTAAAGGCGTATTCATCAAAGGGTGAACTTTCACTTTCACCCATTGATAAATACGCTTTTCAAAATCCCATAGAAATGAATTGAGAGCTGCGGAATTTCACTCTAGTGGCAGAACTTCACTCTTTGATAAATTTACCCCCTAGTGTCACTCCTTTCTAAGCTGCACTGTTAAGTTTAATAGTTAATCACACTGTGGATAGGTGACAATTTAGGTGCTCGGGATCATAGATTACAAAGGCAAAAAAAAGATGACTGCAGGGATCAGAACTGCAATAACAGCTGTTAGACTTCAGCAAATATAAATGTAATATAATGTACTGTTATAATTTATACAGCAGCATTTCTACAGTGGCGATCAATATATTCTGAACAATAACCTTAACAAACCAAAACAACAGCACCAGTCAGTGTTCAGAGAGCTTAGGACTGAATACATGAGTGGACCTGCACCCAAAACACAACTCATATTATTACCTGATACTTGACTCAACCCACAAACCAATTCATTAGACTTCACTTGTACAGAAGTGACATTATCATAAACAGTGATGTCATCTGAAGGCAGGTGGAAGGATAGAAGTAGGTGATGAATTTCAGAGAAGAGTGAAATGCTCTACAAGACCCAACCTGATAACATTTGCCCTACACCGGCATTTAACAACCACTACCAGCACAATAACGGCACTGCCCTGTGGGTACCAGACCAATGCTGGACATCAGTAAGTCTGACAATGGTGTAGAATTGTTAACTGCTGTGACTGCAATGAAAGCACAATGCCAATGTATTTTAAAAAAAATCGAACATTGCTTCCAGAAAGGTTAAGAGTGGCAACCAGAGCTGAAATAAATTTAGAATTCTAACATTTTCTCTCAGGGCAGGTTAAAGACTCAGATACAAAAACAAAGCCAACTCCCGCACTGCTTATATATTTACTTATTATTTTGCTTACAATTTCATAGTGCAGCATGTACAGACATGATGAGACATCTAGACAATTGTCTAGATAAAGTTTGCTCCATCTGTGCATTTGTGAACACATACTAGAAAGAATGACATAATATTTCCAATTTATATACAAGTATGGGATCAGTTCTTTGCAAACCCATTATAAAGAAAGTCCCATTGGTTTTTGATTGGCTGCTATGGGTTACAGCCCAAGCTCAAAAAAAAAAAAACGACCCCACTTAGCTTTTGACTTGGGTCACAGTCACACAAGTACAGAATTGGGTAAACTATAGATAAAATGGTAAAAAGGAAGGTTGTCACTGCTCTGATTATTGGTTCAATTTGCTTTGGTCGTTTGCAAATAAATTTTAATGACATGGAACAAGGGTGAAAGTCACCAAGTGGGTCTTGGAGAATGACTTTTCAAAAGGACACTATGGGGCCCATTTACTTAGCTCGAGTGAAGGAATAGAATAAAAAAAACTTTGAATTTCGAATGTTTGTTTTGGCAACTTCAACCATCGAATTGGCTACTTCGACCATCGAATTAACTACTTCGACCTTCAACTACGACTTCGAATCGAACGATTCGAACTAAAAAACGTTTGAATATTCGACCATTCAATAGCCTACTCTAAGTACTGTCTCTTTAAAAAAAACTTCGACCCCCTATTTCGCCACCTAAAACCTACCGAGGTGTAATGTTAGCCTATGGGGAAGGTCCCCATAGGCTTTGTAACAATTTTTTGGTCGAAGAAAAATAGTTTGATCGATGGATTAAAATCCTTCAAATCGATTGATTCGAAGGATTTAATCGTTCGATTTTCCGTTCGATCGTTCGATTTTTCGTCCGATAAAACTATTTGCGGTAAATCCTTCGACTTCGAATATCGAAGTCGAAGGATTTACATTTGGCAGTCAAATATCGAGGGTTAATTAACCCTCGATATTCAACCATATGTAAATCTGCCCATAGGGGCACATTTACTTAGCTCGAGTGAAGGAATAGAATAAAAAAAACTTCAGATTTCGAATGTTTTTTTTGGCTACTTTGACCATCGAATTGGCTACTTTGACCTTCGACTACAAATTTTTTTTGGTCAAAACTCTCAAATTTGAATTGTGAAATATCCAAACTCGATTCGAGTTTTAATTTGAATTTCGAGATTTATCTTACACCTACGTGGCCACTCTTCGGAGATACAGCAAACGTGGCAAAGGTAGATAAGAAATTAGCAAACATTATCTCGATGGTCAGTAGGAAAGCTATACTACAGTGCTGGATATCAAATCTACCTCCCACATTTGAAATTATGCTTATTAAACTCGATTATGCTTTCCATATGGATTGGCTGGAAGCCACCCTTAGTAGAGAGCGCAAAGTTACATCGTTTTTTGCCACCTGGGCAAAATACATACAAACACTATCCCCTGTTAGACAACGAGAAATTGCCTGTGTTTCGATTCACTACTTGGTACATGGCTGAGGAACTAGCAGGAAGAAACCCTTTAGGGGGGACTCAGCACACGAGAATACCTATTAATGCCCTGATATTCTTTCATATGAAACAACTTTTGGAGGAATGGCGTGGGGCTCCAGGATAGGGGGAGAAAGTGTAAACTGTTCAAGATTTAAGGTAATATAATGTTTAACCTACACTTCTGAACACTGGATGGTTGAGTAATATGTGGACCGATTGTAAATCATATTTGTGGCTTCATATACAATTGTATTGGCATGCTTCATTCTGTCTTTTAATGTGTTTCTGCTTGGTGCAAATAATAAAGACAATTAAAAAAAAACCTCACATGAATTCGAAATTCAACCCTTGATAAATGTGCCTCTAAAGGTGGCCATACACGGAGAGATCCGCTCGTTTGGCGATGTTGCCAAACGAGCGGATCTCTCTCCGATATGCCCACCTTGAGGTGAGCAATATCCGGCTGATCCGATCGTTGGGTCCTAGCTGATCCGATCGTGGGCCCTAGGGCCCAACGATCGAAACCTAACGATTGGGAATGGCGGTCGGCATTTTTTTGTCCCAACCGATCGAGATCTGGCCAACTTTCAGCCAGATCGTGATCGGGGAAGCCCGTCGGGGGGGCCCATACACGGGCCAATAAGCTGCCGACTTGGTCTGTTGGCAGCTTTTATCGGCCCATGTATGGCCACCTTAAGTCAGGGCTCCACAACATTTTGAATCCGTGAGCAACATTCAGATGTAAAAGGAGTTGGGAAGCAAAGCTAGCATGAAAAATGTTCTTGGGGTTCCAAACAAGGGCTGTGATTGGCCATTTGGTAGCCCCTATGTGGACTGTCAACCTATACAAGGCTCAAAATCAATAATTTAAAAATAAGCACTTGGTGTGAGGCCACTGGCAGCAACATCCAAGGGGTTGGAGAGCAACATGTTGCTCACGAGCTACTGGTTGGGGATCACTGCTCTAAATAATCTGCAATAGCATTAAAGCAGACATGATCAAGGAAGCAGTGAAGAACAATTCAAAATACTCATAACACGACAATACATACAGTAAATAAATCAGCTATGGATTACAGTTACTACTTATATCAGGAGTGGCAAAAACACTTTTATTATATTGCCTTTAACATTTTCAAAGCACAGTAAAATTTGCCATTTACTGTTTTGGGCAAAGCATTTTATTACAACAAAGCCTAAATGTGTACATTTTGCAAAGGGTGTTGAGCTTAACATTTGCAGGTGAGGTTTAATGTGCATAAATGTTAAAGTAACAAGCATAATAGTATGAAAGTTAACAATTTAGGTAAACCAGTCATGGGAAATGATTTAGGAATAATAAAATATAACCACTTACTGGCAGACAACGGCTGTCAAGGCTAACAAAGTGTTGGAATGTAAAAGGGAATTTGATTCAAGGGAGGCAAATATCATTGTGCCTTTGTATAAATCACTGGTTAGATTGCATATTGAGTATTGGCTGCACTTCTGGGTCTCAATTTGCAAAAAAAAAAAATCAATTATTTACTAAAATGATATTATAAATGCTAGTGTGTACATTTATATTTTTTTATATCATTTTTACATTTTTAATATCATCTTAGTAACGATGTAATAAACAATCTGCAGAAAGGCCTGGACTGGCAATCTCTAGATTCTGCCAAATGCCTGAGGGGCCATAGTAAAATGCCACAGACCGTCACACAGACTTTTTTTCAGGTTTTATTTGACCTACGCTATATACTAAAAAAAAACAATTTAACATACATACTTTCATTTCATTAGATCTCCAACCTAAAACGTTATTTGCATAAGGGAAGAAAATGTAATTCTAAGCAACTTCCCTCAATGGTTTTAATGTTATATCTAAATGCGAATGAGTATCTATTTCTGTTCTCTGGTTATTACTCTTGAAACAGTGTAGCAGAAGCCAGTTCCCTTCCTGGTCTGTTAATCTTTCATTATGAAAAAAAAAAAACAGTTATTGGGCGGAGATACCATTTAAAGGAGAAGAAAAGGCATTAGGCACCCCCAAGTGATTGTATTTACTTACCTGACACTCTGGGTCGGTACTCCTATCAGGAGAAAACTGCACCAGTGCCGGGGGTTATTCCAGTGAGCACCACAGAGCAATCATTTTCCTGCTTCTTCTTTCCTCAATTTTCCCAGGGCAGACGCATGTGCAGTAGAATGAAATAACTGGCTTTTTCGTTATTAAAGTTCGGATTTTCATTTTACTGTGCATGTGCAGCCGGTAGAAGAAAGAGAAGAAGGAAGTTGATCGATCTGTGGTGCTCACTAGAATAACCCCTGACCAATGCAGTTTTCTGCTGTTAGGAGCAACAACAGCCTGGGGTTTCAGTAAGTAAATACAAACACAAACTTTTGGCACTCCAAAGTATAACATGCCTCGTTCTCCTTTAAGGTGTTTTGGCCGGGGATGTAACTAGATATAACTTTACCCTAATTTGTGTTTTGCCTTAGTGATTCCTACATTTGACACAATGTGCTTGATTATGATCATATAATCTTTTTAAACGTTTAGTATTGTTTATTTAAAAAAGCTCCAAGTAGTTTCCATAGTTAAGTACAATAGGTCAAACATACAAACAGTGCTAATGAGTAAAGCTGTAAATCTTCCATTTTCTGAAACTGTTTCCTTACAAAATTTTGTACAGGCTTGGCCATGTCTATTTTTTTCCTGTTTCCACTGATAACTCTTTTGTACCCTCCTCCAAGGAGTCACAGGACTGGATTAATAAAAACAAATCTAAACTTCAGTGAAGTCATTTTGTTGCACAAATAGCCTTTCTTAATGTATCCAGTTACATGTTTATTTAGATGAGACTTTCAATGTATTATGAGCTCTACAACCTTCCTTTTTTCTACTGGTACAACTAACACATAAATGCTGTGAGTCACAGATTTAACTTGCTCTGATTGGCTGATTACAGCATACTGTATGTGCAGCAAAGGCAGGTGAACTAGGTGACTGAGCAAACTTCAGGCCTTATTTATAAAAATCCTAATTTTTCTGGTTTTATTAAAAGTAAAATCCACGATTTGACTCTTATTTATTATTTAAAAAGCTTGATTTAATCGGATTGGGGTAAAACTCGATAAAAACTAGAGAAAATCCTAATTGTACAATTTCTTAGTATTTTTTTGAATTGCTCGATTTTTCTGGCTTTTTCCCAAAAAAAACAACAGAATTTTTCGGATTTTTGGTCAAAAAGATAGAAATAGTAGGATTTTTGGGCTAATACCAGCAGCAGGTATGAGATTTTTTTCCACTAAAAATTCAGATTTTATAGTATAAAAAAAAATTTTTTTTGAGTTTTTGACATTCGGACTTTAATAAATAACCCCCTTATACCACATTTACAAAGCACTTGTGCCCATACCCACAGTAAATTCAGACCATGCTCTTCACCAGTCACTGGTCCTTTCAAATGCCAGCTTGTTTATTCTGCTTATTATATTGCCTTTTATACAGACCCTTTACTATTAGTTTTCTCATCCAAACACTTAGGGGCATATTTATTATGCGGTGGAAAAAAAGATGGAATAATTTGCCACACGGCAGGCATCGCCATGTAAAAAAGTATGTGAAAATGGTGTAATTTGTATTGAGCTTTTTCTTTGAGCAACTTCTGCTGGAACTTATTTACAAAGGTCCAAAGCAGTTTAAAATAAAGGTGGAAAATCTGGAGTTCATATGGCCTAAAAGTTCACATACCTTGATAAGTTTGCCATTTATTATACACGGCTTTTTTACACAGTTTCTTTTGGCAAATTTAGTTTTACACAGCATAAAAAATAGTCCCCTTTGTTGGTAGGTTAACTAAGCCACAACACACAATAAAAAAGGCTGTATACCAAACCAGAAAACTGCAAACGACCCATTGCAAATTATATTAGAATAACAGCATCTTCAAAATGCTAACATATTATTTTCATTTATTTTTCCCTCCTCTAGCAAGGGACAAATAATCATGCTCCACCGTATCAAAAATGTATAACAAGACCACTATTTGCAGAAAAATATCATTATTAGTGCTGCAAAAAATCAATAAAAATATACGGTTTCCTCTGAAGATGAATTGTCAGCTTGTCTTAAGTCACTCTCATACATTTTCTTCATGGCTTTTCCATTTCTATGCTTCCAAGCACCAGAGTCCCTGGCGTTCTTCCACAGCCATTTAAAAAGATTTAGTGGAAATTAAATCAGTTATTCTAATACACTTTGCAAGAGGTCCATTAGACATGTATAGATGCATAAAACATTACAGGACACAGTCTGAAAACACAAGCAAGCAACTGTAATACGATGGTTCAAAGGCATGTAACATAAAGGGCAACTAAAACCTAATAAATATTTACGTCTCATATAAAAATAAGCGAAATATTGTAAATAATGGATTTTCCAGAAACTCTAGAAATCTCCTGATGCCGATCATGCTCTATGACCCTATATACCTTTTTATGTAAATAAGGGAACACAACTTTCAAATCAACTTTTACTGCAGGGACTGGTGCCATATTGATCTGTATGTGCAGAAAAATATTTGCTGGGGTTTACAGAAAACTGATAAAAACCCTATTTACATCGCTTTCCCAATTCTGGGTGCAGTTCACCCACTTTAGTCGCTTTTTAATGCCTTTTAAATCACTTTACTTTGCCTGGGATGTAATTGGGTCAGGAGCAGATTCATTAATGACACTGGGGATTCTTTTTTTAGACTGGGGCATTGAGATAAGAACACTGTTGTGAGTGAATAATTAACAAGCATGCTGCCGGCTACAGCCAGAGAGTACAATTATGTGTATATATAGTACACTGGAGCACATCATTTAGAATCAGACTGCAGTCACCTTGTTACCTGCATATACATTGGCCAGGACATTGACACATCAAATATGGAGGAAGATGCCATGAATGATGACAGTTGTACCTCAAGTCAGTCTTACATTTATCTATTTACATTTTATTTGCAATAAGGTGGACATTAAAGGAAAACTATACCCCCCAAACAATGTAGGTCTCTATTAAAAGATACTGAGTAAAACAGCTCATGCGTAAAACCCTGCTTCATGTAAATGAACCATTATCATAATAATATAATTTTTTAGTAGTATGTGCCATTGGGTAAACATAAATAGAAAATTGCCATTTTAAAAAATAAGGGCCGCCCCCTGAGATCGTAAGATTCACTGTGCACACATACAAACCACATGTAAGGTCACATGAGCCAATTAACAGACAGAGTTCTGCCTTTTGCTTCCTCACTTCTTCCTGTTACACAGTTAGTGTTGTAGTATTTCTGGTCAGGTGATCTCTGAGGCAGCACAGATAGAGTCACGAAATGGTGGTTCAAGGCAAGAGATGTAAAAGGGCAATATTTATGTAAATATATATTCCAGTTTGGTAAGATTCTTTAATATGTCATTCAATTTGATATAAACTATCTGTTGCTTAAGTATTCATTTTGGGGGTATAGTTTTCCTTTAAAATCTACTAGAAAAGGTTTTCAGTTATGCCCCAGGGGGCAAGCAATCATGGCATAAGCACACCAACTACCATTCGTTTTTACCTGGTTTATGGATTCATGAGCTTGAGAAAGTGTCATATAATACTTTCTTGTACACACTGTTCACATTTGCTTTGAAGTACTGGTGCTCACCACATCCATAAATCTATCGTAAGTATTAGTGGGGGATCCTTTCATCAGATTAAAACACCTATCTTGTGTGTGCCTTAATTGTCTTTGTAATACACTTGAGAAAGTGTCATCAGCCAAAGATCTAACTTCTTATCTGTTACTTGTAATTTCTACTGAGCATTCAGGCTCTACAGCATTTGTTGGACTCCTAATGTGATTGCCTGTACTGGAACATATTACTGCTATGCTACCTAAGTTCAATAAAACAAAAAAGGTCCTATAGCACTTTCTTTTATATTGACAGAAATCCACTGCATTTGACCCTTTTTAGACATGGTTTATACATTAGTAAGGTGACATCTTAAAGTAGTTTGGCAGAAGGTGAAAATACTTTCTACCTACCTTCAAATTCCCTATATAAAGCATAAATGCAAATTATACCCATTTGTATCTTAGAATATAATTTTTACTTTGATTATGGCATCCTTTTAATATCTAAACTTACTGTGTAATAAGAATTGTAGTTTGGGGGAAAAAAAACTGTACTTGGAATAAACAATATCAAAAAGGTATTTGTGATTGCATGTGGGTATATTTCCTAGTACTCGGGTTACTAAATCTATTTGTCTGGGATATAACTGAAGTACTATTTTGCATTATGGCTAGGATGATATCTGTAGTCTCTGGATCACAGCACTCTCAAGAAACAGAGGATCCAGAGTGCCCTGTATCTGATCAGACTGTATTAAAAGGGTTGAATTAGTTGGCAATTATAGCATGTTGGCTTTTTTTTTAGGGTGGTGGAAGACAGAAGATTAGTCACCCAGTGACTGCGGGTGACTAATCTCCCCAAATGCCTCCCCACTGGCAAGAATACGAATCGCCGTTGGGATGGTATATGAATCGAAGTCGCCCGAATTTGCCTCACGAGGAAACTTCGGACAAAGCAATTTTCGTATGTCACCCTGCCGGTGATTCGCATCTTTACCGGCGGGAAGACATTTTTGGGAGATTAGTCGCCCGCAGTAGAGAAGATTTGTGCCACCACCCTTATATTTCAAAAATTATCATAGATTAATTAGTAAAGTGATTTTTACATCTAAAGGCATATGATCTCTCATTTGGAAACCTGATATTCCAGAAGCTCTGAATTACAGGAAGGCCACTTCCTGTAGAGTCTATTTTATGCAAATAATTCACATTTTAAAAAAATGATTCCCTTTTTCTCTGTAATAATAAAACAGTACCTTGTCCTTGATCCTAACGTAAGGTTTCAAACTTCTGTGATCCTTTAATCTATGGTGATGCAAAATATGAAAAAAAGTTGCCTGGAAAACCCTATATCCAAAGCATTCTGGATTAATAGCTTACATACCTGTAATCGTATTAATGTATATGGACAATACCACACTGCTTACTGTCAATCATCCATAAATTATCAATAAAACATCCCAGCCCTCAATTCCAGTTGCTAAATTATCAGTAAAAATACTCGGCTAATCATTTTGATTTGGTAGGAAATGGTTTAAGAACCTCCTGGACATTGGAAGAAGTACACATATACTATCTGGATTTGCAATAATTAATATCAGCTTTGCCTTTACTTGGCCATAACAGTTTTAGAGTTTCATTAGCTTAATAATAATCCCTTTGGTTCATATATCATTAACGATCCTATTACGTAAATGAAAAGAATTCTGTTTCTAACTACCCAGTTCAGTTCCTTTGCTAAAATATATTATTTAGGAGTCTGTGTCCATTGCACAAGCTTTCACATGAACACAAATACAGGACCATACTCCCAAGGGCTCATGATGAGACAAAAGGCGACACACAAAAAAAGGTTACAAAAATAAATCAAAGATGCTTAACTGACCACAATGTTTTATGCAGTGTCCTCCTACACGTTATAAAGATAGAAGAGAAAATTGTATGCAGTGACATTTGTTGGATCAACAGACACTTACTTTGCAGTCCATTAGAACATTTCTGACCTTGTTAACAGATAGTTTTGATCAGAACGAGACAGCAGTCTGTTGTACATAATAAGTAGCAGCTACATGATCACGGTGTTATTATGCATCGAATGCCTTGTGATCTGAATGAAGGGCAAGATTTACTTTCATCTACAACCTTTGGTGAGGTTATGAAACAAGCTATCTCTCTATTATCTATGATGTGACAAATGTGCAAATATTCAGTCAACTGATCTACATCCAAACATAAAAATGTTTTTCTAAATTTTATACAACATATGCCGTGGCACCAGTTCTGAGCCAGTGACATGGCTAGCACAGTATGATAATGAGGAGGATAATAGTGGTATGCCCCTGATAGAATGGCTTCTTTAGTTACATATATAGTGGATTAAAGTTGCCAGTAAAGAAACTCCTGTATTCTGGAAGTCTACTAAACGCCATCCGCAGAAAATCAATTAAGTAAATGAACATATCTGGTCAATAATCTCATCATTGGTTGAAAATATTTATAAACAGGCCAATCAGAATCTGCTCTTTTCAAAGCAGATACCAATCATAAACCAGGTCATTCAGATTATAAATCATGAGCAGATGTTGGACAAATCAGCCTATAGAATCTGCCCAGTTTTTGGCTCAGATGGTTCACCATGTCTTACCATGTCAACATTTAAACATATCATTATCATATTTTTTTCCATTGAAAGCAAAGCTGTGGCGCTCTTAATTTTATGTTGCCATTTCAAAATCAGAAGTGTAGATGCCATGGTTATGGCTAAAAAAACTCTCATAAACATAGATAAAAACAAAACAAAAAAAACAGTCCAAGCAGTCAAAGGCTTCCAATAACTTCTGCATATTGTTTTTTTTTTTTAAATTTAATTGTATGTTGGTTTTAAGACTGACAGACTTGAAAATTGTAAGCTTTTACTGAATGTGTCATGCAATAAATATAGTTTAGTTGCTGATTCTAAAGGATTACACACCCTATTGCTCTGTCTGTATCATGTCTTTAGTTGCTTAGCAGTTTATTATTTTGTTTTATAATATTGGAATATTAAATAGACTTAAAATTGTCAAGGCCCACTAGAGGTTGCCCTCAGCTGCTCATAAATTCTTGTCAACGATATAATAATTATTATTATTAATAATAATAACAAATATTAGTAACGCAACATCATATTCTGCTGTGCTGTAACATAGAATGGGTATATGCATCAGACCTACAGGTTACATAGAAATAATGACCTATATAAGAGGTTAAGAATAGGGATGGGTGAATTTTTTTGCCTCATTTCGCCAAAAATATCACGCCCATAGACTTGTATGGCGGTGTGCGTCAAAAAAAAAAGATGCGCGCCAAATTTTTTTGATGCCCATAGACTTTAATGGGCGTCTGTGTCAATTCGCCGGCGGCGAATTTTTGGCGAAACGAAACGGGTCAAATTCGCCCATCCCTAGTTAAGAAGGCCCTGATCTTAACATATTAATTCAATGCATGCTATTGTTAATTTAAAAGGGCTTAATCTTTTATACCCAAAGGAAATAAATACAAGTTAAGTATAATTTGATGGAATCAAGCTCTTACACAAAGCAATTGAGAAGATTTCTTGATTACACAACTGTAGAGTTAGTGGCTGAATGTGATTTAATTCTGTATTTCACTGTGTGCTAAGGCTACTGCTATCTATACTGGTTCATATCTGGCTGTGATTAAACATGAAGGTAAGTTGCTCAGATTTGCTGCTACTGACTGTGCCAAGGCAGATATATTCATGTGTGATGAGGACAGATCTTTCTGACAGTTGTGCAGCTTAAGCAATCTATATTTGGCTCACAACCACACTGCACAAATGATTTAGCTGCTGCAAAAAGCCAGTTGATATTAGACTCCCAGAATCCTCTGCAAGCTATAACTCAGTACACTGCCCACAAGCAAATGCTGTGCAAGAGAGTATGAAATTCTAATTTTCCTCTTAATGTAATCACATCATGCCAATGGCTTAACTGCTTGATTCTCTGGACAGTCTGGTCAGTTATTTAGAAACTAAAAAAATATGTCATTGAGTAGTCTTAATTTTCACACAAAAAAATTCTCCTTTTCTGCTTTATCAGACACATACACGCCTTCTGCTACCTCATAGCATGGAGGAATGGGTAGACCCAGGGCACAAAGGAATCCTTGTTTTGCACCATATGACTGACTATCGAGATAATGTGGGGTAAGATACTGAGTTAAACACATTTAATTCTGCAATGAAGAAGAGCATTTTTTACAGACCTTTGTGGCCAGGGCTAACGGGGGCAGAAAACTGCCATCAGAAATATCTTGGCTGATTTCTGCCCTACTGCAATCAATTGTCTGTGCTCTTATCCTCATTGAATTGCCTGGGTGCGAAAAGACTCAGGGGGGTTTCAGCGAAGAACCGCGAGTCTCTACATTTTGAGGCGAAATCCGACAAAGTCAGTTTGCACTGAGCCGATTCAATGAGGAAGAGAGAACAGGCTACTGCCCATGGTAGGGCAGAAATCTGCCAGTGGATTTCTTCTATCGGTTTTCTGCCCCTGTGTAGTTTTAGCCTTTGTGTTCTTACCTTGCATCCCTCACATGCACTGACTCCATAGTGATACCCAGATGACTTATCCTGACACACAAAACAGGGCTTGTAAATTCGAGGTGGTGGGGGTGGTGATGGCGGACTTGGTACCAGATCTTCTGAACTTGTGCTCTGGGTTTCGATGGCTGTCAAGCAAAGAAAATGAAAAACTTAATTTAGACGGATTTAGAACATAGTTCCTTCCAGCACACCACCAACTGAAGATAATATAGCTTTAGAGCGTCTACCATCCTCCAACAGTAATGATTTTGTTTCAGAACAACTAAGGCTGGGGTGCCCAAAAGGTAGATCGGGATTTACCAGTAGACCTTTAGCTGGTGATCAGTAGATCTCAAGACACTGTCAACAACAAACTTGTCTATATCACCCTCCTATTTCATGATTTCAATTCAGATATTTATTATGTTAAGGTTACATAAGAAATGGTTATTTGTTAAATATAGCAATATCAATTTTCTCATAAATCAATATAATATGTAAGCAATATCTTCTATGCAACAGATTGCTAACAATGATTTCATGGATGTAGATCATAATGGGACAACATCACTAAAAGTAGACCTCTCATAAGCAATGTATGGGCACTCCTGAACGAAGAAAACCATTCCTATATAGTTCTTTATAGAACTGCAAGTAATAACGGTTTCATAATAGCATGCAGCCCAGATATGCAGCACAGGAAGAAATTAGCTCAGGCTTTCCAGCTATACATAAACCTTATTAAAATCTGTGGCAGAGTTCTGCTTTATTCCAGTAGCGTTTGCTGCAGGAAACATATTGCAGTGTTAAAGGCCAACTCATTTCTCACTTTGCCCGGGGCTAGGTAGCCAGCCAGCAGCAAGTATATAATCTGTGTGCGTGGGAGTGTTTGCTGCCACTTGGAGCATAAAACACAAAATATGAAAAAAAATATATAAATACACACATTATATATAATGAAAATCCATGATCACTCGCTACTATACCTAATACAGGTATGGGATCTGTTATCCAGAAACTCATTATCCAGAAAGCTCTAATTACTGCAAGGGCATCTCTCATAGATTCCATTTTAATCAAGTCAATTTTTAAAAAATAATTTCCTTTTTCTGTGTAATAATAAAACATAATCCCAAAACAATCGTATTGGGTTTATTTAATATTTGAATGATTTGTTAGTAGACGTGGGGGCCTATTCATCAACAGTCTCATTTTAGAGACATCAACTTAACTCACAAACTCTAAGGGGGTATTTATTAAAACTCAAATTTTTCCTATTTATTTATAAAAACAAAGTCTCTCAGAGTTCTCACCCGAAAACTTTGACTTTTTTGGATTATCATACGAAAACCAGTGCAGATCACAATGTCAAGAAACATCTTCAAATTGTAAATGGGACATCTGCCATTGAATTCTACATGACATCGACAGGTTTTCAATGGAGTATTTTTGGATTCGGATTTGTAGCAGCTTCGGGGTAAAATAAAACTCTAAAAAGTTTTCCCCCTATAAAACTTGACCAGAAAAAATAGAAGCTTCATAAATAGACACCTAAAACAATAAATGTCATGAGATTTATGAAAAAATTCAAATGAAAAAAGTACAAACTGAAAATTAGGCTGAAAGAAACGCTAAAAAATACAAATGACATTGAAACTAAAAATTCTAGTTGTTCAGATTCCTAGAGAAAAAAAAATATAAAAACCTCTAAAGTCTGAATTGATTTAGAGTGGTCTAAAAGGATCAACACTGCTCCCATTGACTTCTATAGGATCTCAACAACATTTACCTGGTGAAGTTTTGTTTTAGTGGTTTTATGATTTTTAGACTTAATACATTTCGAATTTTTAGAGCTTTTTTTTTAAAAAAAAATTAAAAGAACGTGAATTTTTAGAGATTCATGGTAAATAAATCAAAATTCAGTTGTTAGTAAATGACCACCTTAAAGTATGGAGATCCAAACTACAGAAAGAACCGTTATTTGGGAAACCCCAGGTCCTGAGCAATCTGGATAACAGGTCCAGTACCTCTATAGTCATATTAATAATGCACAGCAGAAATAATTGCGCACAATTCCATACACTGTGATTTCAGAAAAGATTTTAAAGTCTTAAGTATCTGGGTGCAAGGAGATTAATTAAATGTCCAAGATCAATTTAGGTATGACTAGAAATGTGGCGATTGGAGCTCTAGCCAAACAAGCAGATATTTACATGCAAGTTGTTCTGCATTTGAGCTATTGCTACAGAACTGACAAGTTCTGTATCCTACCTATTTATTATTATTATTATTATATGTTATTTATGCAGCACCAACATATTCTTTAACGATTTGAAAGAATGTTCAATTATTCATGTCCCAGTGGAGAATCTCACTTCCCTATCAAAGTCATAGAGATGCATAAGTTGGTCATTTTTATCAGGAACAATTCACTTACAATTTTTGGCCTGTGGGAAAAAAACAGCACTTAGCATGTACCTAATACAATATAACCTTGCATTTTGGCTCCAAGTAGCATTAAGTATGCTGTGATTTATTAACAGACAGAAGAGTGATACCTGACTATACTTATACTGCAGAGTGTAGACAGTATGGACTAGGGATGCACCAAATCCACTATTTTGGATTCGGCCGAACACCCAAATCCTTTACGAAGGATTCGGCCGATTACCGAACCAAATCCTAATTTAGATATGCAAATTAGGGGTGGGAAGGGAAAAACTTTTTTTACTTCCTTGTTTTGTTACAAAAAGTCATGTGATTTCCCTCCCAGACCCTAATTTGCATATGCAAATTAGGATTTGTATTCAGTTCGGCCGGACAGAAGGATTCGGCCAAATCCGAATCCTGCTGAAGAAGGCCGACTCCCGAACCGAATCCTGGATTCGGTGCATCCCTAGTATGGACTATGTAGGAACCAGTCATGAATACTTTATCTACCAGTTATGCCATTCTTGAGGTTTTCACCATACAGGTATGGGATCTATTATTCAGAAATCCGTTATCCAGAAAGCGGTCATCTCCCATAGACTCCATTTTGATAAAATAATTCTAATTTTTAAAAATAATTTCCCCTTTCCCTGTAATAATAAACCAATACCTTATATGTGATCCCAACTAAGATATAATTAATCCTTATTCAATACAGAACAATCCTATTAGGTTTAATTAATATTTAAATGATTCCTAGGTAACAGGATGGAGATCCAAATTACAGAAAGATCCCTTATCGGGAAAACCAAAGGTCCCAAGCATTCTCGATAACAAGTCCCATACCTGTGCTACTATACAAAAGCAGTGAAGGATGGATATTTAGATGAGCGACAATGCCAGTTCCCAGAAGGTTATCCGTTTTACTAAATATGGCTCTAGGTACACTACAGCTTAAAATATTTATTAATAACATTTAACAATGTGTTTTGCATGTACCACACCATATTATTCTTGGGGAAGGTTGTTGAGCCATGCTTGTAGAAACTGGAGGGAAAAACTACAATAAAGATTGTGTGGATTGTGTTGCAGGCCACTTATAAACAAGAATGGCAAATCATACTAACATGTAATCAGTCATCATTAGGTGTACTTATTTAATGAACCGGTTAACTTTCCAGCCTAGAAGTACAAGGTGACGTGACTATTATTAATAAGGCTTTCATGCTGAGCTGCTTGTGTTGTTGCATTAACACTGAAAGCGCAGGTTCAAATGTCAATCCTAAAGCCTCACCAATAGTGTTGGTTTAATAATGGCTTGACTTTAACACAAGCAAATCATTTTGACAGATAATCCCTGCTAAGCAGATAGATATCTGGACTCAAGTAAATATATTAGTAAAACCTGCACTGGTTGAGTCTTGAGGATTAAGAATTTGCGCTTCACAAGATAATTCATGCCATGACCAAAATCATAAATTATATCTGGGACTTTGGAATCTGGTTACACAAAAGGCATCATTATGAAAAATAAAAATAACTGGAATGGATGACAGACTTTCTTCAAAACAAGATAGGAAGCATCTGATCATAGCCAATTCATCATGGTGTGGACACGCTTGTAGTTCATGGCTTCTAGGGGGGGAACTGGTGTTCTGAGCAGAACCAAAGAGAGATCTCTGCACATTTTTCATATTAAATATTCTTCCTGCTATAATAGCTTTGCACTGACATAAAAGGAGACAAGCCTCCATCCTGATTTTTCAGACGATTAAGCATGCTAAAATATCCCATGCGTTCTGTTATTGTACTTAGATAATAATATCAGTATGGCCAAAAACAGTGAGGGCTTTAAATTCACATTGTAATAGTCCCACATGGTATTTACTTATATATTTCCTGGGTTCTAAGGTAGTGTGGCATTTTACAAGCTGACTATAAAAAGCTGATACTCTAGTTCAGTCTAAAATACTGACACTTCTTCCAGGCACAATGTTACAGCAAAGCTTATCCCTGTTCACATTTTGTCCAGAAAGAAAAATAAAAGAAATCAAACACAGAATTGCCTTTTTAGACAACCCCTGGGGAAGTTGTAATGTTTCACTTAATAAAAACAACTCTACTGTTTGCAGCCCTGACATGATTTCAGTTTGTGGATAGAAGAGAAGAGATATAATGGGCTTTGCTTTAGGGTCTTTAACACCAAACCATAGCAACAGCCAATATCAGAGTTTAATATCCTTGCCAAATTGTTTAGCACAGGCTAGTTTGGTCTAAGACAACCACAAAACCTTGACCTTGTGTATGATATCTCCTGTTACAAAAAACAACAAGTTGTTAACCTACAAAAGAGTTTAAAGCCCAAGTGGGGGGGGATTACTATGCATAGTATGGTTCCTATTTGGTTTTGGAACAGAAGGGAAGGAAATAAATATATTATCATGTAGATCTCAGACCGAGCCACTTTAAGACTTTGAAGGGCCCTGGGCAAAAATCAAATTAGTGGACACTCATACAGTTCCGAAGTTGCAAACATTAGCACACAGGCAGTAGGTGGTAAATGGGATCAGGGTATTGGAGAGATTGTAGGGTGGTGGAGCAGAGCTGATCATGGGTGACATGATAGGACCATGGCCTAATGGTTAGAGACTGGGGCAAGTAAAAAGAATGCATGCACAATCACAATAATGGGCCCCGGTCTAAATCTCACTTTTCTCTTGAATTAGGGCAGCCCTGATCACAAATAAGCAGAACTGGCCACAAGAATGAAAAATGTGATTAACCATACTGTATAAAATCAATATCTAAGTTTAGATTGGTTGTAATTAATAGTCTCCTATTTATCATGTTGTGTAAAAATAAAACACAACCAAACACACCACACATCACAATCAGATCACCAGGCATCACCACTTGAACGACAACGTATTTGTCAAACTGTCTACTTTTTCAGTACAAAAAAGTTATATGTAAAATTCCAGTGCAAAAAGAAATAGTTGCGTGAATATTTATGCCACAAACATAACAGCATAAAATAACCATGTCAAATATGATAATTGGGTGGCGTAAAAGAAAATACATCCATTTATCAAAGAAGGATCAGAAGGATGTTTTGCTCACCCTGTTCTTCTCAAATACACAGTGATTAATGTGCCATGAGCATTATATCAACTTAAAAGGAACATTATTTTTAAAAGGAGCTATTAGTGTGATTTAGAGCTCTCCAGCTTATCTTGTAGTGTGTCATTCAGAACACTGGATCAGTGGCTCTAGCAACAAGATCACAGGTTAAAAAGCTGAATAATAACAGTTTTTTTCTCTAATATACAACAGATTGTGATAAAAATAGTAATAATAACAACAATACAAACTTTGCTGCCCTTTGATATTTCCTGATCCCTGCGGAAACAGAACTCCAACTACTCCGCTCATTGCAGTCTCACCACATTTCATTTGGACATGCCTTCAATGCAGAGCAAACCCTAAACTGTATTACAAACATAGGAGGGTGTGTTGTTCCAGTTATTATATGGCGGGTTGTCACACTGTTATGGGAAAGCAAATGCTGGTACCAAGACTATAAATCACAGCCTATCATAACCTGTAAAACATATGATAACATTTTAGTATAACCCTATCGCAAAATGTCAAGATAGTTTGGCTCAAGGAAAAGGCAATTAAAGGTAAACAAACTAAACTGTTAAAGTAAATATATATATATATATATATATATATATATATATATATATAAATATATATATATATATATATACTATATATACACATCTGCAGCTTTTGTGTGTCTGCATGTGTGTTTTCTATTTATTCATCTTTTTGCCTATCTTCCTTTTTTTCTCATTGCAACTTAATCACACTGTACCCATCGTTCCTGCTACGTATTTCATTACTCCAGCTCAGTAAATGAGCAAGGCAGCTGTTAATCCAGGGAAAAGATGGCGGCTTTCTCAGGGCTCCCTACACTCGCATTCATCAGTTATCCAGAAAGCTCCAAATTAGACTCCATTTTGAATAATTATTATTTTTTTAAGTAACTTCCCCTTTTTGCTGTAATAATAAAACGGTACCTTGTACTTGTTCCTAACTAAGCTATAATGAATCCTTATTGGTGGTAAAAATTCTATATGGTTTCATTAATGTTTCAATTATTTTTTTAACAGGTATGAAGATCCAAATTACATAAAGATCCCTCATCTGGAAAACCCCAGGTCCTGAGCATTCTTTAAACAGGTCCCATACCTGTATGTTGACAAACAAATCCCTATTTTGTTTAAAGGGTAAGGCATTTGTATTATCTTTAATCAAAATATGTCTTACTGTTCTTAATTTAGTGATAATTGTATAGTCAGAGGATTTCTTGCCTTTGTATGAATTTTGTCGTCACACCCCCATCTAATTGTTTCAAAAGTGTTAAGTGGTGTGCAGGATCTTCCCTTTTTATATAGTTTTTATGGGGCCCCAGCATCAGAGATGCCAACAAGGGAGAGAAAAATATACAAACAACTTTCTGGAATGTGTAGTTGAACAAGAGCTGGAGGGCACGCCATATGGGGACCACAGCTTTAATGTAATTGTGAGGGCAAAGAAATCCCTGCAATCACTGCTTACAGAAACTCTAAACAACGAGGAAGAGGCATAACTTTGCTTCTTTGTATCTTGCTGCTTTTGTTTCATGGAAACCCAAGAAATAAAAATCTCTTCGGCATTCCCTGAAACAATAGACCACTTCACAATTCTTAACATGTCTGAAATTTTTTCATGAGGTTAAATAAAGGAGAGAGTCCGATCAGTAACCCCTTATGCGCTGGAGAAAATGCAACAACACAGCTGTGCAATCCAATGTAGGAGTGGGGTAATACAAAGGTGTGCCGAGACACTCTCGGGCCATGCTGGGAAATACATAGTTTTTTATTTTTGATTAAAAGCAGCAGGAATGTTAATATTGCTGTTTTCTTTTTTCCGCAAGCACGTATGATGAAGCATGTACTATATAGTTTAATATACATTCAGGGCAGCTGAGCCTTAAAGCAAAAGACTCTGTAAAGCAAGAGGCATTTCCTGCATAGCCCTAGGAGAATTACAAGCACTGAGCTCAGGGTCCCTGGTGGGAAGAAGCAATTTGAGCTAATTAGGGTGAATAGCAAAGTGTTGCCTTTGGTCAATCCATTCTGCTAGTCCTCAATTTTTGTTGGCACCAGAAGGAGCCGGTCTGGACTTCTCCATTCTTTTAGTTGTGTGCATACACTTGTGGAGTGTGAGGCACACAGCTCACATGCATTAGGCAGAGAGTCAAAGGAAACGCCAAAGTTCAACCAGAGTACAAGTAATTAGAACCAGATTCTCTTTTGCTCAAATGTGCATAGTATTCTACACAGGTTATATATATATTATAAATACACGCCACCACATCTATATTACACGTGTATTAAACAGGCATGGGATTCGTTTTTCCTCACACATAGGAAGGCAATATGATCAGGCCTCTAACAAAATAACAGGCAATGCCAATTTCTGCTGGCCAGGTTTAAAATGCCCTAGGGTAAATATGAGCAGAGCATTTCAACATGAGATCCATGTCCGTAAATGTGGAATGTCATGTGTAAAAGCAAAGGCATGTTTTGATCTGTGAGAATTGCTCATCGTGCTATGGAATCGCGTCGTGAGGCAAAGTATTAAAGGGAGATTTGACTTAGTAACCTACCCATGACCCTAAGGGGAGTGGAGCTGACCCGGTCACACTGGATGCTGCCTGTGAGCTGATGGCCTATGTACTAGTGCTATTCTCCCCGTATATGCACAACAGGTGCAGCTCACTTCCCAGTGAGGGAAGAAAAGATCAAGAATGTCATTCCTTTCATTTGACTTTTCTTACATCTATGCAACAACATAACCTTCCACTCTTCCATAACCTTCTCACTAGGTCATCGAATCCACGTTAGTCTGCACAATCAATCCGCGTTAGCCTGCACAATCAAAGCCCGTTCAACCCGTTCAATATCAGATTTGATATTAAAGACTACTTGCTTCTCAACCATGAGTAAATGTAGCTTCATAAAATGCTGAATGTGTCCTTTAGCTGATAAACTCTATTGAGCAGGGACTTCTTTACCTCCTGTATACATGTGGACCAAATCTGCATGTTTGACGTATACTCCCGCCCATTGTGTTAATTATAATAATTTTCTGCCTGTTTTGGAGACATATTTATGAAGGCATTACATAAATATATTTTTTTAAATAAAAGCTAACACCAAAGATAACACCATTGTTGATGACTGACCACTGAATATTACCTACACTATAATACAGTAATATAAATACAAGTATTCATGCTTTCACCTTGAATAAACTTTAATTATGGAAATTGCAGTACATGTACTTAGGAAGCAGGTCAAGCTATGGTTCATTTTATGTGCCAGGAGGTGAGCGGTCTTTTGGTCGATCAGTCAGGTTAAAAGATTTCTGTCAGCTGCCGATAATATATCTGCATGCACTGCCGATCGTACGATTTTCAGTGGGAGACTGTCGCCAGCTTTGTCAGACATAACTTTCGTATGATTGCTGTCAGGGGCAGAACATCGGCTGATCTGTTCTTTTACTACTTTATTTGATCTGAATGGTTAATGGCGGGTCGGGAGATGGGAAGTCCGATCGTTCGAGGATTCAATCGATCGGATCTTTGCATCTATGGCCAGCTTAAGACTTGTTTAAATACATTTAATTGTCCTAAACTTTTATAAATACATTCATTTCTAGCTTATAAAGGTCAAAATTTGATCAAAACAATTTGAATTTATCGCTGTCCTTTAAAAAAATGTCAAGTCAAAGCTCCCATTTTCTTGGTTATTGTGGAGATTCCATCAAATGGCTGATAACATCAAAGCTATCTGCTGAACTTTTCTGTATTTAGTTTTGTATTCTGCTGGCAAGCTGGTGATTCCCAGAAGAACCAAATAGTTTGCCAGCTTGTGATGAGTGCCCATCTCACAGGAATTAACAAAGCATATTTATATACATATTCAAAGAACCAGGCAGGTATTATTGTCATCCTAAACAAAGCAACAGCAAGCACATTTGCACTTCTGAGATAAAAATATAAAGCAGAACCCTTTCTTATTTGCCCCTTACATATGCATGTGGATGCTTGTACGTGTTGCATCACATGCTTATATTTATGTATAAAAATTTCAGGTTTGTTAGACAGCAATGCAGAAGTGATTTACTCTAACAATTAGAGAGTTTGAGATGTTTCACATTCCTCTGGTACAACCACAATAGGTAGAATTTGCTTGAGTAAAGGTTGAAATTGATATACATATGTACTTTTTCAACCTCAGCTTCCATGTTAAAAAGCATATATTCATATATTCAGCCCACTTCATATTTAATTCTTTTTACACATCAAAGGCCTGAATTACAATTCAGCTATCTCACATTATCTTCCTACTATCATCCCCAAAGTAATTTCTGTGTTCATATCGTAAAGTATCAACACCGGCAGCCGGACTGTAGATGTAAAAATAAAATAAGAATAAGAATAGCCGTATAGGACCTACAATAAGATGAGCTGTCTTCTGGAGATTAATTAAAATGTGAATGGACAAATCCCAAGCAATGCATAAATAGGAGACTTAAAAGGTTATATCAACATGAAATGTGTATTTTAATATCAGACTGGGAAGCTGTTTGTACTGCCTGCATATCTAGGGGGTTCTTGTGAGTAGTGCAGTAGATATATTTGTATAGTTAGAATAAGGATTGTTGTTGTCGTACTCTTCAGTTTTGATTGCATTAACAACTTCATACAGTTATTTTTTTTCACAACCAATGATCTTGCTTTTTTTTCCTGTATCTTTTACTCTGATCTAAACCATAATTAGATAAAGCTCTAAAATAGACTTTTTTGTCAGCTTTATCTTTTTTTTTTTAAAGCTGAAGGTGAAACTTCTCTTCTTATCTTGCCCAACTATTGAAAGGCAATGGAGTAAGTAATGACTTTGTAATGATAATGAACTGCATCAAGGGTCACAAACATGAAAATATGTATCAAAGTGATTATCTTGCAGAAATCCCTGAAAGATCTACAGTATACTGTAACTAGCTTAAGGCCAGGCTTGAAACAGACATGAAATTGATTCTAGTAACACTAAGGGGCACATTTACTATTGGTCGAATATCGAGGGTTAAATCCTTCGACTTCGAATATCGAAGGATTTAGCGCAATTCGTTCGATCGAACGATTAAATCCTTCGAATTGAACAATTCGAAGGATTTTAATCCATCGATCTAACGAAATTTTTTCGATCAAAAAACCCTAGGAAAGCCTATGGGGACCTTCCCCATAGGCCAACATCGATGCTCGGTAGGTTTTAGGTGGCGAAGTAGGGGGTCGAAGTTTTTTTAAAAGAGACAGTACTTCGACTATCGAATGGTCGAATGTTTTTTAGTTCGAATCGTTTGAATCAAAGTCGAAGGTCGAAGTAGCCAATTCGATGGTTGAAGTAGCCAAAAAAGTTTTTTCCATTTAAATCCTTCACTCGAGCTAAGTAAATGTGCCCCTAATAGATATATATATATATATATATATATATATATATATATATAACATACATACATATAGTTTTTTTTAATGGCACAGAGCTTGTCAGCCTTGTTAATTAAGAAGCTTACACACATTCAGATAGGGAACCCCACAAATACATAGCGACATCTGTGCATATAATAGCATATACAACCCAATTGTTATGCAGGTATTGGACCTGAAATCCAGAATGCTTGGGACTTGGGGTTTTTCAGAAAACAGATCTTTCCGTAATTTGGATCTTCATACCTTAAGTGTAGTAGAGAATCAATACCCGCACTTGTTTATGAGTTGAACTGCTATCTCAATTCTATTTTATAATGATCTCAGATTTCAATAGAAATTAAACTATTTGCTCCTTAATGCTGAAATATGTTGCCAAGAGGGGTAGAAAGTACACATCAAGCACAAAAAAACTGTATATTTGCTTGGAGTTTAAGAATGGATGTGTATCAAAAAACTAATTTTACTGACAATTGATGGACCATACAGATTTATGGCAGAGACACGCGTGACGATTCGGCGCTCAGTGACAAATCGTCGTTCTTTGGGTGACTAATCTCCTCGCAATGCCTCCCGCCGGCTAGAAACTAAAACGATGGCGGGATGGCACTCGGGGCACTTCGGGCGCTCCGAGTCCCATCCCGCATGCGATTTAGATTCTAGCTGACGGAAAGGAATTGCGGGGAGATTAGACATCTGAAGAAGAGGCGACAAAATCTCCCCGAATCTCCATGTGTGTCTCTAACCTTATAGCATGTGCTATAGCTAATTTATCTGCTAAATTGGGTACTGAATACTACCAAATCCTATCAAATCCATACTGCAGAAAAGAGCAAATACTAACAACTTTCCTTCACCACTTCTGTAATATACCCTCCTCTCTCTCAGCTTCAGGCTCCTAGAAATGTTGTCCCTTGCCTTAGCTTCCTCTATATTCAAACAAAGCCGCAGTAGGCCAATACAAATGATGTGCTCTTTTATTTTTGCTGTCTTGAGCAGGATAATAAAAAGATGGCTCAGATGAGAAGATGCCAGGTCTGGTGGATGATATCTCCTCTAGACAGTTTTCTATGGTGTCCCAGGCACACTTACACTGACACAGAAAAGGATTTTCCCCTTCTTCCAGGGAAACCAGGGGACAAGTTATCTGACCTACTGCACTCTTAATTAGTGTGGACTGAACTGACTGCTGTAATGGATTTACAAGAAGCAAGATAAGGAAGGGTTCACATGCTCATTACAGCTGGTGGAGATCACCTTCATCTGGGAATGTTGCACTTTCAGTTTCCTGCTGAGCACACAAGGTGGCCGTACATGAGCAGATTAATAAGTTGCTGTTTCAACCTATTGAGACCGAGTCTGCAGCGTATCTGCCCATCTATGGGGCCCCCCAACCAACAAATACCTGGGCGAATATTGGCCCATATGTCGATCAGGCAGGTTTGAAAATTCCTCCGGCTTGTTGATGCAGTCCTTGCCCTGACGGCATGTATCTCCCCAAATCAGAGGAGCTTTGTATGTATGAACAGCTTTACTGTACTGACCATCACACCTCATACAGCTGACTGTCCTGAAAAAATCCTAGTTCCACAAATGTGACTTAAAATAATCTTTTACACTGTATTTTGGAGATGCAAAGATGAAAATATCTGCAAGGTTGTTTTCTAAACATTCTCCTTAACTGCCTGAGGGCTATGGTACATGTGTATGTCTGCTGGTAGAGAAGCTCAAGCCACGACCATTCACTTAAATGAGAAATAACAGCGGGGAAACAGACATTAGAGCATTTCCAGGACCAGTGCTGTCATGTGTTTTTCCACTTCATACACTTGAAAATGCCACAAAAGAATAACAGAACATTTTATTCTCCCAATTTTGGGATTAATGAAACTGCAGTTACATTTTTACTGAGGAATTGTTTAATTCTCCAAGCTAAATGTTTCCCTTGAAGAGAGCTTAGTTCAGTTTTAGATCAGCCCCTATTTCTGATTTTCTTAGATTAATATTTGAGGATCAGTATACAAACTTATTCACTCAAATAAGGATAGGAATGGTGATTTATGCAGCATAAAAATACAAATAACATACCTTCTCCACAGCAAAAACTGACCCTAGAAGCATTACCTTAAATATGATGATCTATATTGCTCATATGTCTTGATAAAGCACAAGGATCCCACTGTGCTCTCTATATTCCTGGGGCACTAGCAGACACCTGGTCTGACATTATTATTCCTATATGCCTTAACAAAACAAAAAGTAGAAAGTGGTGTGACCATTGTGACTCTGGGTATATCTGGATGGCATGGGTGTCTGTGGCCTTCCTACATTGAGGGTGTGACATAAATAATTTTCTTAGGCAATAAAGTGTCTCTCAGTACTTTAAGACATGGTGCAATCTTTAGAAAATTATAGTATTTAAAAAAAAAAAAATTATACAGTCACTTCCGAGTTACTGTTAAAACTCTGCCTCCCTCCATTTTTTGTAAACCTGAAAATGCAGTTGGTCAGTTACGTTTTTTAACTTATTTAGTGTTCAATGTAAGCTTGCTGTAAAATATAAATATGTTAAACATCATGAAATAATTCTACCAGCATATAAAGATAAGCAGAATGCTTTTCTACAATTCTGCAGGTGGTGCAAGTTTCAGTGAATCATAGGAAAAAATTACATAATTTGGCACTATTTAAAACCAATGCTATTGATAAGTATTAGAATTTATTTTTTTCCAGATTATGCACTGCCTTTGTGTAATGTACACCTTTACTTTTCAATGAATTTGTACTTTAGCATTTTTCAAGGTCCATGCCTTTCCATAAACTACAGACGAAAAAAAAAAAAAAGATAAATAATTAACAGATGAAGGTAATTATGTTACCAAATAAGGCACCACATGGAAAATAAATTACAACAGTCATAATAATCAACATAATGGTATATGCTTTGGATGAAAGATGGGTTTTACATGCTAATATGTTTGACATTTATATATTTCATTGCCATCCTACCCAAGCTGGTCATTTTTACACAGTGAACGTACCATCGGTATGTTATCCACATAAAGGACTATTAAATACAGCTTTGCCTTACTTCATTTAAATATAGATACGATGAAGTAGATGTGCACTGAGGGCCTTCTTGCATTTAACATGGATTCTGGCTTCCTTAAGCCGTTCCTGCCCTAACCAATATGATTATTTTGCTTGGAAGATGTGGTGATCTCAATGGTCTTTGTAGGCTGTTGGCTCCCAACATAGTAACAAAACTGATCTGCTCTAAATGATTGATTTACATACAGCTAATAACACTGACTCTTTGTTCTCCCTGGAAGTCTACATTGTAGAGCTAAAAAAAGATGTGGGATCGCTCCTTGTTGCCAGATATATCTGAGTAACAGTGAGTTACAAAACTCTGAATTAAATGGTATTTACCCTAACAAACTGTTAATCTAAGTGGAATACAGCAAAATAATGGAAAAATTACGGCATAAACAACAGTTAACATCACATCCTGCTTTAGGTCAATTATACAAATACTGGTCAGGAAGGGCTGCCCAATAATTTGATTACCATGGCTAGAGGAAAAGACCACTTTTGCCACATCTGTTAGGAGCTACAGTAATCCCTTGATTCTGCCTCACAGTGAATAGAGGCTAATGGAATGTTGGCATGAAGGTTTGAAGGAAAGATCTTCAACTCAAGACAACAGTACTCCTGAACCAAGAAGGCCGTGCGTTAATTAAACAAGTAGGCAAACTTGGAATCAGTTGACTGCATATAAAGTATTTGGCTTGGCTACCAGCATGTAGAGTTATCAAATATTTAATTCACAAGCAGAAATAAAATGATTGGTTGCAGTTCACAAAGGTAAATATTGCTGGTTTTATTGTTTAGAGAAAAATGATTATTTGCCTGATTTAAGAACCTAAATGGTGGGCCAAATAAGTCTTATATGGTTGTATGGTTCCCATGGCAATGGTTGGGACTTCTGCACACATATCAAACAAGGACCACTTCCATAAACTAAATGGGGGAATGTAATAAAAGTCGCAAAACAATTTGCACAGATAAGAATAAAATTTCGTATTTCACAATGTAATACTCTTCCTTAAACTGTTATTGTATTGCGAATTTTCATTGCGCATTGCAAATTTTCATTTCGCATTGTGAATTTTTATTCCGCATTGTGAATTTTCATTGCACATTGCGAATTTTCATTGCTCAATTTTAAGAAGTGCTTGAAGGTGTCGTAATCTGTTGGAGCAAACATAACGACTTCTTCAGTAAGACGTTTTATTACATTCATTGCACACTGGCGATAACTGTAAAATTTGCAAACCTTCTTCCACTATCGGAAGTGGTCAGTTTCCGGGTTCACAAAAGCTATATTAAAGGATAATTTGTTCTCACAGAGGCATAACTTTTCGTATTGCAAATATTTTTTCTTTTACCGACTTTTATTACATTCCCCCAAAAGAGTCTTTGTCCAGTGGTATTTTCCAAGCCTCCCCATCGACATCTGAACAAGTCCCAATCATGAGAAGGTACATCATTTTGGCCCAGTACACATGACCAGTGGTATAACTACAGAGGAAGCAGACCCCATGGCCATGAACCCCCTTTCTTCCTGCACCGTGGATGATGCCCTGCCAGTTAGCACAAGACAGTACTTTTGAGGGCATATTTATTATACTGTGTCAAACGAAATTTACCGGGAAAAAAAAAACGGAGAACACGGAGAAGCCTGGCAATGTGTGGTATATTATCCTGCTGTTTTTGTACACAGCATAATAAATATATGCCTTGGAGTGCTTTCTTTCACAATGCCTACTCAAGAACTGTTGCAGCACATGAATTAATTTCAACAAATTGAAAATTCCAATATGGAAATAATTTTTTGGTTAAAGTATTTAAAGTGTTGGAGATGTGAGGACCCAGGCACCGATGACATCCAAATCATTAGGAAATAAGGTTAAACCCACACATTACAGCTCTAGGATTCCCTTACAGTTGAACAATAGCTGAAGTGTACGTCCTTTTATAAATATCTTTTAATCCAAGGGGTCACAGAAATCCTCGGGCCCATTGCAAATGCCCTCTCCTACCTTGGTCAGGTCTCTACATCATATTAAAAGTTAACTCAAAGGTGAACAACCCCCTTAATATAAACAATGAAATGCCCCTTCCTCCTGATGTCACTTGGGAACTTCAGCATGTATGCCATCACAGCACCAGTCACACATTTTTTCAAATGAATCTGTGGGAAATTCTGTCCAGAAGCACAGTGCATACTCAACCTTAATCAAGATTTAGGCCAATGACACAATCTCATTGGGAAGTTGATTTATTTTAATATTTTCCAAAATGAACATAACAACTTACAAAGATTTTTCAATCATCCTTCAATCATTCTGCCCAAGTCTATGAGCTATAGAAATGTTTTTAAAATAGTAACGACAGGCCTTTCAAAACTAAATAAAATCAAGTTTAACTGTGATATTATTTTTGGTATTAATTAATTGACATCAAGCAGCAAGAACAAGCCAAACCCCCAACAGAAATGTGCTTAAAACTGCTGGACAGGCCTGTCTATTGTTTGTAAAGATAAGCAGGGCTCCAGTGAACAATTAAAGCTTTCAATAAATAATCTGTAAGCACATTCCTTTGATTTACTGTTATTTGATACAGCAGTTAGTTTCAATGGGGCAGTTAATATTGATCATGTAAAGCACTGCAGACAAACATGAAACACTTCTGGAACTCAATGGATTATTGCTCTTTATTCCACCCATCTTTTAGGGTACTTGTAATGCCTGGGAAATTTAAAGTCAATAACAGCAATTAGTGTTTTATGCCTTTAAACATTTTAGTTGAAACACCTATGCACCACCACAACAGTTCAGCAACAAAAGGTCTCTGAAGAATAATTCCCTTGTGGTCATTTCACACAGGGTAATAACCACAAACAATATAATTTGATGATTCGTTTTGAGGCGTACAGTAACACAAACTTTATGGTTATTCTAAGAGCTAGGTGCAGCATTGAATTCTTCAACAGACATTACTAGCATGAGTTAAGCGAAAATAATCCTTAACAAATATTAATGAATAGAGCAAAAACTGTGGATTATTAAAGTGAAAAGAGTTAAATTGTATTTTCAATGTGTGTTTCCACTTTATATTACCTGGCTATTCACAAGTTCTTGTTTATGCATCTGTTGAATATCATTATCTCACACAAAGTGCTGGTGTATTTAGGCCGAGCTTTGCATGAATTATAATTTTCCTGATTCCAGCCCCATTAACTAATTGCATAGAGAATGGCACGCTGAAATCTAATTTTAAATCACATGCATGTGCTGTGATTTTTTCTTAAAGAAGCACTTTAAAGGACCAGCAACACAATATACTAAATGCTTTTCCATGGGGGCATTTTCCATATCTTTTATGATCAATAAAGACAGTTACAAAACTATAGGTTCAGATTTACAAAACCTTTTCCATGTTACTACCGATTCCTGGTAACTGCAACTCCATGAGGCAATTCAATATACCATACATTCTAACCATTCAGTCCTAGTGTTTATCTAAACGTTCGGCAACATATTGTCCAGTAACACCAAAAAATTAAAGTGTTTTAAAGTAATGAAATTGTAATGTACTGTTCACCTGCACTAATAAAACTGACGTGTTTGCTTCAGAAACACTATTATAGTTCATATAAACAAGCTGCTGTGGAGCAATGGCAGAAATTGAAAAAAGGCTATATGGCACAGGTTAAATAGTGGATAACAGATAACACCATTATGTTCTACAGAGCTTATTTGCTATCTGCTGTGTAACCTGAGCTTTTTTTCCTTTGAATGGCTGCCCCCATTGCTACACAGCAGCTTATTTATATAAACAATAGTAGTATTTCTGAAGCAAACACATCAGTTTTACTAGTGTAGGGCAACATTGCATTATATTTTTTTTACGTTAAAACAATACTTTTTTTATAATACTATCAGCATGTATTACCTTTGTTTTTAACCCCATTATAAATTAAAGCTGGCTACAGATATGCAAATATTTTCCTTACGTCTGCACGAATTTCCCCACCTACCACTAAACATTCAGATTAAATAAAGTAGTACAAAGAACAAATCAGACGATGATCTGGTCATTAATTCAAAGACAGCAATCGTACAAAAGGTATGTTTGACAAATAATAGTGACAGTCACTCACTGATATCGTAATACATGCAGAGATATCTTAGCCGGCAGAAATCTTCTAACCTGTCTGATCGACTAAATGACTGATCCCCACACGATCTGAAAATCATATGAAGCAAAGATTCATACAACTTATCTTTGCGTCTATGGCCAGCTTTACTCATACTATACAAATATGGGGTTTATCAAAGATAAAATATTCTTTAAAATATTGCTTTATGGTCTCACATAGAAACAATTCCAAGAATCTAAATGAAGTCTGTTGGCTTCACATTTTCAGGCCATACCATTTGCTGGGGTTTCAGGTTAGGGGAATGTGGTGCTGGGGGATGCATTTAAGCTTCATTTGTAACTGGTGAAGATTATGAATTTCCATGTTTACTGGCAGATCTGTCCAACTGAAGGTACAGCACATTGTGAATCTGCTCAGCAGAGACTGTTTTAACATGTATGCTGTTGCCTTAGAAGCCTGGCCCCTATTTATGCTTTGTATTTGTTTTCATGTACCTTTAAAATTGAACAAAACATACCAGAACTTTAATTTCCTATTGTGATAATCTTAATTAATATTTGCCAATACAGTCCATCTAATAACATCATGGCCATTAATCAAAGCAGCAAATGAGATGTTTACAAAGGGAGTACGGGAATCTGCCACAACAATTACTGGAACTGAATTGCATTGTTTATTATAATGCTTTCTACTCTGGTAAAACTATGCAACATGAAATAATATTATACTGAAGGAATGAAATATAACTCTAAGTTAAAGTCTGGTAATATAGCATGCTCAGATTCTTCTTTTAATGGCACAAAAAATATGTTTAGAATTGAGTAAAACTCTGTACTTAACATACTGATAAATCCAATTTTCTATTTCTATATGAGAGACATTGACAATTTGGCTCCATACACTCATGGCCAATAAATTGCCAATTTAGTGGATAAGCTGGCAGCCAATATATCCAGCTTAAAAAATATGCAGACTTTTCATGATTTTTAATCGTTTCTGACAGTTCCCTAAGCCTAGCCCCCTGCTCTCCTGCTGATCTTTCTGACTACTTTGCTGAGCTGGTTGACTGGTTGCTTTGGATCAACAGCTAGCTGTACTTAGCCTGCAACCTCCAAACCCCACAATTCCCTGCACATGTGATTTCAATAAGGAAAGGTATATCACAGTGCAAAGCATTGTGGGTTATGTAGTTCCTGCATGCTGTCTGTAAGCTGTGGAGTAGTTATTACAATTTGTAACAACAGTATTTAGTCCCTCCTTCCCTGCCAGGATTTCAAATGATGCAGAAAGAGAAGAACTGTTAAACAGCTGGATTTCAGCATAGAAATGCCATTTATTCATACTTTTTGAGGAAACGGGTATCTGTGATTGGTATATTAGGGGTATCTGTGTTATTTGGGCCTCTTTATCAAATTTTGGTTTGGAAGACAGAGTTCACATGTTGAGTATTAGGATGATGGCACATGTTGAGATTAGTTGCCCACAATAAATCTGCTCTTATCGTGAGCGACTAATTTCCTGCAAATGCTTTCCCACCAAAATGTAAAAGACTCATTCTCTTGTTCAGCACTCCACATTTTGCATTTGGTATTCTTATAAATTAGAGATTGAACAAGGCAATGAGATGTATGTCATTATGTTGTGGATTTAGGATTACATTTTGTTGACCCACACATCCCTACAGCCCTGTACTTTATGCCTACAGTAAATGGATGTAATGCACTGGCAGAGAATCGAATTAATAATTAATAAATGATAAAATAATAATTAAAGGGTATGTTGATGTTTTTTACAAATGTCCATTCCTTTAAAATTATTTTCTAAATTGATCTTTACAAGTGCTTACAGGATTTCTACTACTGTAGCTGGTCTTTTATGGGGTGCCGTTTGTCCCAAATACATTCTGTATACAAAACTATCGCTAATACACAGAATGAATGTCTCTCATGGTATATAAGTATTTGTGACCATACACAGATAAAAAAATATACAAAATACTTATTTCTATTAAAGAATGAAAACAAAACCTGGTTAGTGCACAAAAGGATGTCATTATATCACAAACTCCATTCTGTACAATTTAACAAGCAATCTGTCGCACAAATGTATAACCTCCATATAACAGACACACTTAGGTGCAAAGTTACTTACAGAATGAATTATGTAAAAAAAACTTGGACATAATATATAATAGTGTAAGTAACTAGTGCTTGTCAAGCTAGATTTGACTGACAAAATAGATATCTGTGACAGAAAGCAAGATTTTAAAGCACAGGATTCATTCTTTCCACAAAATGACAGTTTTGTTTCACAAAACAGATAAAATAACCATTCTGTGAAGCAACACTGTCAGTCACATTCCTGAACCAATAAGAACAAAGCTTATTGCCATATACAAACAAGATGAGAAGTGGCCAGCTCTGCTCCACATGGCTAAGGCAAAGTATCTGACCTGCTATAGAGGGCGCCCTCTAATGTCCCCTGTGCTGCATAGTAATAAACATGAACAAACCTTTCCTAAAAGAGCTGCTGTTAAACACTACAGAGTGTTCATAAATGGAAGTTTTTACAAATGGCTGAGAAATATAATGCTGCACTTATAATGATTGTAGAGAAAGAAAAGTATGCAAAACATAAATATAATCATTTTAGGTGATATGGCTATTCTTATTGTAGTAACCTGCTTGTGTGGCCATTTTAGTTAAGGGCATTCCTGCTGTTTTGCCATTATCTTATGACTCACTCCTGTTCCTCTTCCTGTCTAAGCTGAGAGCAATAATGGGACAGGCCACACCCACCTGCCATATTGTATTAAATGTACCAGAAGTTACTGTGCTTGTCTGGCTGCTTTGCCTGACTCTCAGAGGCAGTTATAAGTTTTGTATATGACAGTTAGACTCCAATGTCTCCTCCTAGCTGTAATCTTGCACCAATTAGCTTGTACAGGTATAGGATCTGTTATCCAGAATGCTCGGGACCTGGGGCTTTCCATATAAGGGGTCTTTCCGTAATTTGTATCTTGTGCTTAGCTATAGTTCAACTACTACATAATAGATTTAGCCAGAGACTTGGGACTGATCATGTGCATCACACATTGTGTATAGTATGATGTGTATGTTATATGAGCAGCCACTCCTGAGTACTGTGTGTAAACAAAAGGCTTCAGGACTTCAACTTCACCTCCTTTTGTGAATTCGGGTCTTTTCACCGCTTCGGGACTTCAGCTTCGTCTTGTCGGCACTTCCGCATTCAGTAATATGCGAAATGGCCGCACGGCTCGGGCGCTCGTAAAAGGGGACCCGGCTCTTTGAAAAATGCAGAACTTCTGGGCCCCCCTTCAGGCCCGGAACACTTGTCCCCCCCTGCTGGCGGCCCTGGACATGCACGTGACATGGGCGCAGTTGTGCTCTCTGTTCTAGTGTTGTGCCCCCCTCGACCCGCTCTGATGTGAAAGGGTTAAGCACTGGCCAGGTAAGGGGACGTCATCATTAGAGTCTGTTGTTATAAATAAATATAAAGCATTGTGCAACTTGTTGCTTCTATATAAATAGATTATGATCCCCTAAAATTGCCCCTGCCTAAATGACCCCCTATTGTTTACACACAGTACTCAGGAGAGGCTGCTCATATAACCTACACATCATACTATACAGAATGCATGGACTCATACCTCCCAACATTTTGGTAAAAAGTAAAAAGAGGGACAAAAAATTTTTTGTCATGTAGCGCGGCAATTTTTTGACCACACCCATTTTTGTGGCCACACCCCATAATTACCATGTTCATTTTACAAAGTTTGGCAGGTTATAAAAGTTTGAAAATATTTCTCCTTATCTAAACTGTTAAAATTACTTATTTTCTTATCTCAAAGTTACAAAGTATCTTAGTTGCACCTGTTAGCTGTACTGGCCTCTCTGCCAAAAGCCAATTAAGCTAGAAATTTTGGACACAATAAAGATCTTTACACTTTGAATTGGTGCCTGCTGGAAGTCTGCGTTCTTTGAATGCCTGCTCCTTTTTACATTTCGGTTTGTCTGCCCCTAATGCTGAGGGCTCAGGGCAGTGCACCTGGGCCACTTCCCTTACGTGGTGAGTAATTTGTTTACCACATTGAAGTACCCATACTACAGATGACTTCTTGTAAGTTAGAAATTTTGTTTCTTTTTCTGGCTGTTCAGTGCAGAGAAAAGAGGGACTTTCCAGTACAAATGAGGGACCTCAGGTTGAGCTGTCAAAAGAGGGACTGTCCCTCTGAAAAAGGGACAGTTGGGAGGTATGTGTGCACATAATCAGTCCCAAGTCTCTGGCTAAAGCTATTATGTAGTAGTTGTACTATAGGTAAGCACATTATTAAGAGACTATTACAAGCTAATTGGTGCAAGATTACAGCTAGGAGGAGACATTGGAGTCTAACTATCATATACAAAACTTATAACTGACTCAGAGAGTCAGGCAAAGCAGCCAGACAAGCACAGTAACTTCTGGTACATTTAATACAATATGGCAGGTGGGTGTGGCCTGTCCCATTATTGCTCTCAGCTTAGACAGGAAGAGGAACAGGAGTCAGTCATAAGATAATGGCAAAACAGCAGGAATGCCCTTAACCAAAATGGCCACACAAGCAGGTTACTACAATAAGAATAGCCATATCACCTAAAATGATCATATTTATGTTTTGCATACTTTTCTTTTTCTGCAATCAGTATAAGTGCAGCATTATATGTCTCAGCCATTTGTAAAAACTTCCATTTATGAACCTGTAGTGTTTAACAGCAGCTCTTTTAGGAAAGGTTTGTTCATGTTTATCAATATGCAGCACAGGGGACATTAGAGGGCGCCCTCTATAGCAGGCCAGATACTTTGCCTTAGCCATGTGGAGCAGAGCTGGCCACTTCTCATCTTGTTTGTATATGGCAATAAGCTTTGTTCTTATTGGTTCAGGAATGTGACTGACAGTGTTGCTTCACAGAATAGTTATTTTATCTGTTTTGTCAAACAAAACTGTCATTTTGTGGAAAGAATGAATCCTATGCTATAAAATCTTGCTTTCTGTCACAAGTATCTATTTTGTCAGTCAAATCTAGCTTGACAAGCACTAGTTACACTATTATATATTATGTCCAACTTTGTTTTTACATAATTCATTCTGTAAGTAACTTTGCACATAAGTGTGTTCGTTACATGGAGGTTATACATTTGTGAGACAGATTGCTTGTTAAACTGTACAGAATGGCGTTTGTGATATAATGACATCCTTTTGTGCACTAACCAGATTTTGTTTTCATTCTTTAATAGAAATAAGTCTTTTGTATATTTTTTTTCTCTGTGTATGGTCACAAATTCTTATATACCATGAGAGACATTCATTCTGTGTATTAGGGATAGTTTTGTATACAGAATGTATTTGGGACAAACGGCACCCCATAGTCTTTGCGGGTCCTGGAGTTTTCTTGATTGTGACAGTGCACCCTGCCCACAAAATGACAAAGAAGTCAATTCAGTGATGCAGTGATATACCACATGCCCCTTTAATTTCCCTGTCTGATCCAATTGGCTGAATTGTAATATCCAAAAACAAATTTGCAAATTTACCGCAATGAAAGGGGCGTGCGCTGCAGTGCTTCAGGTTTCTTCAGCTCTCGGCTATTCAAATAAACTTCAAGACCAGCAAAGATCATCTGTAGTGGTAGATATCTTGAAAATATGTAACTTTTAAGAACCAAGTTCAATTAGAACAATCTAATGGCCTGGGCTTGGACATATGTCCAACAGTAAACATCCTCTTTAATACAGTTCACATAAACAGACACATACATTTAATGTACATTTTTCATGGTTTTGCTTTTTTCATCATAGGCCTTGATGAATCTAGCTTCATTATGCAATATTTTTAACATATATATTTCAATTTAAGTTTTAGTACAGTCTTTAATAATCTAAACCATGTTATATTATGAATAGGGCAAATATGTATATAGTGAAGAGATCCTATTAAAAATGCATAGAATATGTTATGGTTTTAGTTAAGTTATTCTTTTGCTGTGCATCTGCTTTTTGTGCAATTTTTTTAACTTTTTTTTTACTGCACATCTTTTATTCCCCAGAGACAATATTAAACATTCAATTTTAATGAAGAAAAATGTTGCACTGTGCAAATTACAAAATTCTGTTCCACACAGCACAATACACAGTGCAAGAGCACACCGGATCAAGCCTCCCTATTGTTTTCATTTATTTGATTTGAGTGTATCCTAAATACCTTAAATGTAAAAAAAATAGGCAAAGAAAATGGAAACCTAAATGGTCACAAAACCACTGTTACAGAAAAATCTATTAAAATGCAACAATCTGGCTCTAGTTTTGAACGGAGTGTTTACATAGTTTTGCTCTCTGCCAATAAAAACACAATATATATGCGATTCCAATGTAGGCTAGGCAAATATATTTTTCCCTGTGGTAATTGAGTTGTTATGTTTGCAAAAAAAAAAAAAAAACAGGGAATGTATTTCTACTGAAACACCTATAAGAAAATAAGATATGTGTCTGGTAAATCCAACATCATGTTTCAAATCAAACCATAATTGTGGAACTGGATTTTCTATTTTTTTTTTTAATTATTGTACAGGGATAGGGATCCATTATCTGGATACCTATTATCCAGAAAGCTCTGAATTACATGGAGGCCATCTCATAAAGTTGTTTTTGCTATATAATTATAATTTTTAAGCAAAATATTATGATTTTTAAAAGTGATTTCCTTTTTCTCTAAAATAATAAAACAGTTCCTTGTACTTGACCCTAACTAAGATGCATAAATTCATATTGGTGGCAAAACAATCCTATTGGTTTTATTAAATGTTTCAATGATGTTGATTTATGGTGTGGTGATCCAAATTGCAGAAACATCCCTTACATGGAAAACTCCGGGTTCCAAGCATTCTGGATAACAGATCCTATATCTGTACAAAATATCAAATTTTTTAAAATGAAAATTACAGCAGAACTTCATTCCTCTTGCGTGCCTTCACATCTGATATTTCATGTAATCGTATGTATTTATAAATGTACATCCACAGCAAGGACTCAGCACTAACAGGACTTGCTTAAAGAATTAAAAAAATCCTTGATAAAGGTCTGAATATGTGACCGAAACATTGATTTTGCACAATAAAAAGGATTTTTGCATTTTTTTAAGCAAGTCCTGTGAGTGCTGAGTCATTGCTGTAGATGTGCTTGCTAAACTACCACTTGGCACCCAGGCAGTTGGTGATTTTTTCGTGTGTGTGTGCCCATTACTATGGTATTTATCACTTTATATACTGACACTGGTGTTCCTGCGATATCTACCAAGTGCAAGAATCTGGTGTACAGTTGTACCAATTACAACACAATTACTACCTGCATTTGTTTCACTACTTATCTAAGGTGGAGTGAAATTATGAGCTAAAGGTCTGGAGTAAGTCAAAATATAAATCTTAGTAAATTCTCCAGGCATCCATGGGCTTTAATAGGGTACATCAGCTCTGAGATGGCATGAAATGGTGTACATTTATGGAATAAATCAAAATACACAAATTCATAAATATCACCACCACCTTTTTAAACCTTGCCAATGATTTGCTTGCTAATTTCAGAGCTGCCTTTGAGAGATTGAATTGCTTATAACCCTGTAAGCAAATTTATAGGACAGAACCAACTTCAAAGCTTATTTTATATGACATTAGTTCTGCAATGTCATCTTTGCAAAACTCACAGGGGTTACTGATTTTATATTAGGGTTCTTGATTATATACTTAAATATATTTCTTTTAATAAAAAAGTAACATTTGTGGAATGTGTTTCCACCTCTAAAGCATTGGTTAATAAATCTTGGAATTATAGATGGCTATTAGCCAATGTTTTTTTGTTCTGCGACACACCCAGAAAAAAAATCATGTTGTAACAAACCAGAAACAAGACTATAAATCTTCGGTTTCCTAAAGAACATGCACTTCTGAAACTTCACTTTTCTGTCTGCTAATGACCCCAAATTGCTCCAGTGAACTAACAACCATCTTTGAATCTAACAATGTATAACACACAGATATAAATAGTATATCATATCATTTTCACAACGGTTGCTTTGACTGCCTAAACCCAATTCAAAATAAAATGTATTTTTTTTGCATCAGATAATAAACTCTTAAAATCAACATAACTGAATATAACAGTGCATTTTCCTTAAGAAAATAAATGTCTAGAAGGCAGTAGAACATAAAACTAATAGTACACTTTAAGTACTACAACATATTCATTTAGTTTTTTTATAATTTGATAATTATACAATTCTGATTTTAATTCCTTTAATACAAGCATTTAGTTCTTGAACTGCTTCACGTGAAAAAAATCTGCACTATTATTTTGCTGCTACAAGTGTAAAAACCAGTGTAAATCTCTTCTTTTACTGCATAATAAAAGACAATAAAGGATCACATTGTAGAGGGTAAAAGGGCCTCTTTAAAAGCCATTATCAGTACTAAAAGTTTATTTTACAAATCCAAACAGTGGTTTTTTTTTTAAGCTGGATATTTTGTATTTCCAGTAATTTGCAAAGTTTTTGCTATAAAATAAATACTTCAGTTATTCATATAGCAAAGCAAAAAGGTTTGTCTCTAATTCTACATCTGTACAAGTCAGATACCAAAACATATTGCCCTTATTTAAAAAATGGAAATTAACAGTGAAATAACTATAAAAATGCATTGGCTCAAATTACATTATTTGAAACTTTTTTTTCTATGAGTATCGTTTGATACTTTGGCATGGATTTATGTGTAACTGTATAGCTGGAATATCAAAATATCTACCATCATTTTTGCCAAGTCGTACGTCACTTTGTCAGTATCTGGAGAAAAGAAGACTAGTTATAGCCAGTGGCAGCTATCAATGTAATTGCTTCTGTTTGTTTAGTTCCGAGGTTATAAAACCTTGTAAAATTTACACTATCATTATTATTGAACCTAATTCAATAACGTGTTTACATATAGAAAGTGCTGTTTTATAAGAAGTTAGCAGGCTGCATTCTTAGTATATACTCTGTGTATTGTTATGCTATGTGTTTACATGTAGTCACACATACGTATTTATCATTAGAAAATAAGTTTCTTTTTATGTCTTGAATTTTGCCACTTTTAGTTTGATCCACATAAACAAAAGATTTCTAATTTAGCTCTGCTAGTTCATTGGCCCAAAATGTGACTAATTACCAACAGACCAGGCCTTGTTCAGCAGTTCCAGGCATATGAAAGGGTATATATATAGCTGCAGAATTAATCCACAACGTACATGAAAGAATGAGAAAGTATAAAGCAAGACTTGAAATTTTAGTCTTTACAATTATAGGTGCACTTTCCAAGATTATGCATTCTAAAAGTGGCAAATGAGAAGCGAACATCACCTGTCCGATGCATTTGCGTAAAAAAGACATTTTATTTTACTCTCACTGGAAATGAATTACTTATGCGTGTGTCTGTAAAGTGTGGAAAAGGAAACAATACCACAGAACTTTTTAGCAAAGTTGTTTTCTATTTGTTTTCTGTTCCAGTTACTTGTTTTTATTTCTGAAGTGGAAACTGGAGGTTTCTTTGTGGTTATTACCACCTTCCTGTTATCAGCCAGACTATTGACAGGACTTTCACTAACCTCATTTAATGTTTACCACGATTAGAAAACATGAGATATCTTCCTCTTTCTTCCGATTATGTATACACAAACTTACGCTACATGATTTTACAAAAAAACAAAAATAGCCAAGCAGAAGCCAGCTACCCCGCATTTGTATAAGGTTTATAGTACATGAATGGTCTAATCTGTGTAAAAATAGAACACTCTTTTCTCAGGCTAAGCTACTGACTGCCTTAAGGCGATATTAAAGAAAGTCTTATCCTGGGGTATTTGAGAGCAGATTTAGCAAGCTCTAATGAGGCCATAGATTTCATGCTAACATCATAGAAACCAGCTTAACACACCAATGCAAAAAATAATCTCTCCGCCTGTAAATATAAATTTTCTCACACGTAAACAAACAAGCACCAAAATATTACGGATTTCTAAGTATCCTGTTGACATGGTTATTTCTTAGGATCAAACTGTCCCAAGGTAGGTAAGGACTTCTTTATTGCACTGATTAAGAATATATTTTGAAGCAAAAAAAAGGAGAAATTCTGCATTTTCATTTAGTCTCACTGAGCATAGAGTGCTCATAAAACAATAAAGTAACAACATAATTGAAGGAACAGCCCGCACTGTGTTCAAATCAGTGATAAATAACCCGGCTATTTATCTAAATCAGTGTCAGAGCAAAGCAGCATCCTGCAGGCTTCTCTGGCCAGTCAATGGCTTATTGCATTCTGGTGCCTCTGGTCATTTCTCAAACTTGCAGCCAGGGTGTGAAAGCACTTCTGCTGTTTACATTATATATGTTCTTCAGCATCGTGTCACCATCAGATAAGAGGATTTAGCAGACCCCTAACACCAATTCTCCTCAACTACAAGTTTCCTACTGTAAAGCCTCCAATCAGGGTTGTATTGATGGCAAGACACATTAATGTGACCATGAGTAATGGCCACTACACAAACAAGAAACTTTTTCTTAGTGAAAGCATGGAAACCTGGATGAGGACTAAAAAAGGCTTTGAAAAAATCCATGAAAATTACAAAAAAAAAAAAAAAATCATTTATAAACATTACTATAAAAAAGAATTCCTTAGCCTGCATTAGAATAATAACTAATTAACTAACACAAATGCCCTCTCCTCCCCGCAACATGTAAATAAATATATATTATAATAACATTTTTAATTTTTTTAAGAGCACATGCAACATCATGCGGAATCAATGCAACTGTAGTAAATAGTTGTGCAAATTACAAACACAGATGTCGATCCGTGGGGGTGAAAGGGAATTGAAGCTACTGGCAGCATGCAATGGGAAGTAGATGGGAGAATACAAACAGATGGAGGGGTAAGTGCACCTACATTGAGCACTGTGTCGGTGTTGCCATTCTGTCTGTGCCAATCCACTGAAGCATGCTTTGAGAGCTTTCTCCTGGAGCATGCAAGAAGACGGGCTCGCAGTGTAGAAATCCAGCATTTGCCCAGGACTCACTGCCAGAACATCCATACAGTCAAACATGATTCCCCCCTATACAGAATATCAGCGAAAGTGCTTATCCTTTAGATGCACGGCAAATCGCTATAGAAAAAGTACACCCAACTCCATCAAACTCTGCCCCTTTTTTTGGCACGTAGGCTGTTGGTCTTTTTCCCAGAGCAGAATCATGAATTATGACAGACAACACAGCTAAAAGCCTGTAATTGATCCAAATGATCATTTACTATTTTCCAAGCTTCCCAGCCATTCCAGTGGAGCATGAGGGGGGGTGGGGTGGAGATGAAGAAATCCAAGCTGTCAGCTCCAGGCAAAATGCATCTAAATTCCTGGAGGTGCTTGTAGCCTTCTGTAGCAGCTATTCAGCTGCTGCTTGTATCAGTGAGCAACTGAGCCGAAAGTCGGAAAAAATAACTAAATTTATGTCAGCTAGCAGTACGGTCCCCCCTTCTGTAGCAAATAGATCCTTCTGCTTTTGAACAGCTCACTTCCTACTACTTGTGTCACACAAAATGAAAGATTGAATTGCCTAATATATGCGAGTGAACTTTCCATGAACCCTTCCCAGGCTGCTAACCTTCAAATGACCCACACCAGTCTGACATCACCAACTCCCAGGATTCTCACACAGTTTAAAGACTAGCAGCGAGCCTGCACAAACAGACAGGCAGAGGGAGAGCGAGAGAGAGGGATGCAGGCAGCCACCGATGCTACCACCGCTAAACATGCTCAGCTCGCCCCTCTCCTATCTGCTCTTTGCACATACCCAACCTAAACACATTACTTGCACAAACACCGAGCTAAGCCTGTGAAACCTGTGATATTCAATCCTGTCTCAGTGCAGCCGTGACAGAATGGATTTTGTCACAAATACTTTTTTTTAATGTCTTTTTTTTCTGAAATGGGAAAAATAGCGTGAAATTGTTTTTTTTTTTCATTTAGTGTTTTTAATTTTTAATTTTTTTTCTCCGTGTATTTCTCTCAATTTCCAGTTGCAAAATTCTATCCTGACGTTGTTCCAGACTTCTAGTTTTTTTCGGCACTCGGAAAACTCTTAAGAAAATCTTAGAAAATAGCAAATTTCCACTGCTGTTCTATACGCTTAGGTGGCTTCCAGATCATGCCAGTAGCCAGGGAAAAGGGTGTTTTCCCACACAGTAGCATGCATCAGGAGTGTGTTCTAATGATTGCAAATAACCATTAATCCACAGCTATGTCTTGATAAAAGGGCACAGCGGGGTGAGAAGTCACATATGCCAAATTTAATCAGAGCTCAGGGCTTTTTTGTTCATGACAACAATGAGGCCAAATACAATCGGGGGCACGGCAGCCGCTGGTTTTGGTGTTAATACCACATCTCGGGTTTTTCTGTGGAGGGAATTCTCCAGTGTTGCTATCTCTGTATCAAGCCGCGTGCTAAGCCTTGGCACAAGGGGCCACTGTTGAGATAATATTTTCTATCAATTCTTTAAGTCATTGGAACAGAAGAACTATGGTGTACACAAACAGGCCCACCTACCTTAAAGAACACACTTCTGTGACCTGTTATTTAATGGTGCATGTTATCCTTTTCTGGATTTTATCAACTGCATGCTCATCATTACTCCCATACATACTGAAAGTACCAGCACTATGCGCAATTATATTTCTAGTATGCCATTATCAATATTACTATCACAGGACTTATTAAGTGTGTCCACTGACTTAAATGTGCTTCTATGAAATAACGGGTTTGGTAGCCTGATACATGTACTTGTATCGTTAGAATGTAAAGCTACTTTCCATAGTTAAAACTAGACAAGGGCATTAGTATATACAACAACCATGCTACTTTGCTTGTGGCAGTGTTACCTTTTTATGAAGCAAAACAATAATTTCCTTGTTATTTTGTAAAACCATTTAAAAACACCCAAATAAATGTTAATTGCTGACAAATTTTCATGTTCACAACTTGGTGTAATTAGCTGATATAATGTGAAATTTGTGTAGATCCCACAATAGAACCCGAGTTCTTTTTTAATGTTGTTTAATCTATCATTTATTTTTAAAAAAAACACTACTCACATCCCATTACAAATACTCATGACAGCATGAGGGTTAACTAGTTTTGTGCAACTGTATAACAGTTGCGTGTTTGATCTATGCTGCACGTAAAGTAATGTATGGAATACATCAACTGACCAGGAACTAAGGATCTACAGTGCCGGCACTCTTTTTATGCAGGTGCCAAAGATCAATAGACATATAAGTCCATTTCAAACAAGTCTGTTATATGCATTGTTAGTGCTACTGTACACAAGGGAGCTCATGTCTCAACTGGTCAAATTTGCACCTGGACAGTAACCTATGGCAAACAATGACATTTTTGCTTTTATTTTTTTACCTGCAGCTGACACAAGTCTCATGGGTTACTGCCCAGGTGCGAAATTGCCCAGTGATGATAAATAAGCTGCAAACATTTTGACTACCATAGTGCTCATAACAGTGGTGGTGAATTACCTGTCAAAGCATAGGGCAGAAAAGTAATATTAAATGTCCTGGGTTTTTTTGCACTGAAGTCTTGCTAATTCTGCCTGTATTCCAGGTCCTGCTATTTAAACTGCGCTACATCATACAACTCATTGTGTGACACCTTTATAATACCCAGCCTGCCCTTTAGCCCTCCTGACAGATCCACTTGATGGGATTCTGGGTAAGCTCTTTCATTCCACTTCCATGTTCTATTCCCACCATGTTCCTAGTTCTTGGCCAATACCTGTTTTTCACCTTTGTCTGTTTCTAACTTCACTATTGTTTAATCCTTGCCAGTACCAGAGTTGCTTTTAAGTCATACTCTTTAAGGAACAGTAACACCAGCAAATTAAGTGTTTAAAGTAATGAAAATGTCATGTACTGTTGCCCTGCACTGGTAAAACTGATCTGTTTGCTTCAGAATCACTACTATAGTTCATATAAACAAGCTGCTGTGTAGCAATGGTGGAAAATGAAAAAAGGCTATATGGCACAGGTTAAATAATGGATAACATATAACATTATTATGTTCTACAGAACTTATCTGCTATATGCTGTGTTACCTGAGCCTTTTCTCTTTTGAATGGCTGCCCCTATTGCTACACAGCATCTTATTTATACAAACTATAGTAGTGATTCTGAAGCAAACACAGCAGTTTTACCAATGCAGGGCAACACTGCATTATATTTGTATTATTTTAAAACACTTTCATTTTTTGATGTTACAGTTCCTTTAAAGAAAGAATTAGAAAGCTAAGATGAAGAACATTAAAAAGTGGAATATTAGTAGCCAAATTGCCATGTTCAAATAGGTTATTAACACACTTGTCTATCATAAGAATAGAGCATTAAATTAGGTGGTAGAGGAAGCAGAATAACCAATAAACTACTTAGACGAGCTCTCTAAGATAGGAACCAGACAACAGGGAATACACATGTTATTATATAATTCACACTTTATATAAAGGACAGGAATGTATCTTCCATTTGAGCATTAAACAGTCTCTAATTTGTTATACTAATTATAATCTTGATATATTTCTTAAATTTCCCCTTTAAGAAATAACTGTTTATAGATTGCATACTTTGTAGCTGTTCTTCTATTGGCTTTTTGTTTGCCTGTGTATCTATCTCATGTTACTTGCCAATTGTTAAGTGCCCTCCCTTATGTGAGATGGAATTCCTAAAACAGTGAAACTTCAATTTTACATCGCCTGATTTTAAGGGGCAGATTTATCAAGGGTCGAATTTCGAGGGTTAATAAACACTCGAATTCGACCCTTGAGGTAAAATACTTTGAATTTGAATATCGAATTCGAAGGGTTTTTGTAGCAAATACTTCGAGCAAATAAAAATCGTTCGATCGAACGATAAAATCCTTCGAATCAAACGATTGGAACTATTTTAATCGATCAATCTAAGAATTTTTATTCAATCAACAAAAAACTTAGAAACGTGCAGGGGAAGGTCCCCATAGGCTAACATTGAACCACAGTAGGTTTAAAGGACAAGGAAAGGCAAAAAAATAAAATCCCATTTGTACTTTTAATGAAAAAGAAATCTATCTCCAATATACTTTTATTAAAAAATGTGTACCGTTTTTATAAGAAACCTGACTGTATGCAGTAAAATTCTCCCTTCATTTACTGCTGTGGATAGGAATTGTCAGATGGTCCCTAACTGCTGAATAGGGAAAAAATCAAACTTATGAACAGCCGGTGAAGCCCCCGCCTTACTTCCCAGCCATGCAGAATTCAAACAGCTTTGTTTATGACGATCCATATGCAGCCCAGACCACACTGAGCATGTGCAGGGTCAGGTTAGGCAAAGATGTTTAACAAAGTTACAAGATGACAGCCCCCTGTGGCCAACTTTGAAAGCATAAATCATTTGTTTGATTAGGATTGTGGTGCAGTAAGTTCATGCTTATGTTTAGTATACAAAATACAGCATACAAAATACATATTTTAGACTTTCCTTGTCCTTTAAAGTGGCGAAGTATGTAGTCAAAGTATTTTTTAAAGAGACGGTACTTCGACTATCAAATGGTCGAACGATTTTTACTTTGAATTGTTCGAATCATTTGAATTATTCAATTCGATCGAATTGAATCAAATTTGACCCATTCGAAGTACCCAAAAAAATACTTCGAAATTCGATTTTTTTTTTTCATTCGAATCCTTCACTCGAGCTTAATAAATCTGCCCCTAAGTTTTCCCTCATTTTACATTGTTGTTTTGTGGTCCCACCTATATATTATGCATAATTTCCCTGATTTTACATTTTCCTGGATTTTACACCATATTTTTCTGGCCCCCTGAAAAACATAAAATGGGGGTTCTACTGTATATTTTCTGCATTTTATTCAACGATTTTTACTTTGAAATTGTTCGAATCATTTGAATTATTCAATTCGATCGAATTGAATCAAATTTGACCCATTCGAAGTACCCAAAAAAATACTTCGAAATTCGTTTTTTTTTTTTCATTCGAATCCTTCACTCGAGCTTAATAAATCTGCCCCTAAGTTTTCCCTCATTTTACATTGTTGTTTTGTGGTCCCACCTATATATTATGCATAATTTCCCTGATTTTACATTTTCCTGGATTTTACACCATATTTTTCTGGCCCCCTGAAAAACATAAAATGGGGGTTCTACTGTATATTTTCTGCATTTTATTCAACATGTGATCTAGTGTGCCTGTGTGTTCTTTCAATTCCTGGTAAAAAGACAAGGCCAAAGTGGGTGAAGTCCTCAACAAAGAACTCAATCTTCCCAGATTCCTTTATTAATATGAAAAAGTTGTTCAGACTTGTTCTTTCTACTTTATTTTCTTATGACTCCCATGTTTAGGTATTTTTCACCAGCTCAAAGGGTTGTGATGATATACTTTTCAACTGCCAATAAGTAGAAATACATAAGTGAAACAAAGTAGACATTTTATGTTTTCCTGTGTACCAGGAAATATGCAAACAGAAAAGCAGCTATAACTTTAAATTCTAATGAAACAAACCATGCATTTTGTTTTCAGGCAAAACATTTTTATTGATCTGATAGCAGGGTTTGTTCACCCTTTTATTATGATGTAGGGCTGCATTTTGTATTATCTGTGGTTTTTGCATTGTATAGCTTATGCAACAGCTCTTTAGTTTGGAATTTCAGCAGCTATCTGGTTGCTATTGTCCAAATTACCCTAGTAACTAGGCAGCGATTTGAACGAGAGACTGAAATATGAACAGGAGTGGGCATGAACAAGAAAGATAAGTAACAAATAAAATAGTTTTTTGGCTGCCTGGGGTCAGTAACCTTCATTTGAAATCTGGAAAGAGTGAAAAAAAAAGGAAATAATTCAAAACTAGAAAAAAATGAAGACCAATTGAAAAGTTGCCAAAGAATTGGTCATTCTATAACAGATTAAAACATTAGCTAAACGGTGAACTACCCTATAATGCCCTTCCCCAAATAAAATAGTATTATCATATTGTATTAAAGGTTTTGCATCTGGTTATTAATAACAAAAATGCAGTCATCTTTGTATTACTATTCTATTAAGCAGTCTAAATGGTTAGTCTGTGACATAAAACAGGCTAATATAAAGTGTCTAATCTGCAACATGAGATTTCGGCTGACCAAAATTATTGATTTATCTAAATGCCAAGTCATCGCTGACATCGAAAATATAAAATTCAACCACTAAGTAAAGTTCAAGTTACTGGATTTCTGCTTATTTCAAAACATAATGTATCATTGAATAATCTGGGAATATTATATTTGCTTATATTGATTATATTTGCTTATATTGCACCCTATCATTGGAGTGCTACCTCTCAATCACATACAAAAACATACCTCCCCAGTTCCCATCCTTGCTTTACAATTTAGTTTGCCTTTAGCAACTTTCTTTACTTCCCTGCAAGTTATTGAAAAGGTTTAAATACTGTACCTCTGATGGGTCTGAAAGGGAAGAAAATCCATCAACCTACTGCTTCTTATATGGAAACATGCAATTTTGATACTGCATTAATTACATGTTAGTTTCCCCATGTGTGCAGTAGAAGGGGAGAAAACGTTCTGCAGGGAGCCATTAATCGCTTGTATGACTAGTAGTGGATCTCCTCTTTGGACTCCTAAACTGTTTCTGTTTTCTAGCTGTGACAAAAATTTCTTGTTACCAGTAATTTCTTGTTAATTGGGTTACTTTAGGATGCAGATAATGTTTAGTAGATTTTGAATTATTTGCCTTTTTCTTCTGACTCTTTACAGCATTCAAAAGGGGGTCACTGACCTCCATCTAAAATCAAATGCTCTATAATGCTACAAATGTATTGTTATTGCTACTTTGTACTACTCATCTTTCTAATCAGGCCCTCTCCTGTTCATAGTCAAGTCTCTTATTCATGTCAATGTATGGTTGCTGGGGTTTGGACCCTAGCAAACCGATTACTGAAATTGCAAACTGGAGAGCTGCTGAATAAAAAGCTAAATAACTCAAAAAGCACAAATAAAAAATGAAAACCAATTGCAATACTAAGTTAACTCAAAGGTGAACAACCCCTTTAAAAAATTGTATGCGCTGCAGAAAATAACATATTTGCAACTTAGGTGCAGATTTATTGTATAATCTTTTTTTAATTTATGTTTATAATTAGGACATTATTAGCATACCTCCCAACTGTCCTGTTTTCAGAGGCACAGTCCCTCTTTTGACAGCTCAATCCACAGTCCCTCTTTTGTACTGGAAAGTCACAATTTTCTCTGCACTGAACACCCAGAAAAAGAAACAAAGTTTCTAACTAAATTGGCTTTTGGCAGAGAGCCCAGAACAGCCACAGCTGCAGATAAGATACTGGGGGTCATTTATCAACACTGGGCAAATCAGATTGCTGAATTCATTGTTCTACTTGCAGCTGGCTTTAAAAAGCTAATCACTGATTAGACTATAGGTAACTGCCCATGGGCAAATTTGCCCAGTGTTGATAAATGAGCCCCACTTTTGTAACAATTTTGAGATAAGCAAATAAGTAATATAATATAAGATAACAGGTCCGTTGGGCAGGGGCGCGACAAAAAGCCGCTCCTGGTGCCTTTAAGGGACGAATTTCCGGTTTTTAAACCGGAAATTCGGCTTTACTAGTGCGAGAGAGCGCAATTGCGCTCTCCGCACTAGCGTTGCTGCCTCTCCCCCCCCAGAAAGGTAAGTGGGCAAGGGGAGGCGGCTCTTTCCTGAGAAATGGCGCTTCCGTTGGACTCACAACTTAAAGGGCAATTCACCTTCATAAGCAAAACTGTAATAACTGAAGCAATATTTTCAAACTTTCATAACCTGCCAAATTTTGTAAAATGAACATGGTAATTAGGGGGTGTGGCCACAAAAATGGGCATGGTCAAAAATGTATCCCTCTTTTTATTTCCAAAATGTTGGGAGGTATGTATTAGATATAGTAACAAACAATATGAGGCAACAAATAATTCAATAACATAGATGATTGAACAGTCGATTTATAACAAATATAACTATATATATCAAACTTCTATATCAAAATTCCCAAGAATGTTATAGTTTCCCCTTTATCAATGCAAATACCTGTGACCTGTCCCAGCTTGCCAATATGTGTTGGCTGCTTTAACCAGTTAACCACTGTTCTGTATTAATGGAGCCTTACTACTTAGTGCTGCTTTTAGTATGTTATATGTCATATTCCAATATGATTTGCAATTGGTATTCATTTTTTATTTATTGAGTTGTTAACTTTTTATGTAGCTGCTCTGCTGTTTGGAATCTCATCCAATTTACCCCAGCATCTAGGCAGTGGTTTGAATATGAGAGTGGAAGATCAATAGAAGGGGCCTTGACTAGAAAGATAATTCATAATTGTAGCCTCATAGAGCAAAAAAAATGTTGGTGCTGGGGTCAATGACCTCCCATGTGAAAGCTGTCAGAAGACAAATAATTCAAAAACTATAAAAAAAAAAGGACCAACTGAACAGTTGCAAAGAATAGAACACTCTCTAAACACAAACTTAAGTTAATTTAAAGGTGAAGTATCCCTGTTGAGAGTGCCGTTATATTCAGCTTGATTTTTAATAATAACATGAAGCTCCTGCTTATATCATTGAATGGATCAAATTAAATGTTTTCTGTTAACTTTACTTCTTCCTCTCATGTACAAATGAGGGAATGATCCTCGTGTGTCTACAGTGGAAAACAGTGATCAGAACAGACATTGGAAAATTGACAGATAATATATGTGCCTATTAATTAAAGGGGCAACTCATAAAATATCATGAAAATATTAACAGAACTGTGAGAAATGTGGGCCGAGAATCTGCTCCTCGGCTGCTGATATTCTGGTTTATGTTATCGCTTGGGTGCAGGCAAACATGGCACATATTGGCTGTGAAATGTGAACTCTTTTATTTGCTGAAATCTGCTGTGTCTGTCTGCAGATTCTATGCTTCTGGGTACAGGCAGCAGAAGTAGATCAGTGGGAGCGCGGATCCTCAGCCTGTGTTTCTCCGCAACTCAAGCTCCACATTGGGCCCTAGCCTTTTTAGGCCTTCACAAAAAAAACTAATAGCAGCGTTGGAGAGAGTATTCAGAGAACCAACAACCCACATACCTCTATGATTCATTGGGATTTCCTTGGGCTGTTGGCTCATGAGCCCACTCAGTTCTTCTTAGATTACTAAACCCTCCAGTCTAACAGACAACGAAGAGATAGCATTGCTGGTTTCCATAGAAATTCTAGCTGTCTGATCCTATTTTTTCTCCTAACCACCTCTCCTGAGCTCAGAGTAACCATTACAATGCTCAACCCAGGAGAACTTGATCAAAGTATGCTGTGCCTGTGTATGAACTTTACAGCATACATGTCCTGTTTGCAGATGTCAATGTTACTGATGATGTGTCACAGGGAAAAGCTGCTATTTGTTTTAGGAAAATGTGATGGTAAATGGAGGGGATGTATGCAGTACAAATGATGTGGCTTGGGTGATATGCCCAAGTTATATACATGGTAGGAAAATGTAAACTTTACATGTCCTTTAATGCTGTGTTGCTCACACTCCTTAGTTCTGGTTCCACCCCCACTGGATACTTACTACAGGAATACTTTGGGGCATCATGCTGTCATTTTACACCTATTTTACTTCCCTACTCAACCAGTAATACTAGCTAAAAGGTAGGAGTCAGATACCGACTGTACTGGTGCAATCACTTTCACTAGTCAATAAGCCTGAAGGATGGAACATGTCACAGTATCCTAAACTCCAGCTTGTCTAAAATTGTTCAGCCTGAGCTAACAACATATGTATTGGCCAGGAACGCAGAGACTCAGCAGAATTGACAAACACAGCTAACACCATACCTCTCATGTCAGAGCAATTAATATTTCATTTAAACTATACTGCAGGGAATATCCTTTACTTACACTCATATATATTTAAGTTATTTATATACATGTTTACTGCCTGTAATTGAAGAGAGAACTCATTTAAAAATACTAGCAGTTGCTTTAGATACTGCCATTCATGTATTATTCATTAAGGGAAAGAATAAAGGTACTCTAAATGAATATCTCCATTAGCATGAATTACCGAAAATTATCTTTGTGATTATTGCACTGAAGTGTTTACTGACACCTTCTTTGTAAACACTTAATATCTTGATTACCCATAAGCAAGCGCATGAATCTTTCTGCAGGCAATACATTTCTGGGCGTACTGTGATAATAAAAATAGAAGCCACAAACGAGTCCAGTATAAATGCAAAATGACTTTTACAAACTACATGAAGATAAAAAGTCTAATAACCAGTGAATGTACTCACATTCATATTTACAGTCACATTGCTGTCTTTTATGTTTCACATTAAACTGGAATGACAAACTGCTTTTTATTGGAGCAGATCTGCCATTTCCCTTCAGCCGTATGTAAAATCACAAGGTTTGAGATCCTTATTTGCTGAGATGTTTTGAGACAGATTCTCGTAAGCACTAAGTGTGCTAACTTCTAGAAAAAGAGGGCAGGTAAGGATCTTACAGCTAACGCCTATAGCTGCTGTCTGCCAAAAAAGACTTGCAAGCTAATAAATACACATGGATGGTTATCAAAATCCAAAAATATCTATTATTTTCTGAAATATACTCCGACCAAATCCGCACGGGTTATTTCCCCTTATTTATCAATACATTTTCCCGAAAATTTCCTGTGCGGGAAAAAAACTCAAAGAAATTGTGAAAAATTTAAATCGTACATTTTTTTTTTGATTTTCAGCCCGAAAACTCCAAAAATCTTTGGATTAATGCACGAAACCCAACGCAGATCAGGATATCCACAGGACTTCTCCCACTGACTTATATACAACCTCGCCAGGTCTGACATTTTCGGATTCTGACTTTTTCCATCCTTGGGATATAATAAATCCTGAAAAATTTGAGGGTTTTTTTTCTACTAAAACTTCTGATTTTATAGTAAAATAAACTTGAATTTTTCGAGTTTTTGTCATTCGGACTTTAACAAATAACCCCCTTAGAATTCACATGGAATTTAAGATACACAGCCGGCTGTAAATAACTTTATCATGATCTGTTGTGAATGCAACTCATCATTTTGCTCCATCTGCTGTAAACTGCACTAGGTCTTCCAGCTACTAGCCGGCGGGAAGGCAGTTCAAGGAGATTAGTAGCCCAAAGAAGAACTGATTTGTCACTGGGCGAGTAATCTCCCGAATTAGCAGCGTGTGTCCTGGCCCTAACTGTAACAGGAATAAGTGTGGAAGCAAAAGACATAACTCTGTCTGTTAATTGGCTCATGTGAACTAACAAGTATGGTTTGTTTGGTTTGTGTGCACTGTGAATCCTAGGATCCCAGGGGGTGGCCCTTATTTTTTAAAATGGCAATTTTCTATTTATAATTACCCAATGGCACATACTAATAGAAAAGTATATTATTATGAAAATTGTTTATTTGCATGAAGCAGGGTTTTACACATGATCTGTTTTATGCTATATATATTTTTATACAGACCTAATTGCACGGGGGGTATATTTTTCCTTTAAGAACAGTGATGTCATTTATTATAAGAAATAATGTACAGGTGCTGTAATGTAAATTAGAAATCACTTTAGCGCCATGGAACACTGAGGTGACATCTAGTAGCTTACATTTTGCAGTAGGGAAGATTCTTCCCTAAAAAAAAAGAAGACTACTCTCCAGTCCAGTATGAATGCAAAATTACTTGTGCTATTGCCCAATAGCTGGAGCAATTATTCTTACAGTCTTCCTCAAAGTACCCAGTGCCATCAATCAACTGATTTTATAAATTATCTTATGCCCCTTTAAAAATGTACTTTGCATTTATTTAAATGGAATAATCTTGTGTGGTCTTCTGGGGGTGTATACTCATATGTTGGTATTTGGAAGTGCTTATTTATAGAAGCAATGGCTAATGATTTGGCTCCAAAACTGCATTGCATGCTTTTTGCCTTTTCACACTGTCCAGGATATTGCAGCTACCTTTCACTGTGCTGATGGCACATCTTGGTGACTCAGGCTTACAGAGCAGAATGTATGTTTATATTCTTTTATGATCTCCTATTTTACTGCTATATGATCCATTCAGGAATTTGTGGTTTTTTTTGTCCCATATTTCTGATAAAAATATGGCAAAAGAGTCATTTCGGCATGGTGTGAAATGTGTGAGCAGTCACTTATTGAATGAAGAATGCTTAGGAATAGGCAGTAAAATGTGATTTAAAGATTCAAATATATTTCAAGTCCACATTATGTGCCACTTCAACTGCTTCCTTGCCACAGAGTATAAAAGCAACAATGTGTTATTCACAGGACGATCAAACCTGGAGGTACCGTATCTCCCATTCAAGATAATAATTGTGAAAACTGTGCATAATTCAGGCAGTTTTTTCAGTCAAGCACTGCACTGTGCAATATTCATAACAGTTCTTATTTCAAGCCTACAATAATCAACATTTATACTTGCTTTCCCTTACTGAAATACAGTAGAGCCCCCATTTTACATCCCCTGATTTTAAGTTTTCCCTCATTTTACATTGTTGTCTTGGGGTTCAACCTATATATTATGCATAATAAATTTCCCTGATTTTACAATTTCCTGAATTTTACACCATTTTCTTCTGGTCCCCTTAAAAAAAACATTAAATGGGGGTTCTACTGTACATACCATGATATTATTGCTTAGCTTATTGCATATTATTGCTTAGCACACCACATGCCTGTTTCTGTGCAGTTTTCATGGTTTTAGCACTCAACAAAATAAAAAAACAGCAAACCCCCAGAATATTTTCTTCTTCGAGAATGTGTTATACGTTGGACCCTGTTACCGCATACTGATTACTGACAGAAAGGACTAAAAATAATCAGTTAATGTCATTCGTGCTGCTGTTTTAAACTCCTCATATGCAATTTGTCATTTTTTTTGTAACTTAAGCATATAGAAAATGCATACTTTAGCACCTCAAATTACGAAATCCACTGAATCATGAATAGGGAGAAGAGCGCGTTTCCGTTTAGAAGAAGCAATGTCTAGAGAGCACAGGTGTGTTTGGGGGCGGTTCTAGGCAAATTCTGTGCTCCAGAATGTCTGCTCCAATGAGGTTCCCAGGGGCGGCAAAATGCCACTTCTGGTAAATTTAAGAGCCAAATGTCTGTTTTTTTAAACTGAAAATTCAGCTCTTCAAGAGGGCGCTATTGTACTCTGCACAATAGAGCTGCAGCTCCCTCCTGGTCCCCCTCCACTGCAGGTGACTGAATGTCTAATATTATAGCCAGAACACTACTTCCTGCTTTGCAGCTCTCTTGGTTTCCACCAGGGCTGGATCTAGGGGTAGGCAGCTACCTCTTCTGCCTACCCCTAGACCGGACCCACCTAGAACTCTGCTTGAGGTATTTGCTTTGTTACCACGCGCGGAGTTACTGCGCATGCGCGCAGGAGCGGATTTACTGTGCATGCATGCATGAACTGCGTTACTGCACATGCGCACATGACTGCGAAAAGAAGGAGGGCGAGCTGGCTGGGCTGCCTAGGACGCCCGGCCTGCATGCCCGCCTCTGGTTTCCATTGATTGGTTACCAGGCAGTAATTTGAGGGGGGCCACATAACTGTTGCTTTTGAATCTGACCTGCATGCTGAGGATCAATTGCAAACTCACTGAACAAAATTCAATCAGTGAAGAGTATCTCCACAGCCACACAGGCACATTAAACAAAAAACTATATACAAAAGGGATTTATGCTCTTTGAACCGGCTAGGTAATGATCAAATATTTGGATCAATATGTATAGAAATAAAAAGGCAATATTTTTTAACCACTGTGCCAATCTCACTGAACAGTTATGTCCATGTCGCCTCCCTTAAAGTCGTTGAATAACTCGAGTTATAGAGCTGAAAAGCAGGAAGTAGAGTTCTGGCTATGATGTTAGACATCCGCTCACTTCAGCTTTTATAGAAATTGTTTTGGCTAACTAACTACATTAGAAACTTTTTTTTTATATTGCACGGCCTATCTATTTACCCAGTTTTTATTTTTACACTGAACTGTTCCTTTAATCAAAGTATTGTGGGAACTATAGTCTTGGCAAATGGAGAGATAACTATCACTACCATGTTCCAATGGAAAAACAGTTTTTCGGTAGAGATTGCCTTTAAGCTTTGCCACCTCTATATAAATCTGATGATAGGACTAAAAAGCAGTGTACTACCTGGCAGTATATGTACAGTGTCATATTCAAGTTGCCCTGTGACTCTGTAATTGTAGCAGTTGCGGCTCCAGACATGAATGTAATTTGATGCAAGGAACAGGTAGAGTGTTTTGAGAAATAAAATACAGACAAGCTGTATCACTTTCTATTGTTATATGGGCAATCAATAAACAATGACTTGCAAAGTAATTCTGATGGTGAGCACCTGTCTCCATTTAAATCTTCCATCTATTAACTTAAATGAATTATCTGCCAGTTCCCAGAGCCAGTCACAGTTCTCGGTGCTAGCCGTGCATTCTCTATGCATACTGGCCTGTGTTGTTCTGGCCTACACAGTAAATTGACAAATTATAAATGTCCCTAATAACAAATAATAATCATCATCAGTCTGGCGGGTGCTGCCGTGCTTCTAAGCGTCCCATGCAAGCTAAATCAGCTCCCTTTGTATTGAAAACAATGTGCTATAAAACAAAAGCAATGCAGTCATTTTCCTTTCTTATTTCCCTCTGTGCCTATTGGGATTGTTTTGCAAGTACCATTTACATTGTATTTAAAGTATTCTTTCAGATGCTGTGTGTGTATATATATATATATATATATATATATATATATATATATATATATATATATATATATATATATGTATATATATATACACACTACCAGCTCATGTGAATGTGCACATCAGATCCCTTTAATCAGCTGTCAGCACTAAGATATTCCTGTTTTAGATTACAGTGAAACAAAGGGCCGTATGTACTTTGGCTTAGGGGCTTTATTTTATCTCTGTCGCATAGGTACCTGTCAAAGTGTGGTGGCTGGGACAAAGCAAATGGGTTAATACACATTAAAGCTGTCTAAACAAACCATTAAGTCGAGGCAGTATAACACACGTAAACGTCAGGTCTATCAATTTAACATAACACAGGCCTTTCCATAAATACGGTGCTTTCTAAGGTCATATTGTGTTTACATAAAATCAATTTTACAAGGAGCTTGAAATAATGATCATGTGTAACAAAGCAGTCCGTATACTTTAATTAAATACAGTGACACGTGATCCTCTTGTTATGCCTTGCAGCTCGAAATTTGCTTTGCATTGTATCCATGGTTCCTGCTGAAATTTCATACACATCAAGGGATTGATAATAAAAATCCAAATTATTTAACATCCAAGGGAAGAATATAAATCTGATGGTTAAAGGATAACTAAACCCTAAAGTAAAAAAAAAACCTATATTCCTACCCTACATAGACCCCCTCCCTCCTCCCCCCAGCCTAGCTGCGACCCCTGGTAAATGCCCCTAAGTCATTTTTGGAGCTACAAATCTGCTCTGCGCTCCTTTAACACCAGCCTCTTCCAAGCCAAACAAACATACTTTACTTCACTCATTAACTCCCTTTCTAAAAAACCAGCACAACTTTTCTCCACCTTTAACACTCTCCTTTCCCCTTCTCCACCCCCTCCATGCACATCTGTCTCTGCTCAAGATATTGCTGAGCACTTCAAAAACAAAATTGACACTATCAGAAGGGACATTACACTACTCAACCCCCCTAGACTTCCACCACCCTCCCTCGACACTCCTCAGTCTCTCCTGTGCTCCTTCACCCCTGTCACTGATGAGGAAGTCTCAAAGCTTCTGGCCTCTTCTCACCTTACCACCTGCCCGCTTGATCCAATTCCCTCAAACCTTCTCCGCAATACCAATCCTTGTCTAATCAAAGCCTTAACTCACCTATTTAATCTTTCGCTCTCAACTGAATTGTTTCCTTCTCAACTAAAACATGCTCTTGTCACCCCCATTCTGAAAAAACCCTCTCTTGATCCCTCCAATCTTGACAACCTCCGACCTATCTCTCTGCTACCTTTCATCTCTAAACTACTTGAGCGCCTAGTCTACAACCGACTTACCTCATTCCTCTCTGACAATAACCTGCTGGACCCCCTACAATCTGGTTTTAAGCCACAACACTCCACGGAAACTGCCCTGACTCGACTAACTAATGACCTTTTAACCGCTAAAGCCAACAATCATTTCTCACTACTAATACTGCTTGATCTCTCAGCCGCATTTGACACTGTAGATCATCCTCTCCTCCTCCAATCCCTCCAGTCGCTTGGCCTTCGTGACACAGCCCTGTCCTGGTTCTCTTCTTACATCACCAATCGTTCCTTCAGTGTCTCCTACAATGGAGTATGATCTTCTCCCCTACCTCTTTCTGTTGGAGTTCCTCAAGGCTCTGTCCTGGGACCATTACTATTCTCCCTCTAAACTTCCTTCCTTGGCAAATTAATAAATTCGTATGGTTTCCACTACCACCTCTATGCTGACGATACTCAGATCTATCTCTCATCTCCTGATCTCAACCCAGAACTCCTAACTCGCGTCTCCTCCTGCCTGTCCGCTAGCTCTACCTGGATGTCGCAACGCTATCTTAAATTAAACCTCTCTAAAACTGAAATAGTTCTCTTTCCTCCAACTAACACCAATAGCATCCCCGAAGTATCCATCATAGTTAACAATTCCACTATCACCCCCTCTCCCCAGGCCCGATGCCTTGGGGTTATCCTAGATTCTGCCCTGTCATTCACTCCTCCAGTCACTTATTAAATCATGTCACTTCCACCTAAGGAACATATCCAAAATACGATCATTTATCACCCAAGATGCTGCCAAAATTCTTATTCACTCTCTCATCATATCGCGTCTAGACTACTGTAATTCTCTTTTAATTGGCCTCCCCCTCCAGAGACTGTCACCTCTCCAGTCCATAATGAACACTGCTGCGAGGCTCATACACCTCAGCAACCGCTCCTCCTCTGCCTCGCCATTCTGTCAATCCCTGCACTGGCTTCCGTTACCTTTCAGAATCAAATTCAAATTAATGACACTGACTTTCAAAGCACTTCACAACTCTGCTCCACCCTACATCTCTGAACTCATCTCTATATACTCACCCACTCGCTTACTACGCTCCTCTACTGACCTGCTACTCAACTCTTCTCTTATTACCTCCTCACATGCTCGCATTCAAGACTTTGCAAGGGCTACACCCCTCCTCTGGAACGCTCTCCCACGGTCTGTCCGACTTTCTCCCAACCTTTTTGCTTTCAAAAAATCTCTGAAAACGCACTTCTTTCGAGAAGCCTACCCTCACTCTGCTTAACTACCAAACGCAACACCACATACAGTACCACATTTCTCACCCACTTACTTCGATCTTGCCCACTCCCACACCTTGTGTATTACTCCCTTCCCTTTAGACTGTATGCCTATGCATAGGGCCTTCCTCACCTTTTGTACCTGTATTGATTGTGATGTTTGTTACTCCATATATTCTATATATGTAATTCGTGTGATGTAGTTGTATAATCACATTTACTTTACAGTGCTACGCAATATGTTGGCGCTATATAAATACATGTTAATAATAAAATAATAATAAGTCTTTACTCACCACCATATTAATTGGAAGTTGGATTTGAAAAGTACATTTTCTAAGGTAGGGCAGGGGGTAGTGCTATCTTTAACTGTGAGATCGACATCTTCCCTAATGTGTCTACTCTGCAGCCATAATTAACCCATTTTTCCCTTGGGGAAAGTTTCACATTAATTTTACATTTACACAAAAATTGTATTTTTCTTTCAGCTTGGAAAGAACTGCCTAACTTGGTGCATTGTCATAATAAATTATATACCATATGTGCTCCTGTCTGACACATGCACGTACACACTCCAAATCTTGTTACCCCTCTACACTACAAACTTCCTAATAGGAAGCTGTTAGTTTTAAGTGTCTGGCCCCGAGTCTGAATTTCTGTATGTCAAGCTGAACCATTTATCATGAAAGGTTATACAAATACTGGAGGGCTTTAAAAGTACTAGTTAGAGTGGGTTTTTGTAACATTAACATAAAATCCACCATTCAGTACTAAGGGCATCAGTCTTTTGGATAGGCAAAGCTGCTTGCCTGGGAGACAGAGCAGTGATTTATTTACACTGATGAGAATTCAATTCATTCTCAATGCATTTATAGTCATCAGAAACTATTTTGGTATGCAACAGGGGATATAATAATTTCACATACTTTTTCTACACAATTCTATTATGCCATCTGGTCCCTCAGCTCTCACATACCGTGTCTGTATAAACCATCTGTGCAGTTTCCTTGTGCATTATATTTACATTAATGAAGTAGTCGGTAGTTTCAAATGCTGGTGGTATAAAGGGAGGGAGTACAGCTTTTTTGTGTGTGCTTATAAAGAGCTTTAAGGGAAAAAAATCTACACAGTTGTCTTGAGATTATCTTCTCACACTAAAATGCATAACATTTGTAATTCCCAAAAATGCAATTAGTATGTTTTGCAGCAGGTCTAAAGGCTGAACTCCACGATCCGATGTGATGAGAGGAAGCGGATGCGCCGAGACGGATGCACCGAATATAATGTAAGTAATAGGAATGTCGGACCTACAAGCTGCGTGCATCCGACACGACGCGACTGTCACATGTTGCATCTTCATCCAACAGTTCTGTTGTGACGGATGTACGCAGCTTGTAGGTCCGACATTCCTATCACTTACATTATATTCATCGCATCCGCTTCCTCTCGTCGTGTCGGACCTGAAGAAGGTGCACTGTGTGGTTCAGCCCTAAAGCTTACGGCTTTGTCGGCAAGATGGATACTGAAAATGAGTGTGTTGCCTGTAGCTGCATTGTTATTCCATGTATAAGCCTAGTGCTGCCTTCTGCATAGCGGACAAACTTTGCAGTTGCTGCTACTTTGCTGTGCCACTTAAACCTAGGTCTCATGTAAAATACCACAGTGACCACTCTGCCCCCCATATCTCAAACCTTTGGAATAATGAATTTAAAGGGGTTGTTCATTTGCTAAACACTGTATTTAGTTCCGTTGTTTTAAGATTGTTCACCGGAAATAAAGACTTTTTTCAATTGCTTTTTAACTGTTTTTCCAAAACAGAAGGTTAACATTTGGGGGTTATTTACTAAACTCCAAATGCAAAAATCACGAAAAATTTGTGATTTTTTTTTATATATAAAATGGGACTTTTAAAATGGAGGATGGAAAAATCAGAATCTGAAAATCCAGCATCTCAGACCTGCCGAGGTTGCATATAAGTCAATGGGAGATGTCCCAATGATTTTTTGATGTGTGCTGGATGTGTGCTGGGTTTCGTGCAATACCCTGAAGTTTTTGGGCAAAAAATCTGAAAAAATTGTGAAAAACTGAAGTAGATCCGAAAAACTATGAAAATCGCATGAAAATCAGAGGAAACCCGAAAAAAATTTGAAAATCAGATTTTTTTTTGGGAAAATGTAATCATAAATAAGAGTAAAACAATCCAAGCAAATTTGATCTGAGTTTGTAGCAGAAAATATTGGGATAAATTCGGCTTTTATAAACAACCCCCTTAGTGTTCCTGTAATTCAGGTGCAGAATCTAAGCTGTTACAACTTTGCAACATTTAGTTGATACATTTCACAGCAGCACCTGATTATTAGCAACTAGTGTATCAATTCTAACAGCTGCCTGTAATGAAACCTAGCAGGGACACAGATAAGAAATGTATCAATTAATGTATCAACTGAAAAAAGTTTACAAAGTCAGTGACCTCCCCACTCTCAGAGCTGCTTCAGAAAGACATAAAAGAAGGATGAAGAATGAAACTTTAAACTGCAATGTTGGAAAAACATGGAATGTAATTGAAAAAAGTCTTTATTTCTGGTGAACTGGAAACTGGACTGAAAAAAGTGTTAGAAGATGAACAGCCTCCTTATTCATATGGTGCTTAAAGCAACACAGGCAGAGGATAATCTATATTTAGGGAGGATTGCCCCCCCCTCACAAAAAAAGAGCTAGGCCTGTTGTCATGCTCTATCCACAGGCCAATAAGCTGCTAACTCAGTCCAGAAGGACTAAGTCGGCAGTTTTTATTAGCCCATGCATGGCCAGTTTAAGGGCTCTTACTCATGAGCGTTTTTACCTGCGCTCCCCTGCGTTCCGTTTTTCGGTGTTCAGCCGCAGGGGAGCGCAGGAATAGACGCATTTCATTATTTCAAATGGGGCTGTACTCACAAAGGCGCATGTAGGCGCCGAATGCAGGTTGAGACACAACATGCTGCATTTTTCCTGCGTTCGGCGCCTACACGCGCCTGTGTGAGTACAGCCCCATTTGAAATAATGAAATGCGTCTATTCCTGCGCTCCCCTGCGGCTGAATGCCGAAAAACGGAAAGCAGGGGAGTGCAGGTAAAAATGCTCATGAGTAAGAGCCTTTAGGCAACTTTCCATTCACTTAATCCCCTTGATATGCAACATATTATCTACATAATAATATAGAAAACATCCCAACCCTTCACTTCACTACATGCTAATATTTATTCCTAACCAGAAAATAAATCATATAGCAGTGGGTGACCAGCCTAACGACTTTAAATCAAACAGTTGAATTCATCACCTAAGTCACATACATAAATACTAATTTAAAAGGAGGCAAAGCATCCATAAGACAGATGACAGATTTATATAATCACTGTTCATATGGTCTAAAAAAGAGCAGCAACTTCATTAAGATAGGGCAACACTATATGCTAGCATGTTACATTGCGCCATACATTATCTCACAATATGTAAAGCTCGTCTGGACAGAAAATAACGACCCTGGCATATGCTGGAGTGTCTCACAGAGGTTAATGGCAAATATCACCAGTTACCTGAGTGATTAATAAGTAATAGGTGGGTGACAGAACCCTCAGAATAGGCTCGTATTGATTTGAATTACACAAATGCTTGGAAATTCTGGCTTCTGTGTGACAATCGCCTGAGGCGGGAGTGCACCCATGATTTCAGGTGATTCAATCCACATACCATAATTTACCTGGGCTTAAAATCAATCAGTATCAATCAGTATGTAACTGCCCTTAAAGGAAACATCATTCACAATCATTCAAGTCATTCTGTCCATGCTCTTCTTTTGTAGCAATATACTACGTATCATCCCCCAATGAGAACAGCCTTAAGGTGGCCATAGACCCCAAGATCCGCTTGTTTGGCGACATCGCCAAACGAGCAGATCTTTCCCCGATATGCCACTAAACTGCATGGCTATATCGGGGGTAATTCGAACGTTCGGCCGTATGGCCGAACGATCGAATTACGATGCGCTAAGCGGCTCCGACGGGTCGGTCGGGTAAAAATCCAACCTTCCTGATCGATATCGTGGCCAGATATCGATCGGGAAGACCCGTCGGAAGCCCCCATACACGGGCAGATAAGCTGTCAAATCTGTCCAAACAACCGATATCGGCAGCTTTATCTGCCCGTGTATGGCCACCTTAACCCAAAAAAAAGCAAGCTAGCTAAAGGTGGCCATATACACACAGATATTTTTTGTTGAAGGCTCCCGATATCAGAAAAAGACTTGGATATCCGTCATCTCGCCAATCAGCCAGATGGAAACATTTTATCGGACACCCAAACATTGGCAAAGGGTTGCTGCTGAATTGTCAGGCTGAATTCCATTGTTTCTACCTGCACATCTGCTGATTCAGCTCTTAAAGTTTGTAAATGATTAATGGTTGCAAGAAAGTTTGTAATTGTAACATGTATGGCCACCAAAAATCTGTTCTTATGGGTTTTCTACTGTTCACATGCTTTTGACCATTATTAGCAACTCATACAGATAATGCCTGACAATCCAGCCAGTCTATTGTTGAATTTCAGTATCTGTATAGAAAAGTCAATGAATACTGGTTGTTTGTTCTCTCAATAGTCCACTCTAGTCAGGGACAGATTATACTGGCTACTGTTTAGTTCTTAACCGTGTAGGGAATACTGTGAATTGATTTGTTGCTTTCTTCCTACTAAATAGTTATATACGAGCAGCTCCTCACGTTTTTTGGAAAGAACCACAGAGTAAAGTGTTTACATAATAGCTCTGCATTGAAAGTATTTGCTGCCTAGACTAGTCATATCATGCTTCGAAATAGGGTCACTGATTATATCCCTGTGTTTTTGGCAGTGCATGTGAATGAACATATGGCAGTAGTTATTCCAAATCTTCTTTTCTACAAGACTAAACAGAACATTGGTGCAAGTCCTACAGCATTGTTTAAATGATTAGTAATGAATACTTTAAGAAACAATTTAAAAAGTCTTATTATATAGATACAGGTATGGGATCTGTTATCTGGAATTCTTGGGACCTGGGGTATTCTGTAATTTGGATCACCGTACCTTAAGGCTACGAAAACATCTCAACATGAAAATAAAAATATCAATATGATTGTTTAGCTATTAATATGGATTCATGCAGCCAAGTTATCATCAGGTACAAAGTACTACATTATTATTAGAGGAATGAGCAAATAAGTAAAAAACAAATGGGTAAAAAATAAGGAATGTTTGTTTAACTAGGACCCTAAACATTATCTTTCTTCCCCAGAGGTACCAGGTGTCTGTCCTCTCTTACTTAGGTCCATTTGAGACACACCATCCTGAATGCAGTATTGCTAACAAGTGCATCTTGTGGCTTTGTTGATTGTAGTGAATGAGTGATAGAGGTATTGTGACTAATACCTTGTTATAAATATAGCCAGAATACAAGCAATTTAAAGGACTGCTGCATTTAACAGGTAGGAAGCGGGCAAGTCATATTGCTACCAGGTATTCCCTTCATATTGAAAATAAAAATGACTATAACGAATGTATCATACCATTTGCAGTACTATTATATTTTAATCAACATGTTTTTTTTGCTTTCAGACACAGTCATTATAGCAAAATGACTTCAACCTGTTAATGCATGCCACCATTAAAAATCCAAAGTTTAAAAGGTCAGCGCTAAATGAAGCTCAAGAGAAAAAGTAGGATGAAAAAAGGGAAATAAAAATGGAAATTCTACAGTGTAGTATTTACTTGTAACGTTGTAGTTCCACACTCATATATTCCCAAATATACTTTTAGTGCAGTTACCCTTTAAACGTCACCATATGTGGGTGTTTCAGTGGGTACAAATGTTTAACTTTAACATGTGGGCATCAAAAACTTGCAGAAATGGAGCTGTAGAGTATCCTCTTGCTAGGAGATGTTAAAAAGCGCAGAATATTTTTTATTCTATAACATTAAAATATTTAGAATAAAATTAGAATATTTTTTATTCTATAACATTAAAAACCAAATGGTTACACTAAAATTTTTGTAATTAAAATCAAGCATAACGTGTCTCCGTGTTTAAGTCCGATGTTAAGTCCGAGGCCATGGTGGTTTGTGGTTTGGGCTCCGTCCCGCATTGCTTCAAACACCGCTTGCTACTTCCTGGACACTTGGAGATGACGTCAGCCACCGATGCCTTACGAGTTTTGACACTTGGCGACTTCCTCAGAGGCTAAAGCACAAAAGTGTGGACAAACAGGGCCTACAGTATTTTTTGATGGGTCATGTTGGGGCACACGTGAAATGAGCAGGTGCCCTAGGTCACCATTATGACCATGCATATGATGTAGGATCAGAGGACACACTGACCGATCTACGTCAGACATATAACTAGCAAGATGGGGTACTCTGTTAATATGCAAATTAGTGTGCCCCAACATGGTCAACCAGAGAGCTCCCAGTACAGATAATAGTATTTAGAAATATACTATTGTTTACTCATTTGAAGGTGCTGTTAGTCCACACCCCCAGAGAGGTGATAAACTTTTAAGTGTTAGTTGCCCTTATCATTATCAGGGGCAGGCTTTTTGCCACACCTGGTAAAGTGCGATCAGAGGCAAGGGTCTCACCTTCCTTCATTTAAAAAGAGTGGAAAGGTGTATATTACATGTCTGCACATTATACATTATGTCACACAGAGAAACCATTAAAGACTTCACAAACTTGTGTTAATTCCATTTACCAAGTAACTTAGGCCTTCCAGTCACTGAGTCGTACTGCCGACCCCTCAGGAGACAGGGAAATCACAGACTAATCAAGCCCAACCATATTGTGAATATCAATAGGAGCTTTAGTCTGCAGTATGCACTGAGGCCAGCTTTCTTTTTTATATTCATATAATGAGAAAGTGGCCTCATGATATCAGTTGCAAATATAAAGTAGCACTAGATAAATGTTCATGAAGTAGTTTCAAAATAAATCTAGTATTTGGGGAATACTCGGTGTAGCTGTGATAGATTTTGTGCAAGTGGCATTTTGTGGTCCCGCAGCATTTATAGAGTCGCCGGTTACTTTCAGATGACTTGATTTGGAAAACTATATTGAAAATGTACATCAGTCAGGGTTCCACAGATTCCCCTGGGGTCTGCCATTGCTAGAGGCCTCTAGGATGGTTTGTAAACTATCTAAATTATTGGGAGAGTAAGAAGAATGGAATGGAACTTCTGAATGTATTTATAAAGAGGATGATATAGCCCCAACAGTAATTTTTAAGGCACAAGGCTGGAAGCTAAATGTTTTTATAAAGGTCATAGAACTCAGTTCATAGAACTTCCATCACTTTCACTCTTATTTGTACAAGTCTCTGCTCTTTTTTGCTCTGTTCACACTAGCTCTCCCCCACCTCCCACTGTGGCTTCACTCACATAAACAACTCCCAGCACCTTCGTTCACATGCACGAGTACCACCATGAGCTCTTGTGTTTCTACAATATCAATACTTGCACTGCTAACCCACCACTTTCCACTCCAAACATTAAATGAACACCACTTCTAGAAAATTCACTCTCAAAAAACTCCCAGCATGTTCCATCTCATGTAATAACTTTCAGGATCATTATTTCACTGCTTGGATTTCTGCCTTTCATCCGAATATCTTACCAACTTGGCTGGCAGCATCTTCAATGTCACAAAAGATTCCCATCTACAGTATGTTAACTTGTATAAACATGTGTGTGTTTGTACGTATGTACAGGTGCCTCAGCATCACAACACACTGGATCTCTATCATAGCACTGCTGCTCACTAAGACCTGGAATTACTGTATCTCTAGCTCAAGTTAGGTGTGGAGCCCTGTACGTTGTACTCTGTACAGCAGGCTAAAATGGCACACTAGTACTAAATGCAAATTGTAAGAAGTTTGAATGGTGAATGTGAATAGTCAACTGACAATTCTGTTATCAAGTTAGTCATTTTTAGTCATTTGTGCTTGTGTTTGCATTTTGTCAGTCCACAGAGACTGAGAGTAAATTAATATCCAATAAAGTATCCAATATGGCAGATTTGAGGTTTTGCCGCCCGGATTTAATCGCCTCCAGTGCGGGCAACAAATGCCTGAAGTTACATTCCTACCAGGGTAATGCAGAGCTGTCAATTCCCCACCCACCCCCATTTTTTCAGGAGTTATCAGACTTTGGCCTCTGTTTCCCGTCACTCTTAAGCATTCCCACGATATTTGACGATTCCTGTCAACTTGTAGGCAAAAATACAATGTGCACATGCGCAGAACCTTTCAGTGACATCATCGCAGCATGGAAAATGTGGCTTCCGCTATCGTCACTTCTGAACCAAAACAAAATTTGGCGTGCGCTGCAGCGTCCCCATCAGGCTACTTTTCTAGGTTGACAGCTTATGCATTGTGTAGTAGCCCTGAGCTGCTTTACCACCATTACCTCCAGCAATTTACACTAATTCCAGTAGGAATGTAACTTTGGACATTTTTTCGCCTGCACTGGAGCTGACAACAGGTCCTTTGTTCCCCAGCCCTATCACTATAAAACTTACGATTTCAGATCTAACTACAATGCACAGCTTTTACTGATTATATTGTGATAAAAGTATGGGAATATAATTCAGTTTCTATGAAAATAAGGCAGGAAACCCATCCCCGATTGATGCCTAATTACATTGTCTGTTTAAGCAGAATAGTTTTCAGTTTTTAATAGTCTCTTAATAGTCTCTTGCCTTACAAACCAAGGAACTTGGGCATGTCATACCCCCACTGCATTTATCACTAGTATGTGACTAAACATTTGTAAATTGAATTAGCATAGTCCAAGCCGAATGCAGCAAGAATTAAGATAAGCTAATTTATCACCAACCCCTTATTTTCTGTTCACACTGGCTACTTCAGTTCAGGTTCAGTGTATTTGTGAGTATTACAGCTGTCTAATCCATCTTCTTCTTTCATCCGCAGGTTGATAGTAAGTGATCACTCAGGTGGGTTTGAGACAGTATCAGTGAAATCTCTGCTAATCACACGACAAGAAACCTGACAAAAGAAGAGAAAGAAACATCTTCTGACTGACCCCTTGGCCAAAAATGAAATGAACTGAAATATGTAATGAATGCACCTGCAAGCCTGTAGGTAATTAGAAGCTGATAATGACCCCACTGATCACACAGAGGCCTTCTTGTCAGTGAATTCTGCATATACACTAATACAGGAACATTTTACAGAATATCCAGTTACTTGTGAACTTTCAAACAGGTTCCACACTCTCTAAAATGTCGTGTTTGCTCAGAGACATATATAGCAGATGGGTATTAGCTGACCAGACAGAGCTGACAGCAGGATATGATGTCATTACGGCACTTGTGGAGACTGACAATATGCAGTTGCACAGAGATCGTTACAATCTGGAGAATTATTGTGTGACAGAAAAAAAGACAGCTGCGACTTCATACTGGACATGGTGCAGCTAGCCATAAAACTGAAGTCAAAGAAATAATGAAGCCTTGTTCAAAGCAATTTTCCAGCACACAAGACCTTACTGAGAAGATCTGAGATCTGAAGATCTTTCTAAATATGACCCTTCTGCTGCTCTAATAAAGGCTGGCAATAAATAAATGTATTTATATTAAAGCCACTGTTCGAATGTTCTTACTTTACAGAGTATATAGCTTTCAATAAATGACATAAAACTTTTTGCTCCTACAGTGCCGATGGCCAAGAGAGCCACCAACAATAAACATATATACTGATGAGGATTTACCTCAGGGGTAGATTGTCTGAAATCAAAACAAGGAAAAGAACCCTATAAGGATTATGGCACACGTAATGTATTCTTCTCTCTACCCAAAACTGCCACTGCCACCTTCCATTTACTAGACTGCTTTGATACTGACACTTTTTCGACCCAGAAATGCAGAGGCTTTTACGTTGAAAAGCACCAGTCAGGCATTTCCCAGATAAGTAAATGGAAGGCAGAGATGCTTGCTATACAGTTAGCCTAATGCATTCACCTATTTATTCTGGATTTCACCAAACTGGGACTTGTCTGTTAGATGTAAAGCATCATAACTACAGACCACTCCTCCACAGTGCAATGACATATAGTAGATCATTATGCCACTCCAAGGCACTAAACATGGTGACAGGCTGAAGGATGGGATGTATATAACTCCATCCACAGCCCTCATCTGCTCACGGCATCATTACACTCAAATTATTCCTACATCCAATGTTTATATACAATAGCTACCTTGTATTGCCCCCTCCATCAGAAAGGGACAGCCACAGGTTCTTAATTAAAGGAAAACTATACCCCCAAAATGAATACTTAAGCAACAGATAGTTTATATCAAATTGAATGACATATTAAAGAATCTTACCAAACTGGAATATATATTTACATAAATATTGCCCTTTTACATCTCTTGCCTTGAACCACCATTTCGTGACTCTATCTGTGCTGCCTCAGAGATCACCTGACCAGAAATACTACAACACTAACTGTAACAGGAAGAAGTGAGGAAGCAAAAGGCAGAACTCTGTCTGTTAATTGGCTCATGTGACCTTACATGTGGTTTGTATGTGTACACAACGAATCTTACGATCTCAGGGGGTGGCCCTTATTTTTTAAAATGGCAATTTTCTATTTATGATTACCCAATGGCACATACTACTAAAAAAGTATATTATTATGATAATGGTTCATTTACATGAAGCAGGGTTTTACACATGAGCTGTTTTACTCAGTATCTTTTAATAGAGACCTACATTGTTTGGGGGGTATAGTTTTCCTTTAAAGATGTCAGAGAAGTGAGAGAAGATAATGTAGGTTTAGGTCGGGCGAGGGATGCTTTTTCTTGACCCACGCATCACTTGCTTCCAGAGAAAGTTATTGAACTCAGCAATGAATATTAATACCAAGGACATCTGATTTTGAGTTCTCCAGACACTTCTGGTCATATACAATTTATCCATATAGGAGGTGTTAGTGGCTTCCTGCAATATACTTTGAAAGCAGCTAGTAAGTTGCAGGTAAAACTTAGTCCCTTTGTAAAATGTATAATTAAGCAATAGAATTCTTAATAAATCAGATGAAAATTGAGCATAGGACTGGCCAGATATGGGATGACTTTGACGTAGTTGGCCAGCTTAAATATATTGCAATATATGGACAAACAATCCCTGTTTTGTTTAAAGGGTAAGGCATTTTTCAGTAGCAGTATAAATATATTGATAATGGGTTGAGTGCAGAGGACCTCTTGTACTTGTCTATGTATATGTATTTTGTGGTCACATCCTCATTGCACCCCCGCCTAATGGTTTTAAAAATTAGTGGTGAGCACAACTTTTCCTTGTTTGCTTCCTGCAATATAGCCAAATGCCAATACAAAAGTGCCCTACAAGTAGATTTGTGTAAAAAAATTTGAGTTGTCCCGTAAAATGTACATGCTATCTGAATTAGGAAAAATGTCCTCAGCTGCAAACTGTAGAGGTCATTAATAACTAATAACTATTAGAGCTGCCGTATACAGGTAGTGCTCTATTTATGATGACAGCCACAGATCTCTATGCTCTGTTTGGAGTGCATGGGAGATTATGACCATTTTGTGCACTTTTCTTGCCTTGCATGTTGTAAATGACCCCTACTTCATGAATCCCCTATACTAGTAGATAATGAACATCATTCTAGTATACTAAATGCCTATTCAAAGGATGCTTCCTACACGCTGACTCTATAGGGGTAATTTAGTAAGGCATATGCAATTGTGCACTATACGAAGTGCAATTTCAGGCGCCTGTGACCATGTTTGTCCCATAATGCAGCATTTCCCCCATAAGTATAGCTGATGCATCAACATTTATGCAATTACACATAAAATTGGAAATAATTCATGGTGTCATTTCTGTTGCTCGCCATGAAATAATGTCTGTGCTATTCAATAGAAGAACTGCACTATGCTAATTGATGTTGGCTGCTGTAGGAACTCTGAACTAGCTCCAGGGTTCCCCTGTTGATCAGTAGGCAGCAGGTGCTGCAGTGCCCAATTTGGAAGAGGTAGCCGGAGGAAGGCAATAGTGTCGAGTGCAAGTTAATGTAAGGAGCGTATGCTTGTGCAACTTAACGGATATTATTTAAATGATGATTTAATGATATGATTCATCATTAAATGACTCCATATGTCTACAAAAAGAATCATTAAGCAGAAAAGTGTTATCAGGTGTCTCATATTTTTATGCAATTCTAATCATGCCTTTAACTAGGGCAGCTAACTAAAATGCATTGTTCACAGCTGTGCTAAATTGTATTTGCCCAACCTAATGTGACCTACCTTTGGTGCAACTGAGAGGTAGTGATTCCACCATAGCTCTGTGTATCCTGTAAGTGTTCCCATTTGAAAAAAGATGTTGGGAAGTGCATGTATCTCCAGAACACAAAATTCCAGCTATGAGCTGAGAGGGAAAGTGGCAGGCAGATGTTTCAGCCATCATCATTCTAAAGCTGGAATCTGGCCAATGCAACGTATGCTAGGTATTTCTCTTCCCGTGTCCTTTATGTTCCTTATTCATCTTCATAATTGTATTATTTATTATTGTTATAATAAATGTCATGATTGCATTACAGTGGATATTTGTCTTATGGAGGTAGGCATCATACAGAATATGGAGGATTTACTATTGCTTTGGAGCTCTTTTCTCTCATGTAAACATCTTATTCCTTATTTAATAATGAATTATGCTTTATACTGCACAGAATTGTAAGCCAACATTTGGGGCAATAAATTAAGCATTGGGTCTGCTACAACATTTCAGTCCTGTATGTTAAGGAAAAATATAAAGTATGTGGATTAAGACAGCAGATGGCATCAGAAATCATCTGATAATTCTGCAGCAAGTGAATTCAGGGAGCACAGGGGAACTAAGAGGGTGATTTACAAATTTTTATAATTAAGGGAAAAAAGGTGTGCATGACATTTTTCCCGCAATTGCATGTTTTTGAGGAAAGATGATATCATTATGAATAGGAATCAACATGGCTTAATGAAGGACAGATCATGTCAGACAAATTTTCTTGTAAGGGCTCTTACAGACGAGCGTTTTTAGCTGCGCTCCGCAGCGTTCCGGTTTCATACGTTCAGCCGCAGGGGAGCGCAGACACACTAGGACACTTAGTCATAGGCCTATTACTAAGTGTCCTAGTGACACGAAACGCGTTAGGTCTGAGATGTTTATATAAATAAAAAAAAATCATATTTTTACTTATTGGTCTGATCTGCGCATGACCTTTCAGAGTGCCTTGCTCCAACTTTGATTACTTGATTACGGATTGTCCGCTCCCTTGGGCTGAGGGCATGGAGCACCTGGCCAACCACGCAATTTGGTGAGTTGCTCCACAGATGCTCCCTGTGTGCCATCATGATCCCCAATGCACCTTTTCTCCAGATAAATCAACTCCAACCTTGAATTTATATCCATTTATATGTTTTAGGGACATTTATTATAATCCTACAGTAATCTGTAACATACAATATTGTGTCACTAAAACGTGTATGTTATGAGAAATGACTGAACTCATATTTAAATATAAATAAACCAGAAGTCTCCATTATGTTCCCAGAGCTGTATTAAAACAACCTTGTCAACTACCCAGCAAGAAGCATGGTTGGGCATGATGAGGGTGTGGTCAGATGTAACAGAGTATAGTCTGGGCATAACAAAATACAGTAGGAAATGGCTAAAAATAACCCAAACTTTCCAGCAAAGATATGTCATTCTTGATGAGCAAATTGGTTTTCTGTGTATTAGAATGGGGATGAGGTGTAATGGGGTGGTTCACCCTGAAGTTAACTTTTATTATGTTGTAGAATGGCTAATACTAAGCAAAATTACCATCATTTTTGCTTTTTAATAGTTTTTTAATTATTTGCCTTCTTCTTCTTTCCAACTTTCAAATGGGGGGTCACTGACCTGTAAGAAGGCCTGGATTTGTGGAAAGGCCACCTAGGCCCGGGCCTAGGGCAGCAGGATTTTAGGGGTGGCATGCTGCCCAACCACATTCACATTGGTTCAAAAACACTGGGGATGCGCTGAAGATACAATTATTTTTTTAATTTCCCCAATCTGGAAAATCCCCATTGCTCCAGTCCAGATGATGAAAATTCGCACAACAGGGGCAATGAACGGCAGTGGGCCTAGGGGCGCCCACGATGTAAATCCGGCCATGCCTGTAAGCCTACAAATGTATTGTTATTGCTACTTTTTATTACTCATTTGTCTACTTTGGCCCTCATATGTATATGTTCATATTCCAGTGTCTCCTTCAAATTAATGTATGGTTGCTAGGGTAATTTGGACCCCAGCAATCAGATTGCTGAAATTGCAAACCAGAGAGCTGCTGAATAAAAACCTAAATAACTCAAAACCACAAATAATAAGAAAAATAAAAAAAACAACTGCAAACTGTTTCAGAATGTAACTCTCTGTATCATACTAAAAGTTCATTTAAAGTTGAACAACCCATTTGAAACAGATAAATATGTGTTTAGTATGATGAATCTCTGAATTAATTTTTACCCTAACAGACAATGGGGCAAATTCGCTAAAGGGCAAATTTTTGCCAGTGACCGATTCGCCGCACTTCACCAGGCGCAAATTCGTTACCACTAAGCTAATTCACTAAAATGCATAGTTGCGTTTCAGCAGCCGAACGCTAGCGAATTTTTGCTACCGTTACTTTGGCAGTGCGAGAATTTTATTGCGAAGTTTTGCTAGCATTCATTTCTGCGCAGTGAAATGTTGTTAGTACTCTTACACTAAGGTCAATTTGAATAGTACATTAAAGTCGGATGAACATCTTTATACACTTTTTATTACAAATGTCCAAGGAAACATAATAAAGACAGAAGAGATCCTCTATTGCCCTAGACATGAGCCCAACCTAAAACAAATGTGCCTCAAATGTATGGAAAAAAATGTTCACACAAAAATATTTAATAGTTCGGACTTGTGAAGGCAATCCCACTTTAAAAAAGTAAAAGTTGCCAGCGTTTTTTACATGAATTTCCGGCATACAGGCTATGATGTCACTGACATAAGATTGATGAAGATGTAGCTTCATTTTATCAGTTTGCCTGGACTGAGGTGGCGAAGTAAACTCTGGCGAAAGAGGTAACGTTCAGTAAAATTCACATCTTAATGAATTTGCGGGAGTGAAACGTTGCCTGGCGATAGGGTGGGAACAAATGCTGCTGACAGTCTAGTTGTTAGCGAATTTGTAATGTTCCTGTGGATAAGATTTCTGGGGAATTGACGTTAGCGTCGGCCACTTCGCCCTTTAGTGAATCTGCCCTAGGGTTTTGTATGACAAAATAGAAGGTGAAAAGGAGAGGGCATGAATAGTAAGATAAAGTATAACAAGTAACAACACTTGGGGGCAGATTTATCAAAGGTCGAAGTTCAAAGTTAAAAAAACTTCGAACTTCGAATTCAAAAAGACCAACCAAATGGAGGTCAAAGCTTTTTGGTCGAAGTGGCCCGAATTCGATCTACTTCGAATTGTACGATTTGAAGTAGCACAACTTCAATTCAAAGTTTTTTTTGCTTCGACCTTCGATCTCCCAAACTCCCCCAATTGCCTCCATACAGGTTCCAGGAGGTCCCCCATAGGCTAAAACAGCACTTCAGCAGCTTTTAGGTGGCGAAAGTCGAAGTTTTAAAGAGACAGTACTACAAAAAAATTTAACCTTCGAATTTCTACGTTTTTTCAACTTCAAATCGAAGTATGACTATTCCCTAATTTAAGTACACAAAAAATAGCTCAAATTTAGAAGTTTTTCACTTCAAAACTTCACCTCGACCTTTGCTAAATCTGCCCCTAAGGGTTAGGGCACACCTGGAGATTCAGGGAGATTTAGGTGTCCGTTTACTAAAGTGCGGTAAATCTGACTTTAAGTTTCCGCATGTTATTGCTGAGAATATTTTTACGGCAGAATATTCGCAGCGACTAAACAGCGATACGCTCAGAAGTCGTTGCGATCACTTGCGGTAACTACATAAGGAACCAGCTTACGTTAGCGGTAATTTCAGCGAGCTGCAAATTTTCTGGCGAAAAATTAAGTTTTTGCGAATATTTATGCTATAAAATAGTCTTGTTTTATGGCAGTTATTATGGCAAATTTTTACTGTGACATTTATGGCCAGAAATACACCTTCAAAACTCATAGGGGCTAATTCACTAAGCGCCGAAGCGCTGAACGCTAGCGTCAATTCGCTAGCGTTGGGAATTTTCATTATTTTGCAAATTCACTAACGAATGCTGGCGTAGATTCACTAGTGTTACTTCGCACCCTTACACCTGGCGAATTTTCGATACGGACGTAACTACGCACGTAACTACGCAAATTCACTAACGTGCGCAGTGTACTGAACGCTACCTTTTACGCTAGACTTCCTTCGCCACCTCAGACCAGGCGAAGCGCAATAGAGTAGATAGGGATTGCTTCCAAAAAAGTTAAAATTTTTTCTAAGTCCCAAAAAACGCTGGCGTGTTTTCTATATTATGGGTGATATGGGGCTCCCCTCCTTCCCCCCTACATTTCCTAACTCATGGCAACTTATCTATACAGTGGGCACATGTGTAGGGCAAAAAAAAAAATTATTTGATGTTTTGAAGGTTTCCCAAGCATTTGTAGTGATTCTACGTATTCCTCCATTGAAATTTGAATTTGCTGTATGCAAATTAACCTTCGCTAGCGTAACTGCGCTTCACTTAGCGAATCAACGCTAGCGCAACTTCGCAACCTTACGCTACTACCCCTGTGCGCAACTTCGGATTTTAGTGAATTTGCGGAGCGCTGGCGAAACTACGCATGGCGAAGTGCGCCGAAGCACGGCGAAGTTGCGCCTGGCGCAACTACGAATCTTAGTGAATTTGCCCCATAAACTTTATTGACTGATGATAATACCATCCAACAACATCACCAGAGTAACACCAATCAAACATGTCTGCATCATATAAACCCTTCTGCCAATAGAATCATATGAACAAGAAATCATACCAGTCAATCTCTTTGCTTCATAGAAATGCACAGTTTAATGTAGCCAATCACAATGAAACCAAAAAAGTGTAGAGGCTGACGAATCCTTGGACTGTGATGCCGCTGCCAATAATACACCTCTGAGCTGAAACTGCTGCTGTTGCACCAGATAGAAGCAGAAGCCAAAACATCCTGTCAGCAATAGCTACAGATCTCTCTCCTGTCAGCAAAGAATGATGGGTAAAAAAAAAAAAAACAGTATTATGGGATATTTCCTGCCCCTTGAGAATTTTCTGGCGAAAAAAATACTTTTACGCCACTACATAGGTGGCGGTAAAAGTTTGCGAATATTCTGGCGTTAATTTTGTCTATAGCACATTTCGCTGTTTAGTGAACCATGTGTTAATGTGTACGTAGTGTTATTTTCAGCGAATGCGATAACTGCCGAACAATTATTCTTCCGCAAGAAAATTCGGAAATTTATATTTACCGCAGATTAGTAAACTGGCGATAACATATTTGCCGAAAATTCTGTCTATAAATTGTGCTAATATTTTTAACGCACTTTAGTAAACGGACCTATTAGTCGCCTGGCGACTAATCGCCTCTTCTTTATGGCGACTAATCTCCCCGAACTGCTTCCCCGTGTCTTCCGCTGGCTTTAATGAAAAAAAGCCTGCGCCAATGCACTCGCGGCGCTTAGATTTCCGAAGTCGCCCAAAGTTTCCAACTTCGAGCAACTTCGGAAATCTAAGCGACGCAAGGCATTAGGAAACTTTGGGCGACTTCGGAAATCGAAGCGCTGCCAGTGCATTGGCGCAGGTGTTTTTTCATTAAAGCCGGCGGAAGACACGGGGAAGCAGTTCGGGGAGATTAGTCGGAAACACAGACACAAAAGGAAGGCAAATAATACAAAAACTAAAAAAAAAATACTACAAAAACTCTAAAACAACTGAATTGAAATGTTGAGAAGAATGGGGCATAGTAAAACATACGAAACATTAAATTAAGAGATGAACTAGCCCTTTAAGGATAAAACATTTTCAGGGTAAGTGTGCCTTTATGATCAACCATAAACATTCATAATAAAGTTACCAACTGCTGTATTTACAAATACACAAACACAAATCAGGGAAGATCCAGTGCTCATCATAATGAGATGTTTATTGTCATGATGTAAAGAACTGCTCGCCTCTCTGCCTGACTTCAAAGTATTTGTGAAACTGCACATATTTCAATGATATCTAAACTTGTAATGGATGATTTAGAACACCAACCATAACAAGCCATAATCCTCTCCCTAAAACACTATCCACAAATATTTCAACAGCTGCTGCATATGTGCTCAGAATGTTTATCATACTCCAAAATGGTGTTTTATATGCATTATAGCGCACTGAACAATTTATTCCGTTCTTAGATAAATTATAAATGCACTCGTTTTATCCCGAGAGTACGGGGAATTTAATGTTACCATGGATCTGCTTAATCATTAATAATCTGTTTTGTGCAGCCATGTTCCTAATAATACAGCTTTTAAAATCCTCCTTTTTGCAGTTTTTTCCCCTTTATTTTATTCGACCAGCACGGAGCATGGAGAAAGCAGAAGCCAGTTCCCACAGGCAAAATAAAAACAAACAATTTCCGAGGAACGACTTTTATGAAGGGGATAGTCAGGAAATCCAGAGTCCATTTTTTGGCCCACCCATCTCAAGTATGTTCCCCACTTTCCTGTCACGAAAGGCAGGAAAAGTGATTCAGCTTCTAATACACTGACTCCATGGAGAATAACAAAAGCAACAGGGGCCACGATAGATATCTCCTTAAAATAAACACTTTCAAACACACTGTGCTTTTGTAAATTTTATCGGCTTTACCACAAGCTAGGGCCTCAGCGTGATGGATACACCACGGATTAATATATATATAGAAACAATTTAAACAACATAGTGAGAAAATTCAGTAAACAAATACCTCCTACGTCTTCACCCCCTCATTTTCAGCACACACAGGCCTTATACCAGCCCCTCGGAGCTGGGGCGCCTTATTTTTCCGCAGCATTGCATAATAAAGCAGCCAACATCGAGGGGGTATAAAATGTTTACATTATCTGCATTTGTGCTGTTGTCAGCAAATGTTCGGTTTCCTTCCTGAATTTTGGAAAACATCTGCTAATCATCCCAACACATCATCCTTTAATGCAGACTATCACTCACGTCCATAATTCTGTCAAGATTGATGCTTCATTAAGTCCAGCGAAACTATTTTTAAGAGAGAAGAGGAAAACATGAGAGAAAAGGCTTGCAGCTGGGCTTGTATGAACAGTATAATCATTCTTTACTCTTTGCTAAACCCCCAGTAATCACACATATACCATCTTTACTATCTCAGTGTCAAAAAAATAGAAATGGTCACATTTGTTTGTGCAGTGTGTAAAGTGCAATTGCTGCCATATTTATTACCCAAAATGCTTCAAGTTTTTCCCATAATTCCAGAGTAACTGCAACTGAGAACAGATTTGAACCCATCACAATGTGTCCAGTACGTCAAAACAAATGCAACTATGTGTGTAGTAGCTAATCAAGTGCAAGTGACGGCTAGCATTGTCAAACTCAGCATTGTGTTTCTTCCAGCTCCCTGCAATAAATGCCATTTGTGCCTGATTCTTTGAGGCATATACTAAACTGAATTTCTACTTGTCTGGTTCCAAAGTTCAGCTCCATTCGACAGGTGTATTTTCTCAGTACATCTTGTAAAAATCTTAAGTATACTGTTAAGAGAGAAATGTGACCAAGCCCAGGTTGTTGGTCCGGCAACACACGCCCGAGCCTATAGTTGAAAAGATCTGTTGGTGGAATGCCATTCAATGACTTGAATTAAGCTGGCCATAGAGAATCGAGGATTCGTGCGATTTTTGGACAGTGTGTGAAGAGTCCCGACATTTTTCGTCCCATGGAGAACGGTTGTTTGGTCGATCGGACAGGTTAAAAGATTTCTGTCGAACTATCATATCTTTGCATCTAAGGGCAGCTTTATACACCCAGTCCCCAGTGCAGTCTATTGGCGCTGGGTGGGGTTAGGGGCATAACAAGTGGGTTCTGTATGCAACCCAGGGTTGCACTCATTTTAAATCCATCCCCGAATGTGGTCAATATTCTCCCGGTGTAAATTCTGTGAAAATTCACCTGTGATTTTTTTTCAAAAATAGTATTGAGAAATCACTAGAGAATTTAGAGTGTCATTTTAAATGAACAAATTTGTGCTTTGTGAAAGTAAGAACTGGGGTTAAATGTGGATTCAACAGGTTCTGTTAAGTTTATTCATCAAAGTTTATTCATTTAAGTTTCTCATAGTCTGGCAAATAATTTAAAACTGTATCTGTAAGCATCTGTCTCTACTATGCTCAACAACAAAAAAATGACCACACCAGGGCTTTGCCATTTGTCACAGCTCATATTTAAGAAACCAATACTGGGTTATTTTGTGAATCTTTTCCACATGTAGTAACTTCAAGCGAATCTGTTCTTTTGTACTGTTCTTTTGTACTGACACAAGTGCAAAAAAAGCAAGTCTCCAATAAAACTTACATATTGAAGTCATTGTTTCTGTCTAGCGAAGCCTTATGACCTGCTACAGAGTTCAATGGGAGAGCACGACCAGGAGGCCTTATATATCAAATATCATTGGTTACATCCCGCAGCAGACCAAACAGCAGCTTGTGGTGAAAATAATGAAGTTAAAACATACTTTCTGACACATTTTGCATTGTTCCATTTTGATCTCATATTTTATTTTATCTGCCAAAATGTAGGATTAAATTAGTTTTCTAAAGGTTGTGTGCCATTTCTAAACTGATGGTATCAATTCTTTGTATAAATATTTATTAGGATAGAGAAAGAAGTATTTTCTTCGGCTCCTCTGCTTCAGAAAGGGCCCCTTGGCATGAAAATATACCCTGCAGGACTTTGTTTTAAGTGCTGAGGAATGGATAGTGATATAACAAAAAGTGGGTTAATAGAAGGTCTGCTTCTTTGAACCCAAAGCAACCAATCAGATGTGTGCTTTCAAACAGCCGACCTGCTGATTGGTTGCTATGGATTACAAGACAAGCTTTAAACTGTTTATTACATTAATAGAAAATGTATTGGGCATGCACACTCAAAGTAATTTTTTTACAAACAGGAGGTATGAGAAAAAATTCTTTATATTTCAAATAGTAAAACATACATCAAAAACATTTTTGCCATTCAGTATAGTACATGTACACCAGTATAAGCAAAGATATACATACCAGCCAGCAAAGTATTTCGAGGCAAGAAAAAACACCACAAGAAACGGATACACTTGCCAAGGATGAGAATTTCTATTGAGTTTTTGGGTACATACTATGGGTGTACCTTTGGGCTAATTGATTGCACCTCACTTACATTCTATATAAGAGGAGTGGTAACATAATGTACTCCTTTGTAGTCGAGTTTGGAGTGCCCTCCATTAATCTGTATTTTTGTATGTTTATTACATTAACCCAGGGCAACAAATAATTAGGGATGCAGCGAATCGAGGATTCGGTTCGGGATTCGGCCTTTTTCAGAAGGATTAGGCCGAATCCTTCTGCCCGGCCGAACCGAATCCTAATTTGCATATGCAAATTAGGTGTGGGGAGGAAAATTGCGTGACTTTTTGTCAGAAAACAAGGAAGTAAAAAATATTTTCCCCTTCTCACCCCTAATTTGCATATGCAATGCAAATTAGGGGTCTGATTCGGTTTGGTATTCGGCCGAATCTTTCGTGAAGGATTCGGGGGTTCGGCCGAATTCAAAAAAGTGGATTCGGTGCATCCCTACAAATAATAGTTGTAGCCTTCCTGTAATAATAAAGTCATTGCATTGTATATGATAAGGAAAGTGTTCATTATGATCTTGTACAGCTGCTCACATATTACTTTAATACGATATCTGTAAGAGCTGTAAGAATGTAAGGGAAGTGCAGGTTAGAAGGAAGGATAAAATATATGTCAGGTTGATATATATGTTAAGAAATAAAGTATAGTATAGTAATGTATAGTGTAAATAAATCTGTATATGAAATTTCCTGCATGTCAACTGAAGTAGAGCGGAGTGGGAAGACAGTATTTAAAACTACGAAGATACAATTAGGGGCAGATTTATCAAAGGACGAAGTAAAAACTCGAATTTGAAAAATTCGAATTTCAAGCTAATTTTTGTATACTTGGGAATAGTCCATATTCGATTTGAATTTGAAAAAAATATCGAAAATTGATGTATGTATTTATATACTGTGTCTTTAAAAATTCAACTTCGACCATTCACCATCTAAAACCTGCCAAATTGCTGTTTTAGCCTATGGGGGACCTTCTAGAACCTATTTGGAGTCAATTGGTGGACTTTGAAAATCCAAAGGTTTTTTTTTGCAAAAAACTTCAAATCAGATTTGATTGAATGCGCTATTACTTCAATTCGTACAATTCAAATTCAATAGAAAATGGACCTATTCACCCAAAATTATAGGAGTGCAAAAAATCTCCCATTACTTCAGCATTCGACCCTTGATAAATCTGCCCCTTAATGTTAACCATACGATTTATGTTTCTTCTGTGTCTTTACTATTTAAATATTCCATATTTGCCCATTTCTTAATACGTCAATAAGCATGATATATCTGAATACTTTATGCATTCCATCCCTATGAAATATACATGGGTTATAAAAAAAGAATCTACATACTATAGACAGGCAATTCAAATTATGCACGCCCTGAGCATTGTACAAAATGTTACAGATCGCAGGCTTAATAAGGAGCCATTAGTGATCTTTTCATTAAGCTTTAAAAAGCCCAGCAAGAACTCAATTTAAATGAGATGTTACACCTCAGGATGGGCGACTGTGGACCAGAATATCATTAGTGCACTTTTTCACAGGCGTATAATTGCCCCATGCTGTAAACATTCTTCTTAGGTAAAATGTACATATATTAAATTGCTTGCTGGCCATTTGGCCCCCCTGTTGTGCATTTAAGTTCTCCTTAATAACATACATACTCTATAAATTGCAAGGTTATGCCTTCCAAGCAGTAACTCAATCAAATGCTAGCAATCAAAAACCATAGCTAAGAGGCACCAACCTTCTATTGACAACCCTTTCCTAGTTCCCCTGGGAACCCTGACTCTGCTAACAATTAAACCTGGCTAAACAAAGAGTAAAGTAATTAAATTAAAAAAAGTAATTAAAAATAACAACAACAACAAAAAAAATATTGTAAGATGGCAACATCCAAATAGTTATGTCTAAGTATAAATGGATACACAACCTTGGCATTATTTTATGGTCCCTCTTTATATAGAGCATGAGGTTCTTCAAGCTAAAGAACCTATAGCTTCATCTGAAATTGCACTTCAACCCTATGGGCCATCCCAAATAACAATTGGGGTTCAAACAGCAGCCTGATGTACATGCCTATTATGTATTAAAAGTAACAGATCAAAGTAACCCTGTTGTAAAGTTGTAGCTTGTGTTTTCATTCATGCTCTAAGCTGCAGGGGTCACTTTGCAGAACCTGTTAATGTTAATTAGCACCTGTTAATGGAGTGCAACAAGACTGCAAGCAATGATGATAGTTGGCTCCTCAGAAGATTAGGAAAATGCGCAGGTCCCAAGCATTCTAGATAATGGATCCTATACAGCAGTGATCCCCAACCAGTAGCTCGTGAGCAACATGTTGCTCTCCAACCCCTTGGATGTTGCTCTCAGTGACCTTAAAGCAGGAGCTTATTTTTGAATTCCTGGCTTGGAGGCAAGTTTTGGTTGTATAAAAACCAGATGTACTGACAAACAGACCCTCCTGTAGGCTGTCAGTCCACATAGGGGCTACTAAATAGCCAATCACAGCCCTTATTTGGCACCACCAAGGAACATTTTTGTGTTTGTGTTGCTCCCCAACTCTTTTTAAATCTGAATGTTGCTCACGGGTGAAAAAGGTTGGGGACCCCTGCTATACAGGTATAGGTCCTGTTATCCTGAATCCTCTGGATAATGGATCTTCATACCTTAAAGGGGTTGTTCACCTTCCAAACACTTTTTTTTCAATTCAGTTGTTTTTCGATTGTTCCCCAGAAATAAAGACTTTTTTCAATTACCTTCTATTATTTATTTTTTTACTGTTTTTCCACAATCTAAGTTTAAAGTTGAATGTTCGTGTCTCTGGTGTTTGAGTCTGACAGCTCAGTAATTTAGGGGAAGACTCTAAACTATTACAATTTTGCAACATTTAGTTGATACATTTCTCAGCAGCATCTATGGAGTATTAGCAACTATTGTATCAATTCAGCTGCCTGTAATGAAACCCAGAGATTCTGCTAACCAGGGACAAAGATAAGAAATGTATCAACTAAATATACCCATTTAGAACAGTTTACAGGGTCTTTAAACTTCAATATTAAAAAAACAGTCACACATAGAAAATTGAAAGTCATTGGAAAAAGTCGTTATTTTTGGTGCTCTATCTGAAAACAACTAGTTGTTTGAAGGTGAACCCTTTAAGTCTACTAGAAAATTATTTAAACATTAAATCAACTCAATAGGATGATTTTGCTTCCAATAAGGACTATTCATATCTTAGAAATTTGGACAAAATGTAGTCTATGGAAGACAACAATGATGTTATTCAGAGTTTTCTGGATAAAGGGTTTCCTGATAACTGATCCCATACCTGTAGTCTGAGCCTATTGGTTGCTAGAATGCTAAAAAAAACAAGTGAAAATGGTAATACTCCAAACAAATTAATAAACAGTCAGGTAAATGTTATTAATAGGCGCTTTTCATTATTATGAAGCCCCTTTTTCAGAGTAAGTTATTAAGGTGGTACAGGCAAACAGGCATTATTTATAATATCATTCTAAATGACTGGATTCTGGATCTTTACCAATAAAATGATACATGCATTCTTACATTTTTTTTCTCTGTTGTTAATCAATCCCCACTGCTGATTATCAACGAAATGCTTTTGTTATGGGTTTAATTCTTTTTGTTACATTATAATTTGCCATCACTGTCAGTATCAGTCTTTTTAATGTTCACATTCTCTCTTCTCTTGTCACTTATATTGAAGACAGTTTGGCAAATACATTTCTCACTTTTCTCTGAGGCTTGCAGGGAAATATTTCATTACATGTGAAGATCCATGCACTGTAAATATTTCAGCTTCTCCTGTACATGTTTTTCGGATTTATGCAGAGATTGGGGGCGGCTCTGCATACGTCTTGCAGAAAGAAAGTAGGTCATGGTGAAAAGTGGATGCATTTCATATTCTAAGAGTATTCTTAGATCATGTAACATGCTATATACATATCTATATATAGTTATTATATAGGGAATGATATATACCCTCTATTGTAAAACATAAGCATATTGTCACCAAGTTCCATGACCACATAACGTACAATACTGAAGGTTGATTGCGTTTACACAGGTGACATAATATTGCTTATAATTTTACAACAAGGGGAACATTATTTGTTATAATACACATGGTTCCATTTCTGAGAAATAGGCTGCTAATTAGTCATACAATATATTAGGGTTTATTTACAGCCAAGCTGAGATTTATATGTCAGATACCTCCGTGATAAATGATTTCTGCTTTGTCATAAAGGTATTTTTCCCCTTTCTTATAGAAAGAATTTATAAACAGAGCAAAACTGGATTAGAGATTAAATGATGGTTCTCCAGAAAGAAACAAATGTTTATGGGAGACAAAGGAATGTCAGTCTTAGACTGACAGATACGATATCTAGGTAACAGGCTATTAAGAGTAGAAAAGAATAGTAGAGTAAAGTAAGGTTATTGATGTACCTTGTTTGATCATATGTTTGTAAAAAGAGCATTTTTTAAACACAAAAATCAACAGAATTTTGCAATGGGACAATATATATATATATATATATATATATATATATATATATATATATATATATATATATATATATATAGAGCAAGGATTTACTATAATGTCCTTCATCAATATGCATCTCAGTAGCCTAAAATCAAATTCATACCATAAATGGGCATACCCAAGTAAATCAATACCAATCAGTATGCAATTAGATTTGGTCAGCCTAGACAGTTAAACAGCATTGGTTGTCATCCAATGATGAATTCTTGGAAACCACTGCACTGTGGGTAAAAATATGGTGCCCGTGTGTTAAGTGTAAATGTTGCACACTCTGGATTGATTTCATCTGCTCGTTTCTGAATTATACCATGAACTGCTATCCAGTCCAACATTTGTAACTAAATATACAGGTATGGGTTCCGTCATCCTAAAACCTAATATCAAGAAGGCTCCAAATCAAGGGATGGTTATCTCCCACAGACTCCATTATAACAGCTTGAATTTTTAAAAAGTATTCCTTTTTTACTCTGTAAAAATAAAAGGTGCCTTGTACTCAATTCTAACTAAGATATTACTAACCCTTATTGGAGGCAAAACAATCCTACTGTGTGTTATTCATGTTTAAATTATTATTGTTATTGTCTACTAATGGTTTACGCAGAGATAAGGCTCGCAGGTCCACATAACGGAAAGATCCCTTATCCAGAAAACCCCAGTTCCCAAGCATTCTGGATAATAGGTCCTTAACCTGAACTTGCATGGTGGCTGGGGGTCTGTTAATAATTATTTGGATTGCCATTTACTCTGGTTATGGATTTTGTAGCAAAAAGTCCAACAGAAACAAATGTGTGTAGAGGGTTTGAGCAGTTATGCCACAAACATGTTGGGGAGGATGACTGCTTGCTTGGACCTAACAATTGGATCTTTGCCCTGGGCCCCAGTCCCTTATAACGATACGGGGGGGGGTCTGTTCACTTTCACTCCTTTTCTCCCTTCCTTCGCTCTTAACACATTTACTTCCCTATACTCCATATCCTTATTCTGAAATCAGTGATGGGTCAAGGGTGGGCGACAGTTTTCCCCCAGCTCCAGCAAGATACTGGGAGTGGTTCAGTGTCGGACTGGCCCACTGGGATACCAGGAAAAGTCCCGGTGGGCCCAGGTGTCAGTGGGCCCTCATGCTGCTAAGCATTTGCCCTATTTCATGGACATTCCCTATTTTTATGAGAACAAAGAGGCTAAATAGTTGGAAAAATAGAGTATAGTATGTAAAGAAAACAGACTAGGAGAATAGAGGTTGAGTGAGGAGAGAAAGAAATATAGTACTAAGAGTGGGCCCCTGGTCTAAAATTAATTGGTGGGCCCCTGGTCAAAGGTGTTTAGGTGGTCCCTGGTGTCCCAGTCCGACACTGGAGTGGTTTAAAGAACAACAGAGGATTAGTGGGTCAGGTTGTGGCTGGGTTATCACTAAGTGGGTAAGGGTCAATGAGTACACAGAAATTCTGTAGCAGCTACTACTGTGGCTACTACTGAGGCATGCTTTTCATTAGAAAATGAGAATACTGTGTGTTCATTCTTACAGGAGCAGTGTGTATTTTATTATTATGTCTCATTCCCTTTATGCTTTGGCTCATTTATAAAGAATGATTTGAGCACTTGAGCCAGTCAGGCTTTGACCTAAAATGTACCGAAAGGTGTCTGACAAGAAAAGCCGGCTGGGAGCTTTAATGGCCCATAGCATACTTAAAACCCCTAATAATCAGATCACATCGCTGACTTGAAGCCTTGTGGCAAAAGTAAATGATTGCAGGGTTTCAAAGTGTGCCCATTACCTTGCTCTAACTAACATTAACAAGATAAGAAACAAAGTAGGTTATTAGTCTGAGACCTATTCTTTATGGATTTCCTGCCACTTACTGGTAAGATAAACCATCAAGACAGACTGCATTTCACCTTTCTCCAAAGTAGCATTTCAAGTTGTTTTTCTTTGCTTACACTGCAGTCTGATTTCCAAATTGCAGAGTAGCTGAAACATAGAGGCAAAAGTTTCATAGCAGTTACAAATGATTTGGGTATCTATGGAATGTGGCAAGTTGTTTATAGAGAAAGCTAAAGGGAATCCCTAGTGAAATTAGAGTTATACTGCTTCTTTTTGAAGTCGTACTGATACTTTACATCTGTGGCCCCAACCTTTTTTTACTTGTAAGTAGGGTTGCCACCTTTTCTCACCAGTAAAACCGGCCTTCAGGTTGGGGGTGGAATCGGGACAGGGGTGACGATGTGCTGAAATGTTTTCCTAGCATCCTTATGCTCATGGAGCTTAGAAAATGTGCAACACAATTGTGGCTAAACATGAGCACTTAATCAAGTCACATTAGGGTTGGCCAACTTACAGCCTTGCTGCTTTGGAAACTACAGCTCCTAGAATTGCATGGCATTCCTAACAGTTTGCTTGACATACCCACTACCTGCTAGGCAATATCAATCTTCCAGGTGATGGCTCCTTCAAACTGGTCTCTCCTGGGAACATCAACCTACCACACTCCTTCATGGATTTTCCACTTCACAGGTGCAAAATCATAGCCTGCCAGAGGTAGTTCCAATGTACCTTGATTGCCTCTCTAGTGAAGTAACTAATGAAGGGACACAGCTAACTCCTCATCAAAGCCTCAGATTGCTTGTCAAGCTAACTTGTCTCAAGTCCCTAGGATGATCTGTTAAAGGTCTAGCCTGACACTAACTATGCATAGTCTGATCAGAGGTACCTAGCTTAGTTATTGCCCATAAATGTTTGCAGCTATTCATAAATACTTACTCAAGCCAAAATTGGGATGGCAATTGTAATGCCAATCATTCAGCAGCATTCCTACCTGCTGGCTGACAAACCTGCTACATGCTGGGCAGTACCATTAGGGATAGCCCCATGTTCCCTAACTCAGAGAGATGTTCAAGATGCTCAAGACATTCTTACCATAATGAGGCCTTCAAAAGAGGCCCATTTTGGATTGTGTTGAATAAAAAATATGCAATAAAAGATTTCACCAAAGGTCAAAATGAATTCTATTTCTAATCCTAAACTGCAGGTTCATATTCATACCCTGCCTGGGTAAACTGTGACTCTTATCCCTTCCATCCATCAAGCAATTTTTGCCCTTATAGGAGAAATCAACCTTTAGGGAAAAAACTCCTACGCCCACCCCAGGTAGCCCTCCCTCCCTCCTCCCCCCAGGCTAACTACCCCTCCCCCGGGGAGATGCCCCATACTCCATACTTACCCCTCGGCACAGATTCTTCCAGAGAAATTCCATGCGTCCATCTTCTGGCTCCTCTGTAAGGTGACTGGGAGATCAGTATTTCTGCACATGCGCAGTTGGAGAAGTTTGCCGATTTGTGACAACTGCGCATGCGCGGAATTACACGGAAATTGCCGATCTCTCAGTCAGCTTACTGAGGAGCCAGAAGATAAACGCATGCAACTTAATCTGCGTGGAGGGGTAAGTATGGAGTATGGGGCATCTCCCCGGGGGGTTGTTAGCCTGGGGGGGCGGAGGGAGGGCTACCTGGGGTGGGGGGTAGGGTTTTTTTCCCCACAGGTTGATTTCTCCTTTAACCTGTTTGATCCCCCTCCGAAGTGATGTCACTTCTGGTCCATGAGATCACCTCCGGTTTTGTGGTCCCATGTCAGGTGATAAGTAAATCCATTGGGGTTGATTCAGGTAGCAGGTCTGAGAAGGGGACACGGTGGTGTGTCAGATATGAGTCAGGTTGCAGGTCAGCAGGTTTGAGTAGGGCACAGTTCTGCCCGATAAGTCCAAACGACAGACTCTATGCTGAGGTTCAGATGAATTTAAAAAAAAAAACATACTGAAATCCCAAACCAAATCCTAGATGCCATGTATCCTTAATAAAAAGTAACAGTAGAAAATTCAATGCTACATCTCTGTTTAGTCTCTGGATAAAAAAAGGCTGCTCATGTAGTGTTCCAAACTGACCCCTGTAGCTGTGCTACATTTGCAGTCCTGTATTAATCACTGAAAATTATCTTTTGACATTGACAACTGTTTCAGTTGTATAGTTATGAGCAAGAGACTTAAATGGATTTGAAACATACCATTGGGTGTCATTTATAAACACTGGGCAAATTTGCACCAGGGCAATAACCACTGGCAACCAATCAGAGGTTAGCTTTTATTGTTTTACCTGCAGTTGGTTGAAAAGCTAACCAATCGTTTGTTACTGCCCAGATGCAAATGTGTGCAGTGCTAATAAATGAGCCCCAATTAACCTTTAAATAAATTAATACATAAAAGGGTTAAATGTCACTGCATTATAATTGGAAACATAATAATAAAAACGAAAGAGTACTTTCCCTATACAATACTGCCATTGATTCTTATTTTAAAAACAAATATCTAACAAAAGATGGAGAGAGATGAAGTTGCTTTGTATTCGAATGCAGAGAGAGCTGTGTATTAATAATGAGAGCATCCTATGCCTGCTCTGCTTTCAGATAATGGACTGCCTACACATACATTTTTAAGTGTAATGACATTCCTGCTTATTAAAGACCTCTCAGCTGAAGGGGCAGCATATTATGAACTGGATGAACCATTCATTTTCTTGGATGTGTTATTCAGTATTTTATGCTAAACTAGCAATACACCATCCATTTTAGTACAATGATCCTTATGTTCAATAAAACTGAAGTGCTGCACCATAAATCATTTGAGTCATTTATTCTACATTAGACACATTAGCCATTATATTCCATAATCTATTACAATAAGGTGGATTTAAATGCACCCCAAGGAACTGCAATAATAACGTGAGAACCAAATATAGCAATTAAGGATAAAATATGCTTAACCTAAACCCGAGCTTGCTGCAATGACAGCTGTGAACTAAGAATGGAACGAAAGGCTGGTAACTGAACTTTTCTAATACATTTCAACTGATGGAGGGAATGGGGAAATTTAGAAGAAAATGAATACAGAAGCCGGTGGTAATCAACACCAAAAATGATTCTGAAGCTGAATACAAATTTACACAAATACCTCTGGAACGCAGGAACACATACACTTTGATATCTAACGTCTAACTAATATGGCTATACTGATCCATTTCCACACCACAATAGTGTGATGTGTAATATTTCTTATTTAAAAACGATGGTAAAATACATACATTGACAGCACCAAGCTTTAGCACTAATGACTCTCCTACAAGAACACTTCTTCTAAGGTTGCTCATAATAACCGGAGCAAAGTCTGAGCAGGTCTAGTAGATCATAGCAATCAATTAGTAGTTCAATATTCCTGTTCTCTTGCAGTTAGAATAAGGAATGCACCAAATCCAGAATTCTTTTCGGTATTTAGCCAGGATTCAGCAGGATTCCTCCGAATCCTTGTGTCTGGCCAAACCGAATCCTTAAAATCATGTGATTTTTCGTCACGAAACAAGGAAGAATTTTTATAGTAATTGAGCAGGCACTTCTAGGAACCAGTCTTCCAGACAGACTTTTCAATTAAAAAGTATTTATTTATTGGAGAACACTAGGGGGCCCATTTACTTTGCTAGAGCGAAGGAATAGAATAAAAAAAACTTTGAATTTCAAATGTTTTTATTTGGCTATTTCGACCATCAAATTGGCTACTTCGGCCTTCGACTATGACTTCGAAACGAACGATTCAAACTAAAAATTGCTTGAATGTTCAACCATTCGATAATCGAAGTACTGTCTCTTTAAAAAAAACTTCGACCCCCTACTTTGCCACCTAAAACCTACCGAGGTTCAATGTTAGGGAAGGTCCCCATAGGCTTCCTACCAATTCTTTGGTCGAAGAAAAATCGTTCGATCGATGGATTAAAATCCTTTGAATCAAACGATTCAAAGGATTTAATTGTTCGATCGAACGATTTTTCATTCGATCGAACAATTTGTTCGATTGATGTTGCCCAACCACACCCACATCGGTAGCCTAAAGGGGAGGGTACAGGGCTGATGAATGGCAACGGGCATAGGGGCACCCACTATGTAAATCCGGCCCTGCTCTGTACAGTCTGATTTTAGGAATAGATAAAATATTGGGTTTTATTTCTGAAATTGTGGTAAAAGGGAGTGAACAATTTTAGAAATGTTAATTCTAACCAAGACTGGGACAAATTGTGACTCATTGTATAATAAAGTAAAGGGGATATTTTACATTTCTATTAATATTGCATTGCTCATTTTATCCATCAGTTTAGCTCATGAATTTAAAAGAGAAACTCATTCAGCCATCTGAGGTATAAGTGGGCATATCTGCCAAATGAGTTCCTCAGCATCAATACAAAAATAAATCCACCAGTCTCTGAGCTTCATAAATCGACCTTCTGTTCTCAAATATTATTGTTTGCCCTACAGAAAGAATGCATTTAGCCTCCTGTGCTTGTACAAATCCATTCCCTTTGAAATATTTTAGAGCCAAACAGAAAATTCAGATACATTTAAATTCTTTTGTAAATTAGATGTACTGAATATAAGCGGTATCTTGTTTTACAGGTGAAATATTTATGACTGTATAGGAATGCCGACAGGGATTCAACAAACTTTAAACAAAGGCTATTTTAATCATGAAAAAAAATCACTGTTTGGCCATGAGGATAAAGAGAAAGAGATTCACCAGCACAGCATGATATTTGTCTCTGATAAGCAACTGTGGGGTCCACAATGCAGGTTTCTAATAAAATATGTATCAGGAGCTATAAAAACTACAGTGATAGGATGGGTTAGTAAGGAGAATGATCTCATGGTTGGGCATCTCCCACTTCACAGATAAAGTCGACTTTCAAGTTTTAACGCTTTGTTATCTAAACTGGCTGAATGCAGAAAATACAGTATTTTAATAGTTCAAATATTAAACTAGTTTTACTGTATTACTGTTTTACTGTATATTTAGGGTCTAATCACTAGTTCATAAAACCAATAAAAATGATTAATATGCTAATAAGTCTTTATTTTAATTGGGGGCCAGTGGAGTTATGTAAGTTTTTGTATAAGTTATGTAAACTGCAGGGGGCCCAATGATGTTGCTGAGGGCCCAATAACAAGTCATTCCACTGCTGGAAAGTTCATGTAGTTGCTGTTGAAATCATTCAATAACAAGATCCTAATATAAACATCTGATCGTACTCTATAAGTAGTTCATATCAATAATTAAAATGATGATAATTATGAGCTGATAAGTCAGTCAGTTCATTGGGGGGGGGGCAGTGGAATTTAACTTAGAGGTTTTTAAGTAATTACTTGTCAGGAGGATTGTATAGAATCCAGGATTCGGTTCAGGATTAGGCCAGGAATCCGCCATTTTCAGCAGGATTCGGATTCGGCAGAATACTTGTGTCTGGCCGAACCAAATCTGCAAATTAGGCGTGGGAAGGGAAATCATGTGACTTTTTACCACAAACCAAGGAAGTAAGACATTTTCCCCACTTTTTGCCCTTCTTGCCCCTAATTTTCATATGCAAATTAGGATTAGGTATTCAGACGAATCTTTCACAAAGGATTCGGGGGTTTGGATGAGTTTTAAATAGTGGATTCGGTGCATCCATAGCTGCCAGTAGAGTTTGTCTGCCTGGCCCTATCCCACTTTTTTTTGCTTGATACTTAAGCGTCTAGGAAAGTTACATACGTTTTTATGCAGTTTGTTGTAACTTTATACGTAACTCACACAATTTGCATAACCTTCAGAACACAGCCGGGCCTCCATTCGGACGAATATTTAATTAGGCCAGGCACAACAGTGCCCTCTCCCACATTATGGCAGCCCTGCCCACGTCACTAACTGAACTCTTCATAGACACCTTTCAACGTGGATCCCTGAATTGGACTGAAAATTTGCGAAATGCCAAAACGCGAAAGCTATTGAACATAAAGCTAAATAATTACATTGAAACAAAAAATAAAAACCGATTGCAAATTGTCTCAAAATATCTCAGTCTACATCACGTTAAAAGTTAGTTTATAGATAAACTGACATTTTATTGGCGTTTCCTTTAAACTAGGGGAGGGGTTTATAACACAACCCTTTTGTATTTCCTACATGGTCTGAATAAATGACTCACGTAACCTGTTGCGGCCTTGGTGCAACTGACCTAAATCAGCTTATGCATGGAGCTGAATATTGCATGGAGCATGAATATTTGTTGGAGACGAATCAGTCTCTATCTCTCTTTTTCATACAAAAAGGATTATAAATAAAATAGCCTTTGTGGATTAAATCTACACGGGTATAAATGAAATAAAGATACATGTGAGTTTTAGCCCCATGAAATGCCAGGATGGGAATGAAACTAAAGAAGAAAGTAATTAAAACAGATAGATGGTTTCTTTTACAAAGAACCTTCTTTGAAGCACCAAACTGTCAGCAGGCATTAGGATTTTCCCTAAAGTTACCAGAGCAATATGCAAATGAAGGAATTAGAGGACATTCCTCCAACTTACATTTTTATTAAAAATTCTCTTTTTTCCCTCAATAATAGTAAACGACAAGTGAACTTCACGTGAACCATAGGTCACGAAAGGATTTGGTATTGGCATTTTTAATCTAAAAAGTCTGGTGCCAGAAAATCAATATGTTTCAGTTGTGGCATTCGAATGCAATTTTCTTCATGTAACAGGCAGGCGTTTTTTTTTTTTTTTCGTTTGTTTTTTTTGTTTTTTTTAAATAATGAATAATTCTGAGCCCTACTATGAAACAAGCAGCTGTATTACAAGGTAATGACATCAATAACGCATTACATGTAAACAGAAAATGAACAAAAAAAAATCATTCAAGGCTCTTTTCAAACTGGTGTGCTTTTCATCAGTCCTATTACAAGTTTCATTCACATTATCGGATTGAACCATGCTGCATAACCAAGGTGCTGACAAGCCTTGATTACCCAATAACTTCTGTATTCCTTTCAGGCAGGTTCACAGAAAGGACAGGAATGCAAGGCCTTCCTGTGGGGCAGACTGCCTTCCACTGAGACCGAATCAATGAAATCCAATGCCCTCACACTTCTCTTCTCTAAACTGAGCCGTGCACTTCCTGTTTAGCAATTATGACGTTTCCTTTTTTGTTCTCCAAACTGATTCTGATAACAATTAATTGTGCGTGAGGGGAGCCAATCTAAACATTTCATATTCCTTTGTTCTCAATCCTGCAAAAGGAACACTTGATCCCTCCGTGTTCTAAATCTCTCCCAGACTATTTCACAGGCTCCTACAGTCAAATCCCCTTTTCGCCGGAAAGTGAATATTTTGTCCAAGACCTGATCCCCTCTCCTAGTGTTTCAACATTAAAGGGATACTGTCGTGGAAAAACATGTTTTTTACAAAATGTATCAGTTAATAGTGCTACTACAGCAGAATCCTGCATTGAAATCCGTTTTTCAAAACAAGAAATGGATTTTTTTTATATCTAATTTTAAAATTTGCTATGGGGCTAGACATTTTGACATTTCCCAGATGCCCTCAGGTCATGTGACTTGTGCTCTGATAAACTTCAGTCACACTTTACTGCTGCACTGCAAGTTGGAGTGATGTCATTACCCCTCCCATCCTACAAGCTGCTGTAATGTAAATAGAGCCTTGTCTGCTGAGCCTGTCAATTGAACAATAGGCAGGAATCAAGATAAGCTCCCACTGACACCACTTCAGAAGGACTGAAATAAGATAGTCCTGTGATCACTGCCCCCACTTACGTTTCAAAAAATAAATATAAATATATATATATATATATATATATATATATATATATATATATATATATATATATATATACACACACAATTCATTTTGGACACTGGAAAAAATATTTTATATAGATTATTATATTTGTTTACACAAAAATGAATGGCAGAAACACAGGAGTACACTCCCAGGACTGATGACAGGGAATAGAAAAAAAGGATAAAATAAGGACATACTTGAAAACCAGGAAAATTTAAGAGGAAGTCTAGGAAGGGTTAAAATAGCTCAGGAGAAAGGAGGCAGTAAGTAGTTGAAAAAAGAAGTATTGCAGGCAGGAAAGGAGCGCAGTGTGTGTGAGGTGGATAGCAGAGGGTTCTCACAGCTCCTTTACCTCATCTAGTAACCAGTAAAACTAACTAGGAAGGCAGCAAGGAGAGAAAGTTCCCCCTCCAAAGGAATGCAGAGATCAAACTTACAGAAGGGCAGGAGCTTTGATAGTGTCTGTGGGAGGAGGGGCTGCTAGTGCAGCTGTAGAGCAGGACGTAGGAAAGTGAAAGTAATTGGTTCCCTGCAAACCATGTGACCTCTCTCCTCCAAACATCACATGCATGGGCAGAGAGGGGAGGGGGAGTGTACAGCTAGATTCTCATGTCGTAGTGCGACCTGGCTTTTCATTACAGAGTGGCTGCCTCCAAGCACACAGGTAATGCTGTGCTTGCTGTTAGAGTAGCACAGGATGAATGTGTAATGAGCAGAAATGGAAGCCCCCATGACAAAATACAAACTAAAATAACTTATGCATGGATTTGTGGATTAACATTTTATTTGCCAGACAGTGTTTATGGATGTGTGTTTTTTATAAAAATGCAAAAAAAAAATAATTTTTTTTAAATGACGACAGATTCCCTTTAAGCACTGGAGAGGGTAAGCACAATTCACTTGAGAGACATATAGAGATTCTTGGTGTCATTCAGTCTCAAGTAGGATTGTTTCCCAAAGTTCCTCAGATATGAAAGAAAAGGAAGGGAACGTTCTGGAATTTCTTATTTGGCTGGGAGCATGGACATGATCTGGTGCTTATGGGAAGGGCAGTAAAACTCAATTGCAGATTTAATTTCTGACTACAGGACAAGGACATTCATATTACAAGTATGGGACGTGATATCCAGAACCTGGGGTTTTCCAGATAACGGATCTTTCTGTAAATTGGATTTTCATACCTTAAGTCTACTAGAAAACCAATTAAACATTAATTAAACCCAGTAGACTAGTTTTGCTTCCAATAAGGATTACTTATATCTCAGATCAAGTACAATATACTGTTTTATTATTACAGAGGAAAAGGAAGTATGGGGGCTTTTTATTTTGAGCTGTTGATGGTTGTACAGGTATGGGATCCGTTATTGGGAAACCCATTATCCAGAAAGCTCCGAATTACAGAAAGACCATCTCCCATAGACACCATTTTATCCGAATCCTCCAAATCTTTTAAAAATGATTTCCTTTTTCTCTGTCATAATAAAACAGTAGCTTGTAATTGATCCTCACTAAGATATAATTCATATTTACTGAAATCAAAACAAGCCTATTGGGTTTACATGATTTTCTAGCAGGCATAAGTTATGAAGATCCAAAGATCAATTATATTTACACCCCCAAAGCCAATGCTGGATAACACGTTTCATACCTGTACTGTAAATACATCTCACCCTATTTGGCTTTCACAATGGGCTTCAAAGAATATTTTAGAGAAAAAAATGACCATTTACCACACTCACCATTCGCCCTACTGCTTGGGAATCTGTATTTTAATCTGTATTTTTAAGTAACATACTGCAATTGTGAAATTCCATAGTTCTTCTATCTACAGTACTGCTTCACAAAATTCCATTTTCAGTAATTTGCTGGTAGAAAACATCAATGTTGGTTAATGACAGTAAATTCACCACTGACCTAGAGGGAGATAAAACCTGTGCACTGTTAAACATTATGTGAAATGATGTTACAAACAGGGTCAAAGCAAATGGTAATTGTGTTCACGAGTCCCAAGTCCTTCATGGAAACTAGAGGTGTCTACTCAGAGAAGTCCTCTCCTGAACATCCTTTTTCTGTTACTTTCCCCCAGGCACTGCTGTAATAATTTGCATGGTCAGTGTGGTACATAACACTTTGCACCTCCAGCAGAGTATCAGCATAGCGCATGCTTGAATTCAAACACAAAGATGAGATAGAGTTATACTTTAGGCCTCACAAATTGAACTCCTCTTTCCAATAGCCAAAATTTTAGATTTTACATAAGCATGGCAAAGTAACGATGTATATAAAAATAGTAAATTGAATAAATGATCTTCTTTATTGTAACAAGTCTGTTATATTATATTGTTGTTATTCTGTAATTCATGCTTTCAACTGTAATCTCACACTTCAAAAGGAAGAAAAGAGCTTCATGTATCAAAGGCAACTGACAAGATAAAAAGCAGATACGTCTGCAAACAATAAACAGCGAAAAAGGGGCATTTATGGCATATATTATTAGCAAGAATGAGACAATTAAACAAAAAATTACGAGATTTCAAAGAATAAGAAATACCCTCAAAATACCCTCAATAAAAGAAATTTATTTTAAAGGGTAATAAATAACCCTAAACGTAAATGTTGGATCCCATACATAAACCTTAATAGGTTGACAGTTTTGTGGGTATGATTTATATTCTACATAGAAAGAAGATCAAGCCATCCAAAAGTGATGTCACAGTTGTGTTGAAAACTGAAGGTTAGATCTATTATTAATTTTATGTTTCTGTTCCTCTATCTCCATCCTTAAAAGCTAACATCAACATCACAGCTCCGTGATTAATTTGAGATATGTAAATGGTCAGAGCCTTCTAACAATGAGACTCAATAGAGCCAAACTCTTGAACCCATGAACTATTCTTGGGTTATTAGAGGACATCTCAATGGTAACAAAGTGATCGCCCCCCCCCCTTGCCTAGTTTACGAAAATTTTTGTGTCTTGACACACTAAACTTTAGCATTATCAATGCAATAGTATCACATGCAGCGTCTGAAATTTTTCATATCTTGAATTATTATGGACATACTGCAAACTATGCAATTATTATGATAGCAGATAGTAATCAATACAACCAACTTGAAAAGTAATATGTTTTAACACAGAATAAATTGCAGCTCACTTTCAGTTAATAAAAGTAGCAGCATAAAGAAATACAATTCAGGGTATGCTAAATTCCTGAGGGAAATGTAAGGTTTTAGGTAAATCTATTGGAGCTGCAACCTTCCATGTTCCATAAGAGTTTCCTTATAATTAAAAATACCCATTGGACCTTACCTTACCTTCACAGTTTAAGCACCAACATGAATATAAACACTGATGTTTAATAGTTATGTGAAGACTAGTTTAAAACCAATGGGACTCGGGCGGGTTTGGGCAGAGGTCCACGCTGAACTTTATCATGTGCCCACCCCACTCGTAACTTTACAATGCGCCACTTCTGCCTCCAATCAGCACTTTTTATAGATTAGTGCCTGTGTGTGACACCCCTTCCATGATGTCAGTGATAAATAGTGAGCAGGGTTGGGGTGTGGGTGGTAAAGGGGCGGGTTAGGGTTGGGTCGTGCACACATTACTAACACTCAACTTTACTTTTCTCAATTTTTTTCTATACTACAAGTTCAAGCCAACAACATCAGACTTGTATTATTGAAGCAGTATCTCCCAACAAAACCCTTACCCAGAAATCTGGGGCCAGTAATCCAATGAATGTAAGAGATGCCTCCAGATTTTGGTCAATTAACAATGCGCAAAACCACATCCTTTGATTTTACAGGGGACAGGTCACGCATGCTGGGGGGGAGTTATACAGGGATTTTATATTCCCTTTAAATACAGGGAGAGTGAAAGATCTTGTACAGTAGAACCCCACTCAGCAGCCAACCTTCTGGTGAGCCTGAGGCAGCAGCCCAGATGCTACCCCCGTCTCCCACTCTTAAAAATCTGCGTCAGAGCGGTTGAAAAGGAGGCAGCATCACTAGTGCATTGAGCACAATTGCGTTCTCTGCACTAGCGGAACTGAATTTCTGGGTTCAGAAATTCAGCTCTTAAAGTTACTAGAGGTGGCTTTTTGCCACCCCTTGTAACTGGCTGTTCACTACCACCTGAGGCAGGGGTCTCACCTTGCCTCATGGCAGGAGCGGCCCTGACCCCACTTTTACATTTTTGAAGGGACCATTAAAACTAATGTAAAATTCTGGAAACCATAAAATCCATGAAGAAACTTTTTACTATTTATGAGAGCCGGATCATAAATAATCGATGAATAATCCAGGAAATTTATTTTGAGACACAAAATAGAGATACAAACTTTATTTGAGAAAAAAAATACAGTAAGATTTTTGTTTTTTTCCTGTTTCCATCTCTTATTAGAATGCAGTTATTCATGAGAATGACTCTAATCTTCTATATTGGTATGCGGCTTTGGAGTGAAGCAAAATGCCCTCTATCCCATCAGTCTGAAGCAGTTACAGTATCAGACAGAAAGAAAATAGATTCAGTCACGTAAAAACCAAGACCTTGATTCCTTAAGGCCATTTAATTAAAATGTATGGAAAGAAAACCCCTCAAAAAAGTGAAAGTATTGCACCTGACTCTTCCATCCAACTGAACAGCTAAAGGTAATAGTGTTTGGCCAAGCACACAGATGCGGTTCATACAAATCCATGCTTTATAAATGTCTTCATCTATAATTTGTAGTCGGTTGTCCAATTTTATCACCATCTGTTTAGTTTATGTCAATATAATTTGCTTTAATCAGTCACACTTGTCAATACTACCTAATCATGAAGCACTCTTCAATAATGCTTCTGTTCTCTTATTCTGCTATTGATGGACTTTACAAGTCATCTATAGGATTGTCCTTCATAATTCATAACTATATAACATAAGCATTTACATAGCTAAAATCATTCTGCAAATGGCTTATGTAAATGTTATTTTATTCCATCTTTTTATTCATTGCCACAAATTATTAGAAAAGTATCTGAGCTATTACTGACATTTTATTATTATTAGATGGGTTAGTACAGTAATAGTATATTTAACCCTTTAGTATGGCACACACAGGGAGCATAGGACAGGCAGAGTATGGCACACACCGGGAGCATAGTACAGGCCTATTACAGCACACACAGGAAGCATAGGGCAGGCAGAGTATGGAACACACACAGGGAGCATAAGGCAGGTAGAATAGAGCAGGAGACTGGGAAATAGTTCATACTTTGCTAGATACAGTAACACAATGCTAGTGCCCCTCCAGCTGTCTGTATGAGGTGTGAACAACGTGGGCACTTTCAGTCTGCGTCTGAGGTGTGAACAGTACAGGACTTTAGGGGTTTAAACAATAGAGGTGTCATTTGTGTGAACCTTTCTGTCTGAATTTGAGGAGAAAACAATGCAGGGTCAGTTAATCTCAGTACTGATACCTTTTAAATCTTCCACAAGGTAAGCAGTCACAGCAGCCAGACTTTCATGTGGGGGCCACACAAGGAGGGGCAGCAGGCAGTGTTGGACTGGCCCACCGGGATACCAGGAAAACTCCCGTGGGCCCAGGTGTCAGTGGGCCCTCATGCTGCTAAACATTTGACCTATTCATTGCCATTCCCTATTTCTATGAGAACAAAGAGGCTAAATAGATGGAATAATAGATTAGTATGTATAACTAAAGAGACTAGGAGAATAGAGGTTGAATGAGGAGAGGAAGAATATTAGTACTGAGAGTGGACCCCTGGTCTAAATTTTCATGGTGGGCCCCTGGTCTAAGTTTTTTGTGTGGGCCCCTGGTCTCCAGTCCAACACTGGCAGCAGGCCAGATCCGGCGAAGAAACCACAGAGGGTGGGTAGGGACAATGTGCATGCCGGGCCCCTGTGAAGATTTTTTGCAGCGGGCCAGGAGACTGCTAGGAACTCCTCGGGTGAATTCTATGGACATGTATTACTATATACAACCTAAGGAATTATATTAATCACCGAACTGCAGGATTCCTAACTTCCAGATTTGTTACACAGGCCAGCTTGAAGGCCTCTTAAACAGGTCTTGTCACATTAGATTTCATCCATAAACAAAAAAAAGTATGGCTGTACTGGCTGTTTAGCCCCATATTCAGCTTTAAAAAATTATCCAAATATTACAGACTTGCAAGATCCATCTGTCACATTATAGTTTTACACAGTCCCACAAATCCTTGCAAAAGGCTGATGTTTTGATAAAATTTTGGCATTTTCCACTAACGATTACATTTTTTTCTATACTATCTCGTGACTTCTACCAGAATGTTTTCATCAGGAAAAATTATTTGTATTGAGTTGACAAATCACTGTATAAATACTGTAGTTTGTCAGCACTAGCAAAGTAACTTGAATTCATTCCATATTGATGGCACTGTCACCGACGCAAATGAAGAAAAATAAATACTGAAAACCTTTTTTGAGAGGGAAATGATATACCCTTTCCAAAATACATATTTATATAAATATTTCATTTACATTTGAGAAGTTGTGACACATATTAGGATGTATTGAAGTGGCTTTAACTGTAGACAGGAAATCTTCCATTACAGCAGTCTCCTGTCATTTTTCATTGCCCTTAACTATTTAAAAGAAATCCAGGAGGTCCAGACGAAATCCCGTTTTTTGCACTTTTGCACCCTGCTTAGCAATTAGCACCATTGATACAAATCTTTGCCTGATAACTTTTCAACCTACTAGAGATTTAGAATTAACCAACATAAAAATCAGTATAAACTGATTTAGCTCCCTGGGGAAATAAATTAACTGAATTAAACCAAAGCAGCCAGAACAAGTGCAGGTGTTAACTTAAATTGTTTTGTCCTGCATTTAGCACCCTAGATACAGGACATTGTGCTCCATAATGCTCCACATTCCCTTCTACCATGAATACACTGCTGAATACTTTTTGCAGTGCTGTATTCATAAAGGGTGGACTAGGCCTAAGGCTTGCTGACAGGTTAAGGATTCACTTCGGCCAAAAAGTGCTGCTTCCTGCACCTTGTGCTAAATTTCTAGAGCAAGACGAAGAGCAGTGCTGTGACACAAGTACTGTACATGGATAGGATTACAGAGCAGAACGCATATATATATATATATATATATATATATATATATATATATATATACCCTGTATATATATATATATATATATATATATATATATGTATGGGATCCGTTATCTGGAACGCCTTATTAAGAAAGCTCTCAATTAAGAAACGGTAGTCTCCCATAGACTCTATTTTATCCAAATAATCCAAATTTTTAAAAGTGATTTCCTATTTCTCTGTAATAATAAAAACAGTGCAAGTATGAGACCTGTTATCCAGAATGACTGGGGTTTTCCAGATAAGGGATCCTTCCATAATTTGGATCTTCATAACTTAAGTCTATTAGCAAATCATTTAAACATTAATTATACCCAATAGACTGGCTTTGCTTCCAATATGGATTGATTTTATCTTAGTTTGGATCAAGTACAAGGTGCTGTTTTATTATTACAGAGAAAAAGGAAAATTAATTATTTGGACAAAATGGCGTCTAGGCTAATGGGTTTCCATATAATTAAGATATAATTAATCCTTATTGGAAGCAAAACCAGCCTATTGGCTTTATTTAACGTTTAAATGATTTTCTGGTAGACTTAAGGTATGAAGATCCAAATTACAGAAAGTTCCCTTATCCGGAAGACCCCAGGTTTTTATTCTGGATAACTGTACTCCTCTTGTGTGTCACTATACTAAGTGGTGTGATTTTACTATTATAAATGAGCCCTTATGCTTTTGTGGTCCATCTGAAAGCATAAAATACTCCCAATTCAGCAGATGCATGTGCTATACACTTTTCTGCTCTTAACTACACTTTTTAGTTTTTATTTTAGTCATGAAGTGAAAGCATAAAACTTACTTGTTCTTTTGTATCTTAGTTAAGAAACAATAGTTCTTGTTTAGCAGCATGGTGACAAGCTTTTTAGTGGTAGTCAGGGGAGCAAAACTTTTTTTTTCAAGAAGTGAAATTCTGATGAGATTTTACTGGCTGCTTTGAAATGAACAGTATAACGGTTCCCATTAATCACGTTTATGTTATTATTAAAGCACTTATTATAATCCTTATAGAAAAACATTTCCTAGTTAGAAAGTTTTTTCATTTTAATTACAGAATACGAGCATTACTGAAATCGGTTGATCAAACAAAAAATTTAGCAGGGGCCGACTGCTACATCAACATATGCTCTCAGTTCCATGGCTTTCCAGATTTTCTAGTGTATTTTACTATTGCTTTTTGTCTTTGGTATATAGTATAGTACTAACCCCACACACACACACACACACACACTGATATAGGGAAAAAAAATCCTTTTGGTACCCTGCACGGTCAAGCAATGTTTTCCTATACAGGTATGTGACCTGTTATCCAAAATGCTCGAGACCTGGGGTTTTCCAGATAATGGATCTTTCCGTAATTTGGATCACCATACCTTAAGACTATTATAAAATCACTTAAACATTATATAAACCCAATAGACTGGTTTGACCTTCAATAAGGATTAATTATATCTTAATGTAGATCAAGTACAAGCTACTATTTTATTACAGAGAAAAAGGAAATTGTTTTTAAAAATTTGGATTATTGGTATAAAATGGAGTCCATAGGAGATGGCCCATAATTGGGAGCTTTCTTGATAATAGATTTCTGTATAACACATCCCATACCTGTACCATCCTCAGCAGAACAATACAACTTCTTAAAGCAATATTAGACAACTTCCCAAAAGCACTACCCTCAGCAATACATTAAAATCTTCAATTGGCTACTGCAGTGCAAGAGTGCCTTACAAGGGTACCAGCAGGCTCGGACTGGCAATCTGTGGGTTCTGGCAAATGCCAGAGGGGCTGCACTATGGTTCCATAGAAAGTTACCATATAGTGGGCTGGTAGAGGGCTGTTTGGGCCTGTGTACTTGGAATGGCAGGGTCTATTTTGATTTTCAGTCCAGGCCTGGGTAACAGCAATGCATTACATTCTCTGAGGTCCCCTGCAGTGCAACACAGCTCCCAAGTGTCCCTTCAAATGCATCACTCCCAACTTCTTAACACCTTCTGTAGTATATGAGCAATACATTTCTCTACTGAAAGTTATCACAGCCCCCCCATATCTTTACACAATATAGATAAACACTCACTTGAAGGCTGATTTATCATGCAATGTGCAAAAGACAGGTGTAAGTTGTTATACTTTACACAGCATGTGTGTGCCTGCACAACAAACTGGATGGCAAGGACCTACACTTCCCCCAAGAATACTTTCTGCTATACATAAGGGACAGGTGGGGGTAGGCATGTAAGTACCCCTGTATACCCTCTTATTCAGTGATGTAAAGGGGTGGTTTACCTTTAACCTTTAGAATATTATAGAATGGCCAATTCTATCAATGTTTCAATGGATCTTCATTATTTATTTTTTTTATAATTTTTTTGCCCTTTTCTGACTCTTTCCAGCTTTCAAATGGGGGTCACTGACCCCATCTAAAAAACAAATATTCTGTAAGGCTACCGATTTATTGTTTTTGCTACTTTTTATTACTCATCTTTCGAGTCAGGGCCTCTCCTATTTATATCCCAGTCTCTTATTCAAATCAATGCATGGTTGCTAGGGCGAGTTGGACCTTAGCAACTTGCTGAAATTGCAAACTGGAGAGCTGCTGAATAAAAAGCTAAATAACTCAAAAACCACAAATAATAAAACATGAAAACCAATTGCAAATTGTCTCAGAATATAACTGTCTACTGCATACTTAAAGTTAACTCAAAGGAAGCACAAGGGGGTGAAGGGTGCAAAAGAATCCTGTACTTACCACCAGCCCCATGGTACAGGTGCAAAAAAAATGTGTGCCCTGAACACAAGTTTTAAATGAGTATTAAGGGTTCTTACAGCTGTTTTAGCTGCGCTCCCTTGAGTTCCGGTTTCATGCATTCAGCTGCAGGGGAGCGCAGGAGTAGAAGCACTGAATTCTTTTCAATGGGGCTGTACTCACACAGACGCATGTAATCGCAGAACGCAGGTTGGGACACAGCATGTTGCATTTTTCCTGCATTTGGCGCGTACATGCATCTGCATGAGTACAGCCCCATTGAAAAGATTTCAGTGAGTCTAGTCCTGCGGCTGAACGCATGAAACAGGAATCCAGGGGAGCGCAGCTAAAAACGTTTGTCTGTAAGAGCCCTAAGGGATGATTTGCACCCCTTTGTGCTCTTTCACTTGCATCCAGCGCATAATTAAATGACAACTCCTGTTACTTTCATTTCTTCTTTCTCAAATGCTAAAAATTTTTGAAATTGCCATTCATAATATGATCTGAATATTAGAAAATAATTAGTACTTTACATAGTAAAGAGTGATTCAGTGAGTTTTCCTATATGAGTTATGGCTTTGGATAGCATTCAAGTAAGTGCGGTGTTAACATTAGCTCAAGTGGCCTTCAAAAGGCTCTCTGCCACCTCTTGGCTCGGCTAACAGAGTCACTTGTTCCAGCGGCCTTTAAGGCATTCCTCTGATCTGTAATATCCAAACCAAAAGGAAGAGATTATAAAGCACAGCCCTGGTAAATTTAATTTGAAAGTGAACTAATGTGCTAAAACGAAACAGAAAAGTGGGAAAAAAAACCTGAAATAATTTAAATCATTAGTGGGTTACAGATGATACTTCTGAGAAAAGAACAAAAAAAAAAGATGCTCTATTGTGGCTCTGCTATGTGCCTTTGAATGTAAACATTGTTCTAAAGACCATTTTTTTCTTGGGCGATCTTTAAACGGCAATAAATTAGACCTTGGGCAGCCATACAAGCTGCTACTAGATGAGAATGTGAATGTGTCTGTAGAAAGGACTGACTTTCAATCAAAGTCTATTGAAAGAATAGTTGCATTTTCTAAAGAAGCTTGTTGTGCCTATTAACCAGATTACAAAATAGGCCATTTCCGTGATTTATGGCAAGTTGCTATAGAGATCCTGTTGCAAAGACTGGCAGGTGAAGCCCGTTCTCTGGAGTTACTGCTAGTTACTGTGGGAAGGAAACAGCGGCATTGAATGACTTAATAAACAAACGAACCACGCTGGGTCAATTACTACTTATAAACAAACAGTGATAGTTCCATCAAACCATTAAAATAATAGGTGACCACATAATGTTGCCCTTTATCTCATACAAGTCACAGTGAAATATTCCTCTAGGTGTTTTTACACATCCGTCAATGCAGCACACATAATAATGACAGTGATAATGACAGTTATCAGACTGATTAAGTTCAGTCTGCTTCAGTGATTTTATTGTAATCTGCATTCATGGTTATTTTGTATCTGGCAGGAGCATTATTAATATTTATTTGCTGTTACACCAGTGTCCGTTACATTTATAGGGAAGTCTTTTAAGAGTGATGCTCATCATGTATTTTTTCCTCCTTAAATAGGCAGTTAAGTATACTGGTATAGTTAAATAAAAACAAGAAGTAACATGGATCCATTTATTACATGGATAGAATACATTAAATAAGGTTAATATCTAATTAGTAAACATGTTACAGGTATGGCATCTGTTATACAGAATGCTCAGGGGCCTGGGGTTTTCGGATTAATGGACCTTTCTGTAATTTGGATCTTCATACCTTAAATCTACTAGAAAAACATATATAAACGTTAAATAAACCCAATAGGCTGGTTTTGCTTCCAATAAGGATTAATTATATCTTAGTTTGGATCAAGTGCAATGTACTGGTTTTATTATTACAGAGAAAAAGGAAATCATTTAAAAATCAGGATTATTTGGATAAAATGGAGTCTATAAGAGATGGTCATTCCATAATTATGGGATAAGGGATCCCATACCTGTACATTTTAGCAAAACAAGAAACCTGTGGCACAACTGATGTGGTTGATTCAGTGATCGGTGTTTTATTCAGCTCACAAAACAAAGCGGCTTTGTTTTGTGAGCTGAATAAAACACCGATCACTGAATCAACCACATCAGTTGTGCCACAGCTTTCTTGTTTTGCTATATACAGTTTTTTGGGCTTTGGGCAGCTTTGGGCCTGACACCTGACGGCACCTGACACCAATCCGGTGATACAGACATATAGCAGCACTCCAATTTTTGGGATACCTGTACATTTTGACACAGCTCGCTGTGGGAAACCTAAAATTTCCTCCACATTCAGGGGGGAGGTTTCTCCAGAATTCCCATTCATCAGCAGATGTACTTGCACACGAGAGAGAGAGAGAGAGAGAGAGAGAGAGAAGGCATGATAATGCTATGGTGCAGCTATGAATAACCTCACTATGCTCAACATTTGCAGTCTTAAATAACCCTGAAAACTCCAGAAAATGCTCTATGTCAAAAAAACTAACATAGACCCACTAACTAAATAAACGTTTAGTAAACTTCTTGGAGATATTTTCAAAAAGTTTATTACCCACTACTGATTGCTTCCCTTTTCCTCATTCAAGTCATTGAATAGCCCAAATGCCATTGCCCAAAAGGCAAATAATAAATATGTACTGAATTTCAAACTTCCTCATCATTTAAACATCAACAGGATTGTTTTAACACGAATATAGATTCATTAAGCTTAGCTACCATGAAGTGCAAGGCGACATTTTTATTACAAAGAAAAAGGGCATCATTTTTAAAAATTTGAATTATTTTTTAAAATTGACACTATTGGGACATGGACTAGTATTTCAGAGCTTTTTGGATACTGAGTTAGCCGCAGAATATTTCTTTAAATAATATCACTGTAGTCTTTTCTTCAGGCTGCATTTGCAGTAATGAATCCATTTTCCTCCAATCACGATTTGATATCCTGCTTAATAGGCTGTGATTTGGAAAGGCATTCGACAATAAAAGAAAGTTTGTTCCTTATGATGGAACGGAAGGAATGTTCCGGCCTCGGGCTGTAGACATTGGACACATTTTTAACAAACATCTTGTAATAATTCCCAGTGAATGCAATAACACCAATTGAACACCATCAGTAGACTGAAAGCTGCCCTCCTGCTGAACTCGAACACACGGCCAGTCCTAACACGTTTCACCTTTTTTTCACTCTAGAAATGTTTGCTTTTCTTGCCAGTATAAACTAAGAATAGATTAAATCTATGTATGTTGCCAGCAATTGCAACCAACCAATCTGAAACTTCTCTTGTATCACCAGCCTAGTTAAAAAAATATTATCCCCGACCAGGGCCGGAACTAGGGGTAGTCAGAAGAGGCACAGGGCGCAAAGGTAGAGGGGCGCCAGGCACGTACCTCTTCCGATGCCTTCCCCTAATTCCAGAAGCTGTGGTAGCAGTTTTATCCTCTTGCACTTCTTTGCGAGCGTGCACCCATGCGTCCCCTGGGAATGCGCACCTGCGCGTCCTCTGGGCATGCGCACCCGCACTTCCACTGGGCATGCGCACCCGCACTTCCTCTGGGCATGTGCACCCGCGCGTCCTCTGCACATGCGCAAACAGGGGGAGCGCCGTAGTCGGCCAGGTAGCCTAGGGCGCCCGCCCGACTTGGTCCGGCACTGTCCCCGACCAAAGATGCGAGCTAATAGAGCCAGCACTCCGGTTGGGGGTAACAATAGCTTTTTTTCTTTTTTAAAATTGCCCCCTGCCAGTGCTACGACACTCGCACCGGGACGGAGCTCCCAGTGCGAGCAGGCAATTCAATCAGAGTTCATGCGCATAGCTCACTTATGACATCATATGCATGCACATAATATGCAGGTTCCAGCATTCACTCATTATGCCCATGCATGTGCCCAAACATGGCTGCTCACACAGGAACTCCCTCCCAGTGCGGGTGTCCTAGCGCTGGCAGGGTGCAATTCTTTTTTTTAAAAAAAATACTGTTACCTCCAACCTGAGTAGGGGTTCAATTAGCCCGCAACTTTTCATTGGGAATAATATTTTTTGGCAACAGGTGTCCTTTAAAGCAAGATCAGGCAGCAGAACCCTTATTAATAATGTTTTCATTCAGCAAAGATGTATGTGTCAATGAAAGTGCAAAAAAAAGCTGCAACATAACATATTGTTAATAAAAAAATACGTAGAGCCATCAATCACGTACCAGATCCTTTACATATCAGTTGTGTTTGGGACTGTCTGGATCTGGAACAACACATGGAGAATAAGGCTTTTGTTATAACCATATGCTTGAGAGCACGGCATGAAGAGAAACAGACAGACTGCAGGATTTTGTCTAACATTTTCCACTCACGGAAGCATATATATATATATATATATATATATATATATATATATATATAGATAGATAGCTAGATAGATAGATAGATAGATAGATATGTAAAGTATTGCTGGACTTCACTTCACTTGTTCAGACCTAAACTTGCCAAGAATTGTCTATATTTTGAAGGACTCTACCTTTATGCTGAATTAATCCCACTTCCGCAACAGCATGTAATAACATGGAGATATTTTATTAATATGAGATTACTGGAGGAAGATGCCAGAAGAGTCCCAATAAATCTGTTTAGAGTCCTCCTAAATATGGGATCAACTTAAACTAGTTTTACTACAGTTACTATTTATTTGTTTTTAAAGGAGAACTAAATCTTAACTAAAGTAGGCTAGAAATTTTGTACATCATGTTTTGGACTTCTGTATCAGCCCAAGGCAACCGCAGCCCTTTAACAGTAAAGATCTGTGTCTCCAAAGATGCCCCAGTACATACCTCCCAACTGTCCCTTTTTCGTAGGGACAGTCCCTCTTTTGACAGCTCAACCCGCAGTCCCTCATTTGTACTGGATTTGTCCCTCTTTTCTCTGCACTGAACAGCCAGAAAAAGAAACAAAGTTTCTCACTTAATTGGCTTTTAGCAGAGAGCCCAGAACAGCTAACAGGTGCAAATAAGATACTTTGTAACAATTTTGAGACACAAAAACACAGTTTAGATAAGGAGAAATATTTTCAAACTTTCATAACCTGCCAAATTTTGTAAAACAAACATGGTAATTAGGGTGTGTGGCCACAGAAAGCGGTGTGGTCAAATAATTGCTGCACTACATGCGGAAAAAAAACTTTTGTCCCTCTTTTTTCTTCCAAAATGTTGGGAGGTATGCCAGTAGCTCCCCATCTTCTTTTCTGCTGTTTCAATGCACATGCTCTGTGCTTCTGTCACTTACTGAGCTTAGAGACCCACTCACAATATACAGTACTCATAGAATAGAAATGTCACAATATAAGGCTGATTAGTAATAAATACAGATAATAAATACATGGCAGCATAGCCTTGTAGAATCATCCTATATTATAGACAACCCTCATTTTCTGCTTGTAAATTTGTAAAAATTCGCTGACACAAAGCCTGCGCGAGCATGCGCAGTTGGGCCTAGTCAGGAATTGGGCATGCTCCTGCAGGCTTTGTGTTAGCGAAGAGACCCTAAAGAACACAAATGGGTAGAAGATGGTATTGGGTGATTTTTTTCAAGGGCAGTTTTTAGTGTGGGGAGGGAAAGGGGGGATGGCAGGCAGTTAAGGGGGGATTTAGCTACTAGGGGGTTAGTTCTCCTTAATTCCTAATCAAATATTAAAACATCAAACATTATCGCCAGGGACCATAGTAGGTGTTTAAGTGCCTGCTCAGACAGACTTCAGGCAGAATTAAAAGTATATTACGTATGATTTCTTTAATAAAGTCTGGTCAGCTGACACTCTCTGTTGCTTGTTTACTTTTCAGTGGTAGAGATGCTTTTTTTATTTTAAAGAGGTAAGTTTCCTTCTCATTTTGATTTAACTGCTCACATGATGCCTATCTCCTATAGTTCACTACATGTGGAACAGGAGAATAGTGCTTCACACTACTTTACACTTTTAGGATAATGGCACACATGGCTAATCCAACCCACACGTGTCTTGTGTTTAAGTGATGTGCAGGTCAGGAAAAACTCAACTTGCACTCAATCCTAACCGACAAAACCTTAACCCGCACCTGCACATGACTAGCCCATATCTGGCAAGGAAATAAGGAATCCTTTATTGGCTTCATATACTATATAAATTACGTTGTTTGCTTTGTTTTATTCTAGTACAGAATTAAAAACACACTAGGGCAGATTAACTAAAGGGTGAAATGGCCGTTGTTAGCGACAATTTGCCAGAAATCTCATCCGCAGGGACATCGCCAGTTTACTAACAGGCATAGAGGACAATTCCCTAGCGAACAAAACTATCACTAGCACATTTGTGCGCCCTATCATCAGATGAACAATCGTTACTCCGCAAATTCACTAAAGTGCGAATTTTATAGAACGTTGCCTCTTTCGCCAGTTTCCTTTGCCACATTAGACCGGGTGAACTGATAAGATGAAACTACATCCTCCTCATGTCAATGACATCATATCCTGTTTGCCGAAAAGTCATAAAAGTTCTAAAAAACACTGGCATTTTTTCATATTTTAAAGTGGGATTGTGTTCAAGAGTCCTAACTATTAAAAAATTTTTGTGAACCATTTTTTTCCAACCATTTCAGGGGCATGCTACATTTGTTTTAGGGTCGGCTCGTGTCTCTCTTATGTTGTTATTTTGCTTCCTTGGACATTTGTAATAATAAGTAGCCACTTCAAACGTTTGCACCAACATCTCTAATAAAGATGTCTATACGACCTATATGTACCTGCCCTATTCAAATTGACCTAAGCGTAAGTGTACTAAGGACATTTAATTTTTCAAAATTGTAAAACTTCGCATATTAGTGAATTAGCTTAGTGGTAACAAATTTACGCCTGGTGACGTGATGTGAAGTGTGGTGGATTGTTCACTGGCGAAAATTCACCCTTTAGTGAATTTGGTCCCTTTTAATCACATTGGAAGAAACATACTATAGATTGTAAAAGTATGGAGTCTGTTATCTAGAATATTTGGGAGCTGGAGGTTTCAAGAAAGAAAGAAAGCAATAAATGAGTTTATCTATCATAAGTCCCAAACACTTCAGCAATATAATTCTGCTACCTTACCCCTCATTAAAAATGTAAAAGATATTTCTGAATGACTTACATTGCTAAAATTTTAATTTGCCTGATCACATGCACAAGCTAGACTCCACGCTCTCGACGAACCACTCATCTTCTAGTTGAACGGAGTAATTATTAAAGAAAGTAATTACTTTAATATACACATTAGGTCCCAGTCATTAAAAATCCTCCAAAACACAGCGACATGATGTCTCAGGCTATTAGAAAGCTTGGCAGTCACCCAACACCAACAATAGCTTCTAATTAATTGATCTCACCTCTAGTCTGCTATTGTTAGCCTAGTGCTGATCATTTGTTTGGTCTACAGATCCTATTGCCCCTTTCATTTGATTGTATTTGTTACTGTAACCCTCTGTATCTCTTTCAATTAAGCACAGGTTAAGTGGTTCAACCGCAAGAGAATAGGAGATAATGGCACCAATAAAAGTAATCTCTTTAATTTGCTAAATGGATTACAGGGAAACCCCAGCCAAAGTGAAGTCATACTGAAGCGAGTGGCCTTGACTTGAACCATCTAATGCTTAACCTTGTGGATGCCAAATGCTGAATAACAACATGTATAAAACATTACATTCCAACTGGAAGCCTCGCACTGGTTCACAGATACACGTGGACTTCACATTATATATAGACTTCTTTGCTTGGCTACATAAACACTACTCAGTTCTGCAAGATTGGATAGTGCTGTAATGGCCCTTCTTCTTCTTGTTACTGGGCTGCTGTTTGTTTGACTTTGCTCTTTGGGATCAGGAAGAAGAATATGGCCTAATTTCATTTTCAAATTTTGCCTTGTTTAAAGGAAGAAATAACAAAAACCATAGATATTTCCTAATGTAAAAAATAGGCAAAAATGATGTTCAGCACAAGCTCTATTTATTGCGCTGATGCTAAAAAAGGGGGTATTACTGTCCCTTTCAACCAAAATGAATGACCTAATCAGAAAAAGGGGAATATCTTCATACATTTCACAAACAGTGTAACATGAAAGCTTCAGACTTCATACTTCAAAATAAAAATAATATCAATAAATACTTAAAGTTCATACCAAACTGCCCCCATGTGATAAACTATAGTTGATCCATTTGCCTTATCTATAACTAAAGCATTAAAAACTGGCGATTAACCCCAATCATTTCTCTCCTTTAATCCACATCTTTTAACACTGCTAACTAGAGAAAAATGAGAGTTTGAAGAGGCAGTAAAGTACCATTCAAGAGCAACATGACCTGCCTCTTTATCGCTTCAAGATGAAATCGAAATTCCTACAGATAACACTCTGCATAAAGAAATGTTATATCTAAAGCATTAAAACAAGATCAGATGAGACAAGAATAGAAATTAAAGCACAATATTAAGGATTATGTTTTTAGTAACTCTAATTCTGCCTGTGGTCCTTTCTTTGAAACTTGCTGAAATTTAAAAAAACTAGCTAATGGAGCAATCTAAAGTCAGTCCCCAAATATTATCATGAGATGGTCGAAGCTAATTTTTCAAATAAGCTAAAATGTCCTCATGGTTGGGTGTAGTTGGACTGTTGATCAAACAAACCGAGGCAAATTTGCAGCAATAATTCTTTGAGGCTAAAAGTCAGTATTTTGCTAATTTCAGGGCGCCCCTAAGCCACGATCCCCCTGCATACATACCACCTGCTCGCACTTACTCTACACTTCTGTAGTTCCCCCAATCTCCAGTACTGGGGACTGGGTGTGAGAAAGATTCAAACAACTGTCAAAGTCTCCCACCCAGTCCCCAGTTTCGACGCAGCCTCCAAATGTCTGCCGCCCTAGGCCCAGGCCTTTGTGGCCAAACCAGAAATCCGGGAATGGTTAATATAGTATATAATACTCCCCTACTGTAATTTATAAAGTTATTAGATGTCACTGACGAGTCAAGTGACATATATATACTTTTTAATCATCAAATAATAATATTGCTTTGGCTATTGGCTACAAATACAGATGAATGGCAGAAAATTTAGATTAAACCTCCAGGAAGATCTTGGCCAACAGTTCAGTCATCTGAGATCTACTGGGGCCCAAAGCAAACGATCCACTAAATACCCAATAGAACTTACTGCTAGGCCGGAAATTATATAAACCACTAGCTGGCACTTGTTGAGGCCAGCTGGGACTTCATCATGTGAACAACTAGATGTCTCATGGTGCTAGTAAATGTTTGCAGCATCTCACACTATATAAACCACTAGACATGGGGTCCCCAACCAACAGGCTGCGCAGTGGACGCAGTTGATGCCCCAGTTGATGCCCCCCCTGGTCTTTGCAAAAAACTAGGGCTTTACACAGGTCCCTGGGGCAATACAGGTTGGGCACCACTGCACTAGACATCTCACAGCTCTTGTTTAATTGGCTTATATGCTGCTGCTCATCTAAAATGACAATTGTCTTTATGGAAAATGTATGGTTCCAGATCTTAACATAATGATCTCTTGTCTGATTTGCTATTGCATCCAATCCTGCACAATCTTGGCCTAAGTGCATTCTATGTTCACTCAAATCCTGTTATCCCCAACCCCAACCAGCTCGCAAGCAACGTGTTGATCACCAACCCCCTAAATCTTGCTCCTAATGGTCTCAAAGCAGGTACTTTTTAAATCCAGGCTTGAATGCATTTTGGTTGCATAAAAAACAGGTGTACTGCCAATCAGAGCGCTGCCAGTCCAAATAGGTGCTACCAAATAGTCAATCACTGCCCTTATTTGGTACACGCAGAAACCTTTTTCATACTTGTGTTGTTCCCCAACTCTTTCTATATTGGCTTTTTATATGGGCTCATGGAATGTGGCTCATGGGTGGAAAAGGTGGGGGACCCCTGCTCTAAGCAGCGTGCTTGCCTAGATGAAGACATTTTAAGACCATACCCACACAAACAAATATAGAATACAAAATAAATTATTTAATACCATTCTTAAAAACTGTATGCAATGGGATATTTATTAATTTGGAAGACTACCTCTGACTCTAAAGCAAAAGATATCTGAACCAAATATCAATGTAAAGTTTTAGAATATTTATGCAGACGTTCCTTTCTTTGGGTTTCTTCATTGAATTGGGATGGGTCAGGTATGTAAGTAGTCACATGTATTTTGTCCTTGATAAAGGCCCTAATGTTGGCCCAAAATGTTGGATACACAAGATGAATAATAAAATATGATGGTTCACTGATATTGGAGTGTGTGTTTTTTTTATGAAATATATATATATATATATATATATATATATATATATATATATATATATATATACTGATATGTTACTAATTCAAATAAATTCAAATTTCATCATGTGGATTTTATTAAAAATATTTGCTGGGAAATATATGGATAGGTTATTTTCAATTCAGCAAAACCAGACAACTATAACAGTCTGAATATGTTTCCATGGTTTTCTGCCTACAAAACTACTGATGTCAAGGAATGCTCTTGATATACAAAATATGTCTAGCAAATGAATCAGATGACAAAATATTTAGGCCTGATTTGCTACCTTTTGTGGCATAATTCCTTCCACAGTCAGAAAATGAAAAATAACATGGAAGGCATTATGGAAATATGTAATGCATTAATGCAAATTATATCATGGAAATTGGTTGTGAGTACTGCATCATCTAAATTTATTCCAACATACATTTTTCAGCCAAGAGAAAATTGAGTGTTATTTTATAGTCTTTTAAATATTTCTTGATTATCACATATGGTAACCATTTCCACAGCATTAATCCACTATAACTTTTGCCTATTCGCATTATGTTAGAGGAAGACAACAAATATGCAGAAATTCGTTTTAATGTAACAAGTTGATCTATTGATTGTGAAAAACATTCCAGATATGTCTTATTCTGCAACTGTATTCCTGAAATATTTAAGTGACTATTAATCCTATAAATTGTCCCCAACTATAAGTATGGGTATCTGCAGCTATAATCCTTTACTATTTTGACATTCACATATCCTAATTGTACTATTGTTCCTTGCCAATGCAGTTAGTAGTAGAGTTTGCCTTAATTCTGTAGCTCAAGGTATTTCTAAATTGTTGTAGTCCAAGTCAAGAGTCAAGCGTACGGGTGGTTCACCCTTAAGTTAACTTTTAACATGTTATAGACAATTCTGAGCAACTTTTTATTTGGTCTTCATTATTTAATTTTTATGGTTTAGGGTTATTTGCCTTCTTCTTCAGACTCTTTCCATTTTCCGAATGGGGGGTCACTGACCCCATCTAAAAACAAATACAAATCTACAAATGTATTGTTATTGCTACTTTGTATTACTTGTCTAGTCAGGCCCTCTCCTAATCATATTCCAGTCTCTTATCCATATAAATGCATGGATGCTAGGGTAATTGGACCCTAGCAACCAGATTGCTGAAATTGCAAACTGAAAAGCACCTGAATAAAAAGCTACATAACTCAAAAACCACAAATAATAAAAACATGAAAACCAATTGCAAAGTGTCTCGGAAAGAGGTCCAAGCATCAGGGTGTGCCCTCATAGAGCATACTTTTGACCTGGAGGCCAATGCACCGAATGCGAAAGTGTAAAAATAAGTGCCAAAAGAATAAATAGCAATAAAAATTCAATCAAAAAGTGCAGCAGTGTGCAGCTCCAGCCTATCGGCCAGATTTAAAAATTCTCTAGAAAAGCTGGGGTTTAAGAGCATCCATTGGTAGACAATATATTACACGCTAGGCCAATGAAATATCTCCTGGATATCAACTCTACCCCTATATATAAGCCCTATAATTATTTACCATTTAATTCATAGCCCTCATCCCACCTGCTGTTGGTAAGTGTTATTATTCATGCCTACTCCCCAATCACAGACCCGAATTAGTCACATTCCTCTGTTAAACAATAGCGAAGGGCTGAATTGCTGTCACACAGATGAAGAGCAGAGCCCATGAGTTTCGAGTTGTAGTTCCACAACAGCTGTAGGGGAGGGAGGTATAGGTTGAGGATCAGGACAAATCTATGATCTACCATAAAGCCAGCTAGGACTAAAATACTCCTTTAAGTATTCCTGTTCTCTTAATGCATATGCATGACAAATCAAAGAATATATTCACCACCAAAAACTGCTACATGCATTTGCAGAGGAAGGTCAGCTTACAAACTTACTTAAAATGAAATCAAACATCCTTCAAAATGTCAGCTTTCCCTACACCCCCCTTCTTATTCTAGTGATGTGCTCATGACAAGACATTTTCAAGATCAGTAACATAAATGCTACAAATGCCGTTTTTGCTTGTGTTCAGCTTTGTGTTTACTTCAGTTTAATTAAGAAGGAAATAACAAAGTGAGGTAAATAGATAATTAAGGTTAGTTTCTTCATTACAGAGGTTGCTACACAATTACAGATGCCAACAGTGCTCACACAGCGTTACCTTTGGAATCTAATTAAATATATCACAGTTGTCTTATTTAGTAGCACTCGAGTACATTATTTCCACCGGCACATTTTACACCTTGGAACAACGTGACAGCTCTTGTAACCCTCTTTCTGCTTAACGGCCCCAACACACTGAAGACACTCAAACGGGGGTCTGACAGGGCAAATATATAACATTTATTTCATTTATTGCTGCATGGGGTTTGTGAAATCATAAACATAGGTGAGAATCATGTCCATACTGACACATCACTGATAGTTCTGTCACCTGGAATCAACTCAGTAGTGTTACTGGAGGCACCTGCACACATTCTTCTTACAAAGACTTATATAAGTACTCTCAGTTACTGTTAAGATAACTGTACCAGTCCAAGGCCCTACTGCTCGAATCCTTACAATGTTCTGCATATCTGTAAATGTTGTGTATGTAGTTTGTACATGTAGGGACCCATATGCTCCCCTATGGCTTTACATGCCAACACTTCCTTGTACTCTGGTTGCTAAGCAAAAGCCCATGTGACTACTGTAGCTTATTAGCATAATGTGTACAGCGTATCACTGGCCCAGAGGCTGATGACAAGTTCCTGCCACTAGTGCTGGGCAGAGGGCGGGACTTCCTCTTTCCCCCTGTCACTCAAGGAGGAAGTGGTTGCTAATGAGAGTCTGGTGCTCAGACCCCAGTAAAGATAATGCCTTGGTAAAGTCAGGGATACAGGGACCCCGTGAATGAGGTGTAGTCATGACAGGGTAGTTCTCTGTACCAGCACTTTCTAGGAAAATGAGGCAGATAGAGCTAGTTTAGCAAGAGCAGCCAGGCTCCAACTAGGAGGGATAGCAAGGGGGTAGCTCTCCCCTCAGGCAAGACTGGTCTGTAGTGTAGGGATCACAGACTAATAGAGATTTAGGTTTAGTGCTTTCCCTGATCCAATGTGTGGGGATCCAGGTCACGGTACAAATGCTCTGTAAGGCTACAAATGTATTGTTATTGCTACTTATTATTACTCATCTTTCTATTCAAGGCTTCTCCTCTATTCATATTCCCATCTGTTATTCAAATCAATGCATGGTTGCTAGGGTTATGGACCCTAGCAACCAGGTGAAATTGCAAACTGGAGAGCTGCTGAATACAAATCGAAATGCGTCAAAACCAACAAATAATAACAAATGAAAACCAACTGCAAATTAACAACCCCTTTAAAGTCCACTGATAATATTTTGACTGGACCTGAGCTTCTATGGGGGGGTGCACAGTTTTACATTCAGATGCCATTGCATGCAGGCTATGTCACATGCCAGAGTGGCAGTTGGAATCAGAGGTCTAGAGACAAGTACCAGTGGCAGTTGGGATCAGTACTTTGGTTTGTCTCAGACCAGAGAGCATCTCTTGGTGATTTGCGGATTTCCAAGAGATTCAAAGCGATTTTACAGTGCGGAAAAGCGATTTTTATTTTTGCAGCGGAAAGCAAATTCACAAACTTTAGTTGAGGTTGCTTTTGAAGAAAGAAGAAAATCCAACTTTAGTCCAATATTTGAGATCTTATTGGTACCGTCAAGATGAAGAGACGAATCGACGACAGGAGCAGCACCGAGCAAAGAAGTGGGAGAAAAAGGAGCAAAAAGGTGAAAAAACACGGGAGCAGCTCAGACAAGGAGCAAATAAAAATCCAAGGAGGAAAAAGACCCCGACGCAGCTCCTCAACAGAACGTAAGTAGAACCGGGCGATTTAATACGTCTGCATCAACTGTTTTTTGTACATAATCCTAAAATATAATGAATCCTCATTGGTGGCAAAACAATTCTATTGGGTTTAAATTATTTTTTTGTGGAAAAAAGTATTAATGATCTGTATCAGTTAAATTATCTCAGTCTATTTTAACTGTCAAAATATATTTGTCAGTTGGTTATCTAAAGAAGTGATTTATTATATATTTAACTGTGTCTCTCTGTTAATCTGTATCAGTGTAAATATATATATCATATATTTGTTTATTATATCTATCTATATATACAGTAGATGTGTGATAGTAAATATCTGCATGTGTTTATTTATTGGTGTCAATATAAGTTTGTATCTGTTTAGTGAATAGCTGCTTCTATTGCAAAAACATTTGCAGAGAAGAATTATTATTCCTTTTGCACTTATTTTTTCCATTAAAGGGGTGGTTCACCTTGAAGGTAACTTTTAGTATGTTATAGAATGGCTAATTCTTAGCAAATTTTAATTGGTCTTGATTATTTATTTTTTTATAGTTTTTGAATTGTTTGCTTTTTTTCTGACTCTTTCCAATTTTCAAATGGGGGTCACTGACCCCATCTAAGAAACAAATGCTCTGTAAGGCTACACATTTATAGTTATTGCTACTTTTTATTACTGCTCTCCTATTGAGGACCTTTCCTATTCATATTCCAGTCTCTTATTCAATTCAATGCATGGTTGCTAAGGTAATTTGGACCCTAGCAACCCAATTGCTGATGCTGCAAACTGGAGAGCTGCTGAATAAAAAGCTAAATAACTAAAAACCAATAGCAAATAGTCTCAGAAAATCCCTCTTTACATCATACTTAGGGTAAGGTTAGACGGGCAGATTCAGGGCGACAATTTTCCTTTTCTGAAGTCACCCAAAGTTTACTAGTGAGGCAACTTCGGGCGACTTCGGAAAACGAAGCACCGAGATTGTCGCCTAGAAGAAGAGCCGATTAGTCGCCAGGCGACTAAATCTCCCCGAATCTCCCCATGTGCCTTTACCCTAAAAGTTAACTCAAAAGTGGACAACCCATGTAACTACTAATTATCATTCTTTAAATTTGTTTATAGCATTTCTCTCAGAAGGAGGAAGTGGATTAAAGAGGCCCCGTGTGGAAGAAGAGCTTCCTCTCCCAGTAGCAATCAGCAACTGCACCATCCATGCTGAGCTTGGGAGTGGAACATTCGGCAAAGTAAGTGCTGGGCTTCTGGGTAACCATACCTGTGTTTTCTAATTTAGTATTAAGGAATATAAGAAGCAGGGAATTCACATATATCTTTAATGACGTTTACCCTGACCTTTAATGGGGTTTAATTAACGTGGTATGGTGGCTTACCAATTTTATAATCACAACTTTGTAACTAAAAACCCTGTTTTTGTAAATACATGTACTTCCAGAGATGCTAAACTACTTATCAAACAGGGGAATAGGGAATGTGCATTGATCAATTTATATATCTTTACTGAGACATTAGAAATAACTGTTAAGAAAAGGCCAGATAGACCCTGGTCTAGAGGGCAAATATACGAAGCTAAAAGGCGGGTCCTTTTCATAAATGTATCACTAGCAAATGTCTTGGGATGAATATGTTTATTATATACAGATAGAATGAGAAACAATTTGGAACTGGCTTGTGGGGGAGTAGAACAAAAGTGGCCTATGGTGACAAAGGTAAATCCAGCCATGGATCATAGAAGTGAACTTCTAACATTTTATTTCTTATTCTGCCTTTTTTTAGGTATGGTTGGTATCTTTTCCTAACAGGAGCCAGCATATGGCCATCAAGGTCATCAAGAAGAGCGACAAGACCAACATGTCCGACATCATCACTGAGGCCCGGGTACTGAAGACGGCTGCTGGATGCCCCTACCTTTGCCAAGGTCATGGATCATTCCAAACACAGGTACAACATATCATCACTAACTTTAGAGGGTATTTCACATTTAGGTTAACTTTAAGTATTCCCAAAGAGGGCAGGATGTAAACAGGGTCACGGAATCTGCAGTGGAGTACCTGGGATACCATATTTGCAATTTTATCTAAGAATACTCTTACTATACCAGAGAACCACAAAATGTATATAAATAACCCCATTTACGTTTTTACATATTCCATGAGCTCCAAAGTAGTATTCTTCAGAAAATGCCACCTATAGCTTTCCCTTGGCAGTCTACATAGGAGGCTAGAAGAGCTAGCATTCTTACAGTTATTTTAGTAAAGGTCAAGGACAGCAACCCTGGGTGCAGGATGAGTAAAGGTGTGGGGCAGCTCAAGCTAAAACCCACGCAAGATAAGCAGGTCCGCCATTGGGGGGGTATTGAGAGAGGAGAATGCATCAGAAGGGGGGGCAAGCAGAATAATGAGAGTAACGCAAATTGTGTACATTATATATGAATTTACTTACCCAATTTCAAAAAAAACCTGCACTCACTTGCCTAAAACTTACAGTAATTTACATAGAAGCTTATGTAACTTGCATATCAAGCAATGGCAGGGGCACATTTCACTGACCCCTAATGAATGAAATCCCTTATATTCCACTGCCCCCAATAAGCCGACTGACTTTAGCAAATATACTGCAGCTACGTATCAGTCTCACTGGGCCCCCTATAGTTCCTGGACCCTCCAGCAGTTGCACTGTCTGTTTTCTTTATAGTTAGACCCCTACTTTTCAATAATTTGATTAGTGAGATTGTATTGTAGTAGCTGTGACTGGAAAAAGACATACATTCAACAATTTTAACATTTTGTCCAAGTAAAACCTTCCTAACTGCTAATTAAACATTTATTTAGTACACAAGGACATTGGCCAAAAATGTTGCTACTGTGCGCTCACGTTCATGTCTCTAAAAAAGACACTTTGTGCAAAACTTTGTAATCACATGTTTTCAGCCATATGTGCTTGTAGTTATTTTGCCTTTTGTTTCTTTAACCAGCGGCATGCTCTGCTCGCTATGGAGTATGTCAGTGGAGGGACCCTAAGAAATGTCATCAAGAATGCCGGCCAGCTGGAGAAGGACTTAGTAATGTAAGTGACTTTATGTGTTTGTAATGGGGTAACAGAGCAGGAGCTGGCCTAGAGTACATGCAGAAGGAAGGATGGAAAGAGGTCAGCATTCGGAATCTTCAGCCAACTGATTTTCATCTTTTGTTTTTGTAAAGGAAATCACCTAGGGAATCTATGTATGTAATATATCTGTAATGGCACAACAAATAATATCTTTCTCTTCTATAAAGTGCTGTGTTGAAGCTTCACTTCCTATTGCAGTAAACCCACTGTCCCTACAGCAAGCAAATATGTACAAAGCATCTTGTTTTATTATATTTACTCATCACCTCATTAAAATTTGCTAGAATGGGGCAAAAAGAGTTGTGTCTCACCCTGTATGGAGTGCTGCTTTTAAGACACATGGAGATATGACCGTCATTCAGAATGCTGAATGCTTGAAGGACTAGGGCGACCCCTTGCATTGAGCTGTAAGGGCCATGGTTTTATGTCCCATAGCAGTCCTACAGGTGTGCCTAGCCTTGAGTTAGTGGGCCCTCATATATTACAGCAGGGTCAAAGGACTATTATAATAATAACTATAGTATAAACAAAGCAAACAAATGTACTCAGTATGGAAATGTTAATTTCTTTTCTCCAAAGATTCTACGCAGCAGAACTGGTGTGCGGCCTGCAGTTTCTCCACTCTAAAGGGATTATTCATCGGTATGTAAAATTTATAAAAATCCCATATATTATCTTTCTGTTCATATATTGTTTCTGCAAACCCATTGTTCTCTCAAATAAAATTAATCTTATGCAAATGGCACATGGTGCATTTTGCCACCTGTATGTTATACACCTTTTATTGCAATGCATTGAAATCACTGCCAGGATATCAGTAATAAAGTATTAAAAATAGAGTATTAAGAAAATGGAGTATTAAACAGAGTATTAAACAAACTGTAACACCCCATGAATTTGGGGAAGAGGGTTCACATTCCTTCTCACCCCCCACTCATAAAATAGTACTGGCTGACTCCCAACATTTCCATTTACCTCTCACACTACTTACCTGCTCTTTCTCGATTTCTTTTAATTTTTTAACCCTAATGTTTACCTTGCAGGGATCTTAAACCAGCTAATGTCCTGGTAACCAACGAGGGACATATAAAGATCGGCGACTTTGGTTTGTCAGCTAAGGGCGTGTTTGGAAAGAAAAAAATCAAAGGCGCAAAAGGAACACTGCCCTTTATGGCCCCAGAGGTATGTGACTGTGATTTAATTTAAATGCTTATAGCAGAGAGGTAATAGATAGTGCTTATACTTATAAGTCTTTTTCATGCATTTAAATACTCAACTAAAAAATATTTTTAATTTTTTTTGTGTTTTGCTGGTATATGATTTTCTATACAAAGCAATTCAGATTAAAAGGGGAACAAAAGTCAATCACTAGGTGGGGTCTCAGATAGCATGCTCTGGGTTCCTTCCTACACATCATTTTAACTGTTCCCAGGTAACCACTGTGCTGCCAAGGGTGGGACACATGCATCCTAGAGTAATTGCTGGGAGTTTACTACATATGTGAACAGCTTCAGCACAAGAGAGAGTTACAGAAAGAGCAAAGGTTTAGTTAAATGCATGCACTAGAGGATTTTAATAACAATCTTTTTTTTTCTTCAAATGTAGGTGTTAAAAGAAAAGAGATATAATAGAGGAGTAGACTGGTGGGCATTAGGGATCATCGTATCTAAAATGGCATGTGGGAGCTCACCATTCATAGAGTACGGCAACAATACAGAATGCCGTTTGTCGATTCTTCTTGAACAGCCATGCATTCTGATAAGGTTCAGCCCCGAATTGCAAGATCTCCTGCGAATGGTAAGTATTGGAATTTATGGAGAGGGTATAACTAGTTCTGCTATATTATATAATTTCCCAGAGAACTGATACTGTTCCTAGAGATCTAGCAGTGACACTAACTGGATATTATTGTTTGCTGAATAGTGTATAGGTAATTGGACAAAATCCCTGTGCTATGAGGGTATTACTGACAGGTGTGTAGCTTCATATTAGCAATAAATATCTGATAATGTTTTCTTTCTTTAGCTCCTGAAGAAAAATCCAAAAGAACGACTGGGCTGCAATGGAAATATTCGGGAGCACCCATTTTTTAATGCCATTGATTGGGTGCAAATAGAAAACCGGACTCTACCACCTCCTTCCCAGCCAAAAGCAGTAAGTACATGACTACATGTGTTTTGGTATGCTACTGCTTATTATGAATAGGCACTTATCTTGAAATCTCTAGATGTTTGTGTTACATATTCTGGGCTAGAGACTAGTATCTTCCTGTACTACAGTATCTACATAGCCGGTTAGGACTAGGCCTAGGTTTATTAACTCTGTGTAAAACTCTCTATGGCATTCCACAACAAATACAAATAACAAATGCACTTAATATTTGTATTGTACTAATTCCATATAATTAACTTACATTTTTTTGGTGACAAACTAATTTATATTTTGTTTAACTGCAGTTGTCACCTGTGGATTTTAAGAAGACATGTGAGGAGCCACCATCATTCTTGGAGTCCCTGAAACATACTATCACATCAGGTGATCAGGTATCTCTTCAAGATATGGCATGTCTGGATTAAATTTCACAGGTTCCAGCCATTTCTAGACCTTTTGGCACTGATGGGGATCTTATACCCTACCATCGTCCCCATGCCACAACAAACATCAGGCCCCATTATCAATTCCATGACTTCCAGTCTTCTGTCCTCATTATATCTCTTTCATCTCAATTTTGGCCTACCGGAGGTTCCATCAGTTGCCATCTGCCCCAGGGTTTGGCCCTTGATATAAAACTCTGCCTTTGGCGTTTTTTTTTATTAGCCCCTGCCTCTGCCATCACCCTCTTCTAACACTTGCCACTAGTCATTACCATCAGCCTTTTCCCCCACACCAATGGTCTATCACTCACCATTTCCATTATTCCCTGGCTAAATCATCACCACCTATTTATGGGCCTTTCCATCTGGTTCTGTCTGACTCTTTCTATCAGTTACTGTCTCTGGCCCTCAGCCAATCAATGGTCCATTTCATCGGCTCCTCACCTCTAGCCCTATTATCTATACTAGTGGCATTCACCGTCAGCTCCTACTATTGGGTCCTGTATCACCATGAATCCAGCATTACCATTGGCCCTAAAACCTTTGCACCCAGGGGTGATTCTGCCCTCACTTCCACTCTGAGGCGACCTACCCGATGCCACCCCTTTTAACCCCCGTGGTTACCTTTTAACCAGGTAGAAGCGGGCTGCATCATTGTGCAGAGGAATTTCTCACTCTGCACTAAAATAGTCTAAATTCCCATTTAAAAAAGATAAAGTTGACACTTAAGGGTACTAGGAACAACTTTTTGCCTCCCCTTTAACCCATAGGCATTACTGTCTGAGGCAAGTACCTTAACTAGCCTCATAGCGGGAGCACCCCTATTTGCACCACACAGTACACTTTAATATTATCCCCACCTTTCATTCTAACTCCAGTTATTTAATTTATGTATGTTATGTTTGGCTAAGGTATATAACTAAAGGACTCTTATTTAAATATGGATTTCTTAAAAACACGAATTGATCAAGACAACCTGTAATTGTATAGGCAATTAAATAGAAATAGACAGAAAGTAAAACATGAAATAGGAAACTAGAGTATAGTCTAACAACAATACTGCACACAGTTCACTACTGATCCAGGGATTTATCCGATTGCCATATTGGAGTCAGGAAGGAATTTTTTTCCCCCTCTGAAGCACACTGGACACAGCTTCAGATGAGGTTTTTTTGCCTTCCTCTGGATCAAGATAAATAGGAATTTTATGAAGATAAACAAGAATTTTATGAATGAAAGGTTGAATCGTGTGGCTATCAATATTTTTTAACCTTACATATTAAAGTACTACTAATTACTAAATTATGCAGGATAAGGTAGCATGGAATGCTTGAAAATTACAGAATGTAGGAACAAAACCTATATAATTAAGTTAAAATAAAATGTCAAAAACTACATTGGTTAAAAGAACTCATAGTTCCGTATTACCTCATTAGAACCCCCCTATTATAGAACGACCCTTAAATTGGTAATTTAATTTTTTTAACAAATTTGCCTTAAATTATTGGAAATAAATTAAATATCAGGCATTTTATTCAGTGGTATAGGCATAGCAAGGGAACATATAGATTAAATAAAATAAAATAAACTTGATTTCAATGATTAAATATGGTAGAAAATAATATTTAGGACCAGCAATAAAGTAGATGAATTTTGTACAAAATAACTAAAATAGACTAATTTAAACAGAAAAGTTGCAGCCATATTAATCCATAGGTGAAAGGTTAGTATTTGTGATAATTATTTAGATTAGCAGTAATTTTTTAGGGCTCACTGTTAAATAAAAGACCTTTCTCTTCCTCGGGTTCAACCAGCAATCTTTATTATTAATGCTTCTTGAACCTATGGAAGAAGAAATGTCTCTCTTAAACGCTAGCTGTAATAGTTCTTAGTCCAAATAAAAAGTATATCCCAACAATACTTACTTTTTGCCTCTCTAATAAGATGGTTAGGATACAGGAGCAATTCTAGTGATGCCGCCCCTACTCCCCAGGGGTTACTTTTACTGAGCCAAAGTGGGTCCAGCGGGGCAGCGTCACTAGTGATTTCTGCACTAGAGGAGTCAAATTTCCAATTTAAATAACAGAAATTTGGATTTTAAAGTTACCAGGAGTGCCTCTTTGCCACTCCTGTTAACTTGTGGGCTGCTCCAGTCTGAGGCGAATTTCTCAACTCGCCTCATGGTGGCAGCGCCCCTGTTAGGATAGGTTAGGGACCTGCTCAGAGAGTCTACCTTGACGTGGTGGCAGGCTTGATATCCTTTGGCCAAACATATGTCATTTTCCTAAAGTACCAGAATGATTATTGGATGCCATTCAGGTTGTACAGAACTACACGATTATTGATTCTTGAGTCTTGAACACAGAAGAAACCAACTGAGATGACTGAAGATAAATCCCATCAGCGAATATTTCCTTTACTCAGTTTCATATTCCTCTTTCTGTAATAAAGTTATCCAGGAATCCTATTGTTATGGTGTTTTCTGTGTATCATGCCATTTATTGGCCAACACCTCCACTGAGTTATACCTTAGTAATCCTAGCGTCACAGATATAGGGTTGCCACCTTACCCCAAAACCAAACACATATGCAATCCACAGCCTGCATGGATAATTAGCAATTCATTTAGATGCATGGCTCCACATAAATCAGTTCAGTCTGCAGCATCTATCTAAATGAATTGCTAATAAGCCATGCAGGCTGTGGATTGCACGTGTTCAGTTTTAAAGGGATGAGGTATGTGTCTCATTCACCCATCCATAGATAGATTTACTATAGCTCTGGTACAGAAAAAAAGGGTTAATATAGAGACACTGGCATGTGAGCAGGAGTTTAGTCTTTAATGTAGCAATATAGACAAACTGGCAGTGCTACATCCAGAAGTCCTTTGGGACGTGTCAGTAAAAGACAGTGAATGGAAGGGAGTGATTGTTTCCATTTCAGGATGATCCTGCTAAGTTCATCTTTGGTAAAGTTGCAGTACTTGCCTCCCTGGAATGGGAAGAGAAATGCAGTCTGTACTACTGTCAGTGGGGCAGCTGTAAGAGCAGGAGAGGAGGCCTCTGTGGGAAGTGACTTTGTTATAAGTGGCCATGTATAACTAGGAAAATAGGAATCACACACAATACTGAAATTGTGCAACAACAGCTGCAGCCAGTTGGTTTATTTGGAGCAGCATGCACATATAGGCGCTAGGACTTCAGCCCCTTCTTCAATGCAATGCTCATAACACACAGCAAGTCATGTGACCTAATAAACCGTATTCCCATCTCCCAGTAAACTTGTCAGCTTTGTGTGCGGTTCTTATTTCCCATTTATGGATCTCTGCTAGTTGATTCAAGAGGAATGCTGGGATTGCTTTGGTCTTAGACAATGGTATTTTGTCTCCCCTCCTAAAAACACTACAAAATACTTGGGCAGCAAAACATCTTTGGCCCTGAATGTGCCCTAATATTAGCTGCCAGAAAACTTTTGCACCCAATCTGCCCACTATATGTAGAAACTGGGACAGCGCTGACCAAGGCTTATGTACTAATTCTAAAATATTCGGCAATATCTATAAAGCAATGTTCGGTTTGCATTGCAGCATCTTAAAGCAAAATAGCTTGAATACATATAAACGTATTCATTAAAATAGACAAAATGTTGCCAGGTTTATTAAGAGAGACCAATCACAATCAAAACTGCATAAAATATTCAGACAGTGTTTGGCATAGAAATAGTAGCACTCAGATTAGTTTCATTTACTAACAGATCTACATCAATGTTCTAATTAAACCCAACTGTGCCCACTGCTGATAAACCCTGTTATTGAACTTGGATTGACACTGTCTTGAGGCAAATCTGGCACTTGTTAGGTGTTTCATTCAGGCCCGGATTTGTGGAGAGGCCACCAAGGCCCAGGCCTAGTGCGGCAGGATTTTAGAGGGGCGGCATGCTGACCAACAACACCCACATTAGTTCAGAAACACTGGGGATGCGCAGGACAAACAAACAATCGTTTTTACATTTCCCCTGCACCAATCCTATTGCTCTGGTCCCAATGATGAAAATTTGAGCAAATAAAAGGGAGGGGACAAGGGCAATCAATGACAGCGGGCCTAGGGGCACCCATTATGTAAATCCTGGCCTGGTTCCATTCATTTGCTAGTATCAGAAATCTGCAAAATAAGTATCAGGGTAACACTTTGGGAATGAACAATAGTAATTTAAAAAATGAATAAGTGTCGTAAGGTTCATCCCAATATTGACTTACTGGATTTATTATTATCTTGATTATCAATTTGAAAGTAGGAATTTGAGGATTCTGAACGTCGTCCAAATGCATGTATAGCCTATCACAGCATATTTGAGTTCCATGTACAGATATAGGATCCAATCAAACAAAAAAGTGATCCCTTCTCAAATTTAATTATCCTGCGGTAGAAGCGGAGGTCTGACCTTAGTCAGTACAAACTATTAAATTGAAAAGAAAGAAAAAAGTACCCCACTTGCTTCAAACTCGCTCAGCAGTCTCTAGTTAGATTCCAGCTACCTAATAAATATAATCTCAGTTGTGTGCAAAATTACTGATTACCTTGTGGTAATCGTATGAATCAAAGAAAATTAAAAACTCTAATTAATTACCTCAACTATAATTTATTGCAAAGCACTATCAAGCACTTTAAATAATCCAGACTTTTAAAAAATATTTCCTTTTTCCCTGTAATAATAAAACAGTATCTTGTACTTGATCCCAACTAAGATATTATTAATCTTCATTGGAGGCAAACCCAGCCTATTGGGTTTATTTAATGTTAACACAATTTTCGACTAGGCTTAAAGTATGAAGATCTAAATTCCAGAAAGATCCGATATCTCCAAAATGGGTTTTTTGGGATATCGGATCTTTCTGGAATTTAGACCTGGGGGGTCCCGAGCATTCTGGATAACAGGTCCCATACCTGTACACTTGTACTTGTCTATTTTTTGGTCCCTGTTTCTAGTTTCACCAAACCCTAAAATATTGATCTGATTCCGGATCCAAGTTCCAGGTACATCAGAATTATGGTTAAATGTGTCTACCTGCATAAGTGCCAGAGCTCAGAACTACCAGGCAGGGGCGCAACGAAGTAGAGGTTTCCAGGGGCGGCAAAAAGCCGCTTCTGGTACCTTTAAGAGCCAAATTTCCGGTTTTTAAACCGGAAATTCTGCTTTACTAATGCAAGAGAGCGCAATTGCGCTCTCCGCATTAGTGTTCTTGCCTCCCCTCCCGACAGGTAAGTCGGCGAGGGGGGGGCGGCATTGCAGGAGCCTTAACAGTTCAAATCCATGACAGCGGGTTGAGCTGTCAAAAGAGGGATTGTGCTGCTCAAAGCGGGACATTTGGGAGGTATGTGTTAATTCTGCACGTGGACCTTTCTCTGCAAACTATTTTATTTTTCAAATAAGCTAAAATGTCCTCATGGTTGGGTGTAGTTGTTGGGCCATTGAACATACCTAGGCTAATTTGCACAATACTTCTTTGAGGCTAAAAATTCAGTATTATGCTAATTTCAGGGCTGGTTTTAAAACTCATGTGCCCCATAGCCACTCTCAACCCTCACTCACACACGACCCCCTGCATACACACCACCACCTGCTTGCACCTCCCTCACCTACTCTACACTGCTGCTTCTGCAGTTCCCCCAATCTCCAGTACTGGGGACTGGATGTGAGAAAGATTCAAACAACTGTCAAAGTCTCCCACCCAGTCCCCAGGTTCGATGCAGCCCCCAAATCTCTGCCGCCCTAGGCCCAGGCCTTTGTGGCCAAATCAGAAATCCAGGAATGGTTAATATAGTATATAATGCTCCCCTACTGTAATTTATAAAGCTATTAGATGTCACTGAGGAGTCAAGTGACAGATATATACTTTTTAATCATCACATAATAATATTGCTTTGGCTATTGGCTACAAACAGGTCCGGACTGAGAATTAAAATAGGCCCTGGCATTTCAGGTACACAGAGGCCCAATCAGCCCACACAGAGGCCCAGACAGCCCACACCAGCCCACTAAATACTGACTTTCTATGGGACCTTATAGCAGCCCCTCTGGCATTTGCCAGAACCCACAGATTGCCAGTCCGGCCCTCGCTACAAATACAGATGAATGTCAGAATACTTGGATTATACCCCTAGGTAGATCTTGGCCAACATCTCAATCATCTACCGGGGCCCAAAGCACACGATCCACTAAATACCCAATAATACAGGATAGGATAGGATCCGCTATCCTGAAAACCCCAGGTCCCAAGCATTCTGGATAATAGGTCCATTACCTGTACCTGTACAGTTTCACCAAACCCTAAAATATTCATTCAGCAGCCAAGTTCCAGGTACATCAGAATTAGAGTTAAATGTGTCTACATGCACAAGTGCCAGAGGTCAGAACTAACAGGGACACATACTACTGAGCTGGCAGGGTTTCCTAGGGTCCCAGCTTCTTAGCTCTCTCTACCTGACCCTTGTCTGGGGCCCTGCCAAATAAATAGAACATGGATTTCTTAAGGGATTTTAGTAAAATCTATGAAAAATGGCACTGCTTTAGAAGAAATAAAAATTGTCAGACAATGTCTGTCACCCTAGGCCAAGGCCTTTGTTGGCCGAACCAGAAATCTGGGAATGGTTAATATAGTATATAATGCACCCCTACTGTAATTTATAAAGCTATTAGATGTCACTGAGGAGTCAAGTGACATATATATATACTTTTTAATCATTACATAATAATATTGCTTTGACTATTGGATACAAATACAGATGAATGGCAGAATATTTGGAATAAACCCCCAGGAAGATCTTGGCCAACAGTCATCTGAGATCTACCGGGGCCCAAAGCACACGATCAACTAAATAGCCGACGGTTCACTGATATTGGAGTGTGTGTTTTGAACTTCATTTATATATAAACTGTATGCTGATATGTTACTAATTCAAATAAATTCAAATCTAATCACGTGGATTTGAATAAAAATATTTGCTGAGAAAAATATGAATAAGTCATTTTCAATTCAGCAAAACTTGACAACTTTATAACAGTCTGAATACTTTTCCATGGTTTTCTGCCTTAAAAACTACTGATGTCAAGGAAGCTCTTGATATAAAAAATATGTCTAGCAAATGAATTCTATCAGATGACAAAATATTCAGGTCTGATTTGCCACCTTTTGTGGCATAATTCCTTCCACAATCAGGAAATGCAACAAATAACATGGAAGGCATTGTGGAAATATGTAATGCATTAATGCAAATTATATCATGGAAATTGGTTGTGAGTACTGCATCATCTAAATTTATTCCAACTTTTCTACAGCCAAGAGAAAATTGAGTGATATTTAAGTTTTCAAATATTTCTTGATTACTGCAAATAGTATCCATTTCCACAGCATTTATTCCCTATAACTTTTGCCTATTTGCATTTTGTTAGAGGAAGACAACAAATATGCAGAAATTCATTTTTATGTAACAAGTTGATCTATTGCTTGTGAAAAGCATTCCAGATATGTCTTATTCTGCAACTGTATTCATGAAATATTTAAGTGACTATTAATCCTATAAATTGTCCCCAACTATAAGTATGGGTATCTGCAGCTATAATCCTTTACTATTTTGACATTCACATATCCTAATTATACTATCATTCTTTGCCAATGCAGTTAGTAGTAGAGTTTGCCTTAATTCTGTAGCTCAAGGTATTTCTAAATTGTTGAGTCAAGAGTAAATTTTATTAAATGGGTGGTTCCCCATTAAATTAACTTTTAGTTTGTTATAGAATGGCCAATTCTAAGCAACTTTTCAATTGGTCTTCATTGCTTCCTTTTTATGGTTTAGGGGTTATTTCCTTCTTCTTCTAACTCTTTTTACAAATGGGGGTCACTGACCACATCTAAAAACAAATGCTCCACAAAGCTACAAATGTGTTATTGCTACTTTGTATTACTCGTCTATTCAGGCCCTCTCCTATTCATATTCCAGTCTCTTATTCAAATTAATGCACAGATGCTAGGGTATTTGGGCCCTAGCAACGAGATTGCTGAAATTGCAAGAGCTGCTGAATAAAAAGCTACATAACTCAAAAACCACAAATAATAAAAAATGAAAACCAATTGGAAATTGTCTCAGAATATCAGTCCCTACATTATACTAAAAGTGAACAACCCCTTGAAGCAAAGAAACTCTTTCGCTGGGGGACTGATATGCCATATTATACCAACATTCTATCAATGAGAAAGGCAGAAGACTATATCCACATGGACAGAAATGCTTGTTTAGGGTTGTAAACTTTACAACTGCAATGGGTGAGGGTGTGGATCAGATTGCTGCAGTGGCAGATTGGAGGGAAGCTAGGATGTCTGGGGGATGCAACTGTGGTCTGGGGGTAACTGGGCAAATTAGGGAAGGTATTAAGAGGGGTGCCTGAACTGAACTTGGGGTTGAATATTTAATACTGGACCCACTGGTAGAAAGTTTTATTTGAATTAAACCCCAATGTGCTTCTCACTCAGGGCAAAAAAGTGCAAATAAAATGCAAAGGGTGCATGACGTAGCTTAAAAAATTCCAAAACTTCTGGAACCCTGTCCAAAAGCCACAAAAAGATCCAGAGTCTTCAGACCCCCCTTCGTCAAGGCCAGGGGGAGCCCCCTTATCCCCAACTCCCCAGTCAAAAGGCATCTCAGGGGCAAGGGTCTTCAGGCACCCTTTGCCGCATAGTCCCTCCCTGTACGATCTGAAGGCCTTCAGGGTCGGGAAAACTAATGGACCTCCAAGCCAATGCAATGAATGCAAAAGTGTAAAAATAAGTGCTAAAAGAATAAATAGCAATAAAAATGCATTCAAAAAAAATGCAGCAGTGTGGTGCCCCAGCCTATTGGGCAGATTTAAAAATTCTCTAAAAAAACTGGGGTTTGAGAACTTGAGAACTATGCTTGGTCAATGTAATGCCTCCTGGGTATCAACTCTACCCCTATGTATTAGCCCTATAACTATTAAAGGACAAGGAAAGTTAAACTAAAGATATAGGATAGAAATTTTGTACATTATGTTTTGGGCTTCTGTGCCAGCCCCAGACAACCAAAGCCCTTTAGCAGGGAAGATCTGTGCCTCCAAAGATGCCCCAGTAGCTCCCCATCTTCTTTTCTGCTGATTCACTGCACATGCTCTGTGCTGCTGTCACTTACTGAGAGCTTAGGGACCGACTCAAAATATACAGTACACATAGAATAGAAATGTTGCAATATTAGGCTGATCAGTAATTAATATGGATAATTACTACATGGCAATACAGAAACCAGTGCAACAGGCCAACCTGATTTTCTAATTTTCTACTGGACTCGAAAGCTTAGCTTCTCAACAACTGCTCAGAGCCCACTGAGCATGTGAGTGTCACATTTTCAAGATGGTGACCCCCTGTGACAAGTTTGAAGTCCTGGATCATTGCTGCTATTGACAAGTTGAAACTTTAGGCTGGTGCAATATGTTCACTATATCAAACATTGCATTTTTAGCCCTATTCAATTTTAGGGTTTAGTTCTCCTTTAAAGCATTTCATAGCCTACATCACCCTTGCTGTTGGTAATCTTTATTATTCATGCCTACTCCCCAATCACAGACCTCTCTGTATAAGTCACATTCCTCTTCTGTCCCACCAACAAACCTTAGACCAGGGGTCCACTCTCTGTACTATTTTCTTCCTCTCTTCACTAAACCTTTATTCTCCTAGTCTCTCAATAATGAAGACCAGTTAAAAAGTTGCTTAGAATTAGCCGTTCAACAACATACTAAACGTTAACTTAAAGGTGAACCACCCCTTTAAGGTTAGTCTCTTCATTACAAAGGTTGCTACACAATTACAGATGCCAACAGTGCTCACACAGCGTTACCTTTGGGATCTAATTAAATATATCACAGTTGTCTTATTTAGTAGCACTCGAGTACATTATTTCCACCTGCACATTTTACACATCGGAACAACGTGACAGTTCTTGTAACCCTCTTTCTGCTTAACGGCCCCAGAACAAAACACACCACTTGCTCCCTTCACCACAAACACCAAACTAAAGGCCCAACACACTGAAGACACTCAAACGGGGGTCTGACAGGGCAAATATATAACATTTATTTAGTTTATTGCTGTATGGGGTTAGTGAAATCATAAACATAGATGAGAATCATGTCCATACTGACACATCACTGATAGTTCTGTCACCTGGAATCAACTCAGTAGTGTTACTGGAGGCACCTGCACACATTCTTCTTACAAAGACTTATATAAGTACTCTCAGTTACTGTTAAGATAACTGTACCAGTCCAAGGCCCTACTGCTCCAATCCTTACAATGTTCTGCATATCTGTAAATGTTGTGTATGTAGTTTGTATATGTAGGGACCCATATGCTCCCCTATGGCTTTACATGCCAACACTTCCTTGTACTCTGGTTGCTAAGCAAAAGCCCATGTGACTACTGTAGCTCATTAGCATAGTGTGTACAGCGTATCACTGGCCCAGAGGCTGATGACAAGTTCCTGCCACTAGTGCTGGGCAGAGGGCGGGACTTCCTCTTTCCCCCTGTCACTCAAGGAGGAAGTGGTTGCTAATGGGAGTCTGGTGCTCAGACCCCAGTAAAGATAATGCCTTGGTAAAGTCAGGGATACAGGGACCCCGTGAATGAGGTGTAGTCATGACAGGGTAGTTCACTGTACCAGCACTTTCTAGGAAAATGAGGCAGATAGAGATACTTTAGCAAGAGCAGCCTGGCTCCAACTAGGAGGGATAGCAAGGGGGTAGCTCTCCCCTTATTGCTACTTGTTATTACTCATCTTTCTATTCAGGGCCTCTCCTATTCATATTCCTGTCTCTTATTCATATCAATGCATGGTTGCTAGGGTTATTTGGACCCTAGCAACCAGGTGAAATTGCAAACTGGAGAGCCGCTGAATAAAAATTTAAATACGTCAAAACCCACAAATAATAAAAAATGAAAACCAACTGCAAATTAACAACCCCTTCAAAGTCCACTGATAATATTTTGACTGGACCTGAGCTTCTATGGGGGGGTGCACAGTTTTACATTCAGATGCCATTACATGCAGGCTATGTCACATGCCAGAGTGGCAGTTGGAATCAGAGGTCTAGAGACAAGTACCAGTGGCAGTTGGGATCAGTACTTTGGTTTGTCTCAGACCAGAGAGCATCTCTTGGTGATTTGCGGATTTCCAAGCGATTCAAAGCGATTTTACAGTGCGGAAAAGCGATTTTTATTTTTGCAGCTGAAAGCAAATTCACGAACATTAGTTGAGGTTGCTTTTGAAGAAAGAAGAAAACCAACTTTAGTCCAATATTTGAGATCTTATTGGTACCGTCAAGATGAAGAGACGAATCGACGACAGGAGCAGCACCGAGCAAAGAAGTGGGAGAAAAAGGAGCAAAAAGGTGAAAAAACACGGGAGCAGCTCAGACAAGGAGCAAATAAAAATCCAAGGAGGAAAAAGACCCCGACGCAGCTCCTCAACAGAACGTAAGTAGAACCGGGCGATTTAATACGTCTGCATCAACTGTTTTTTGTACCTAATCCTAAAATATAATGAATCCTCATTGGTGGCAAAATAATTCTATTGGGTTTAAATGATTTTTTAGTGGAAAAAGTATTAATGATCTGTATAAGTTAAATGATCTCAGTCTATTTCAACTGTCAAAATATATTTGTCAGTTGGTTATCTAAAGAAGTGATTTATTATATATTTAACTGTGTCTCTCTGTTAATCTGTATCACTGTAACTATATATATATCATATATTTGTTTATTTATCTATCTATATATAGATGTGTGACAGTAAATATCTACAGGTGTCTATTTATTGGTGTCAATATAAGTTTGTATCTGTTTAGTGAATAGCTGCTTCTATTGCAAAAACTTTTGCAGAGAAGAATTATTATTCCTGTTGCGCTTATTTTTTCAATTAAAGGGGTGGTTCACCTTCAAGGTAACTTTTAGTATGTTATAGAATGGCTAATTATAAGCAACTTTTAATTGGTCTTGATTATTTATTTTTTTATAGTTTTTGATTTGTTTGCTTTTTTTTCTGACTCTTTCCAATTTTCAAATGGGGGTCACTGACCCCATCTAAGAAACAAATGCTCTGTAAGGCTACACATTTATAGTTATTACTACTTTTTATTACTGCTCTCCTATTGAGGACCTCTCGTATTCATATTCCAGTCTCTTATTCAATTCAATGCATGGTTGCTACGGTAATTTGGACCCTAGCAACCCAATTGCTGATGCTGCAAACTGGAGAGCTGCTGAATAAAAAGTTAAATAACTAAAAACCAATAGCAAATAGTCTCAGAAGACCCCTTTTTACATCATACTTAGGGTAAGGTCACACGGGGAGATTCAGGGCGACAATCTTCGTTTTCCGAAGTCACCCAAAGTTTACTAGTGAGGCAACTTCGGGCGACTTTGGAAAACGAAGCACCGAGATTGTCGCCCAGAAGAAGAGGCGATTAGTCGCCAGGCGACTAAATCTCCCCCAATCTCCCCATGTGCCTTTACCCTAAAAGTTAACTCAAAAGTGGACAACCCATGTAACTACTAATTATCATTCTTTAAATTTGTTTATAGCATTTCTCTCAGAAGGAGGAAGTGGATTAAAGAGGCCCCGTGTGGAAGAAGAGCTTCCTCTCCCAGTAGCAATCAGCAACTGCACCATCCATGCTGAGCTTGGGAGTGGAACATTCGGCAAAGTAAGTGCTGGGCTTCTGGGTAACCATACCTGTGTTTTCTAATTTAGTATTAAGGAATATAAGAAGCAGGGAATTCACATATATCTTTAATGAAGTTTACCCTGACCTTTAATGGGGTTTAACTTAACGTGGTATGGTGGCTTACCAATTTTATAATCACAACTTTGTTACTAAAAACCCTGTTTTTGTAAGTACATGTACTTATGTACTTCCAGAGATACTAAACTACTTATCAAACAGGGGAATAGGGAATGTGCATTGATCAATTTATATATCTTTACTGAGACATTATAAATAACTGTTAAGGAAAGGCCAGATAGACCCTGGTCTAGAGGGCAAATATACGAAGCTAAAAGGCGGGTCCTTTTCATAAATGTATCACTAGCAAATGTCTTGGGATGAATAGTCTGTGTTTATTATATACAGATAGAATGAGAAACAATTTGGAACTGGCTTGTGGGGGAGTAGCACAAAAGTGGCCTATGGTGACAAAGGTAAATCCAGCCATGGATCATAGAAGTGAACTTCTAACATTTTATTTCTTATTCTGCCTTTTTTTAGGTATGGTTGGTATCTTTTCCTAACAGGAGCCAGCATATGGCCATCAAGGTCATCAAGAAGAGCGACAAGACCAACATGTCCGACATCATCACTGAGGCCCGGGTACTGAAGACGGCTGCTGGATGCCCCTACCTTTGCCAAGGTCATGGATCATTCCAAACACAGGTACAACATATCATCACTAACTTTATAGGGTATTTCACATTTAGGTTAACTTTAAGTATTCCCAAAGAGGGCAGGATGTAAACAGGGTGGGTCACGGAATCTGCAGTGGAGTACTTGGGATACCATATTTGCAACTTATATATAAGAATACTCTTACTATACCAGAGAACCACAAAATGTATATAAATAACCCCATTTACGTTTTTACATATTCCATGAGCTCCAAAGTAGTATTCTTCAGAAAATGCCACCTATAGCTTTCCCTTGGTAGTCTACATAGGAGGCTAGAAGAGCTAGCATTCTTATAGTTATTTTAGTAAAGGCCAAGGACAGCAACCCTGGGTGCAGGATGAGTAAAGGTGTGGGGCGGCTCAAGCTAAAACACACGCAAGATAAGCAGCTCCGCCATTGGGGGGGTATTAAGAGAGGAGAATGCATCAGAAGGGGGGGCAAGCTGAATAATGAGAGTAACGCAAATTGTGTACATTATATATGAATTTACTTACCCAATTTCAGAAAAAACTGCACTCACTTGCCTAAAAACTTACAGTAATTTACATAGAAGCTTATGTAACTTGCATATCAAGCAATGGCAGGGGCACATTTCACTGACCCCTAATGAATGAAATCCTTTATATTCCACTGCCCCCAATAAGCTGACTGACTTTAGCAAATATACTGCAGCTACGTATCAGTCTCACTGGGCCCCCTATAGTTCCTGGGCCCTCCAGCAGTTGCACTGTCTGTTTTCTTTATAGTTACACCCCTACTTTTCAATAATTTGATTAGTGAGATTGTATTGTAGTAGCTGTGACTGGAAAAAAAATACATTCAACTATTGTAACATTTTGCCCAAGTAAAATCTACCTAACTGCTAATTAAACATTTATTTAGTACACAAGGACATTGACCAAAAATGTTGCTACTGTGCGCTCACGTTCATGTCTCTAAAAAAAGACACTTTGTGCAAAACTTTGTAATCACATGTTTTCAGCCATATGTGCTTGTAGTTATTTTGCCTTTTGTTTCTTTAACCAGCGGCATGCTCTGCTCGCTATGGAGTATGTCAGTGGAGGGACCCTAAGAAATGTCATCAAGAATGCCGGCCAGCTGGAGAAGGACTTAGTAATGTAAGTGACTTTATGTGTTTGTAATGGGGTAACAGAGCAGGAGCTGGCCTAGAGTACATGCAGAAGGAAGGATGGAAAGAGGTCAGCATTCGGAATCTTCAGCCAACTGATTTTCATCTTTTGTTTTTGTAAAGGAAATCGCCTAGGGAATCTATGTATGTAATATATCTGTAATGGCACAACAAATAATATCTGTCTCTTCTATAAAGTGCTGTCTTGAAGCTTCACTTCCAATTGCAGTAAACCCACTGTCCCTACAGCAAGCAAATATGTACAAAGCATCTTGTTTTATTATATTTACTCATCACCTCATTAAAATTTGCTAGAATGGGGCAAAAAGAGTTGTGTCTCACCCTGTATGGAGTGCAGCCTTTGTTAAGACACATGGAGATGTGACCGTCATTCAGAATGCTGAATGCTTGAAGGACTAGGGCGACCCCTTGCATTGAGCTGTAAGGGCCATGGTTTTATGTCCCATAGCAGTCCTACAGGTGTGCCTAGCCTTTAGTTAGTGGGCTCTCATATATTACAGCAGGGTCAAAGGACTATTATAATAATAACTATAGTATAAACAAAGCAAACAAATGTACTCACTATGGAAATGTTAATTTCTTTTCTCCAAAGATTCTACGCAGCAGAACTGGTGTGCGGCCTGCAGTTTCTCCACTCTAAAGGGATTATTCATCGGTATGTAAAATTTATAAACATCCCATATATTATCTTTCTGTTCATATATTGTTTCTGCAAACCCATTGTTCTCTCAAATAAAATTAATCTTATGCAAATGACACATGTCTATGTTATACACCTTTTATTGCAATGCATTGAAATCACTGCCAGGATATCAGTAATAAAGTATTAAAAATAGAGTATTAAGAAAATGGAGTATTAAACAGAGTATTAAACAAACTGTAACATCCCATGAATTTGGGGAAGAGGGTTCACATTCCTTCTCACCCCCACTCATAAAATAGTACTGGCTGACTCCCAACATTTCAATTTACCTCTCACACTACTTACCTGCTTTTCTCCTTTTAATTTTTTAACCCTAATGTTTACCTTGCAGGGATCTTAAACCAGCTAATGTCCTGGTAACCAATGAGGGACATATAAAGATCGGCGACTTTGGTTTGGCAGCTGGGGGCGTGTTTGGAAAGAAAAAAATCAAAGGCGCAAAAGGAACACTGCCCTTTATGGCCCCAGAGGTATGTGACTGTGATTTAATTTAAATGCTTATAGCAGAGAGGTCATAGATAGTGCTTATACTTATAAGTCATTTAAATACTCAACTAAAAAATATTTTTAATTTTTTTTGTGTTTTGCTGGTATATGATTTTTTTCTATACAAAGCAATTCAGATTAAAAGGGGAACAAAAGTCAATCACTAGGTGGGGTCTCAGATAGCATGCTCTGGGTTCCTTCCTACACATCATTTTAACTGTTCCCAGGTAACCACTGTGCTGCCAAGGGTGGGACACATGCATCCTAGAGTAATTGCTGGGAGTTTACTACTCATGTGAACAGCTTCAGTACAAGAGAGAGTTACAGAAAAAGCAAAGGTTTAGTTAAATGCATGCACTAGAGGATTTTAATAACATCTTTTTTTTCTTCAAATCTAGGTGTTAAAAGAGAAGAGATATAATAGAGGAGTAGACTGGTGGGCATTAGGGATCATCGTATCTAAAATGGCATGTGGGAGCTCACCATTCATAGAGTACGGCAACAATACAGAATGCCGTTTGTCGATTCTTCTTGAACAGCCATGCATTCTGATAAGGTTCAGCCCCGAATTGCAAGATCTCCTGCGAATGGTAAGTATTGGAATTTATGGAGAGGGTATAACTAGTTCTGCTATATTATATAATTTCCCAGAGAACTGATACTGTTCCTAGAGATCTAGCAGTGACACTAACTGGATATTATTATTTGCTGAATAGTGTATAGGCAATTGGACAAAATCCCTGTGCTATGAGGGTATTACTGACAGGTGTGTAGCTTCATATTAGCAATAAATATCTGATAATGTTATCTTTCTTTAGCTCCTGAAGAAAAATCCAAAAGAACGACTGGGCTGCAATGGAAATATTCGGGAGCACCCATTTTTTAATGCCATTGATTGGGTGCAAATAGAAAACCGGACTCTACCACCTCCTTCCCAGCCAAAAGCAGTAAGTACATGACTACATGTGTTTTGGTATGCTACTGCTTATTATGAATAGGCACTTATCTTGAAATCTCTAGATGTTTGTGTTACATATTCTGGGCTAGAGACCAGTGTCTTCCTGTACTACAGTATCTACATAGCCGGTTAGGACTAGGCCTAGGTTTATTAACTCTGTGGAAAACTCTCTATGGCATTCCACAACAAATACAAATAACAAATGCACTTAATATTTTGTATTGTACTAATTCCATATACTTAACTTACATTTTTTTGGTGACAAACTAATTTATATTTTGTTTAACTGCAGTTGTCACCTGTGGATTTTAAGAAGACATGTGAGGAGCCACCATCATTCTTGGAGTCCCTGAAACATACTATCACATCAGGTGATCAGGTATCTCTTCAAGATATGGCATGTCTGGATTAAATTTCACAGGTTCCAGCCATTTCTAGACCTTTTGGCACTGATGGTGATCTTATACCCTACCATCGTCCCCATGCCACAACAAACATCAGGCCCCATTATCAATTCCATGACTTCCAGTCTTCTGTCCTCATTATATCTCTTTCATCTCAATTTTGGCCTACCGGAGGTTCCATCAGTTGCCATCTGCCCCAGGGTTTGGCCCTTGATATAAAACTCTGCCTTTGGCGTTTTTTTTTATTAGCCCCTGCCTCTGCCATCACCCTCTTCTAACACTTGCCACTAGTCATTACCATCAGCCTTTTCCCCCACACCAATGGTCTATCACTCACCATTTCCATTATTCCCTGGCTAAATCATCACCACCTATTTATGGGCCTTTCCATCTGGTTCTGTCTGACTCTTTCTATCAGTTACTGTCTCTGGCCCTCAGCCAATCAATGGTCCATTTCATCGGCTCCTCACCTCTAGCCCTATTATCTATACTAGTTGCATTCACCGTCAGCTCCTACTATTGGGTCCTGTATCACCATGAATCCAGCATTACCATTGGCCCTAAAACATTTGCACCCAGGGGTGATTCTGCCCTCACTTCCACCCTGAGGCGACCTACCAGATGCCACCCCTTTTAACCCCCGTGGTTACCTTTTAACCAGGTAGAAGCGGGCTGCATCATTGTGCAGAGGAATTTCTCACTCTGCACTAAAATAGTCTAAATTCCCATTTAAAAAAGATAAAGTTGACACTTAAGGGTACTAGGAACAACTTTTTGCCTCCCCTTTAACCCATAGGCATTACTGTCTGAGGCAAGTACCTCAACTAGCCTCATAGCGGGAGCACCCCTATTTGCACCACACAGTACACTTTAATATTATCCCCACCTTTCATTCTAACTCCAGTTATTTAATTTATGTATGTTATGTTTGGCTAAGGTATATAACTAAAGGACTCTTATTTAAATATGGATTTCTTAAAAACACGAATTGATCAAGACAACCTGTAATTGTATAGGCAATTAAATAGAAATAGACAGAAAGTAAAACATGAAATAGGAAACTAGAGTATAGTCTAACAACAATACTGCAGACAGTTCACTACTGATCCAGGGATTTATCCGATTGCCATATTGGAGTCAGGAAGGAATTTTTTTCCCCTTCTGAAGCACACTGGACACAGCTTCAGATGAGGTTTTTTTGCCTTCCTCTGGATCAAGATAAATAGGAATTTTATGAAGATAAACAAGAATTTTATGAATGAAAGGTTGAATCGTGTGGCTATCAATATTTTTTAACCTTACATATTAAGGTTCTACTAATTACTAAATTATGCAGGATAAGGCAGGATGGAATGCTTGAAAATTACAGAATGTAGGAACAAAACCTATATAATTAAGTTAAAATAAAATGTCAAAAACTACATTGGTTAAAAGAACTCATAGTTCCGTATTACCTCATTAGAACCCCCCTATTATAGAACGACCCTTAAATTGGTAATTTAATTTTTTTAACAAATTTGCCTTAAATTATTGGAAATAAATGAAATATCAGGCATTTTATTCAGTGGTATAGGCATAGCAAGGGAACATATAGATTAAATAAAATAAAATAAACTTGATTTCAATGATTAAATATGGTAGAAAATAATATTTAGGACCAGCAATAAAGTAGATGAATTTTGTAGAAAATAACTAAAATAGACTAATTTAAACAGAAAAGTTGCAGCCATATTAATCCATAGGTGAAAGGTTAGTATTTGTGATAATTATTTAGATTAGCAGTAATTTTTTAGGGCTCACTGTTAAATAAAAGACCTTTCTCTTCCTCGGGTTCAACCAGCAATCTTTATTATTAATGCTTCTTGAACCTATGGAAGAAGAAATGTCTCTCTCAAACGCTAGCTGTAATAGTTCTTAGTCCAAATAAAAAGTATATCCCAACAATACTTACTTATTGCCTCTCTAATAAGATGGTTAGGATACAGGAGCAATTCTAGTGATGCCTCCCCTGCTCCCCAGGGGTTACTTTTACTGAGCCAAAGTGGGTCCAGCGGGGCAGCGTCACTAGTGCTTTCTGCACTAGAGGAGTCAAATTTCCAATTTAAATAACAGAAATTTGGATTTTAAAGTTACCAGGAGTGCCTTTTTGCCACCCCTGTTAACTTGTGGGCTGCTCCAGTCTGAGGCGAATTTCTCAACTCGCCTCATGGTGGCAGCGCCCCTGTTAGGATAGGTTAGGGACCTGCTCAGAGAGTCTACCTTGACGTGGTGGCAGGCTTGATATCCTTTGGCCAAACATATGTCATTTTCCTAAAGTACCAGAATGATTATTGGATGCCATTCAGGTTGTACAGAACTACACGATTATTGATTCTTGAGTCTTGAACACAGAAGAAACCAACTGAGACGACTGAAGATAAATCCCATCAGCGAATATTTCCTTTACTCAGTTTGATATTCCTCTTTCTGTAATAAAGTTATCCAGGAATCCTATTGTTATGTTGTTTTCTGTGTATCATGCCATTTATTGGCCAACACCTCCACTGAGTTCTACCTTAGTAATCCTAGCGTCACAGATATAGGGTTGCCACCTTACCCCAAAACCAAACACATATGCAATCCACAGCCTGCATGGATAATTAGCAATTCATTTAGATGCATGGCTCCACATAAATCAGTTCAGTCTGCAGCATGCATCTAAATGAATTGCTAATAAGCCATGCAGGCTGTGGATTGCACATGTGTTCAGTTTTAAAGGGATGAGGTATGTGTCTCATTCACCCATCCATAGATAGATTTACTATAGCTCTGGTACAGAAAAAGGGTTAATATAGAGACACTGGCATGTGAGCAGGAGTTTAGTCTTTAATGTAGCAATATAGACAAACTGGCAGTGCTACATCCAGAAGTCCTTTGGGACGTGTCAGTAAAAGACAGTGAATGGAAGGGAGTGATTGTTTCCATTTCAGGATGATCCTGCTAAGTTCATCTTTGGTAAAGTTGCAGTACTTGCCTCCCTGGAATGGGAAGAGAAATGCAGTCTGTACTACTGTCAGTGGGGCAGCTGTAAGAGCAGGAGAGGAGGCCTCTGTGGGAAGTGACTTTGTTATAAGTGGCCATGTATAACTAGGAAAATAGGAATCACACACAATACTGAAATTGTGCAACAACAGCTGCAGCCAGTTGGTTTATTTGGAGCAGCATGCACATATAGGCGCTAGGACTTCAGCCCCTTCCTCAATGCAATGCTCACAACACACAGCAAGTCATGTGACCTAATAAACCGTATTCCCATCTCCCAGCAAACTTGTCAGCTTTGTGTGCGGTTCTTATTTCCCATTTATGGATCTCTGCTAGTTGATTCAAGAGGAATGCTGGGATTGCTTTGGTCTTAGACATGTACTTGGGCAGCAAAACATATTTGGCCCTGAATGTGCCCTAATATTAGCTGCCAGAAAACTTTTGCACCCAATCTGCCCACTATATGTAGAAACTGGGACAGCGCTGACCAAGGCTTATGTACTAATTGTAAAATATTAGGCAATATCTATAAAGCAATGTTTGGTTTGCATTGCAGCATCTTAAAGCAAAATAGTTTGAATACATATAAACTTATGTATTAAAATAGACAAAATGTTGCCAGCTTCATTAACAGAGACCAATCACAATCAAAAATACACAAAATATTCAGACAGTGTTTGGCATAGAAATAGTAGCACTCAGATTAGTTTCATTTACTAACAGATCTACATCAATGTTCTAATTAAACCCAACTGTGTCCACTGCTGATAAACCCTGTTATTGAACTTGGATTGACACTGTCTTGAGGCAAATCTGGCACTTGTTAGGTGTTTCATTCAGGCCCGGATTTGTGGAGAGGCCACCAAGGCCCAGGCCTAGTGCGGTAGGATTTTAGAGGGGCGGCATGCTGACCAACAACACCCACATTAGTTCAGAAACACTGGGGATGCGCAGGACAAACAAACAATCGTTTTTACATTTCCCCTGCACCAATCCTATTGCTCTGGTCCCGATAATGAAAATTTGAGCAAATAAAAGGGAGGGGACAAGGGCAATCAATGACAGCGGGCCTAGGGGCACCCATTATGTAAATCCTGGCCTGGTTCCATTCATTTGCTAGTATCAGAAATCTGCAAAATAAGTATCAGGGTAACACTTTGGGAATGAACAATAGTAATTTAAAAAATGAATAAGTGTCGTAAGGTTCATCCCAATATTGACTTACTGGATTTATTATTATCTTGATTATCAATTTGAAAGTAGGAATTTGAGGATTCTGAACGTCGTCCAAATGCATGTATAGCCTATCACAGCATATTTGAGTTCCATGTACAGATATAGGATCCAATCAAACAAAAAAGTGATCCCTTCTCAAATTTAATTATCCTGCGGTAGAAGCGGAGGTCTGACCTTAGTCAGTACAAACTATTAAATTGAAAAGAAAGAAAAAAGCACCCCACTTGCTTCAAACTCGCTCAGCAGTCTCTAGTTAGATTCCAGCTACCTAATAAATATAATCTCAGTTGTGTGTAAAATTACTGATTACTTTGTGGTAATCGTATGAATCAAAGAAAATTAAAAACTCTAATTAACTACCTCAACTATAATTTATTGCAAAGCAATAGGGGGGGGTTATTATTAACTTTTAGACTAATACACCTTGTTGCAAAAAGATATAAATTAGTGTGAAATAGAATTGATTCTAGCTAAGGTCATATCAGTACAATTTTTTAACCCTATTATATATAATAGAATGAATTGTATCACATTTATTTAATTCATTTATAATCAATTGGGATTTTAACTAGTTAAATTATAGCACAAGCACTTTTCTTTAATTCATACGATTACCACAAAGTAATCAGTAATTTTGCACGCAATTGAGATTATATTTATTAGGTAGCTGGAATCTAACTAGAGACTGCCGAGTGAGTTTGAAGCAAGTGGGGTACTTTTTTCTTTCTTTTCAGATATAGGATCCGTTATCCAGAAACCCCTTATCCAGAAACTTAGAATTATGGAAAGACCATCTCCCTTACACACATATTTCCTTTTTAACTGTAATAATAAAACAGTATCTTGTACTTGATCCCAACTAAGATATTATTAATCTTCATTGGAGGCAAACCCAGCCTATTGGGTTTATTTAATGTTTACACAATTTTCGACTAGGCTTTAAGTATGAAGATATAAATTCCGGAAAGATCCGATATCTCAAAAATGGGGTTTTTGGGATATCGGATCTTTCCAGAATTTAGACCTGGGGGGCCCCGAGCATTCTGGATAACAGGTCCCATACCTGTACACTTGTACTTGTCTATTTTTTGCTCCCTTTTGGTTTCTAGTTTCACCAAACCTTAAAATATTGATCTGATTCCGGATCTAAGTTCCAGGTACATCAGACTTATGGTTAAATGTGTCTACCTGCATAAGTGCCAGACCTCAGAACTACCAGGCAGGGGCGCGCCGCCAACGAGGCAAGCTGAGACGCTCGCCTCAGGCGGCAACGCCAGAGAGGTTTCCAGGGGCGGCAAAGAGCCGCTCCTGGTACCTTTAAGAGCCAAATTTGGCTTTATTTATGCAAGAGAGCACAATTGCGCTCTCTGCATTATTGTTCTTGCCTCCCCTCCCGACAGGTAAGTGAGCGAGGGGGGGGCGGCATTGCAGGAGCCTTCTCATGCGGCCTTAGGTAAGAATCGGCGCTGCTAACAGGGAGACATACTACTGAGCTGACAGGGTTTCCTAGGGTCCCAGCTTCTTAGCTCTCACTACCTGACCCTTGTCTGGGGCCCTGCCAAATAAATAGAACATGGATTTGAGGATAATCTTTAAAAAATGGCACTGCTGTAGAAGAAATAAAAATCACACAAATATACTATATACAATGCAACTATCAAGTTTAAACTTGGCCATAATAACAGTCTTTCCTCTATTGCTCTCTGATGCATTCACTTCCATAGCAAAGAGACAAAGCTAAACACTGCCAATTATGAGTTTGTTACAAGTACTTAGCGAAATAGAAATTTTTCTGTACAGCACCTCGTAGAATAAAAATGCCTTTATTCAATTTTTCATGACAGAATCTGGTATGCAGATTCTGCCATGAAAAATTGAATAAAGGCATATTTATTCTACAAGGTGCTGTACAGAAAAATTTCTATTACGCTGTTCCTAGTGGAGGATGGACCACTGATGGTACGTGCCCCTGTTACTTGAGGTTGAGGGAAATAAATAAGCTGACTCTGAAGTGTTTGTACAGTAAGTACTTACACATGTAGCTGGTGTGTGTGGGATAGCTACTAAGCCTAAAGCATTAAAACATGATCAGATGAGACAAGAGCAGAATGTTAAGCACAAAATAAAGGATCATGTTAACATACCTCCCAACATTTAGGAAACGGAAAGACGGATAAAAAGATTTTTAGTAACGCCCATTTTTGTGGCCACTAATTACCACGTCAATTTTACATAATTTGGCAGGTTATAAAAGTTTGAACACATTTCTGTGGTTTTTAGATGTTATTACAGTTTTGCAAATAAAGGTGAATTGCCCTTTAAGCTGTGAGTCTTCGTTCTTATCTCATCAAACTGTTACAAAAGTATCCATTCTGGGCTGTCTATTCTGGGCTGTCTGCCAAGACCCAATTATTTTAGAAACTTTGTATCTGTTTCTGGCTGTTCAGTGCAGCAGATAAAAGAGAAACTCGGGACTTAACAGTTCAAATCCATGACAGCGGGTTGAGCTGTCAAAAGAGGGATTGTGCTGCTCAAAACGGGACATTTGGGAGGTATGTGTTAATTCTGCACGTGGACCTTTCTCTGCAAACTTGCTGTAATTTAAAAAAACAAGCTAATGGAGCAATCTAAAGTCAGTCCCCAAATATTATCATGAGATGGCCGAAGCTAATTTTTCAAATAAGCTAAAATGTCCTCATGGTTGGGTGTAGTTGTTGGGCCATTGAACATACCTAGGCAAATTTGCACAATACTTCTTTGAGGCTAAAAATTCAGTATTATGCTAATTTCAGGGCTGGTTTTAAAACTCATGCGCCCCATAGCCACTCTCAACCCTCACTCACACACGACCCCCTGCATACACACCACCACCTGCTTGCACCTCCCTCACCTACTCTACACTGCTGCTTCTGCAGTTCCCCCAATCTCCAGTACTGGGGACTGGATGTGAGAAAGATTCAAACAACTGTCAAAGTCTCCCACCCAGTCCCCAGGTTCGATGCAGCCCCCAAATCTCTGCCGCCCTAGGCCCAGGCCTTTGTGGCCAAATCTTGGCCAACATCTCAATCATCTACCGGGGCCCAAAGCACACGATCCACTAAATACCCAATAATACAGGATAGGATAGGATCCGCTATCCTGAAAACCCCCAGGTCCCGAGCATTCTGGATAACAGGTCCATTACCTGTACCTGTACAGTTTCACCAAACCCTAAAATATTCAGTCAGGATCCAACTTCCAGGTAAATCAGAATTAGAGTTAAATGTGTCTACATGCATAAGTGCCAGAGCTCAGAACTAACAGGGACACATACTACTGAGCTGGCAGGGTTTCCTAGGGTCCCAGCTTCTTAGCTCTCTCTACCTGACCCTTGTCTGGGGCCCTGCCAAATAAATAGAACATGGATTTCTTAAGGGATTTTAGTAAAATCTATGAAAAATGGCACTGCTTTAGAAGAAATAAAAATTGTCAGACAATGTCTGTCACCCTAGGCCAAGGCCTTTGTTGGCCGAACCAGAAATCTGGGAATGGTTAATATAGTATATAATGCACCCCTACTGTAATTTATAAAGCTATTAGATGTCACTGAGGAGTCAAGTGACATTTATATACTTTTTAATCATTACATAATAATATTGCTTTGGCTATTGGCTACAAATACAGATGAATGGCAGAATATTTGGAATAAACCCCCAGGAAGATCTTGGCCATCAGTTCAGTCATCTGAGATCTACCGGGGCCCAAAGCACACGATCCACTAAATACCCGATAAAACATGATGGTTCACTGATAGTGGAGTGTGTGTTTTGAACTTCATTTATATATAAACTGTATGCTGATATGTTACTAATTCAAATAAATTAAAATCTAATCACGTGGATTTGAATAAAAATATTTGCTGAGAAAAATATGAATAAGTCATTTTCAATTCAGCAAAACTTGACAACTTTATAACAGTCTGAATACTTTTCCATGGTTTTCTGCCTGAAAAACTACTGATGTCAAGGAAGCTCTTGATATAAAAAATATGTCTAGCAAATGAATTCGATCAGATGACAAAATATTCAGGTCTGATTTGCCACCTTTTGTGGCATAATTCCTCCCACAATCAGGAAATGCAACAAATAACATGGAAGGCATTGTGGAAATATGTAATGCATTAATGCAAATTATATCATGGAAATTGGTTGTGAGTACTGCATCATCTAAATTTATTCCAACTTTTCTACAGCCAAGAGAAAATTGAGTGATATTTTAGTTTTCAAATATTTCTTGATTACTGCAAATAGTATCCATTTCCACAGCATTTATCCCCTATAACTTTTGCCTATTCGCATTATGTTAGAGGAAGACAACAAATATGCAGAAATTAGTTTTTATGTAACAAGTTGATCTATTGCTTGTGAAAAGCATTCCAGATATGTCTTATTCTGCAACTGTATTCATGAAATATTTAAGTGACTATTAATCCTATAAATTGTCCCCAACTATAAGTATGGGTATCTGCAGCTATAATCCTTTACTATTTTGACATTCACATATCCTAATTGTACTATCGTTCTTTGCCAATGCAGTTAGTAGTAGAGTTTGCCTTAATTCTGTAGCTCAAGGTATTTCTAAATTGTTGAGTCAAGAGTAAATTTTATTAAATGGGTGGTTCACCATTAAATTAACTTTTACTTTGTTATAGAATGGCCAATTCTAAGCAACTTTTCAATTGGTCTTCATTGCTTCCTTTTTATGGTTTAGGGGTTATTTCCTTCTTCTTCTAACTCTTTTTACAAATGGGGGTCACTGACCACATCTAAAAACAAATGCTCCACAAAGCTACAAATGTGTTATTGCTACTTTGTATTACTCGTCTATTCAGGCCCTCTCCTATTCATATTCCAGTCTCTTATTCAAATTAATGCACAGATGCTAGGGTATTTGGGCCCTAGCAACGAGATTGCTGAAATTGCAAGAGCTGCTGAATAAAAAGCTACATAACTCAAAAACCACAAATAATAAAAAATGAAAACCAATTGGAAATTGTCTCAGAATATCAGTCCCTACATTATACTAAAAGTGAACAACCCCTTGAAGCAAAGAAACTCTTCTGCTGGGGGACTGATATGCCATATTATACCAACATTCTATTAATGAGAAAGGCAGAAGACTATATCCACATGGACAGAAATGCTTGTTTAGGGTTGTAACCTTTGCAACTGCAATGGGTGAGGGTGTGGATCAGATTGCTGCAGTGGCAGATTGGAGGGAAGCTAGGATGTCTGGGGGATGCAACTGTGGTCTGGGGGTAACTGGGCAAATTAGGGAAGGTATTAAGAGGGGTGCCTGAACTGAACTTGGGGTTGAATATTTAATACTGGACCCACTGGTAGAAAGTTTTATTTGAATTAAACCCCAATGTGCTTCTCACTCAGGGCAAAAAAGTGCAAATAAAATGCAAAGGGTGCATGACGTAGCTTAAAAAATTCCAAAACTTCTGGAACCCTGTCCAAAAGCCACAAAAAGATCCAGAGTCTTCAGACTCCCCTTCGTCAAGGCCAGGGGGAGCCCCCTTATCCCCAACTCCCCAGTCAAAAGGCATCTCAGTGGCAAGGGTCTTCAGGCACCCTTTGCCGCATAGTCCCTCCCTGTACGATCTGAAGGCCTTCAGGGTCGGGAAAACTAATGGACCTCCAAGCCAATGCAATGAATGCAAAAGTGTAAAAATAAGTGCTAAAAGAATAAATAGCAATAAAAATGCATTCAAAAAAAATGCAGCAGTGTGGTGCCCCAGCCTATTGGGCAGATTTAAAAATTCTCTAAAAAAACTGGGGTTTGAGAACACCCATTGGTAGACAAAATTTTCTACTGGACTCGAAAGCTTAGCTTCTCAACAACTGCTCAGAGCCCACTGAGCATGTGAGTGTCACATTTTCAAGATGGTGACCCCCTGTGACAAGTTTGAAGTCCTGGATCATTGCTGCTATTGACAAGTTGAAACTTTAGGCTGGTGCAATATGTTCACTATATCAAACATTGCATTTTTAGCCCTATTCAATTTTAGGGTTTAGTTCTCCTTTAAAGCATTTCATAGCCTACATCACCCTTGCTGTTGGTAATCTTTATTATTCATGCCTACTCCCCAATCACAGACCTCTCTGTATAAGTCACATTCCTCTTCTGTCCCACCAACAAACCTTAGACCAGGGGTCCACTCTCTGTACTATTTTCTTCCTCTCTTCACTAAACCTTTATTCTCCTAGTCTCTCAATAATGAAGACCAGTTAAAAAGTTGCTTAGAATTAGCCGTTCAACAACATACTAAACGTTAACTTAAAGGTGAACCACCCCTTTAAGGTTAGTCTCTTCATTACAAAGGTTGCTACACAATTACAGATGCCAACAGTGCTCACACAGCGTTACCTTTGGGATCTAATTAAATATATCACAGTTGTCTTATTTAGTAGCACTCGAGTACATTATTTCCACCTGCACATTTTACACATCGGAACAACGTGACAGTTCTTGTAACCCTCTTTCTGCTTAACGGCCCCAGAACAAAACACACCACTTGCTCCCTTCACCACAAACACCAAACTAAAGGCCCAACACACTGAAGACACTCAAACGGGGGTCTGACAGGGCAAATATATAACATTTATTTAGTTTATTGCTGTATGGGGTTAGTGAAATCATAAACATAGATGAGAATCATGTCCATACTGACACATCACTGATAGTTCTGTCACCTGGAATCAACTCAGTAGTGTTACTGGAGGCACCTGCACACATTCTTCTTACAAAGACTTATATAAGTACTCTCAGTTACTGTTAAGATAACTGTACCAGTCCAAGGCCCTACTGCTCCAATCCTTACAATGTTCTGCATATCTGTAAATGTTGTGTTTGTAGTTTGTACATGTAGGGACCCATATGCTCCCCTATGGCTTTACATGCCAACACTTCCTTGTACTCTGGTTGCTAAGCAAAAGCCCATGTGACTACTGTAGCTCATTAGCATAGTGTGTACAGCATATCACTGGCCCAGAGGCTGATGACAAGTTCCTGCCACTAGTGCTGGGCAGAGGGCGGGACTTCCTCTTTCCCCCTGTCACTCAAGGAGGAAGTGGTTGCTAATGGGAGTCTGGTGCTCAGACCCCAGTAAAGATAATGCCTTGGTAAAGTCAGGGATACAGGGACCCCGTGAATGAGGTGTAGTCATGACAGGGTAGTTCTCTGTACCAGCACTTTCTAGGAAAATGAGGCAGATAGAGATACTTTAGCAAGAGCAGCCTGGCTCCAACTAGGAGGGATAGCAAGGGGGTAGCTCTCCCCTTATTGCTACTTGTTATTACTCATCTTTCTATTCAGGGCCTCTCCTATTCATATTCCTGTCTCTTATTCATATCAATGCATGGTTGCTAGGGTTATTTGGACCCTAGCAACCAGGTGAAATTGCAAACTGGAGAGCCGCTGAATAAAAATTTAAATACGTCAAAACCCACAAATAATAAAAAATGAAAACCAACTGCAAATTAACAACCCCTTCAAAGTCCACTGATAATATTTTGACTGGACCTGAGCTTCTATGGGGGGGTGCACAGTTTTACATTCAGATGCCATTACATGCAGGCTATGTCACATGCCAGAGTGGCAGTTGGAATCAGAGGTCTAGAGACAAGTACCAGTGGCAGTTGGGATCAGTACTTTGGTTTGTCTCAGACCAGAGAGCATCTCTTGGTGATTTGCGGATTTCCAAGCGATTCAAAGCGATTTTACAGTGCGGAAAAGCGATTTTTATTTTTGCAGCTGAAAGCAAATTCACGAACATTAGTTGAGGTTGCTTTTGAAGAAAGAAGAAAACCAACTTTAGTCCAATATTTGAGATCTTATTGGTACCGTCAAGATGAAGAGACGAATCGACGACAGGAGCAGCACCGAGCAAAGAAGTGGGAGAAAAAGGAGCAAAAAGGTGAAAAAACACGGGAGCAGCTCAGACAAGGAGCAAATAAAAATCCAAGGAGGAAAAAGACCCCGACGCAGCTCCTCAACAGAACGTAAGTAGAACCGGGCGATTTAATACGTCTGCATCAACTGTTTTTTGTACCTAATCCTAAAATATAATGAATCCTCATTGGTGGCAAAATAATTCTATTGGGTTTAAATGATTTTTTAGTGGAAAAAGTATTAATGATCTGTATGAGTTAAATGATCTCAGTCTATTTCAACTGTCAAAATATATTTGTCCGTTGGTTATCTAAAGAAGTGATTTATTATATATTTAACTGTGTCTCTCTGTTAATCTGTATCACTGTAACTATATATATCATATATTTGTTTATTTATCTATCTATATATAGATGTGTGACAGTATATATCTGCAGGTGTCTATTTATTGGTGTCAATATAAGTTTGTATCTGTTTAGTGAATAGCTGCTTCTATTGCAAAAACTTTTGCAGAGAAGAATTATTATTCCTGTTGCGCTTATTTTTTCCATTAAAGGGGTGGTTCACCTTCAAGGTAACTTTTAGTATGTTATAGAATGGCTAATTATAAGCAACTTTTAATTGGTCTTGATTATTTATTTTTTTATAGTTTTTGATTTGTTTGCTTTTTTTTCTGACTCTTTCCAATTTTCAAATGGGGGTCACTGACCCCATCTAAGAAACAAATGCTCTGTAAGGCTACACATTTATAGTTATTACTACTTTTTATTACTGCTCTCCTATTGAGGACCTCTCGTATTCATATTCCAGTCTCTTATTCAATTCAATGCATGGTTGCTAAGGTAATTTGGACCATAGCAACCCAATTGCTGATGCTGCAAACTGGAGAGCTGCTGAATAAAAAGTTAAATAACTAAAAACCAATAGCAAATAGTCTCAGAAGACCCCTTTTTACATCATACTTAGGGTAAGGTCACACGGGGAGATTCAGGGCGACAATCTTCGTTTTCCGAAGTCACCCAAAGTTCACTAGTGAGGCAACTTCGGGTGACTTTGGAAAACGAAGCACCGAGATTGTCGCCCAGAAGAAGAGGCGATTAGTCGCCAGGCGACTAAATCTCCCCCAATCTCCCCATGTGCCTTTACCCTAAAAGTTAACTCAAAAGTGGACAACCCATGTAACTACTAATTACTATTCTTTAAATTTGTTTATAGCATTTCTCTCAGAAGGAGGAAGTGGATTAAAGAGGCCCCGTGTGGAAGAAGAGCTTCCTCTCCCAGTAGCAATCAGCAACTGCACCATCCATGCTGAGCTTGGGAGTGGAACATTCGGCAAAGTAAGTGCTGGGCTTCTGGGTAACCATACCTGTGTTTTCTAATTTAGTATTAAGGAATATAAGGAGCAGGGAATTCACATATATCTTTAATGAAGTTTACCCTGACCTTTAATGGGGTTTAACTTAACGTGGTATGGTGGCTTACCAATTTTATAATCACAACTTTGTTACTAAAAACCCTGTTTTTGTAAATACATGTACTTATGTACTTCCAGAGATACTAAACTACTTACCAAACAGGGGAATAGGGAATGTGCATTGATCAATTTATATATCTTTACTGAGACATTATAAATAACTGTTAAGGAAAGGCCAGATAGACCCTGGTCTAGAGGGCAAATATACGAAGCTAAAAGGCGGGTCCTTTTCATAAATGTATCACTAGCAAATGTCTTGGGATGAATAGTCTATGTTTATTATATACAGATAGAATGAGAAACAATTTGGAACTGGCTTGTGGGGGAGTAGCACAAAAGTGGCCTATGGTGACAAAGGTAAATCCAGCCATGGATCATAGAAGTGAACTTCTAACATTTTATTTCTTATTCTGCCTTTTTTTAGGTATGGTTGGTATCTTTTCCTAACAGGAGCCAGCATATGGCCATCAAGGTCATCAAGAAGAGCGACAAGACCAACATGTCCGACATCATCACTGAGGCCCGGGTACTGAAGACGGCTGCTGGATGCCCCTACCTTTGCCAAAGTCATGGATCATTCCAAACACAGGTACAACATATTATCACTAACTTTATAGGGTATTTCACATTTAGGTTAACTTTAAGTATTCCCAAAGAGGGCAGGATGTAAACAGGGTGGGTCACGGAATCTGCAGTGGAGTACTTGGGATACCATATTTGCAACTTATATATAAGAATACTCTTACTATACCAGAGAACCACAAAATGTATATAAATAACCCCATTTACGTTTTTACATATTCCATGAGCTCCAAAGTAGTATTCTTCAGAAAATGCCACCTATAGCTTTCCCTTGGTAGTCTACATAGGAGGCTAGAAGAGCTAGCATTCTTACAGTTATTTTAGTAAAGGTCAAGGACAGCAACCCTAGGTGCAGGATGAGTAAAGGTGAGGGACAGCTCAAGCTAAAACACACGCAAGATAAGCAGGTCCGCCATTGGGGGGGTATTTAGAGAGGAGAATGCATCAGAAGGGGGGGCAAGCCGAATAATGAGAGTAACGCAAATTGTGTACATTATATATGAATTTACTTACCCAATTTCAGAAAAAACTGCACTCACTTGCCTAAAAACTTACAGTAATTTACATAGAAGCTTATGTAACTTGCATATCAAGCAATGGCAGGGGCACATTTCACTGACCCCTAATGAATGAAATCCCTTATATTCCACTGCCCCCAATAAGCCGACTGACTTTAGCAAATATACTGCAGCTACGTATCAGTCTCACTGGGCCCCCTATAGTTCCTGGGCCCTCCAGCAGTTGCACTGTCTGTTTTCTTTATAGTTACACCCCTACTTTTCAATAATTTGATTAGTGAGATTGTATTGTAGTAGCTGTGACTGGAAAAAAAATACATTCAACTATTGTAACATTTTGCCCAAGTAAAATCTACCCAACTGCTAATTAAACATTTATTTAGTACACAAGGACATTGGCCAAAAATGTTGCTACTGTGCGCTCACGTTCATGTCTCTAAAAAAGACACTTTGTGCAAAACTTTGTAATCACATGTTTTCAGCCATATGTGCTTGTAGTTATTTTGCCTTTTGTTTCTTTAACCAGCGGCATGCTCTGCTCGCTATGGAGTATGTCAGTGGAGGGACCCTAAGAAATGTCATCAAGAATGCCGGCCAGCTGGAGAAGGACTTAGTAATGTAAGTGACTTTATGTGTTTGTAATGGGGTAACAGAGCAGGAGCTGGCCTAGAGTACATGCAGAAGGAAGGATGGAAAGAGGTCAGCATTCAGCCAACTGATTTTCATCTTTTGTTTTTGTAAAGGAAATCACCTAGGGAATCTATGTATGTAATATATCTGTAATGGCACAACAAATAATATCTTTCTCTTCTATAAAGTGCTGTCTTGAAGCTTCACTTCCTATTGCAGTAAACCCACTGTCCCTACAGCAAGCAAATATGTACAAAGCATCTTGTTTTATTATATTTACTCATCACCTCATTAAAATTTGCTAGAATGGGGCAAAAAGAGTTGTGTCTCACCCTGTATGGAGTGCAGCCTTTGTTAAGACACATGGAGATGTGACCGTCATTGCATTGAGCTGTAAGGGCCATGGTGTTATGTCCCATAGCACTCCTACAGGTGTGCCTAGCCTTTAGTTAGTGGACCCTCATATATTACAGCAGGTTCAAAGGACTATTATAATAATAACTATAGTATAAACAAAGCAAACAAATGTACTCACTATGGAAATGTTAATTTCTTTTCTCCAAAGATTCTACGCAGCAGAACTGGTGTGCGGCCTGCAGTTTCTCCACTCTAAAGGGATTATTCATCGGTATGTAAAATTTATAAACATCCCATCTATTATCTTTCTGTTCATATATTGTTTCTGCAAACCCATTGTTCTCTCAAATAAAATTAATCTTATGCAAATGGCACATGGTGCATTTTGCCACCTGTATGTTATACACCTTTTATTGCAATGCATTGAAATCACTGCCAGGATATCAGTAATAAAGTATTAAAAATAGAGTATTAAGTAAATGGAGTATTAAACAGAGTATTAAACAAACTGTAAAACCCCATGAATTTGGGGAAGAGGGTTCACATTCCTTCTCACCCCCACTCATAAAATAGAACTGGCTGACTCCCAACATTTACATTTACCTCTCACACTACTTAACTGCTCTTTCTCGATTCCTTTTAATTTTTTAACCCTAATGTTTGCCTTGCAGGGATCTTAAACCAGCTAATGTCCTGGTAACCAACGAGGGACATATAAAGATCGGCGACTTTGGTTTGTCAGCTGAGGGCGTGTTTGGAAAGAAAAAAATCAAAGGTGCAAAAGGAACACTGCCCTTTATGGCCCCAGAGGTATGTGACTGTGATTTAATTTAAATGCTTATAGCAGAGAGGTAATAGATAGTGCTTATACTTCTAAGTCTTTTTCATGCATTTAAATACTCAACTAAAAAATATTTTTATATTTTTTGTGTTTTGCTGGTATATGATTTTTTTTCTATACAAAGCAATTCAGATTAAAAGGGGAACAAAAGTCAATCACTAGGTGGGGTCTCAGATAGCATGCTCTGGGTTCCTTCCTACACATCATTTTAACTGTTCCCAGGTAACCACTGTGCTGCCCAGGGTGGGACACATGCATCCTAGAGTAATTGCTGGGAGTTTACTACATATGTGAACAGCTTCAGTACAAGAGAGAGTTACAGAAAAAGCAAAGGTTTAGTTAAATGCATGCACTAGAGGATTTTAATAACAATCTTTTTTTTTCTTCAAATCTAGGTGTTAAAAGAGAAGAGATATAATAGAGGAGTAGACTGGTGGGCATTAGGGATCATCGTATCTAAAATGGCATGTGGGAGCTCACCATTCATAGAGTACGGCAACAATACAGAATGCCGTTTGTCGATTCTTCTTGAACAGCCATGCATTCTGATAAGGTTCAGCCCCGAATTGCAAGATCTCCTGCGAATGGTAAGTATTGGAATTTATGGAGAGGGTATAACTAGTTCTGCTATATTATATAATTTCCCAGAGAACTGATACTGTTCCTAGAGATCTAGCAGTGACACTAACTGGATATTATTGTTTCCTGAATAGTGTATAGGCAATTGGACAAAATCCCTGTGCTATGAGGGTATTACTGACAGGTGTGTAGCTTCATATTAGCAATAAATATCTGATAATGTTTTCTTTCTTTAGCTCCTGAAGAAAAATCCAAAAGAACGACTGGGCTGCAATGGAAATATTCGGGAGCACCCATTTTTTAATGCCATTGATTGGGTGCAAATAGAAAACCGGACTCTACCACCTCCTTCCCAGCCAAAAGCAGTAAGTACATGACTACATGTGTTTTGGTATGCTACTGCTTATTATGAATAGGCACTTATCTTGAAATCTCTAGATGTTTGTGTTTTAATACATATTCTGGGCTAGAGACCAGTGTCTTCCTGTACTACAGAATCTACATAGCCGGTTAGGACTAGGCCTAGGTTTATTAACTCTGTGGAAGACGCTTTATGGCATTCCACAACAAATACAATTGCACTTAATATTTTGTATTGTGCTAATGCCATCTACGTTACTTTACCATTTTTTTGGTAACAAACTAATTTATATTTTGTTTAACTGCAGTTGTCACCTGTGGATTTTAAGAAGACATGTGAGGAGCCACCATCATTCTTGGAGTCCCTGAAACATACTATCACATCAGGTGATCAGGTATCTCTTCAAGATATGGCATGTCTGGATTAAATTTCACAGGTTCCACTGATGGTGATCTTATACCCTACCATCCTCTCCATGCCTCGAAAAACATCAGGCCCCATTATCAATTCCATGACTTCCAGTCTTCTGTCCTCATTATTATCATCTTAATTTTGGCCTACCGGAGGTTCCATCAGTTGCCATCTGCCCTAGGGTTTGGCCCTTGATATAAAACTCTGCCTTTGGTGTTTTTTTTATTTCTCACTCTGCACTAAAATAGTCTAAATTCCCCTTTAAAAAAGGTAAAGTTGACACTTAATGGTACTAGGAACAACTTATTGTCTCCCCTGTAACCCATAGGCATTACTGTCTGAGGCAAGTACCTCAACTAGCCTCATAGCGGGAGCGCCCCTATTTGCACCACACAGTACACTTTAATATTATCCCCACCTTTCATTCTAACTCCAGTTATTTCATTTATGTATGTTATGTTTGGCTAAGGTATATAACCAAAGGACTCTTATTTAAATATGGATTTAGTTAAAACATGAATTTATCAAGACAACCTGTAATTGTATAGGCAATTAAATAGAAATAGACAGAAAGTAAAACATGAAATAGGAAACTAGAGTATAGTCTAACAACAATACTGCACACAGTTCACTACTGATCCAGGGATTTATCCGATTGCCATATTGGAGTCAGGAAGTAATTTTTTTCCCCCTCTGAAGCACACTGGACACAGCTTCAGATGAGGTTTTTTTGCCTTCCTCTGGATCAAGATAAATAGTTTTAATGAAGATAAATAATTTTATGAAGATAAAGAAGAATTTTATGAATGAAAGGTTGAATCGTGTGGCTATAAATCTTTTTTAAACCTTACATATTAAAGTACTACTAATTACTAAATTATGCAGGATAAGGCAGGATGGAATGCTTAAAAATTACAGAATGTAGGAACAAAATCAATATAATTAAGTTGAAATAAAATGTCCAACTACGTTGGTAAAAGAACTCATAGTTCGTATTAACCCCCCTATTATAGCACCACCCTCATGTATTGGTAATTTAATTTTTTTAACAAATTTGCCTTAAATTATAGGAAATAAATTAAATATAAGGCATTTTATTCAGTGGTATAGGCATAGCAAGGGAACATATCATAGCTTAAATAAAATAAAATAAGCTAAAATTGATTTCAATGATTAAATATGGTGGAAAATTATTTTTAGGACCAGCAATAAAGTAGATGAATTTTGTACAAAATAACTAAAATAGACTAATTTAAACAGAAAAGTTGCAGCCATATTAATCCATAGGTGAAAGGTTAGTATTTGCGATATTTATTTAGATTAGCAGTAATTTTTAGGGCTCATTGTTAAATAAAAGACCTTTCTCTTCCTCGGGTTCAACCAGCAATCTTTATTATTAATGCTTCTTGAACCTACGGAAGAAGAAATGTCTCTCTCAAACGCTAGCTGTAATAGTTCTTAGTCCAAATAAAAAGTATATCCCAACAATACTTACTTTTTGCCTCTCTAATAAGATGGTTAGGATACAGGAGCAATTCTAGTGATGCCGCCCTGCTCCCCAGGGGTTACTTTTACTGAGCCAAAGTGGGTCCAGCGGGGCAGCGTCACTAGTGCTTTCTGCACTAGAGGAGTCAAATTTCCAATTTAAATAACAGAAATTTGGATTTTAAAGTTACCAGGAGTGCCTCTTTGCCACTCCTGTTAACTTGTGGGCTGCTCCAGTCTGAGGCGAATTTCTCAACTCGCCTCATGGTGGCAGCGCCCCTGTTAGGATAGGTTAGGGACCTGCTCAGAGAGTCTACCTTGACGTGGTGGCAGGCTTGATATCCTTTGGCCAATCATATGTCATTTTCCTAAAGTACCAGAATGATTATTGGATGCCATTCAGGTTGTACAGAACTACACGATTATTGATTCTTGAGTCTTGAACACAGAAGAAACCAACTGAGATGACTGAAGATAAATCCCATCAGCGAATATTTCCTTTACTCAGTTTGATATTCCTCTTTCTGTAATAAAGTTATCCAGGAATCCTATTGTTATGGTGTTTTCTGTGTATCATGCCATTTATTGGCCAACACCTCCACTGAGTTCTACCTTAGTAATCCTAGCATCACAGATATAGGGTTGCCACCTTACCCCTTTAAAACCAAACACATATGCAATCCACAGCCTGCATGGATAATTAGCAATTCATTTAGATGCATGGCTCCACATAAATCAGTTCAGTCTGCAGCATGCATCTAAATGAATTGCTAATAAGCCATGCAGGCTGTGGATTGCACATGTGTTCAGTTTTAAAGGGGTGAGGTATGTGTCTCATTCACCCATCCATAGATAGATTTACTATAGCTCTGGTACAGAAAAAGGGTTAATATAGAGACACTGGCATGTGAGCAGGAGTTTAGTCTTTAATGTAGCAATATAGACAAACTGGCAGTGCTACATCCAGAAGTCCTTTGGGACGTGTCAGTAAAAGACAGTGAATGGAAGGGAGTGATTGTTTCCATTTCAGGATGATCCTGCTAAGTTCATCTTTGGTAAAGTTGCAGTACTTGCCTCCCTGGAATGGGAAGAGAAATGCAGTCTGTACTACTGTCAGTGGGGCAGCTGTAAGAGCAGGAGAGGAGGCCTCTGTGGGAAGTGACTTTGTTATAAGTGGCCATGTATAACTAGGAAAATAGGAATCACACACAATACTGAAATTGTGCAACAACAGCTGCAGCCAGTTGGTTTATTTGGAGCAGCATGCACATATAGGCGCTAGGACTTCAGTCCCTTCCTCAATGCAATGCTCACAACACACAGCAAGTCATGTGACCTAATAAACCGTATTCCCATCTCCCAGTAAACTTGTCAGCTTTGTGTGCGGTTCTTATTTCCCATTTATGGATCTCTGCTAGTTGATTCAAGAGGAATGCTGGGATTGCTTTGGTCTTAGACATTGGTATTTTGTCTGCCCTCCTAAAAACACTACAAAATACTTGGGCAGCAAAACATCTTTGGCCCTGAATGTGCCCTAATATTAGCTGCCAGAAAACTTTTGCACCCAATCTGCCCACTATATATAGAAAGTGGGACAGCGCTGACCAAGGCCTATGTACTAATTCTATACAATATCTATAAAGCAATCAAACATTTAGTTTTAACTTATTAATTGCTCCGTGTAAATAAAAGCTGATTGCCCTTTAGTTGCTCTATGTTATTTGATCAGGACACTACGGATTTATCAAGGGTCGAATTTCAAGGGTTAATAAACCCTCAAATTCGATCATCAAAGTAAAATCCATTCGAATTCGAATATCTAATTCGAAGAATATTAGCACAAATACTTTGATTGATCGTTCAAAAATAGATCGATCTAACGATAAAATCCTTCGTCTCTAACGATTCAAAGGATTTTAAGCAATCAATTGAAGGATTTTTATTCTATCAAAACAAACGTAGAAAAGTGCTGGGGAACGTCCAAATAGGCTAACATTGCAGCTCAGTATGTTTAAAATGGCGAAGTATGAAGTCAAAGTATTTGACAGTACTTTGACTATCGAATGGTCAAACGATTTTAACTTCGAATCGTTCTAATCATTCGTTTCGATCAAATTCGATCCATTTGACCCATTCGATGGTCGAAGTACCCAAAAAAATACTTTGAAATTTGAATTTTTTTTCATTCGAATTCTTCACTTGTGCTTAGTAAATCTGCCCCTTCATGTTTCTACATAGGTTTATCACAATCAAACCTGCACAAAATATTCAGACAGTGTTTGGCATAGAAATAGTAGCACTCAGATTAGTATAATTTACTAACAGATCTACATCAATGTTCTAATTAAACCCAACTGTGTCCACTGCTGATAAACCCTGTTATTGAACTTGGATTGACACTGTCTTGAGGCAAATATGGCACTTGTTAGGTGTTTCATTCATTTGCTTCCCACCATAATCAGAAATCTGCAAAAAAAAGGCACTTTGGCAATGAACAATAATAAATAAATAAACAAATAAGCGTTGTAAGGTTGATCCCAATATTGACTTACTGAAATTATTATTATCTTGATTATCAGCTTGAAAATAGGAATTCTGAAAGTTGTCCAAATGCATGTATAGCCTATGACAGCATGTTTGAGTTCCATGTACAGGTACTGTATAGGATCAGTTATCCAAAAACGAAACCCCTTATCCAGAAAGTTCAGAATTATGGAAAAAAACATCTCCCATTATATCAAAATAATCCACATTTTTAAAAATGATTTCCTTTTTCCCTGTAATAATAAAACAGTACATTGTACTTGATACCAACTGAGATATGATTAATTCTTATTGGAGGCAAACCCAGCTTATTGGGTTTATTTAATGTTTATATGATTTTCTAATAGGCTTAAGGTATGAAGATCCAAATTACAGAAAGACCCACTATCCTGAAAACCCCCAGGTCCCGACCATTCTGGATAAGAGGTCCCATACCTGTACCTGTACAGTTGTACTTGTAGATTTTTTGTCCCTTTTTCTAGTTTCACCAAACCCTAAAATATTAATTCAGGATCCAAGTTCCAGGTACATCAGAATTAGAGTTAAATGTGTCTACATGCATGCAACTAACAGGGACACATACTACTGAGCTGGCAGGGTTTCCAAGAGTCCCAGCTTCTTAGCTCTCTCTACCTGACCCTTGTCTGGGGCCCTGCCAAATAAATAGAACATGGATTTGTAATGGATTTAAGTAAAATCTTTGAAAATGGTTAATATAGTATATAATGCACCCCTACTGTAATTTATAAAGCTATTAGATGTCACTGAGGAGTCAAGTGACATATATATATATATATATACTTTTTAATCATTACATAATAATATTGCTTTGGCTATTGGCTACAAATACAGATGAATGGCAGAATATTTGGAATAAACCCCGAGGAAGATCTTGGCCAAAAGTTCAGTCATCTGAGATCTACCGGGGCCCAAAGCACACGATCCACTAAATACCTAATAGAACTTATTAAGGATTGCTAGGACCAATATTATATAAACCGCTAGCCGGCAGTCCACATAGGTGCTACCAAATAGCCAATCACAGTCCTTATTTGGTACCCCCAAGGAGTTTTTTCAATACTTATGTTGCTCCCCAACTCTTTCTATATTGGCCTTTTATATGGGCTTATGGAATGTGGCTCATGGGTGAAAAAGGTTGGGGACCCCTGCTCTAAGCAGCATTCTTGCCTACATGAAGACACTTTAGGACCATACCCACACAAAAAAATATAGCATACAAAATAAATTATTTACTACTATTCTTAAAAACTGTATGCAATGGGATATTTATAAATTTGGAAGATTGGCTCTGACTCTAAAGCAAAAGATATCTGAACCAAATATCAATGTAAAGTTTCAGAATATTTATGCAGATGTTCTTTTCTTTAAGTTTCTTCATTGAATTGAGAAGGGTAAGGTATGTAAGTAGTCACTTGTTCACTTGTATTTTGCCCTTGATAAAGGCCCTAATGTTGGCCCAAAAGGTTGGATACACAAGCATGAATAATAAAATATGATGGTTCACTGATATTGGAGTGTGTGTTTTTCTGAACCTTATTTATAAACTGTATGCTGATGTTACTAATTCAAATACATTCAAATCTAATCATGTGGATTTGAATAAAAATATTTGCTGAGAAAAATATGAATAGGTCATTTTCAATTCACCAAAACTTGACAACTTTATAACAGTCTGAATACTTTTCCATGGTTTTCTGCCTACAAAACTACTGATGCCAAGGAAGCTCTTGATATACAAAATATGTCTAGCAAATGAATTCTATCAGATGACAAAATATTTAGGTCTGATTTGCCACCTTTTGTGACATAATTCCTTCCACAGTCAGAAAATGCAAAAAATAACATGGAAGGCATTAAGGAAACATGTAATGCATTAATGCAAATGATGATATCAAGTACATTGGTTGTGAGCAGGGCCGCCATTAGAACTGGCCCCGTACAAAAAATTTTTCGGGGCCCCCAAGACCCACCCTTGCCCCCAAGACCCACCCCAGATCCCGCCCACTCCCCTGGCCACACCCCTGATAAGCCCCAGCCAAATTTGTCAAAACCCCACCTACTCTCTGGCAAGCCCCACCTGGAACCCACAAATAGTGTGTTTCCATCTCGCTCTGCCACAGTCTCTTGTCTGCAGTTCCCTCTCTGCCTGTCTGTATCAGCGGGTACCAGCTGCACATACTGGGACTGTGTGGGAAACAAACAAATATAAATTCCCAACCCAGGATTGATTCCCTTTTTCTTTTCCATTTGCCACCATTTCATGGCCCCACCCACTGCACCCAAGCTCTTCCTTCCCTCGCTTCCCAGAATGTAGTGTGGACTGTTCCCATCTGGGTAGGACTGGGGGGCTTGGGGCCCACTGGGAATGCTGTCCAGGGCCCCCCTTGCTGCAGTGCCTGCGCCACGCGCTCCCTTGCTGCTGGCCCATGTCAGCGTGCATGGATTTGGGCCCGCTCCCTTGCTGCTGCGCCGGCGCGCATGCGCAGACATCGAAGCACGCCAGATAGTTTTTAAAAAAAATATCTCAGGACAGCTTTGTTAAAGGGGACGGCGGGCGATGCAGCCAATGAGTGGTAGGCAGCGCGGAGGCATAGGCAATAGATGTAGATGGATGTAGAGCGGGAAGGAGCAGGGTATATCACTGAGGGAGGTAGTGCGAGCCATTGGGGACAGCCAGACGGGAACACTCTGGGGCCCGGGATTATCACTCTCCTTAAAGGGGGGCCCGGCTCTTTTTAAAAGTGCAGCACTGCCAGGCCCCCCTTCAGGCTGGGCCCGGTACATTTGTAACCCCTGTGGCCCCCTGATGGCGGCCCTGGTTGTGAGTACTGCAAAACTTCTGTGGGCCTGGCCAAAAGACAAAGGGCCAGGGGAGCCCCCTTATACCCAACTCCCCGGCCAAAAGGCACCTCAAGGGGCAAGGGTCTTTGCTTCAAAGTCCCTCCCTATCCAATCCGAAAGCATTCAGGGTCGGGATAACTGATGGACCTCCAAAGAGACCCAAGCATCAGGGTGTGCCCTCATAGGGTATGCTTTTGACTTGGAGACCAATGCACCGAATGCAAAAGTGTAAAGATAAGTGCTAAAAGAATAAATAGGTAGACAATATTTTACATGCTAGGCCAATGTAATGCCTCCTGGGTATCAACTCTACCCCTATGTATAAGCCCTATACTTATTGAGCATTTAATTCATAGCCTTCACCCCCCTTGCTGTTGGTAAGGTTTATTATTCATGCCTACTCCCCAATCACAGACCTCTCTGCATTAGTTACACTCCTCTTCTAAACAATAGGGAAGGGCTGAATTGACGTCACACAGATATAGAAGAGAGACCATGACTATTGAGTTGTAGTTCAATAAAAGCTGTAGGAGAGGGAGGTATAGGTCGAGGACACGACAAATCTATGAACTACCATAACGCCAGCTAGGTATTCATGTTCTCTTATTGAAAGAATGCTTATGCACCAGGGCTGGAACTAGGGGTAGGCAGAGTAGGCGCCCGCCTAGGGTGAAATCATGGGGGGGGGGCTCACTTTTAAGGGGAATTTTTTTCTATTTTTTTTGAAAAACGACTTTTTGCATGGCCTTTAAAAGTTTTTCAATTTTATAAACTGCCTGTTCCAACCCCCTCTTGCCCGTAAATTTGTAATGAAGGCAGAAGCACTCCCCACCTCCCTCTTGAGGTAAGTTGCCACGAGTCAGGAAATGTAGGGGGGAAGGAGGGGAGCCCCAAAAATTTTTTCGATCTTTTTCAACCTATCACCCATCATGTAGAAAACACGCCAGCGTTTTTTGGGACTTAGAAAAAATTTTGACTTTTTTTTTAAACAATCCCTATGTACTCTATTGCGCTTCGCCAGGTCTGAGGTGGAAGGAAGTCTAGCGTAAAAGGTAGCGTTCAGTACACTGCGCAAGTTAGTGAATTTGCGTAGTTACGTTGCTAGCGAAAATTCGCCTGGCATAAGGGTGCGAAATAACACTAGCGAAATTTCGCCAGTGTTCGTTAGTGAATTTGCGCAGTAGCGAAAAATGGCAAACGCTAGCGAATTAACGCTAGCGTTCGGCGCTTCAGCGCTTAGTGAATTTGCGCTTTTGTGTCTGAGAGGGGCCCGCCCATGCTTCACATACTTGATTAGCAGGGCCCCCTGCTTTCAGTGTGCTGCCAGCTCCTGCACGCAAGATTTTCTCCTTTTCAGATTATCTGTACCCTCATTGGTTCTTTAAGGATAAGTCCCGGTAAAGCTGCATTGGGATTGGATAGGCTGAAGGTGAAGTTTCTTCTTCCCCTATCCAATCCATTTACAGCTTTACCGGGACTTATCCTTAAAGAACCAATCTTGCGTGCACTTAGCTGCTGTCCCATTTTCTGAAGCTGGCAGCAAGCTGAAAGTAGGGGGGCCGGCTAATCAAGTAAGTGAAGCATGGCCAGGCCCCCTTAGACACCAAACCCTTCAGGCCTGGGACAACTGTCCTCCCTGTGCCCCCTTGATGGCGGCCCTGAATATGGTGTCTGCTGTACAGGTACACACATGTTTGGGATAGTTGTGAAATCATAAACATAGATGAGAATCATGTCCATACTGACACATCACTGATAGTTCTGTCACCTGGAATCAACTCAGTAGTGCTACTGGAGGCACCTGCACACATTCTTCTTACAAAGACTTATATAAGTACTATCAGTTACTGATAAGATAACTGTACCAGTCCTACTGCTCCAATCCTTACAATGTTCTGCATATCTGTAAATGTTGTGTATGTAGTTTGTATATGTAGGGACCCATATGCTCCCCTATGGCTTTACATGCCAACACTTCCTTGTACTCTGGTTGCTAAGCAAAAGCCCATGTGACTACTGTAGCTTATTAGCATAATGTGTACAGTGTATCATTGGCCCAGAGGCTGATGACAAGTTCCTGCCACTAGTGCTGGGCAGAGGGCGGGACTTCCTCTTTCCCCCTGTCACTCAAGGAGGAAGTGGTTGCTAATGGGAGTCTGGTGTTCAGACCCCAGTAAAGATAATGCCTTGGTAAAGTCAGGGATACAGGGACCCCGTGAATGAGGTGTAGTCATGACAGGGTAGTTCTCTGTACCAGCACTTTTTAGGAAAATGAGGCAGATAGAGCTAGTTTAGCAAGAGCAGCCTGGCTCCAACTAGGAGGGATAGCAAGGGGGTAGCTCTCCCCTTATTGCTACTTGTTATAACTCATCTTTCTATTCAGGGCCTCTCCTATTCATATTCCAGTCTCTTATTCATATCAATGCATGGTTGCTAGGGTTATTTGGACCCTAGCAACCAGATGAAATTGCAAACTGGAGAGCTGCTGAATAAAAATTGAAATACGTCAAAACCCACAAATAATAAAAAATGAAAACCAACTGCAAATTAACAACCCCTTTAAAGTCCACTGATAATATTTTGACTGGACCTAAGCTTCTATGGGGGGTGCACAGTTTTACATTCAGATGCCATTGCATGCAGGCTATGTCACATGCCAGAGTGGCAGTTGGAATCAGAGGTCTAGAGACAAGTACCAGTGGCAGTTGGGATCAGTACTTTGGTTTGTCTCAGACCAGAGAGCATCTCTTGGTGATTTGCAGATTTCCAAGCGATTCAAAGCGATTTTACAGTGCGGAAAAGCGATTTTTATTTTTGCAGCTGAAAGCAAATTCACGAACATTAGTTGAGGTTGCTTTTGAAGAAAGAAGAAAACCAACTTTAGTCCAATATTTGAGATCTTATTGGTACCGTCAAGATGAAGAGACGAATCGACGACAGGAGCAGCACCGAGCAAAGAAGTGGGAGAAAAAGGAGCAAAAAGGTGAAAAAACACGGGAGCAGCTCAGACAAGGAGCAAATAAAAATCCAAGGAGGAAAAAGACCCCGACGCAGCTCCTCAACAGAACGTAAGTAGAACCGGGCGATTTAATACGTCATCAACTGTTTTTTGTACCTAATCCTAAAATATAATGAATCCTCATTGGTGGCAAAATAATTCTATTGGGTTTAAATGATTTTTTAGTGGAAAAAGTATTAATGATCTGTATAAGTTAAATGATCTCAGTCTATTTCAACTGTCAAAATATATTTGTCCGTTGGTTATCTAAAGAAGTGATTTATTATATATTTAACTGTGTCTCTCTGTTAATCTGTATCACTGTAACTATATATATCATATATTTGTTTATTTATCTATCTATATATAGATGTATGACAGTAAATATCTGCAGGTGTCTATTTATTGGTGTCAATATAAGTTTGTATCTGTATAGTGAATAGCTGCTTCTATTGCAAAAACTTTTGCAGAGAACAATTATTATTCCTGTTGCGCTTATTTTTTCCATTAAAGGGGTGGTTCACCTTCAAGGTAACTTTTAGTATGTTATAGAATGGCTAATTATAAGTAACTTTTAATTGGTCTTGATTATTTATTTTTTCATAGTTTTTGATTTGTTTGCTTTTTTTTCTGACTCTTTCCAATTTTCAAATGGGGATCACTGACCCCATCTAAGAAACAAATGCTCTGTAAGGCTACACATTTATAGTTATTACTACTTTTTATTACTGCTCTCCTATTGAGGACCTCTCGTATTCATATTCCAGTCTCTTATTCAATTCAATGCATGGTTGCTAAGGTAATTTTGACCCTAGCAACCCAAATGCTGATGCTGCAAACTGGAGAGCTGCTGAATAAAAAGTTAAATAACTAAAAACCAATAGCAAATAGTCTCAGAAAACCCCTTTTTACATCATACTTAGGGTAAGGTCACACGGGGAGATTCAGGGCGACAATCTTCGTTTTCCGAAGTCACCCAAAGTTTACTAGTGAGGCAACTTCAGGCAACTTCGGAAACCGAGATTGTCGCCCAGAAGAAGAGGCGATTAGTCGCCAGGCGACTAAATCTCCCCCAATCTCCCCATGTGCCTTTACCCTAAAAGTTAACTCAAAAGTGGACAATGTAACTACTAATTATCATTCTTTAAATTTGTTTATAGCATTTCTCTCAGAAGGAGGAAGTGGATTAAAGAGGCCCCGTGTGGAAGAAGAGCTTCCTCTCCCAGTAGCAATCAGCAACTGCACCATCCATGCTGAGCTTGGGAGTGGAACATTCGGCAAAGTAAGTGCTGGGCTTCTGGGTAACCATACCTGTGTTTTCTAATTTAGTATTAAGGAATATAAGGAGCAGGGAATTCACATATATCTTTAATGAAGTTTACCCTGACCTTTAATGGGGTTTAACTTAACGTGGTATGGTGGCTTACCAATTTTATAATCACAACTTTGTAACTAAAAACCCTGTTTTTGTAAATACATGTACTTCCAGAGATACTTAACTACTTATCAAACAGGGGAATAGGGAATGTGCATTGATCAATTTATATATCTTTACTGAGACATTATAAATAACTGTTAAGGAAAGGCCAGATAGACCCTGGTCTAGAGGGCAAATATACGAAGCTAAAAGGCGGGTCCTTTTCATAAATGTATCACTAGCAAATGTCTTGGGATGAATAGTCTATGTTTATTATATACAGATAGAATGAGAAACAATTTGGAACTGGCTTGTGGAGGAGTAGCACAAAAGTGGCCTATGGTGACAAAGGTAAATCCAGCCATGGATCATAGAAGTGAACTTCTAACATTTTATTTCTTATTCTGCCTTTTTTTAGGTATGGTTGGTATCTTTTCCTAACAGGAGCCAGCATATGGCCATCAAGGTCATCAAGAAGAGCGACAAGACCAACATGTCCGACATCATCACTGAGGCCCGGGTACTGAAGACGGCTGCTGGATGCCCCTACCTTTGCCAAGGTCATGGATCATTCCAAACACAGGTACAACATATCATCACTAACTTTATAGGGTATTTCACATTTAGGTTAACTTTAAGTATTCCCAAAGAGGGCAGGATGTAAACAGGGTGGGTCACGGAATCTGCAGTGGAGTACCTGGGATACCATATTTGCAACTTTATATAAGAATACTCTTACTATACCAGAGAACCACAAAATGTATATAAATAACCCCATTTACGTTTTTACATATTCCATGAGCTCCAAAGTAGTAAAAATGCCACCTATAGCTTTCCCTTGGCAGACTACATAGGAGGCTAGAAGAGCTAGCATTCTTACAGTTATTTTAGTAAAGGCCAAGGACAGCAACCTGGGTGCAGGATGAGTAAAGGTGTGGGGCAGCTCAAGCTAAAACACACACAAGATAAGCAGTTCCGCCATTGAGGGGGTATTGAGAGAGGAGAATGCATCAGAAGGGGGGGCAAGCCGAATAATGAGAGTAACGCAAATTGTGTACATTATATATGAATTTACTTTCCCAATTTCAGAAAAAACTGCACTCACTTGCCTAAAAACTTACAGTAATTTACATAGAAGTTTATGTAACTTGCATTTCAAGCAATGGCAGGGGCACATTTCACTGACCCCTAATGAATGAAAACCCTTATATTCCACTGCCCCCAATAAGCCGACTGACTTTAGCAAATATACTGCAGCTACGTATCAGTCTCACTGGGCCCCCTATAGTTCCTGGGCCCTCCAGCAGTTGCACTGTCTGTTTTCTTTATAGTTACACCCCTACTTTTCAATAATTTGATTAGTGAGACTGTATTGTAGTAGCTGTGACTGGAAAAAAAATACATTCAACAATTGTAACATTTTGCCCAAGTAAAATCTACCCAACTGCTAATTAAACATTTATTTAGTATACAAGGACATTGACCAAAAATGTTGCTACTGTGCGCTCGTGTTCATGTCTCTAAAAAAGACACTTTGTGCAAAACTTTGTAATCACATGTTTTCAGCCATATGTGCTTGTAGTTATTTTGCCTTTTGTTTCTTTAACCAGCGGCATGCTCTGCTCGCTATGGAGTATGTCAGTGGAGGGACCCTAAGAAATGTCATCAAGAATGCCGGCCAGCTGGAGAAGGACTTAGTAATGTAAGTGACTTTATGTGTTTCTAATGGGGTAACAGAGCAGGAGCTGGCCTAGAGTACATGCAGAAGGAAGGATGGAAAGAGGTCAGCATTCGGAATCTTCAGCCAACTGATTTTCATCTTTTGTTTTTGTAAAGGAAATCACCTAGGGAATCTATGTATGTAATATATCTGTAATGGCACAACAAATAATATCTTTCTCTTCTATAAAGTGCTGTCTTGAAGCTTCACTTCCAATTGCAGTAAACCCACTGTCCCTACAGCAAGCAAATATGTACAAAGCATCTTGTTTTATTCAATTTACTCATCACCTCATTAAAATTTGCTAGAATGGGGCAAAAAGAGTTGTGTCTCACCCTGTATGGAGTGCAGCCTTTGTTAAGACACATGGAGATGTGACCGTCATTGCATTGAGCTGTAAGGGCCATGGTGTTATGTCCCATAGCACTCCTACAGGTGTGCCTAGCCTTTAGTTAGTGGGCCCTCATATATTACAGCAGGGTCAAAGGACTATTATAATAATAACTATAGTATAAACAAATCAAACAAATGTACTCACTATGGAAATGTTAATTTATTTTCTCCAAAGATTCTACGCAGCAGAACTGGTGTGCGGCCTGCAGTTTCTCCACTCTAAAGGGATTATTCATCGGTATGTAAAATTTATAAACATCCCATATATTATCTTTCTGTTCATATATTGTTTCTGCAAACCCATTGTTCTCTCAAATAAAATTAATCTTATGCAAATGGCACATGGTGCATTTTGCCACCTGTATGTTATACACCTTTTATTGCAATGCATTGAAATCACTGCCAGGATATCAGTAATAAAGTATTAAAAATAGAGTATTAAGAAAATGGAGTATTAAACAGAGTATTAAACAAACTGTAACACCCCATGAATTTGGGGAAGAGGGTTCACATTCCTTCTCACCCCCACTCATAAAATAGTACTGGCTGACTCCCAACATTTCCATTTACCTCTCACACTACGTACCTGCTCTTTCTCGATTCCTTTTAATTTTTTAACCCTAATGTTTACCTTGCAGGGATCTTAAACCAGCTAATGTCCTGGTAACCAACGAGGGACATATAAAGATCGGCGACTTTGGTTTGTCAGCTGAGGGCGTGTTTGGAAAGAAAAAAATCAAAGGCGCAAAAGGAACACTGCCCTTTATGGCCCCAGAGGTATGTGACTGTGATTTAATTTAAATGCTTATAGCAGAGAGGTAATAGATAGTGCTTATACTTATAAGTCTTTTTCATGCATTTAAATACTCAACTAAAAAATATTTTTTTTTGTGTTTTGCTGGTATATGATTTTTTTTCTATACAAAGCAATTCAGATTAAAAGGGAAACAAAAGTCAATCACTAGGTGGGGTCTCAGATAGCATGCTCTGGGTTCCTTCCTACACATCATTTTAACTGTTCCCAGGTAACCACTGTGCTGCCCAGGGTGGGACACATGCATCCTAGAGTAATTGCTGGGAGTTTACTACTCATGTGAACAGCTTCAGCACAAGAGAGAGTTACAGAAAGAGCAAAGGTTTAGTTAAATGCATGCACTAGAGGATTTTAATAACAATCTTTTTTTTTCTTCAAATCTAGGTGTTAAAAGAGAAGAGATATAATAGAGGAGTAGACTGGTGGGCATTAGGCATCATCGTATCTAAAATGGCATGTGGGAGCTCACCATTCATAGAGTACGGCAACAATACAGAATGCCGTTTGTCGATTCTTCTTGAACAGCCATGCATTCTGATAAGGTTCAGCCCCGAATTGCAAGATCTCCTGCGAATGGTACGTTTTGGAATTTATGGAGAGGGTGTAACTAGTTCTGCTATATTATATAATTTCCCAGAGAACTGATACTGTTCCTAGAGATCTAGCAGTGAAACTAACTGGATATTTCTGTTTCCTGAATAGTGTATAGGCAATTGGACAAAATCCCTGTGCTATGAGGGTATTACTGACAGGTGTGTAGCTTCATATTAGCAATAAATATCTGATAATGTTTTCTTTCTTTAGCTCCTGAAGAAAAATCCAAAAGAACGACTGGGCTGCAATGGAAATATTCGGGAGCACCCATTTTTTAATGCCATTGATTGGGTGCAAATAGAAAACCGGACTCTACCACCTCCTTCCCAGCCAAAAGCAGTAAGTACATGACTACATGTGTTTTGGTATGCTACTGCTTATTATGAATAGGCACTTATCTTGAAATCTCTAGATGTTTGTGTTTTAATACATATTCTGGGCTAGAGACCAGTGTCTTCCTGTACTACAGTATCTACATAGCCGGTTAGGACTAGGCCTAGGTTTATTAACTCTGTGGAAAACGCTTTATGGCCTTCCACAACAAATACAATTGCACTTATTATTTTGTATTGTGCTAATGCCATCTACGTTACTTTACATTTTTTTTTGGTAACAAACTAATTTATATTTTGTTTAACTGCAGTTGTCACCTGTGGATTTTAAGAAGACATGTGAGGAGCCACCATCATTCTTGGAGTCCCTGAAACATACCATCACATCAGGTGATCAGGTATCTCTTCAAGATATGGCATGTCTGGATTAAATTTCACAGGTTCCACTGATGGTGATCTTATACCCTACCATCGTCCCCATGCCTCGAAAAACATCAGGCCCCATTATCAATTCCATGACTTCCAGTCTTCTGTCCTCATTATTATCATCTCAATTTTGGCCTACCGGAGGTTCCATCAGTTGCCATCTGCCCTAGGGTTTGGCCCTTGATATAAAACTCTGCCTTTGGTGTTTTTTTTATCAGCCCCTGCCTCTGCCATCACCCTCTTCTAACACTTGCCACTAGTCATTACCTTTGCCCCCACACCAATGGTCTATCACTCACCATTTCCATTATTCCCTGGCTAAATCATCACCACCTATTTATGGGCCTTTCCATTTGGTTCTGTCTGACTCTTTCTATCAGTCACTGTCTCTGGCCCTCAGCCAATCAATGGTCCATTTCATCGGCTCCTCACCTAGCCCTATTATCTATACTAGTGTCATTCACCTTCAGCTCCTACTATAGGGTCCTGTATCACCATGAATCCAGCATTACCATTGGCCCTAAAACCTTTGCACCCAGGGGTGATTCTGCCCTCACTTCCACCCTGAGGCAACCTACCCGATGCCACCCCTTCTAGCCCCCGAGGTTACCTTTTAACCAGGTAGAAGCGGGCTGCATCATTGTGCAGAGATATTTCTCACTCTGCACTAAAATAGTCTAAATTCCCCTTTAAAAAAGGTAAAGTTGACACTTAATGGTACTAGGAACAACTTATTGCCTCCCCTGTAACCCATAGGCATTACTGTCTGAGGCAAGTACCTCAAATAGCCTCATATCGGGAGCGCCCCTATTTGCACCACACAGTACACTTTAATATTATCCCCACCTTTCATTCTAACTCCAGTTATTTCATTTATGTATGTTATGTTTGGCTAAGGTATATAACCAAAGGACTCTTATTTAAATATGGATTTAGTTAAAACATGAATTTATCAAGACAACCTGTAATTGTATAGGCAATTAAATAGAAATAGACAGAAAGTAAAACATGAAATAGGAAACTAGAGTATAGTCTAACAACAATACTGCACACAGTTCACTACTGATCCAGGGATTTATCCGATTGCCATATTGGAGTCAGGAAGGAATTTTTTTCCCCCTCTGAAGCACACTGGACACAGCTTCAGATGAGGTTTTTTTGCCTTCCTCTGGATCAAGATAAATAGTTTTAATGAAGATAAATAATTTTATGAAGATAAAGAAGAATTTTATGAATGAAAGGTTGAATCATGTGGCTATCAATCTTTTTTAAACCTTACATATTAAAGTACTACTAATTACTAAATTATGCAGGATAAGGCAGGATGGAATGCTTAAAAATTACAGAATGTAGGAACAAAATCAATATAATTAAGTTGAAATAAAATGTCCAATTACGTTGGTAAAAGAACTCATAGTTCCGTATTAACCCCCCTATTATAGCACCACCCTCATGTATTGGTAATTTAATTTTTTTAACAAATTTGCCTTAAATTATAGGAAATAAATTAAATATAAGGCATTTTATTCAGTGGTATAGGCATAGCAAGGGAACATATCATAGCTTAAATAAAATAAAATAAGCTAAAATTGATTTCAATGATTAAATATGGTGGAAAATTAATTTTAGGACCAGCAATAAAGTAGATGAATTTTGTACAAAATAACTAAAATAGACTAATTTAAACAGAAAAGTTGCAGCCATATTAATCCATAGGTGAAAGGTTAGTATTTGTGATATTTATTTAGATTAGCAGTAATTTTTAGGGCTCATTGTTAAATAAAAGACCTTTCTCTTCCTCGGGTTCAACCAGCAATCTTTATTATTAATGCTTCTTGAACCTACGGAAGAAGAAATGTCTCTCTCAAACGCTAGCTGTAATAGTTCTTAGTCCAAATAAAAAGTATATCCCAACAATACTTACTTTTTTCCTCTCTAATAAGATGGTTAGGATACAGGGGCAATTCTAGTGATACCGCCCTGCTCCCCAGGGGTTAGTTTTACTGAGCCAAAGTGGGTCCAGCGGGGCAGCGTCACTAGTGATTTCTGCACTAGAGGAGTCAAATTTCCAATTTAAATAACAGAAATTTGGATTTTAAAGTTACCAGGAGTGCCTCTTTGCCACTCCTGTTAACTTGTGGGCTGCTCCAGTCTGAGGTGAATTTCTCAACTCGCCTCATGGTGGCAGCGCCCCTGTTAGGATAGGTTAGGGACCTGCTCAGAGAGTCTACCTTGACGTGGTGGCAGGCTTGATATCCTTTGGCCAATCATATGTCATTTTCCTAAAGTACCAGAATGATTATTGGATGCCATTCAGGTTGTACAGAACTACACGATTATTGATTCTTGAGTCTTGACCACAGAAGAAACCAACTGAGACGACTGAAGATAAATCCCATCAGCGAATATTTCCTTTACTCAGTTTGAAATTCCTCTTTCTGTAATAAAGTTATCCAGGAATCCTATTGTTATGGTGTTTTTTGTGTATCATGCCATTTATTGGCCAACACCTCCACTGAGTTCTACCTTAGTAATCCTAGCATCACAGATATAGGGTTGCCACCTTACCCCTTTAAAACCAAACACATATGCAATCCACAGCCTGCATGGATAATTAGCAATTCATTTAGATGCATGGCTCCACATAAATCAGTTCAGTCTGCATCATCTATCTAAATGAATTGCTAATAAGCCATGAAGGCTGTGGATTGCATATGTGTTCAGTTTTAAAGGGGTGAGGTATGTGTCTCATTCACCTATCCATAGATAGATTTACTATAGCTCTGGTACAGAAAAAAGGGTTAATATAGAGACACTGGCATGTGAGCAGGAGTTTAGTCTTTAATGTAGCAATATAGACAAACTGGCAGTGCTACATCCAGAAGTCCTTTGGGACGTGTCAGTAAAAGACAGTGAATGGAAGGGAGTGATTGTTTCCATTTCAGGATGATCCTGCTAAGTTCATCTTTGGTAAAGTTGCAGTACTTGCCTCCCTGGAATGGGAAGAGAAATGCAGTCTGTACTACTGTCAGTGGGGCAGCTGTAAGAGCAGGAGAGGAGGCCTCTGTGGGAAGTGACTTTGTTATAAGTGGCCATGTATAACTAGGAAAATAGGAATCACACACAATACTGAAATTGTGCAACAACAGCTGCAGCCAGTTGGTTTATTTGGAGCAGCATGCACATATAGGCGCTAGGACTTCAGTCCCTTCCTCAATGCAATGCTCACAACACACAGCAAGTCATGTGACCTAATAAACAGTATTCCCATCTCCCAGTAAACTTGTCAGCTTTGTGTGTGGCTCTTATTTCCCATTTATGGATCTCTGCTAGTTGATTCAAGAGGAATGCTGGGATTGCTTTGGTCTTAGACAATGGTATTTTGTCTCCCCACCTAAAAACACTACAAAATACTTGGGCAGCAAAACATCTTTGGCCCTGAATGTGCCCTAATATTAGCTGCCAGAAAACTTTTGCACCCAATCTGCCCACTATATGTAGAAACTGGGACAGCGCTGACCAAGGCTTATGTACTAATTCTAAAATATTCGGCAATATCTATAAAGCAATGTTCGGTTTGCATTGCAGCATCTTAAAGCAAAATAGCTTGAATACATATAAACTTATTCATTAAAATAGACAAAATGTTGCCAGGTTTATTAAGAGAGACCAATCACAATCAAAACTGCATAAAATATTCAGACAGTGTTTGGCATAGAAATAGTAGCACTCAGATTAGTATCATTTACTAACAGATCTACATCAATGTTCTAATTAAACCCAACTGTGCCCACTGCTGATAAACCCTGTTATTGAACTTGGATTGACACTGTCTTGAGGCAAATCTGGCACTTGTTAGGTGTTTCATTCAGGCCCGGATTTGTGGAGAGGCCACCAAGGCCCAGGCCTAGTGCGGCAGGATTTTAGAGGGGCGGCATGCTGACCAACAACACCCACATTAGTTCAGAAACACTGGGGATGCGCAGGACAAACAAACAATCGTTTTTACATTTCCCCTGCACCAATCCTATTGCTCTGGTCCCGATAATGAAAATTTGAGCAAATAAAAGGGAGGGGACAAGGGCAATCAATGACAGCGGGCCTAGGGGCACCCATTATGTAAATCCTGGCCTGGTTCCATTCATTTGCTAGTATCAGAAATCTGCAAAATAAGTATCAGGGTAACACTTTGGGAATGAACAATAGTAATTTAAAAAATGAATAAGTGTCGTAAGGTTCATCCCAATATTGACTTACTGGATTTATTATTATCTTGATTATCAATTTGAAAGTAGGAATTTGAGGATTCTGAACGTCGTCCAAATGCATGTATAGCCTATCACAGCATATTTGAGTTCCATGTACAGATATAGGATCCAATCAAACAAAAAAGTGATCCCTTCTCAAATTTAATTATCCTGCGGTAGAAGCGGAGGTCTGACCTTAGTCAGTACAAACTATTAAATTGAAAAGAAAGAAAAAAGTACCCCACTTGCTTCAAACTCGCTCAGCAGTCTCTAGTTAGATTCCAGCTACCTAATAAATATAATCTCAGTTGTGTGCAAAATTACTGATTACCTTGTGGTAATCGTATGAATTAAAGAAAATTAAAAACTCTAATTAATTACCTCAACTATAATTTATTGCAAAGCACTATCAAGCACTTTAAATAATCCAGACTTTTAAAAAATATTTCCTTTTTCCCTGTAATAATAAAACAGTATCTTGTACTTGATCCCAACTAAGATATTATTAATCTTCATTGGAGGCAAACCCAGCCTATTGGGTTTATTTAATGTTAACACAATTTTCGACTAGGCTTAAAGTATGAAGATCTAAATTCCAGAAAGATCCGATATCTCCAAAATGGGTTTTTTGGGATATCGGATCTTTCTGGAATTTAGACCTGGGGGGTCCCGAGCATTCTGGATAACAGGTCCCATACCTGTACACTTGTACTTGTCTATTTTTTGGTCCCTGTTTCTAGTTTCACCAAACCCTAAAATATTGATCTGATTCCGGATCCAAGTTCCAGGTACATCAGAATTATGGTTAAATGTGTCTACCTGCATAAGTGCCAGAGCTCAGAACTACCAGGCAGGGGCGCAACGAAGTAGAGGTTTCCAGGGGCGGCAAAAAGCCGCTTCTGGTACCTTTAAGAGCCAAATTTCCGGTTTTTAAACCGGAAATTCTGCTTTACTAATGCAAGAGAGCGCAATTGCGCTCTCCGCATTAGTGTTCCTGCCTCCCCTCCCGACAGGTAAGTCGGCGAGGGGGGGGCGGCATTGCAGGAGCCTTAACAGTTCAAATCCATGACAGCGGGTTGAGCTGTCAAAAGAGGGATTGTGCTGCTCAAAGCGGGACATTTGGGAGGTATGTGTTAATTCTGCACGTGGACCTTTCTCTGCAAACTGCAAACTTGCTGTAATTTAAAAAAACAAGCTAATGGAGCAATCTAAAGTCAGTCCCCAAATATTATCATGAGATGGCCGAAGCTAATTTTTCAAATAAGCTAAAATGTCCTCATGGTTGGGTGTAGTTGTTGGGCCATTGAACATACCTAGGCAAATTTGCACAATACTTCTTTGAGGCTAAAAATTCAGTATTATGCTAATTTCAGGGCTGGTTTTAAAACTCATGCGCCCCATAGCCACTCTCAACCCTCACTCACACACGACCCCCTGCATACACACCACCACCTGCTTGCACCTCCCTCACCTACTCTACACTGCTGCTTCTGCAGTTCCCCCAATCTCCAGTACTGGGGACTGGATGTGAGAAAGATTCAAACAACTGTCAAAGTCTCCCACCCAGTCCCCAGGTTCGATGCAGCCCCCAAATCTCTGCCGCCCTAGGCCCAGGCCTTTGTGGCCAAATCAGAAATCCAGGAATGGTTAATATAGTATATAATGCTCCCCTACTGTAATTTATAAAGCTATTAGATGTCACTGAGGAGTCAAGTGACAGATATATACTTTTTAATCATCACATAATAATATTGCTTTGGCTATTGGCTACAAACAGGTCCGGACTGAGAATTAAAATAGGCCCTGGCATTTCAGGTACACAGAGGCCCAATCAGCCCACACAGAGGCCCAGACAGCCCACACCAGCCCACTAAATACTGACTTTCTATGGGACCTTATAGCAGCCCCTCTGGCATTTGCCAGAACCCACAGATTGCCAGTCCGGCCCTCGCTACAAATACAGATGAATGTCAGAATACTTGGATTATACCCCTAGGTAGATCTTGGCCAACATCTCAATCATCTACCGGGGCCCAAAGCACACGATCCACTAAATACCCAATAATACAGGATAGGATAGGATCCGCTATCCTGAAAACCCCAGGTCCCAAGCATTCTGGATAATAGGTCCATTACCTGTACCTGTACAGTTTCACCAAACCCTAAAATATTCATTCAGCAGCCAAGTTCCAGGTACATCAGAATTAGAGTTAAATGTGTCTACATGCACAAGTGCCAGAGGTCAGAACTAACAGGGACACATACTACTGAGCTGGCAGGGTTTCCTAGGGTCCCAGCTTCTTAGCTCTCTCTACCTGACCCTTGTCTGGGGCCCTGCCAAATAAATAGAACATGGATTTCTTAAGGGATTTTAGTAAAATCTATGAAAAATGGCACTGCTTTAGAAGAAATAAAAATTGTCAGACAATGTCTGTCACCCTAGGCCAAGGCCTTTGTTGGCCGAACCAGAAATCTGGGAATGGTTAATATAGTATATAATGCACCCCTACTGTAATTTATAAAGCTATTAGATGTCACTGAGGAGTCAAGTGACATATATATACTTTTTAATCATTACATAATAATATTGCTTTGACTATTGGATACAAATACAGATGAATGGCAGAATATTTGGAATAAACCCCCAGGAAGATCTTGGCCAAAAGTCATCTGAGATCTACCGGGGCCCAAAGCACACAATCAACTAAATACCCGATGGTTCACTGATACTGGAGTGTGTGTTTTGAACTTCATTTATATATAAACTGTATGCTGATATGTTACTAATTCAAATAAATTCAAATCTAATCACGTGGATTTGAATAAAAATATTTGCTGAGAAAAATATGAATAAGTCATTTTCAATTCAGCAAAACTTGACAACTTTATAACAGTCTGAATACTTTTCCATGGTTTTCTGCCTTAAAAACTACTGATGTCAAGGAAGCTCTTGATATAAAAAATATGTCTAGCAAATGAATTCTATCAGATGACAAAATATTCAGGTCTGATTTGCCACCTTTTGTGGCATAATTCCTTCCACAATCAGGAAATGCAACAAATAACATGGAAGGCATTGTGGAAATATGTAATGCATTAATGCAAATTATATCATGGAAATTGGTTGTGAGTACTGCATCATCTAAATTTATTCCAACTTTTCTACAGCCAAGAGAAAATTGAGTGATATTTAAGTTTTCAAATATTTCTTGATTACTGCAAATAGTATCCATTTCCACAGCATTTATCCCCTATAACTTTTGCCTATTTGCATTTTGTTAGAGGAAGACAACAAATATGCAGAAATTAGTTTTTATGTAACAAGTTGATCTATTGCTTGTGAAAAGCATTCCAGATATGTCTTATTCTGCAACTGTATTCATGAAATATTTAAGTGACTATTAATCCTATAAATTGTCCCCAACTATAAGTATGGGTATCTGCAGCTATAATCCTTTACTATTTTGACATTCACATACCCTAATTGTACTATTGTTCTTTGCCAATGCAGTTAGTAGTAGAGTTTGCCTTAATTCTGTAGCTCAAGGTATTTCTAAATTGTTGAGTCAAGAGTAAATTTTATTAAATGGGTGGTGGTTCACCATTAAATTAACTTTTAGTTTGTTATAGAATGGCCAATTCTAAGCAACTTTTCAATTGGTCTTCATTGCTTCCTTTTTATGGTTTAGGGGTTATTTCCCTCTTCTTCTAACTCTTTTTACAAATGGAGGTCACTGACCACATCTAAAAACAAATGCTCCACAAAGCTACAAATGTGTTATTGCTACTTTGTATTACTCGTCTATTCAGGCCCTCTCCTATTCATATTCCAGTCTCTTATTCAAATTAATGCACAGATGCTAGGGTATTTGGGCCCTAGCAACGAGATTGCTGAAATTGCAAGAGCTGCTGAATAAAAAGCTACATAACTCAAAAACCACAAATAATAAAAAATGAAAACCAATTGGAAATTGTCTCAGAATATCAGTCCCTACATTATACTAAAAGTGAACAACCCCTTGAAGCAAAGAAACTCTTCTGCTGGGGGACTGATATGCCATATTATACCAACATTCTATCAATGAGAAAGGCAGAAGACTATATCCACATGGACAGAAATGCTTGTTTAGGGTTGTAACCTTTGCAACTGCAATGGGTGAGGGTGTGGATCAGATTGCTGCAGTGGCAGATTGGAGGGAAGCTAGGATGTCTGGGGGATGCAACTGTGGTCTGGGGGTAACTGGGCAAATTAGGGAAGGTATTAAGAGGGGTGCCTGAACTGAACTTGGGGTTGAATATTTAATACTGGACCCACTGGTAGAAAGTTTTATTTGAATTAAACCCCAATGTGCTTCTCACTCAGGGCAAAAAAGTGCAAATAAAATGCAAAGGGTGCATGATGTAGCTTAAAAAATTCCAAAACTTCTGGAACCCTGTCCAAAAGCCACAAAAAGATCTAGAGTCTTCAGACTCCCCTTCGTCAAGGCCAGGGGGAGCCCCCTTATCCCCAACTCCCCAGTCAAAAGGCATCTCAGGGGCAAGGGTCTTCAGGCACCCTTTGCCGCATAGTCCCTCCCTGTACGATCTGAAGGCCTTCAGGGTCGGGAAAACTAATGGACCTCCAAGCCAATGCAATGAATGCAAAAGTGTAAAAATAAGTGCTAAAAGAATAAATAGCAATAAAAATGCATTCAAAAAAAATGCAGCAGTGTGGTGCCCCAGCCTATTGGGCAGATTTAAAAATTCTCTAAAAAAACTGGGGTTTGAGAACACCCATTGGTAGACAATATTTTACATGCTTGGTCAATGTAATGCCTCCTGGGTATCAACTCTACCCCTATGTATTAGCCCTATAATTATTAAAGGACAAGGAAAGTTAAACTAAAGATATAGGCTAGAAATTTTGTACATTATGTTTTGGGCTTCTGTGCCAGGCCCAGACAACCAAAGCCCTTTAGCAGGGAAGATCTGTGCCTCCAAAGACGCCCCAGTAGCTCCCCATCTTCTTTTCTGCTGATTCACTGCACATGCTCTGTGCTGCTGTCACTTACTGAGCTTAGGGACCGACTCAAAATATACAGTACACATAGAATAGAAATGTTGCAATATTAGGCTGATCAGTAATTAATATGGATAATTACTACATGGCAATACAGAAACCAGTGCAACAGGCCAACCTGATTTTCTAATTTTCTACTGGACTCGAAAGCTTAGCTTCTCAACAACTGCTCAGAGCCCACTGAGCATGTGAGTGTCACATTTTCAAGATGGTGACCCCCTGTGACAAGTTTGAAGTCCTGGATCATTGCTGCTATTGACAAGTTGAAACTTTAGGCTGGTGCAATATGTTCACTATATCAAACATTGCATTTTTAGCCCTATTCAATTTTAGGGTTTAGTTCTCCTTTAAAGCATTTCATAGCCTACATCACCCTTGCTGTTGGTAATCTTTATTATTCATGCCTACTCCCCAATCACAGACCTCTCTGTATAAGTCCTCTTCTGTCCCACCAACAAACCTTAGACCAGGGGTCCACTCTCAGTACAATTTTCTTCCTCTCTTCACTAAACCTTTATTCTCCTAGTCTCTCAATAATGAAGACCAGTTAAAAAGTTGCTTAGAATTAGCCGTTCAACAACATACTAAACGTTAACTTAAAGGTGAACCACCCCTTTAAGGTTAGTCTCTTCATTACAAAGGTTGCTACACAATTACAGATGCCAACAGTGCTCACACAGCGTTACCTTTGGGATCTAATTAAATATATCACAGTTGTCTTATTTAGTAGCACTCGAGTACATTATTTCCGCCGGCACAGTTTACACCTTGGAACAACGTGACAGTTCTTGTAACCTTCTTTCTGCTTAACGGCCCCAGAACAAAACACACCACTTGCTCCCTTCACCACAAACACCAAACTAAAGGCCCAACACACTGAAGACACTCAAACGGGGGTCTGACAGGGCAAATATATAACATTTATTTAGTTTATTGCTGTATGGGGTTAGTGAAATCATAAACATAGATGAGAATCATGTCCATACTGACACATCACTGATAGTTCTGTCACCTGGAATCAACTCAGTAGTGTTACTGGAGGCACCTGCACACATTCTTCTTACAAAGACTTATATAAGTACTCTCAGTTACTGTTAAGATAACTGTACCAGTCCAAGGCCCTACTGCTCCAATCCTTACAATGTTCTGCATATCTGTAAATGTTGTGTTTGTAGTTTGTATATGTAGGGACCCATATGCTCCCCTATGGCTTTACATGCCAACACTTCCTTGTACTCTGGTTGCTAAGCAAAAGCCCATGTGACTACTGTAGCTCATTAGCATAGTGTGTACAGCGTATCACTGGCCCAGAGGCTGATGACAAGTTCCTGCCACTAGTGCTGGGCAGAGGGCGGGACTTCCTCTTTCCCCCTGTCACTCAAGGAGGAAGTGGTTGCTAATGGGAGTCTGGTGCTCAGACCCCAGTAAAGATAATGCCTTGGTAAAGTCAGGGATACAGGGACCCCGTGAATGAGGTGTAGTCATGACAGGGTAGTTCACTGTACCAGCACTTTCTAGGAAAATGAGGCAGATAGAGATACTTTAGCAAGAGCAGCCTGGCTACAACTAGGAGGGATAGCAAGGGGGTAGCTCTCCCCTTATTGCTACTTGTTATTACTCATCTTTCTATTCAGGGCCTCTCCTATTCATATTCCCGTCTCTTATTCATATCAATGCATGGTTGCTAGGGTTATTTGGACCCTAGCAACCAGGTGAAATTGCAAACTGGAGAGCTGCTGAATAAAAATTGAAATACGTCAAAACCCACAAATAATAAAAAATGAAAACCAACTGCAAATTAACAACCCCTTCAAAGTCCACTGATAATATTTTGACTGGACCTGAGCTTCTATGGGGGGGGTGCACAGTTTTACATTCAGATGCCATTACATGCAGGCTATGTCACATGCCAGAGTGGCAGTTGGAATCAGAGGTCTAGAGACAAGTACCAGTGGCAGTTGGGATCAGTACTTTGGTTTGTCTCAGACCAGAGAGCATCTCTTGGTGATTTGCGGATTTCCAAGCGATTCAAAGCGATTTTACAGTGCGGAAAAGCGATTTTTATTTTTGCAGCTGAAAGCAAATTCACGAACATTAGTTGAGGTTGCTTTTGAAGAAAGAAGAAAACCAACTTTAGTCCAATATTTGAGATCTTATTGGTACCGTCAAGATGAAGAGACGAATCGACGACAGGAGCAGCACCGAGCAAAGAAGTGGGAGAAAAAGGAGCAAAAAGGTGAAAAAACACGGGAGCAGCTCAGACAAGGAGCAAATAAAAATCCAAGGAGGAAAAAGACCCCGACGCAGCTCCTCAACAGAACGTAAGTAGAACCGGGCGATTTAATACGTCTGCATCAACTGTTTTTTGTACCTAATCCTAAAATATAATGAATCCTCATTGGTGGCAAAATAATTCTATTGGGTTTAAATGATTTTTTAGTGGAAAAAGTATTAATGATCTGTATGAGTTAAATGATCTCAGTCTATTTCAACTGTCAAAATATATTTGTCAGTTCGTTATCTAAAGAAGTGATTTATTATATATTTAACTGTGTCTCTCTGTTAATCTGTATCACTGTAACTATATATATCATATATTTGTTTATTTATCTATCTATATATAGATGTGTGACAGTAAATATCTGCAGGTGTCTATTTATTGGTGTCAATATAAGTTTGTATCTGTTTAGTGAATAGCTGCTTAGGTTGCTAAGGTAATTTGGACCCTAGCAACCCAATTGCTGATGCTGCAAACTGGAGAGCTGCTGAATAAAAAGTTAAATAACTAAAAACCAATAGCAAATAGTCTCAGAAGACCCCTTTTTACATCATACTTAGGGTAAGGTCACACGGGGAGATTCAGGGCGACAATCTTCGTTTTCCGAAGTCACCCAAAGTTTACTAGTGAGGCAACTTCGGGCGACTTTGGAAAACGAAGCACCGAGATTGTCGCCCAGAAGAAGAGGCGATTAGTCGCCAGGCGACTAAATCTCCCCCAATCTCCCCATGTGCCTTTACCCTAAAAGTTAACTCAAAAGTGGACAACCCATGTAACTACTAATTACTATTCTTTAAATTTGTTTATAGCATTTCTCTCAGAAGGAGGAAGTGGATTAAAGAGGCCCCGTGTGGAAGAAGAGCTTCCTCTCCCAGTAGCAATCAGCAACTGCACCATCCATGCTGAGCTTGGGAGTGGAACATTCGGCAAAGTAAGTGCTGGGCTTCTGGGTAACCATACCTGTGTTTTCTAATTTAGTATTAAGGAATATAAGGAGCAGGGAATTCACATATATCTTTAATGAAGTTTACCCTGACCTTTAATGGGGTTTAACTTAACGTGGTATGGTGGCTTACCAATTTTATAATCACAACTTTGTTACTAAAAACCCTGTTTTTGTAAATACATGTACTTATGTACTTCCAGAGATACTAAACTACTTATCAAACAGGGGAATAGGGAATGTGCATTGATCAATTTATATATCTTTACTGAGACATTATAAATAACTGTTAAGGAAAGGCCAGATAGACCCTGGTCTAGAGGGCAAATATACGAAGCTAAAAGGCGGGTCCTTTTCATAAATGTATCACTAGCAAATGTCTTGGGATGAATAGTCTATGTTTATTATATACAGATAGAATGAGAAACAATTTGGAACTGGCTTGTGGGGGAGTAGAACAAAAGTGGCCTATGGTGACAAAGGTAAATCCAGCCATGGATCATAGAAGTGAACTTCTAACATTTTATTTCTTATTCTGCCTTTTTTTAGGTATGGTTGGTATGTTTTCCTAACAGGAGCCAGCATATGGCCATCAAGGTCATCAAGAAGAGCGAAAAGACCAACATGTCCGACATCATCACTGAGGCCCGGGTACTGAAGACGGCTGCTGGATGCCCCTACCTTTGCCAAGGTCATGGATCATTCCAAACACAGGTACAACATATCATCACTAACTTTATAGGGTATTTCACATTTAGGTTAACTTTAAGTATTCCCAAAGAGGGCAGGATGTAAACAGGGTGGGTCACGGAATCTGCAGTGGAGTACTTGGGATACCATATTTGCAACTTTATATAAGAATACTCTTACTATACCAGAGAACCACAAAATGTATATAAATAACCCCATTTACGTTTTTACATATTCCATGAGCTCCAAAGTAGTAAAAATGCCACCTATAGCTTTCCCTTGGCAGACTACATAGGAGGCTAGAAGAGCTAGCATTCTTACAGTTATTTTAGTAAAGGTCAAGGACAGCAACCCTGGGTGCAGGATGAGTAAAGGTGTGGGGCAGCTCAAGCTAAAACACACGCAAGATAAGCAGGTCCGCCATTGGGGGGGTATTAAGAGAGGAGAATGCATCAGAAGGGGGGGCAAGCCGAATAATGAGAGTAACGCAAATTGTGTACATTATATATGAATTTACTTACCCAATTTCAGAAAAAACTGCACTCACTTGCCTAAAAACTTACAGTAATTTACATAGAAGCTTATGTAACTTGCATTTCAAGCAATGGCAGGGGCACATTTCACTGACCCCTAATGAATGAAAACCCTTATATTCCACTGCCCCCAATAAGCCGACTGACTTTAGCAAATATACTGCAGCTACGTATCAGTCTCACTGGGCCCCCTATAGTTCCTGGACCCTCCAGCAGTTGCACTGTCTGTTTTCTTTATAGTTACACCCCTACTTTTCAATAATTTGATTAGTGAGATTGTATTGTAGTAGCTGTGACTGGAAAAAAAATACATTCAACAATTGTAACATTTTGCCCAAGTAAAATCTACCCAACTGCTAATTAAACATTTATTTAGTACACAAGGACACTGACCAAAAATGTTGCTACTGTGCGCTCGTGTTCATGTCTCTAAAAAAGACACTTTGTACAAAACTTTGTAATCACATGTTTTCAGCCATATGTGCTTGTAGTTATTTTGCCTTTTGTTTCTTTAACCAGCGGCATGCTCTGCTCGCTATGGAGTATGTCAGTGGAGGGACCCTAAGAAATGTCATCAAGAATGCCGGCCAGCTGGAGAAGGACTTAGTAATGTAAGTGACTTTATGTGTTTGTAATGGGGTAACAGAGCAGGAGCTGGCCTAGAGTACATGCAGAAGGAAGGATGGAAAGAGGTCAGCATTCGGAATCTTCAGCCAACTGATTTTCATCTTTTGTTTTTGTAAAGGAAATCACCTAGGGAATCTATGTATGTAATATATCTGTAATGGCACAACAAATAATATCTTTCTCTTCTATAAAGTGCTGTCTTGAAGCTTCACTTCCAATTGCAGTAAACCCACTGTCCCTACAGTAAGCAAATATGTACAAAGCATCTTGTTTTATTATATTTACTCATCACCTCATTAAAATTTGCTAGAATGGGGCAAAAAGAGTTGTGTCTCACCCTGTATGGAGTGCAGCCTTTGTTAAGACACATGGAGATGTGACCGTCATTGCATTGAGCTGTAAGGGCCATGGTTTTATGTCCCATAGCACTCCTACAGGTGTGCCTAGCCTTTAGTTAGTGGACCCTCATATATTACAGCAGGGTCAAAGGACTATTATAATAATAACTATAGTATAAACAAAGCAAACAAATGTACTCACTATGGAAATGTTAATTTCTTTTCTCCAAAGATTCTACGCAGCAGAACTGGTGTGCGGCCTGCAGTTTCTCCACTCTAAAGGGATTATTCATCGGTATGTAAAATTTATAAACATCCCATCTATTATCTTTCTGTTCATATATTGTTTCTGCAAACCCATTGTTCTCTCAAATAAAATTAATCTTATGCAAATGGCACATGGTGCATTTTGCCACCTGTATGTTATACACCTTTTATTGCAATGCATTGAAATCACTGCCAGGATATCAGTAATAAAGTATTAAAAATTGAGTATTAAGAAAATGGAGTATTAAACAGAGTATTAAACAAACTGTAACACCCCATGAATTTGGGGAAGAGGGTTCACATTCCTTCTCACCCCCACTCATAAAATAGTATTGGCTGACTCCCAACATTTCCATTTACCTCTCACACTACTTACCTGCTCTTTCTCGATTCCTTTTAATTTTTTAACCCTAATGTTTGCCTTGCAGGGATCTTAAACCAGCTAATGTCCTGGTAACCAACGAGGGACATATAAAGATCGGCGACTTTGGTTTGTCAGCTGAGGGCGTGTTTGGAAAGAAAAAAATCAAAGGCGCAAAAGGAACACTGCCCTTTATGGCCCCAGAGGTATGTGACTGTGATTTAATTTAAATGCTTATAGCAGAGAGGTAATAGATAGTGCTTATACTTATAAGTCTTTTTCATGCATTTAAATACTCAACTAATATATATATTATATATTTTTATATTTTTTGTGTTTTGCTGGTATATGATTTTTTTTCTATACAAAGCAATTCAGATTAAAAGGGGAACAAAAGTCAATCACTAGGTGGGGTCTCAGATAGCATGCTCTGGGTTCCTTCCTACACATCATTTTAACTGTTCCCAGGTAACCACTGTGCTGCCCAGGGTGGGACACATGCATCCTAGAGTAATTGCTGGGAGTTTACTACATATGTGAACAGCTTCAGTACAAGAGAGAGTTACAGAAAAAGCAAAGGTTTAGTTAAATGCATGCACTAGAGGATTTTAATAACAATCTTTTTTTTTCTTCAAATCTAGGTGTTAAAAGAGAAGAGATATAATAGAGGAGTAGACTGGTGGGCATTAGGCATCATCGTATCTAAAATGGCATGTGGGAGCTCACCATTCATAGAGTACGGCAACAATACAGAATGCCGTTTGTCGATTCTTCTTGAACAGCCATGCATTCTGATAAGGTTCAGCCCCGAATTGCAAGATCTCCTGCGAATGGTAAGTATTGGAATTTATGGAGAGGGTATAACTAGTTCTGCTATATTATATAATTTCCCAGAGAACTGATACTGTTCCTAGAGATCTAGCAATGACACTAACTGGATATTTCTGTTTCCTGAATAGTGTATAGGCAATTGGACAAAATCCCTGTGCTATGAGGGTATTACTGACAGGTGTGTAGCTCCATATTAGCAATAAATATCTGATAATGTTATCTTTCTTTAGCTCCTGAAGAAAAATCCAAAAGAACGACTGGGCTGCAATGGAAATATTCGGGAGCACCCATTTTTTAATGCCATTGATTGGGTGCAAATAGAAAACCGGACTCTACCACCTCCTTCCCAGCCAAAAGCAGTAAGTACATGACTACATGTGTTTTGGTATGCTACTGCTTATTATGAATAGGCACTTATCTTGAAATCTCTAGATGTTTGTGTTTTAATACATATTCTGGGCTAGAGACCAGTGTCTTCCTGTACTACAGTATCTACATAGCCGGTTAGGACTAGGCCTAGGTTTATTAACTCTGTGGAAAACGCTTTATGGCATTCCACAACAAATACAATTGCACTTAATATTTTGTATTGTGCTAATGCCATCTACGTTACTTTACATTTTTTTTGGTAACAAACTAATTTATATTTTGTTTAACTGCAGTTGTCACCTGTGGATTTTAAGAAGACATGTGAGGAGCCACCATCATTCTTGGAGTCCCTGAAACATACTATCACATCAGGTGATCAGGTATCTCTTCAAGATATGGCATGTCTGGATTAAATTTCACAGGTTCCAGTGATGGTGATCTTATACCCTACCATCCTCTCCATGCCTCGAAAAACATCAAGCCCCATTATCAATTCCATGACTTCCAGTCTTCTGTCCTCATTATTATCATCTTAATTTTGGCTTACCGGAGGTTCCATCAGTTGCCATCTGCCCTAGGGTTTGGCCCTTGATATAAAACTCTGCCTTTGGTGTTTTTTTTATTTCTCACTCTGCACTAAAATAGTCTAAATTCCCCTTTAAAAAAGGTAAAGTTGACACTTAATGGTACTAGGAACAACTTATTGTCTCCCCTGTAACCCATAGGCATTACTGTCTGAGGCAAGTACCTCAAATAGCCTCATAGCGGGAGCGCCCCTATTTGCACCACACAGTACACTTTAATATTATCCCCACCTTTCATTCTAACTCCAGTTATTTCATTTATGTATGTTATGTTTGGCTAAGGTATATAACCAAAGGACTCTTATTTAAATATGGATTTAGTTAAAACATGAATTTATCAAGACAACCTGTAATTGTATAGGCAATTAAATAGAAATAGACAGAAAGTAAAACATGAAATAGGAAACTAGAGTATAGTCTAACAACAATACTGCACACAGTTCACTACTGATCCAGGGATTTATCCGATTGCCATATTGGAGTCAGGAAGTAATTTTTTTCCCCCTCTGAAGCACACTGGACACAGCTTCAGATGAGGTTTTTTTGCCTTCCTCTGGATCAAGATAAATAGTTTTAATGAAGATAAATAATTTTATGAAGATAAAGAAGAATTTTATGAATGAAAGGTTGAATCGTGTGGCTATAAATCTTTTTTAAACCTTACATATTAAAGTACTACTAATTACTAAATTATGCAGGATAAGGCAGGATGGAATGCTTAAAAATTACAGAATGTAGGAACAAAATCAATATAATTAAGTTGAAATAAAATGTCCAACTACGTTGGTAAAAGAACTCATAGTTCCGTATTAACCCCCCTATTATAGCACCACCCTCATGTATTGGTAATTTAATTTTTTTAACAAATTTGCCTTAAATTATAGGAAATAAATTAAATATAAGGCATTTTATTCAGTGGTATAGGCATAGCAAGGGAACATATCATAGCTTAAATAAAATAAAATAAGCTAAAATTGATTTCAATGATTAAATATGGTGGAAAATTATTTTTAGGACCAGCAATAAAGTAGATGAATTTTGTACAAAATAACTAAAATAGACTAATTTAAACAGAAAAGTTGCAGCCATATTAATCCATAGGTGAAAGGTTAGTATTTGCGATATTTATTTAGATTAGCAGTAATTTTTAGGGCTCATTGTTAAATGAAAGACCTTTCTCTTCCTCGGGTTCAACCAGCAATCTTTATTATTAATGCTTCTTGAACCTACGGAAGAAGAAATGTCTCTCTCTCAAACGCTAGCTGTAATAGTTCTTAGTCCAAATAAAAAGTATATCCCAACAATACTTACTTATTGCCTCTCTAATAAGATGGTTAGGATACAGGAGCAATTCTAGTGATGCCTCCCCTGCTCCCCAGGGGTTAGTTTTACTGAGCCAAAGTGGGTCCAGCGGGGCAGCGTCACTAGTGCTTTCTGCACTAGAGGAGTCAAATTTCCAATTTACATAACAGAAATTTGGATTTTAAAGTTACCAGGAGTGCCTTTTTGCCACCCCTGTTAACTTGTGGGCTGCTCCAGTCTGAGGCAAATTTCTCAACTCGCCTCATGGTGGCAGCGCCCCTGTTAGGATAGGTTAGGGACCTGCTCAGAGAGTCTACCTTGACGTGGTGGCAGGCTTGATATCCTTTGGCCAAACATATGTCATTTTCCTAAAGTACCAGAATGATTATTGGATGCCATTCAGGTTGTACAGAACTACACGATTATTGATTCTTGAGTCTTGACCACAGAAGAAACCAACTGAGACGACTGAAGATAAATCCCATCAGCGAATATTTCCTTTACTCAGTTTGATATTCCTCTTTCTGTAATAAAGTTATCCAGGAATCCTATTGTTATGGTGTTTTCTGTGTATCATGCCATTTATTGGCCAACACCTCCACTGAGTTCTACCTTAGTAATCCTAGCATCACAGATATAGGGTTGCCACCATACCCCTTTAAAACCAAACACATATGCAATCCACAGCCTGCATGGATAATTAGCAATTCATTTAGATGCATGGCTCCACATAAATCAGTTCAGTCTGCAGCATGCATCTAAATGAATTGCTAATAAGCCATGCAGGCTGTGGATTGCACGTGTTCAGTTTTAAAGGGGTGAGGTATGTGTCTCATTCACCCATCCATAGATAGATTTACTATAGCTCTGGTACAGAAAAAAAGGGTTAATATAGAGACACTGGCATGTGAGCAGGAGTTTAGTCTTTAATGTAGCAATATAGACAAACTGGCAGTGCTACATCCAGAAGTCCTTTGGGACGTGTCAGTAAAAGACAGTGAATGGAAGGGAGTGATTGTTTCCATTTCAGGATGATCCTGCTAAGTTCATCTTTGGTAAAGTTGCAGTACTTGCCTCCCTGGAATGGGAAGAGAAATGCAGTCTGTACTACTGTCAGTGGGGCAGCTGTAAGAGCAGGAGAGGAGGCCTCTGTGGGAAGTGACTTTGTTATAAGTGGCCATGTATAACTAGGAAAATAGGAATCACACACAATACTGAAATTGTGCAACAACAGCTGCAGCCAGTTGGTTTATTTGGAGCAGCATGCACATATAGGCGCTAGGACTTCAGTCCCTTCCTCAATGCAATGCTCACAACACACAGCAAGTCATGTGACCTAATAAACCGTATTCCCATCTCCCAGTAAACTTGTCAGCTTTGTGTGCGGTTCTTATTTCCCATTTATGGATCTCTGCTAGTTGATTCAAGAGGAATGCTGGGATTGCTTTGGTCTTAGACAATGGTATTTTGTCTCCCCTCCTAAAAACACTACAAAATACTTGGGCAGCAAAACATCTTTGGCCCTGAATGTGCCCTAATATTAGCTGCCAGAAAACTTTTGCACCCAATCTGCCCACTATATGTAAAAACTGGGACAGCGCTGACCAAGGCTTATGTACTAAATCTAAAATATTCGGCAATATCTATAAAGCAATGTTTGGTTTACATTTCAGCATCTTAAAGCAAAATAGCTTAAGTACATATAAACTTATGTATTAAAATAGACATCATCATCATCATTTATTTATATAGCGCTGTCAAGATACGCAGTGCTACAAAATGTTGCCAGCTTTATTAAGGGCTCTTACAGACAAGCATTTGAAGCTGCGCTCCCCTGTGTTCAGTTTTTATGCATTCAGCCGCAGGGGAGCGCAGGAGTAGACGCGTTCAGTTTTTTTTAATGGGGCTGTACTCACACAGGCGCATGCCATTGAAAAAAAAGTTGCTCCCCTGCAACTAAACGCATAAAAACAGAACGCAGGGGAGCGCAGCTTCAAACGCTTGTCTGTAAGAGCCCTTAGAGAGACCAATCAAACATCTAGTTTTAACTTATTAATCGCTCCATGTAAATAAAAGCCCTTTAGTTACTTTGGGTTAATTGATCAGGACACACATTTTACATGTTTCTACATAGGTTTATCACAATCAAACCTGCAAAAAATATTCAGACAGTGTTTGGCATAGAAATAGTAGCACTCAGATTAGTATCATTTACTAACAGATCTACATCAATGTTCTAATTAAACCCAACTGTGTCCACTGCTGATAAACCCTGTTATTGAACTTGGATTGACACTGTCTTGAGTCAAATATGGCACTTGTTAGGTGTTTCATTCATTTGCTTCCAACTATAATAAGAAATCTGCAAAATAAGTCTCAGGGTAACACTTTGGGAATGAACAATAATAAATAAAAAAATGAATAAGGTTCGAACTACACTAACATTTTTGGCGCAAAAACGCAGGTGTCAAATCGCATGCAGCGGAAATAAGGTAAGAGTAATGCTGAATGAAGTCGCAGAGTTGATCCAAAGCTAAACGACTGTCGGAGGCAGACGCTGCACGCTGCATCTACATCAGACAGTCGTGTCGCGTCGGTTCACCGATGCGACACCATCTGACAATGTATTCACTTACCTTTTTTTCATGCATGCAATTTGACGCATGCGTTTTTGTGCAGCGCATCTGATTGCACAGAAAAAGCTTGTGCAGTTCTACCCTAAGCGCAGGACTCCACGGACGATTTGCCCGTGATCTGAAACGCTGCGCAAAAACGCAGGCGTCACGTCGGATGCAACGGAAATAAGGTAAGTAAGTCTATTGTCAGCGTTGATGCGACGCAACACGACTGTCGGATGCAGAGGCTGTGTCTTTCCGACAATATCATTACTTACCTAATTTCAGTTGCATCCGACGTGAGGCCTGCGTTTTTGGGGAGCGTACCGGAACGCAGCTGAATCGTTCGTGGAGTCCTGCCTTTAGTGTTATAAGGTTGATCCCAATATTGACTTACTGAAATTATTATTATCTTATCAGCTTGAAAATAGGAATTCTGAAAGTTGTACAAATGTATGTATAGCCTATCACAGCGTATTTGCGTTCCATGTATAGGTATAGGATCCGTTATCCAGAAACCCCTTATGCAGAAAGCAATGAATTATGAAGACCATCTCCCATAGACTCCATTTTATCCAAATAACCCCGATTTTTAAAAATTCCTGTAATAATAAAACCATAGTTTGTACTTGATCCCAACTAAGATATAATGAATCCTTATTGGAAGCAAAACCAGCCTACTGTATTTATTTATGAAGATCCAAATTACAGAAAGATCCGCTATCCGGAAACCCCCAGGTCCCAAGCATTTTGGATAACAGGTCCTACCTGTACCTGTACAGTTGTACTTCTCTATTTTTGGCCCCTGTTTTGAGTTTCACCAAACCCTAAAAAATCGATCTCATTCAGGAGCCAAGTTCCAGGTACATCAGAATTAGAGTTAAATGTGTCTACATGCATAAGTGCCAGAGCTCAGAACTAACAGGGACACATACTACTGAGCTGGCAGGTTTTTCCCAGCTTCTTAGCTCTCTGTTTTACCAGGTCCTTGGCTGGGGCCTTGCCAAATAAATAGAACATGGATTTGTAAAGGGATTGAAATAAAATCTTTGAAAAATGACACTGCTGTGGAATATATATAAAAACCATGCACAAATATACGTGATGAAAAGTAAAAATAGCAACGATCAAGTTTAACTTGGCCATAATAACAGTCTTTCCTCTATTGCTCTCTGATGCATTCACTTCCATAGCAAAGAGACAAAGCTAAACACTGCCAATTGTGCGTTTGTTACAGTAAGTACTTACACATGTAGCTGGTGTGTGTGGGAGAGCTATTAAGCCAAACATCACCCAGATTTGCCTAATCGTAAGGGAAATCTATTGGTGCCCTATTAATGTATTTAGGAGGGAAAAGGCAGTTTTATTGTTTCTGTTTCTCATTCAGACTGCAGTACTGTGTCACTCTAACAGCTAAATGACTGAATCTACAAACCCAAGATCCCTCCCTGGTGCTTCAGTAGCGTGTCTGATCAAGGACAAATTTGTTTTCTGTCCAGCAGAGGTGAAACACATTACATGTGCTTTAGAACTGCTCATTTTTAGATTTTTGCTTAGAGAATTGTTCTCTCCTTCCCGAAGGTATCAGTTAATCCTGTTGATACAGGCAGAACACAGCATTATGCAGAGTTATGACCACCCAGACTGTTACATTTCAGAGAAGTAAATCTGGGCTAAATGCACTTTATTGTTTGTCTACTTCGCTTACTCGCTTTATATTTTATGTCATGGGACTAGTAACAAAACATATGTTATTGCGGCTGGACAATGCAGACCAATTTAAGTGACTTTACGGTCCCTCGCTGAAAAGCAGTTAAATGCAGAGAAAATGCTGTCTTAGATCCAGTGCCATAACCGACACAGCGTTCTCATTCAGGATCTGCTCTATTCTGAAACATTAACCAACTGCACTGTTAGAAAGCTAATGAACTATATCTTAATTGGCTTTCTCAATAAAATGATAATGCTTGCCAACTAACTTTGGGTGCCCCAGAATCTCATTAGAACTGTCCCAAAGACTCGCGATCTGTGCTAGAAAACAGAGCAGTTCTCACATTTTGCAGCACCGAAAATGGTACCACAGGGTTCTGGGAAAAACAAGGTGTCCCAGAATATATTGTAAATGACTCACCAAATAGTAAATGTGGTCCTGGTGCACCAGCCCCAGACCCCCAGCTTTAAAGAACGGTGCGGCACAGGATTTGAAGAAGGGCATTCAAAAGGATCCACAGGACCAGTGGAAATTAGTTAAAAAATATCTTTTATTGATACAAAGTTAAAAATGTATATTTGCATCTCCATACGCCCTAAGCGTTTCACAGAGCCCATGATTAATTGCCCTAGGTGGGTGTGAAACGCATAGGGCGGATGGACATGCAAATATACATTTTTATCTTTGTATAAATAAAAGATATTTTTTAACAAATTTTTACTGGTCCTGTGGATCCTTTTGAGCGCCGGGGTCGGCCCTGCTTCTTCTTCAAATCCTCCACCACAGGGTTCTGCCTAAAAGCAGAATTATTCTCCTGTTCTGAGAGATGCAAGAAAGAGCAGAACAGCATTGGACCCAAATTATACCTGTCCTATTCTTTGTGAAAGAGCTCCAGGATCATGTAATCTACAGTACTGACTTTAAAGGGCCATAGTGCCAGCGCCATAGATTTGCTTGTAAACATGGGCCACCGTGTATCAGAGACACATACACTCAGGACTTAAAAATAAAACAGTTTTTGAGGTTATCCTGTTAAACATCAAGCTATCGCTATAACCACAGCTAACCCTAATGGTACATATCCCTACACTTATTATGCTTTGTAGATTTGCTTTGATATTTAAATATGGCGAGTAGTACCTCATACTTAACTTTTAAATTAAGCCCCCATTTAAATAACAAAATTCAGTTCATTTTTAACTGGGCATATTTAAATATGTAAGTACGGGCACCATTATTTATCGTTTTCAAATAGTACTATCTATCATATTCCATGTTACCCCTGTTAGTGATGTTACTTCCATTACCTTAAATGTTGCAGATAGTCTATTTGCACGATTGTGTACCTGAGGCAGGGTGTTATTCAAAGCGTTGCACAGAAGCCTGTGAATAAATAAAGCTGATAATCTTCATATTATATATGAGTGCTGTGAATTCTATGATTTTGTGTATACAGACAGGAATCAGTGGCTGTTGGTAAGCATTCTTTTAAACAATAATCAATGCACCTTCTCTTTAATTTATATCTGCAATTTATATCCTCTCTCTATGCCCTATAGGAGAAGAGACTTTTGAGCTCTATGTACAGTATGTGTGTATTAGGCTTCACATGAGCAACATGTCTGTATCTCCTGCTAAAGTTAACAACATTTATTGGGGCTTATTTTTACTTTATGCGTAATTATGGCAACTTATGGTATACAGGAGCTTTTATACTTACATCTACAAAACAGTAAGGCAGGTTAAAATAGAGTTAAAAGGTTGAACTTGATGGAAGTGTGTCTTTTTCAACCTCACTTACTGTTACATGGTTTGAAATTACCAACTGTTTAATAAAAGAAAAGGCCTCAGTGTTCTTTTCCCGTTTGCCCTTGGTCACGGATATTGGAGGGTCCATATTCCTTGAACCTTTCTTTATACCCTGGTCAAAGGGAGGGCCTGTGGATCCGGAGAATGACAGTACAGTGAGAGAAGACTGTGCCTGGTAGAAAGTATGTCAGTGAGTCTGACTTGGAATTAGTTTGGGTGGCCGGGCTGACTGCAAGAGATTTTGATGTCGAATGGTGAACTGTGAGAAATGGGTTGCTATCCCTGGTGTTGTTCCAATAACTGGGAGAGACCCTGGTGGTCAGGAAGACAACAATCTCACCCCAGAGGGCCTGTTATATATTTGTGTGAAGAAAAACACACTGTTCATGTGTTTTTTATGCATTAGAAACCACTTGCCCACCATTACAAAAGCTAATCCCACCACACCCCAGCTAAAACCGATATACTACAAGGGGCTCTGCGCCAATGAAGCGCGTTGAGAAACTCGCCTAGGCGTCAGCGCTCCATTAGGTACCAGGGGTGACAAAAATGGAGCTCCTGGTACTTTTAAAAACCGAGTTTCCAGGGAGTTAAACTCTTCTATCGCAGAGAGCTCAATTATGTTCTCTGCGCTATCGTCTTGGCCCTATCTGCCGCCCTTGTGGACCCCCGGACCCCCTCCAGCGCAAAAAGGTGAGCTCACGGGGGATGGAAGCAACAGCAAGCTGCCTCAGGTGGCGGAGGGGCCAGAATCACCCCTGTATACTACTAAAATGAATAATGAACCTTTAACATCCCCCTGCGTGCAATCCATGCACTGAGAAAGGGAAATCAGGAAATATAATCAATTTAGACAGATAATCTCTGATTTGGCAGGATTTCAGGATGGTCTGTGAAACTGACCCTGGGATGTGCAATACATGGGCATGTCTGCTTACGTTCATCTTTATGAACAAAAGTCAATACAAATAACCATAACCTTAAAAATATCTATTTATTTTTTGTGGATGCAAGCTTAGGCAAAATGCATGGTATCCCCTCCATCTATTTCAGTGACAGCTAGCCGGATCTGTTGGTCCAACGATGGCTCGGGCAACTGTCACTCAAAAATGTGGTAGTTTTTAGCAAGTACAGCTGCTAGTCAAGGCTACTGTCATTGTTATGAATGTAGGGAATCCCAAGTGTTTTGATACCTGCCCACTGAGTTGGAAAACACTGTTCAACAAAATGTCCTGAACTGCCCTGTCTGCCATTACTTTCCAGCAGCTGAGATACTGTGGCCACTTGCTGAAACCTTTCTCCTCCCGCGATGACTATGTAGCGTAGATACAAGAAAAAATGTGTATATTTTATCTAAGCTAGTTAGTAAGTATTAGACTCCTAAACCCCCTTTGATAAGACAATTAAAAATAACATTGGAGTTAAAAACGTGATAGTAGTAGCTTTCTTTTTCTGAGTTGGGAGCATTTTATGCACAATTATAATTTTCTATTTATGTTATTCTATGTGAGTGATGGTTACATGAGGACTGCAAGCCAAAGATTTAACATTTTGTTCCAAAAAGGAAAGCGAGCAAGTGATCATTTATTTATACAAGATGTTTCAACAAGGTGTACAGCTGGGGTGTGTAAGAACATGACATTCACATAAGCTTTCTGTTGGCTGATGGATGTCTATGAACATTCTGAGTACAACCTAATGCAATTAAAAGACTGTGTCCATTTAATATTTCATTTCTACCTAACAAAAATGCTAGATTTTAGAGATGTTACTATATAAAATGAATCCTACAACTTCTATGGCATTGTCTTTTAACAAATATTTTTTGGGGAATTAAAGGAGAACCAAATGTATAATCACTGGGCCGGTGCTCCTGATTGCTGAAAACTGCACTGGCCCTTGGTATTTCTATAGAAGCATAATCTGTAAACATTGCTTAGAAACCGCTTTAATTAGTAAAATTGCAGTTCCTTTAAGGAATCAATAAAAAGCAGTAGGAGACCTTATTCTGTTGGACTGCAAAAGCAACTGCCTTCTTGCCAAAAGGTGTGCGCTACAAGGAATAACATAATTCTGGAGGAATAAAATGCAGATTTATTAAGGGGTTAATCGGGGGCGATAAATCACCTCTTCTTCAGGGAGACTCCCGATATATGCCTCCCGCGGCTAGAATCTAAATTGCCGGCAGGATGACACTCGGAGTGCTTCATTTTTGGAAGTTTCCTCATGAAGAAACTTCGGGCGACTTTGGAAAACAAAGCGCACGATTGCCATTCCGCCGGCGATTTACATTCTAGCTGGCGGGAAGCAGTTCCGGGAGATTAGTCGCCCTGAAGAAGAGGAGATTTGTCGATGGGCGACTAATCTCCCCCTGAATCTGAGCGTGTGTATCTGCCCTTAAAGTAGCTCAGTGGTGTAAATAGAGGGGCATCAGACAGCCTGACTCCCGATACATATACACCTCTGTTAACTACTACAGATGAGCAACTAAAATAACCTACCTTTATGTGGTAAAGCACGCACATGTTTTTATTTTTATTCCATGTTGTGAAGGAGAAGACTGCAATATGCCAAAACAAGTTGTTCTAAATGGTATTTGTCTGTTCCTGAAAATATAATGACATTGCCATTAATTCCACTGAAAACTCACTGCGAGCAGCACTGAATGTTCCCTCTCTATATAGTACAAAGGCCTAAAAGCTTTTCACTGCTTTGTTAGAATAAAAATAGAAAAAAACATGGCAATAGTGATGTTATGAGCAAAGTGAATGCCAAGTGGTGCCTAGTTAGTCAAAAATAATCTCTTCATACAGAGCTGAGTAGTATGTCAGTATACACATGTAACATTTTAACCTCCACCCCCCCCCCCACAAAAATATAAATTGAAAGGAACGGGAATGTTTTTATGGGACGACTTCATTATGTCACTAGTTCCAAATTGGCAATTTGTCTCCACATCAGCTGTGCTACGTTTTATTGCTTTCAAATTAACACTACATGAACATATCCCTGAGTCAGTTAGAGAGAAATCTCTTAAAAGAGTGGTCGGGTTTGAAAAATGTACTTGTCCCTAACAGCAAAGACATACAGTAGACTCCCTTGAACTCCTAAAGTGCCCATATTTTAATTTTAATGCACAATCTGAGGGGAGAGCTATGTTAGAAGTGTAATAAAGAACAAGTTATTGTATGTGCTACTTCATTTCCGAAATAGCTGAAAAGATTAATGCACTCATCTGCATTACTCCGTTCGGCTCCTCAGGAATGAAACATTGTGCACAGTAACTTGTCCTTTATTACTAAAATAACATGTACTCTGCTAATTGTATCTTGTCCTTTAGTGAAACTAATTGTCCCTGGCTCACGCACCAGCTTAAACTGCTTAAAACTTGGCTCCCCCCACACATATCATTACACCTTATAGCCAGCAGAAAAGGCTGACATGTATAGAACATAAAACATCTGTTCATGCTGCTAAAAACCCAGCCAACAACTGGGAACAAATAAACAAATATTAACACAAAAACCATTCAATGATTACTTGTCATTATAGCAGGACCTATTTTGGGTCCCAACCCACAGGCTAAAGAGGTGGTTCACCTTCACATTAACTTTTAGTATGTTATGGAGTAATTACACGCAAATTTTCAATTGGCCTTCATTTTTTCTTTTTCATTGTTGCCTTCTTCTGACATTTTTCAGCTTTCAGATGGGGGTCACTGACCCCATCTAACTAAACAAATGCTCTGTAAAGCTACAAATCTACTGCTATTGCTACTTTTTATTACTCATCTTTCTATTTGTCTCCTTTCCTATTCATATTCCAGTCTCAAATTAATATCAATGCATGGTTGTTAGGGTGATTTGGACCCTAGCAACCAGATTGCTGAAACTGCAAGCTGGAGAGCTGCTGATTAAAAAAAACGAAATAACTTCGATTTGACGTATGTCAGAATTGTTGTCTGCCTAAAAATTGTCAAAATTATTCAGACACCCATTGACTTTAATGCATTTCAAAAAAATGGCATATAAAAATTGACGCTCATGTCAAAATTGCAAGTTTTTTCGCCATTTTGCTTATTTTTCTGTGACGCGAAATGGGACAGAATTGCCCATCACTATACAGTATATGAAGGATGCATACTATCATACCATCTTACCATCATCTATCTTTCATTCTGTCTATTGAAAAAGTGGCCCAAAGTGTGCAGATTTTGGTAAAAATGGTGAAATTCTTCCTCACTTAGGGCTCTTACTCACTGGCGTTCTGACCTGCGCTCCCCTGCGTTCCGTTTTTTGGCGTTCAGCCGCAGGGGAGCGCAGGAATAGACGCATTTCATTATTTCAAATGGGGCTGTACTCACTCAGACGCGTGTAGGCGCCGAACGCAGGTTGAGACGCAACATGCTGCATTTTTCCTGCGTTCGGCACCTACACGCGTCTGAGTGAGTACAGCCCCATTTGAAATAATGACATGCGTCTATTCCTGCACTCCCCTGCGGCTGAACGCCAAAAAACGGAACGCAGGGGAGCGCAGGTCAGAACGCCAGTGAGTAAGAGCCCTTAATTATGCATTATGATTTGTGCAAATCTAATTATTTATATATATATATATATATATATATATATATATATATATATAGGGCTAAAACCTCTTCTGGCAAAGCCAATAAGGGCAGGACTACACGGCCGATTCCGCCACGATCCGACGCGCTGCGCAAAATCGTAGGCGTCACGTCGGATGCAACGGAAATAAGGTAAGTAATTCAATTGTCGCATTGTGTCACTGCATTGATGATGCATGCTGCGTCTGCATCAGACAGTCGTGTCGCATCAACAATGCGACACAATCCGACACTGCCATTACTTAACTTGTTTCCCTCGCATCCGACGTGACGCCTGCGATTTTGCACAGTGAGTCGGATCTCGGCGGAATCGGTCACGTAGTCCTGCCCTAAGGCATTGGTTCTCTTACTGTTTAGATGCCCCATGTGGGCACACAAAGCAGTTGAAGGCATCACAAAGTGCCCTAAGACAAACAGAGTGACAATTCCCTGTTCTCAGTACTCCAGAAAAAAACAACAAGTTAACACACATGAACAGTTTTGTCTTGCTTAACACTATAAATAGTCCTAATTAACTCTATAACAGCCAGGGAATGAAATAGACAACAAAACAAGGCAACGATTTGTGTTTTTTCCCTGCTTTGTTTTTGATGGGGGCAAATTTATAGCATTTAATAAATTTACTCCAGAGTTTATTGAGATAATAAATTTCCAGTTAATTTCCAAATTAATGCACTGAATATTTAGACGCTCATAATGATTAGTTTCCTGCCTTCTAACTTTTATGGATGTGATTTTTATGATTAAAAAAACAGAAGCCTATAAATTCTCATTTTCTGGTGTAACAATAAAAACCTATGATATTGGAAAACCACACTAATAATATGGTCTATTTTGTAAGCTTCACAGCAGATTTCAGGCTTTCCCTGGCACTGCAAGTCACTAAGATCCCATGGAATATTTTGTATACTTTTTATAAGGTGAATTATTTTTGTTCTTTCAGGAACATGGTTTTTCCTTTTTGAACAGATATGTCATTTTTCACAGTGGAGATCAACTGTCAGTGTTATCCTCTGCAGAAACATTCCAACTTACTATAGTTCTACACTTTAATGAGGAAGGCTGAAATGCTTATTTAGCAGTAAAACATGAGTAAGAGAGAGCCTGGATAGAAGGAGAAGCAACAAAAAGGAATTAACAAATACTGGCTCACAATCTGTTCTTTTGGCCATTTCAAACGGATGATATTTTAAATTTCACCTTGGGGAGAGACAGAATAGAAAAATATCTGCATAGTTTATACATGCATAATACTAAAAGCGAAACTTAGTTAAGTACCAAGACAATATATTCTAAATAGTTTTCTGTTATCCTTTATATAAGGTTGTACAAGTCTCTAAAGAGCGTATACGTATGATGCCCAGCTATGTCACGTGCCCTTTAATGTCTAAAAAACATTTGAATTTCTCAGAGATGCCAAACCAGACCTGAAGTTATCCAGAAAGTATCTTGGACATGCCATGCCCTGACCCCAAATATGTTTTGCCCCTGCCATGCTGCCTCTTCCACTGCTTCAGATGATATGTTGTGTGGCGATTCTATGCAATATGTAGCAGCTCAATTAGATTTTGGGGGCAAATTACTGCCAGTGGGACGTGGACCTGATACAGCAGGAGACCAGGGATTAAATCTGGGACAAATAGAGCTCTGGATTTCCTTCTGCAGCACCCCAAGGCCTCATGGTCCTAGCGCCTGCATTTAGCATGCGGCTGGGCACCCCATAAAATTTCGGCACCCTAGGGCTGGGCCTGACTCCATAGATTGGAAGCCATTTGACACATCTACTAATCTTCCACAATCAAAATGTCTCTGTCCAAAATCTGAATGTTGGCACTGTGACATAAACCCTATGAAATACCCCACAAATACCTGACTAACGTGTTACTGGAACATACTCAGTGGGCATCTATACCTAATACAGCCATCCAGAATTTTCCAATGTGGGATCTTATTTATGTGACTTTATTACATCTTTAAAGGGTTTGTTCACCTTCCAAACACTTTTTTCAGTTCCGTTGTTTTCAGATTGTTCACTATAAACAGAGACTTTTTTAAATTGCTTTCCATTTCTTTATTTATTTTTTACTGTATTCCAAAAATGTAAGTTTAACGTTTATTGTTCCTGTCTCTGGTGTTTCAGTCTGGCAGCTCAGTGATCCAGGACTCTGAACTGTCCCAATTTGCTACAATTAGTTGATACAATTAGTTGATACATTTCTCAGTAGCATCAGTGGAATATTAGCAACTATTGTATCAATTCTAACAGCTGCCCTTAATAACTCCTGGATTCTGCTCAGCAAGGACAAAGATAAGAAATATATCAACTAAATGTATCAATTTAGAACAGTTAAAGGGATACTGTCATTGGAAAAAAAAAATTTCAAAATGAATCAGTTAATAGTGCTGCTCCAGCAGAATTCTGCACTGAAATCCATTTCTCAAAAGAGCAAACAGATTTTTTTATATTCAATTTTGAAATCTGACATGGGGCTAGACATATTGTCATTTTACCAGCTGCCCCAAGTCATGTGACTTGTGCTCTGATAAACTCCAATCACTCTTTACTGTTGTACTGCAAGTTGGAGTGATATCACTCCCCCTCCCTCCCCCCAGCAGCCAAACAAAAGAACAATGGGAAGGTAACCAGATAGCAGCTCCCTAACACAAGATAACAGCTGCCTGGTAGATCTAAGAACAACGCTCAATAGTATAAACCCATGTCCCACTGAGACACATTCAGTTACATTGAGAAGGAAAAACAGCAGCCTGCCTGAAAGCATTTCTCTCCTAAAGTGCAGGCACAAGTCACATGACCTGGGGCAGCTGGGAAATTGACAAAATGTCTAGCCCCATGTCAGATTTCAAAATTGAATATAAAAAAATCTGTTTGCTCTTTTGTGAAATGGATTTCAGTGCAGAATTCTGCTGGAGCAGCACTATTAACTGATGCGTTTTGAAAAAAAACATGTTTTCCAATGACAGGATCCCTTTAAAGAGTCGACGACCCTCGCCCCTCCCAGAGCTGCTTAAGAAAGTGACAAATGAAACTTTACACTTCAATATTAGAAAAACAGTCACAAATAGAAAATAGAAAGTAATTGGAAAAAGTCTTTATTTCTGGTGATCTATCTGAAACCAACTGAACTGAAAAAAAGTGTTTGAAGGTGAACAACCCCTTTAAAGGGGATGTAAACCAAACAAAAAAACTGACTAAAGATAGAAAATGTAATTCTAAGCATATTTCAAATAAATTAGTTTCGGCGATTTTAAAATTGTTTTATATATGTAATTTCTATTGAAAGCAATATTTTTCTGACTTAGAACAATGTAGCAGACATCAGCTGTCCTCCAGTCAAGACTTAATTGCTAGACTCAACAACACACCCTAAGGTACTGTATGGGAGAAAGCTATATGCATCATCTACAGAGTCAAGTTCTGACTGCAAAAAGAAGATCTTAGAGGGCATCCAAATGCTAATGAATAATAATATTCTAAACCTATTCGTGAATAAAAAAGATATCTGTAGATGCGACAAAAATGCTGAAATGCTATAACAGTCTTCTTGTGCCAGTTCTCTAGAATTAGAATTGTAGGCATAGATATTATATTGCTTTTGCAATTTACATTACTATTGTAACGGCAGAAATGGCTATTTCATATAGCTGCATAAAATAATTCAAAATGAGATATAACCATAAACAAAAGTACCAAACATATCAATTTATTAGAGTGTTCTATTGCTTAAAGTCTCAAATCACCTCCCATTAAACTAATGGAAAACTGTAACTGCCAGATGCTTTGATAACAAATCTTGTTTAACATAAAAGTTAAAATTGTCATGATTTAAGAACCAAAGATAAGTAAGTGTTGAGGTCATTGCTGTCCTGAATGTGTACTTGGAGGGTATTTAAAGAACTACAGCATAATGCAAGAAATTTATGGTCGCTGTTCAAAGCTCTTAGTACTCAAAGAAAAAAGCCTCTAGAAGCTGTAAAGCATTAATATGTGGCATGTGCTGCCAACGTGAAGGAGCAGTCCGATTCACGGACACACAGTACATGATATTCCCTGAATTTCTACAGAATATTTTCATTTTAAACATGTGTTCCATCCAGTTTTGACAATTTTTACAGCATATACTTTTCAAATTATTTGTGGTACAATTCCAAAAATGTGTCCCACCAAGGGCCCCTAGACAGCTCATAGACGTCATCGATTTTGTGGTATGATATCACAGATTTGAGAACGGATAAACAGGCCCTTTAATGTTTTTATATTTTACATTCTAGCCCAGTAAGGGGTGGGGGAAATCAAAGCCCTTATCCCATCCTCATAATCACCAGCCCACCCCTTAAATAATATTGCACCATCACCTTGTCACCTTGTCTGGCTTTTCCTGCCTGATGACAACCCTATTCCTATACTCAGGGGCTGATTCACTAAGGGTCGAATATCGAGGGTTAATTAACTTTCGATATTCAACTAGGAATTGAAATCCTTCGACTTCAAATATAGAAGTCGAAGGATTTAGCGCAAATACTGCAATCGTACGATCGAAGGATTATTCCTTCGATCGAACAATTAAATCCATCGAATAGAACGATTCGAAGGATTTTAAACCAATGATCGAAGGAATATCCTTCGATCAAAAAAACTTAGGAAAGCCTATGGGGACCTTCCCCATAGGCTAACATTGACTTCGGTAGCTTTTAGCTGCCGAACTAGGGGGTAGAAGTTTTTTTAAAAGAGACAGTACTTCGACTATCGAATGGTCGAACGATTTTATTTCGAATCCTTCGATTCAAAGTCGTAGTCGAAGGTCGAAGTAGCCCATTCGATGATCGAAGTAGCCCAAAAAATACTTCGTAATTCAAAGTTTTTTTACTTCGAATCCTTCACTCGAAGTTAGTGAATCGGCCCCTCAGTATTGCATTTCTAAGGTAAACTCTGATTTTGGACTGGCCTCAAATAAATACATGTGTTTGCAAATACAGGTGGCAAACATTTTTAAAGTTAGATGACCTAGCACTAAGTATGAAGAAAAGCCTTTCCTGTGTACAGTCTGATTGTGGTACATATGTTCTACGTGTATGCATTGTATTTCCCAATTTGTTGTCCAACTATATCCCATAACAACACTTAGGGCAGAGACATACGCTCAGATTTGGCGAGATTTAGTCACTTGGTGATGAATCAGCTCCTCTTCAGGGCGCCTAATCTCCCGAACTGCCTCCCGCCGGCTAGAATTTAAATCGCCAATGGGATGCGAGGTAACTTCGGATAACTTTGGAAAACGAAGCGCACTGATTACCATCCCGCCGTTGATTTACATTCTAGAGACTAGTTGCCCCAAAGAAAAGGAGATTTGTCGATGGGTGACTAATCTCCCCGAATCTGAGCGTATGTCTCTGTCCTTAAGGGCTCTTACTCACTGGCGTTCTGACCTGAGCTCCCCTGCGTTCCGTTTTTTGGCGTTCAGCCGCAGGGGAGCGCAGGAATAGACGCATGTCATTATTTCAAATGGGGCTGTACTCACTCTGACGCGTGTAGGCGCCGAACGCAGGAAAAATGCAGCATGTTGCGTCTCAACCTGCGTTCGGCGCCTACACGCGCCTGAGTGAGTACAGCCCCATTTGAAATAATGACATGCGTCTATTCCTGCGCTCCCCTGCGGCTGAACGCCAAAAAACGGAATGCAGGGGAGCGCAGGTCAGAACGCCAGTGAGTAAGAGCCCTTATATAACATCAGACTCCACAAATGAACTGAGCTTATTTGGATCTATTATATGATTTGCCTCCTCATTGGTCAGTATTTAATTAGCAATGCATACCAACTGGTTTTAGCACAACTGGTCTAATTGTAATCAATTATATATGGATTAACAATTCATTTGTGCTCAGAATATTTTATATATACTTTATGAAACAACAATAATATGCTTTATTCTCAGCTGGCTATGTGCTAACAGAAACCCTTGTTTTCAGCAGAGGACATCAGGTCCAGAAGATACACACAAGCAAATTGTATTATGAGATGCTAATTTATATTTTATAAAGAGGTGATAAAGTTGAGTACACTTGGCAGTCATAGAGCAGTGTGTAGGGTAGACTAAATGTTAGTAGACTCCTGGAGGCCCAGCTTCAAGTGTCAATCAATTTAGGTTGTTTCTTACTAATATCTATGGGACCTGCGATTATCACCCAATATGTACCATAAGTAGTAGATGTTTTGACAGTTGCTACAAGGAGAAGGATCAAGAGAATACACGTCAATTGGCAACATCTAGGGGCAAATTTACTTAAGGTCGAATATCGAGGGTTAAAGTTATAGTTTATTAAAATGTATAGTTATTAAAACGATTAAAAAGTTATAGTTTATTAAAAATGGCCAGCAAGAGATACAGTTACTATCTGATGCAAAATCTCACTACACAAGCAATTGTATAAGAAACTCATTTTAGTGGCATGTGATAAAATCTTCAATAGGGGAGTTCTGCAGTAATTGGGAGATGGGAAGGCAGTTATCAGTAGCTGTAAGCACTCGGTTGCAGCTTAAAAATACCTAGAGAAGATTCAAAAGTTTGATCACATCTGAATAGATTCTACTATGCTATTCCATTAAGTGAATTAATTAAACACAATTAGATATACTTATAGTTTCTCTAGGCACTTCACAGATTTCAGTTAATCCCATGTCATTAGAGATAATGATCCAATTTTTTTCAAAACCTAATTTCTCTTTACACTAAATATACCTCAGAAATGCCTGAAGTGAGTGGATCATGTATAAGGCTAGTTTACATTTCTGGTACAGGTATGGGACCTGTTATCCAGAATGCTCGGGACCTGGGGCTTTCCAGAGAATGGATCTTTCCATAATTTGGATCTCCATACCTTTTAAGTCTACTAGAAAATCATGTCAACATTAAATAAACTCAATAAGCTGGTTTTGCTTCCAATAAGGATTAATTATATCTTATTTTGGATCAAGTACAAGATACTGTTTTATTATTACAGAGAAAGAGGAAATCATTTTTAAACATTTTGATTATTTGGATAAAATGGAGTCTATGGGAGATGGTCTTTCCGTAATTCGGAGCTTTCTGGATAACAGGTTTCTGAATAACAGATAAGATAAGTAAGAAAAAGTAACTGCTGCTGAGGTCAGTGACCCCAATTTGAAAGCTGGAAAGATGTAGAAAGATGTATATTAGGACATTCTATAACATATTAAAAATTAACATAAACGCTAAAACACTACTGCATAGACGGGTATAGCGTTTCAACCACCAATCTCCCTCCCCTCCCCCCCTCCAGTTTTTTCTCCCCCTTCCCAAACTATAGTCCTTCTCACATATGAATATGACCATACGGTATTTCACTGCTTAAAAGAAAAAAAAAGAAACGAGAATAATCAGGATGTGAATGTATGTCAAAATGTTCTTTATTCTTGCCCATATGTTTACCTGTGAGAAATACATTCCATTGTATGTAGGGATGCACCGAATCCACTTTTTTGGATTCGGCCGAACCCCCGAATCCTTCGTGAAAGATTCGGCCGAATACCGAACCGAATCCGAACCCTAATTTGCATATGCAAATTAGGGACGGGAAGGGGAAAACATTTTTTACTTCCTTGTTCTCTGACAAAAAGTCACGCAATTTCCCTCCCCGCTCCTAATTTGCATATGCAAATTAGGATTCGGATTCGGTTCGGCCAGGTAGAAGGATTCGGCCGAATCCGAATCCTGCTGAAAAAGGCCGAATCCTGGCCGAATCCCGAACCGAATCCTGGATTCGGTGCATCCCTAATTGTATGTCTTTTTTCTGTCAAGCTTTAATAAATACGAAGTTAAAAAAAAGAAAAAAAACTCTTTTCTTTTAAAAAAACCCCTTTAAAAACATATCTTGTGTACATATCTACACGGACAACTTTCTGTAATTGTGCATTTTTTGGGGGGACGTTTCATGATTTCACCTAATGCTACATACCAAACCAAAGCCAACCCCTTAAGTTTCTTATTGAATGTTTTTGGTTAACAAAAAAATGTTGCTTTCAGTTGTCCAGAGCTTTAAAGGGGTGGCTCACGTTTTGAGTTAACTTTTAGTATGTTATAGAATTTTAAGCAACTTTCAACTGGTCTTTAATATTTATTTTTAAGTTTTTAATTATTTGCCTTCTTCTTGTTCTTCTGACTCTTTCTAGTATTCAAATGAGGGTCACTGACCCCATCTAAATATGCAAATGCTGTGTAAGGCTACACATTTATAGTTATTGCTACTTTTCAATACTGCTCTTTCTATTCAGGCCTCTCCTGTTCATATTCCAGTCTCTCATTCAAATCAATGCATGGTTGCAGGGGCGATCCTGGCCCCTCCGCCACCTAAGGCAGCAGTTGCTGCTGCCCCCCCCTCCCCTGGAAATTCGCTCTTAAAGTACCAGGAGAAGCATTTTTGCTGCCCCTGGTACCTGACAGCCTCAACTCGCCTCATTGGCGAAGCACCCCTGCATGGTTGCTAGGGTAATTTGGACCCTAGTAATTGGTTTGCTGAAGTTGTAAACTGGAGAGCTGCTGAATATAAAGCTAAATAATGCAAAAAAACCCCAAATAATAAAAAATTAAAACCAATTGTAAATTTTCTCAGTTTATCACTCTCTACATCATACTAAAATGTTAACTCAAAGCCCCATTAAAGTCACATAACTCTTTAGAGTTTGGATTTAGTTTGGCTGAACAAATACGGATCTGCTTAAAGCCAACAAAAAATACTTGGATTCAATAAAAATATGATCTGAATCCTGGTTTTTGTGCCTCCCTACTGTTGGCCAGTTACTTACTCAGCTATAAATGCCCTAACAATTTTCCTATTTCCCCTGCTCCCATGGCTGTCAGCTATGAAAAACAGCACAATACCCAATTAGAGTTATTTCTTCCATGGCTTTATTTCTCCTTTAAGATGGAAAAAAAAGCAGACATAACACCACATATCCCTTCTACTACAAAATGCTCACCATTAAATAAAGACATGCCCCGGCAATATTAACCTTTTCTGACAATTGTAAATAAGCCCTTGGAGAATCCACTTGAGCTGTTGAAAACTAGAGAAATTAATCAACAAATACCCAGTGAATTGCTGTCAGACACCTTACAGTAAGAAGCCATTGCTAATCTGCAGAGACAATACTCACTGCTGTCTCACTCTGTATTTTAAGGCAGGGAGAAACAAAAGAAATTGTCAATTAGGTTATCTCTGCTGAACCATGCATTTGAGGGTGAATCTTTCTACTAAAATGCCTTAATTATTAGGCTAAATGTACTATTCACTCTCAGTTCAGCTTCAATATGTAATCAGTCTTGTCTGGGTAAAGCAAATGAAATAGTTCATGAGTTCCTGGCTGCTGGTATAAATTATGCCCTGTAATGAGAGGAATACTCAAGTACAACTACAGTATGTGAAAGGCTCATTTATGTATGTATGGGAAGGCTACCCAGAAAAAAGATGCTATTTATACCTGAATTGTGAAATGTTTAGCTCATCCCATTAGTTATTATTTCTTTCAGATTTAACCATTTTTTTTTTTTTGCAGAAGAGACCATATTTCAGTCTACCTCCTTCCAATCCCAATCCCAGTGTCGGACTGTCTGGGGTGTTGCCACCTCAGAACCACCCCAGCCGTTAGCTGATGCCACAAGCCCACCCCCTGCCCACCCCTTGCAAACCTTATACTTTTCCATTGCGGACGTGACTGGGGGAGGCAACATTTGTTTTCAGTTGAGAACAGGTCTGGGTTGGTGGGGTCCATGAGGGCCAAAACCCATCAGGCTTTTTCCCAGTGTCCCGCCGGCCTAGTCCGATGCTGCACACAACTCAGATGCTAACAAATATTGAGGGATGCACCGAATCCACTATTTTGGATTTAGCCGCACCCCCAAATCCTTCGCGAAAGATACGGTTGAATACCGAACCGAATCCCAATTTGCATATGCAAATTAGGGGTGGGAAGGGGGAAAAAATATATACTTCCTTGTTTTGTGACAAAAAGTCACGCGATTTCCCTCCCTGCCCCTAATTTGCATATGAGAATTAAGAAATGAAAGGTATAACAAACTATAATGTTTTTAAAATGGTAATTTTTTCCCCCCTGAAGCCTTAGATTTGCATTTAACTACACACAATGTACGTCCACAAGTGCAGGGAGCAAAGTGCAGTTGTGTGTGCAAATCACCATGTTTTTTCCCACAATGCAGTGCGTCTTCCCATAATTCCAGGGCCACTGCGGTTGCACAGGAGTAATGTTCTTGATGCAATTTGGTGATTTGGCAAAATGAACGCAACTACATGTGTGCTTTGTCACAAATCAGGTGCAGTTTTGGCGAATATTTTAGAATTCTACATGGTGTAATTTCCGGTGTTCACTGATGTAATTTCCAGTGTTCCGCATGCAAGAGACATGTGCGCTCCGTTTTTTTCTGGTCCAGAGGTTACAGTAGCTCCAGGCTCCATCAACAGGCACAGTAGCGCTCAATTAGGAATGGAAGGCAGGAAGGACTGAGCAGCGCAGAGTGCAACGCTAAGTAAGTGCAAGAAGCACATTTTGATGCAAGTACCACATGCAACTGACTGCGGGAAAGTGTGTGCATAAGCCCTACAATGTTGTTCATATGCGACACATTACTAGAGCTTCATTTTGATCAGTCTCAAAAGAATCTGAAATGCTCTGAAAGCAGGTGGTATAAGGACTTTACGTAGATAATAAACAGTGGCATAACTACCGGGGGAGCAGGGGGTGCAATTGCACCAGGGTCTGCTCCCCTCCAGGCCTGCTGGAGATCACACAGCAATAAGTAAACCTCGTGTAAGTTACGTTACTGCTAATAAAGATATAATTTTTAGGTTTGTATGTCAAACTTACTGATTAGCTAACACAGTACAACAGTAGATATCTGCTACCAAAGTGTGTTTCTGTATGTACAGTAATCCTCATTTCATATAGTAAATGGCTGTATAGGACCAGCTCTGTCTGAAATAAATCTCATTTATTTATGATTCACAGCTTGCTGGGAAGATCTCTCAGCACTGCATCTCTGTCTGCTTGCATACTGAAAATTGGGGTTAATTTCTCAAGGAGACCCAGAGTAGTATGAGGGATTTTCAGTGCAATGCATATGTTCTCCTGGCATGTAGTTTTTGTCCCTCTGCATTATTCAGACTGCTCTCAGAAGTGTTGAGGGGATCAAGAAAGTCTCAGAATAACAGAGATCTTACATGGCAGTGTGTGCAAGTGAGCTAATCTATAGACTAATGCAGGAGACTCAGACATCAGTGTCAGACTGGGGTACCCAGGGCCCATTGTGATTTTTCCTGGTGTCCCAGTGTGCCAGTCCAGCACTGGTTCGGGGAAAGACAAGCTGTGGCCATGTATTTTATTTCTAGGACCTACTAACAGTTTCTAGAAATCACTTGCATTCCGGCACAATCAATGTAAACTCTGGAAAGCAGTGTCGGCCTGGGCTGGCAGGATACGAGGAAAAAAACAGGGGCTCTTGTGGGCTCCACCGCCCCAAACTCATCCCTGCCGTGCTGTCCCCTGACCTCCCCTCAGTTTCTTAAAAAAAGCAAAAGAAAAGGTATGTGATGGGGGGTTTCGGCACTGGATGGACTGCTTGGTGAGGCAGGGGGCCAATGTGGGGGGCCCTAAGGCAGCAGCCCTTGTGGGCTTCGGACCCCCCAGTCCAATTCTGCAGGAATGCTGCTCCTAACTCACATAATGAGGCCCATTGATTTTAACTTGAATTCTTATATACATCTTTGCAGGTTCTAATTCATCCAGGTCATGGTATATCTATAGTAATGAGTCAAATCAACTGGATGTTTCTCTTCTCAGTTGAGAAACGTCATTAAGGAAAAAGAAAATACAGAACGTCCAACTGATTTGACTTATTACTTTAGATATAATTATAGACAGTTTTCTAGATCTTGCTAAAATCTGCAGTCATTTCCATCTTGACACTTTGTGCTAAATTTCAGACTTATCCCCAACAGGAGATTCCAGACCTAGAAGTAACAAAGCAACATAATGTATCCCATATAATAAGCACTTTGCTATTGTTTGTGCAGTTAACAGGTTTTGTTAAAGAGCTGCGACATCTCAACATAGGCTAATGGCAGGAAAAGTTGTTGGGGCAATACACAAATAAACATTTAGCTCAGTGACACAGAGTGCAACGCTAATTGCTTAATTGCTTCTTAATTAATGTCTAACCTGTTAGTGGGCTCTTAAGTGCCATTCATGTGTACCCCTGCTATTAAAAGTTCATTTCAATTAAAAAGCTGACTCTTGAAAAGCTGCTACAATCGAGATTATTTTTTTTAGTAATTAACTGAATGCCACCCTGTCTCTGTTTCTTAGTAAAACTAACTATACTTGAATAGTGAACTCTTATAAGCAAAAAGAAAACATCTTTTCATGTACCGTGCAACTGCATGGTAAGAAATTACAAAGAGATGGAGCAAACTTTGTTTTGTCATTACACAGATATCATGGTGTATTTTTCACAACACCACAATACACCACACCACACTAAGGGGCTGATTTGCTAAACTAAAAATGTTTTTTTTTATTTCTCTAAAAATGTGAGATTTATAAAGTGTAAAAACCACTAAAAACACCATACAAAACTTCACTCAGTCAAAGCTGTCTAGGGCCTATAGAAGTCAATGGGAGCTGCACTAATCCTACTGGACCTTTTTTTTCAGCCATTCAGACTTTTAGGGCTCTTACTCACTGGCGTTCTGACCTGCGCTCCGTTTTTTGGCGTTCAGCCGCAGGGGAGCGCAGGAATAGACGCATGTCATTATTTCAAATGGGGCTGTACTCACTCAGACGCGTGTCGGCGCCTACACGCGTCTGAGTGAGTACAGCCCCATTTGAAATAATGACATGCGTCTATTCCTGCGCTCCCCTGCGGCTGAACGCCAAAAAACGGAACGCAGGGGAGCGCAGGTCAGAACGCCAGTGAGTAAGAGCCCTAAGAGGTTTTCAGATTTTTTTCTGTTAGCAATTGTCAAACACTCAAATTGTTAGTATATGTATTTAGCACAGCGTTCAGCATTTTTTAAATTTGTTTTTTTTATATATCATTTAACAACTTTCGGGGGTTTTCGTGATTTTAGAGAAAATTTGTTTAATTGCGGTCTCAAAAAGCTCTAATACCAGTAAATTTGACCTTTAATAAATGGGCCTCTATGTCATAGCATTCTTTTCCTAAATAATGTTCAGTAGGGATTCAAGCCTGCTTCCATAATTGTTATATGAATGCAGCATGTTATGTAATTTAGTATTCTTGAATTATCTGTTTTACATGAAGTTATTAAGCTTTGTAGAATTTATATTAGACAGAACATACTGCTTCTGCTTTCTATATATGTTTAACTGTGTCCTATTCACAGCTAATAGAAGACAATGTGAAATAAAGTTATTGCTGTAATATTGAGGGCAACAAGATTAGTATTACGTTAGCAAGTTCTATATTTGCAATTTACCCAACACATCAGTCAAGACCCACTTCTAGGGCCATAGGGTCTGCTCTCTCTACTTCTATACATCCAGTAATTTCAAGTACTAAAATCCCTCAAGCATTAAAAATAAATAATAGCATTTTTAAATTAAAAATTCCCAGCATGCTTCTGCTAATTAAGCTGGTGGTTTTATTTGGGTTTCCAACTACATGAGCGTCTTCAACGAGATTCTGGCGGATCCGACGTGGTGAGCCAAAACGTAGGCGTCAAGTCGGATGAGATGGAAAATAAAGTAAGCAATAGCAATGTCAGATGGTGCCACAGCGTTCATCCAACAGTCGTGTCGGATGAACGTTGCGACAACATCCGACATTTGTATTTCTTACCTTATTTTTCGTCGCATCCGACTTGACGCCTGCATTTTGGCCCACCACGTGCTCATGTAGTTGTACCCTAATAATGACTATCTTGCAGATTATTATCAATAAAAATAATATATAATAAAAGAGACAGCTGCCTATTAATCAAAGCATAATGGGATTTGAAAAACCTTAGATGATATTACTTTGATGGGGACTTCTGACTTTTGTACACCCATATAGGTTTTAGAATGTTTGCAATAGCCTAATTAGTCCTGCAAATAATTACTAAATATATTTTCCTAAAGCTGCTTTATCAAAGGGGTCTTTCCGCAGCTGCACTGCCCTTACTAACCCGCTTTGGTAAATACGGTACGCGTCTCAACACTCCCACAGCCTTAATTGCACTGTTACTCTGTTACTACAAATTTAAAGCTTCATATTTTATTTCAAAGAGAATTCTAAACAATTCCCATTTTCCCCTCTCAAAGTTATGTACTCAAGTTTACCAAGTCTGATTCTAGGAAACCACTTTCCTGTACAACCTTTGCCTTCAGATTGTGATGAAAGAACATCTTACTGTACTTTTAATTATATAGTTATTTATACGAAGAGGCAGATTGTTTTTAATTAGCTGTCTGAAATATTAATTTCTCTGTGTTACAGATGAGATGTGCTAACTCAGCATTAGAATGACTGGAAATGGACACACATTTGTGTGGTTATTCAGAACAAATATTTTCTACAAACATGACTTATTTCCACTGGCATAGACATGTATTGTAAATATACGTCTACAGTGATCAGATCAGTGCCTTTTAGAAGGTTTTATTAATGCAACATTAATTATTGCTATATACTGATTATAAAAGGAGCTCAGTGCCTGGGTTCACTTCCAGCTTGGAAGGGGTTTGCTTCTTGCAAGGGAATGTATGGTCTGCATGGGTTTCCTCTACATACAGGTATAGGATCTGTTATCCAGAATGCTTAGGACCTGCAGATTTCTGGATCTTTCCATAACTTGGATCCCAATACCTCAAGTTTCCTAAAAAAGTAGTTAAACATTAAATAACCCCAACTGGTTTCTTTTGCTTCCAATAAAACTTATATCTTAGTTATGATCAAGTACAAGGTACTGCTTTATTATTACACTTGGTTACTGCCCCTGGGCAAAGTTAGTGCATTTTATTACATAACTCCATTTATATCTTATAATATATAAGGGTTTATAGTTAGGGTTGCCACCTTTTGGATGTTGAAAGTCTGGGCTGGGGGCAGGTTGGGTAATGTCAGGGACGGGACAGGTGACATCAGTAGACAGGGTGATGATGTTTGGGGGGGGGAATTGTGCCACCAGGGTGTGGGCCGATTATGCAGTGAACTGTATTTGGCTGAGCACCACGTCAATCAGTGCAGTGCAGTGGCACCCCTTTTTATAGTGTAGGGTATTACTTAGATGTGCTTGATAAAACCACTGTGGTAGGACCAAAGCTCCGCTCTTGAAAGGGTACAGCCCCTGCAAAAGAGCAATGCTTTGGTCCTGCCACAGTGCTTATATCAAGCAAAACTGTCTTTAGCCAATGGCATTGACAGACAAACTAATACTATGCAGTTTTTTGTTCATACGGCCAAATTAACATGTATCTTTCCATTTGGCCCATTGGAGAGGGGCAAGAAAATTCTTCATATATGGATATTTGTAAGAGAGAATTTTAGAGAATTTTTGTTTTCAGAAGACCCATTTTACCAGACTAATACAAAAACCTTATGCACAATACTTAACATTTTTGATTTAGTCCTTGATGGGTACTTGGACCTTTAGTTTAATGATTACATAAAGTATACATCAAATGTGATATTTCGTTTGAGATTTCAACTAAAAACTAAAATGAATTTAGTGTATGTAATATCTGGATCAAATAAGGCAAAATATGGTCCAGGACAGTTTCCCAACAAACGTTTCAGAGCTGGATTAAACTCTTTATAATACATTTCACTATTTCTCTATGGCTCAAGACTGATGGGCAAATGTCAGCTTTGTTACTGTCAGAGGAACACTGTAAGTGCCATTTCGCAGGCAACAGTTGCTAGTCTGTTGTTGTCCATTGCTGCCTGTTACAGACCAAATGCTGCACTGATATAGTCCCTAGTCAGAACCAGTGCCCAGGTAGGGCCACAGTGGCCCCAACTCGTCTAAAACATTAATAAGTAAATTGAGGTTCAGCATATGGTCCAATCTTTCATTGTAGTTTTGGCATTCAGCTGAATACACACATTATGGATTCATAACCTGATTATGAAAATGCATACAGTATGTCACATTTATGCAATGCATGGTTTGCTGGAAAAAATGATTTTATATAAACTTCTCAGTAATTCTTTGAAGACAAAAATACTCCAATTGCTGTTTGCCTGCATTTTAGATGCAAGAGAGCAAAGGCATAAAGTTTTATTCAGGCTGCCCATTGTAAAGAGAAATATTTGCTAAAAAAATCAGTTATTCAGCTTTGTATACAGCACACAAACTTCCCCACTGTGTAATTTATGGAGTGCACTTCGCTGGTTTACTGCAGATCTAGGGCTATTCCCAATCCATACAAATGTTTTGTTGCACCTTTCAATATTTCTTGTTTTATGCGCTTTTAAAACTGACCTGCATGCCACAATTTATATTTCATATCTCCCCTGCCTACAACTTCTACCCATGTTAAAAGTGTCAATCTAAGCAGAATGATAATGACACTTTGAGTAGCAGAATTAGACGTTCATAGTATAGTCATGGTTGAAGAAAAAGGATACGGAAACTCAAACCACAATTCTCTTCTCTAGTATTTCATTATACTGTATATATTATGCACTATGCAATGTAACAAATATGGACCTGAACAGAGAGGTGGAAGTAATTCTTTGTTTCCATTTTCACAAACCTCAGAAAACAAATGAATACAATTACTTTAGCATTACCTAATCATTTAGCAACCCTTATTGAATGGATGTGTACTTATAGTACCTTTGTCACTGACGGGAACATTGCACAGAAACTGGTAGATCCCAATCTACCTTTTAGGCACCCCTGATGTACAGAGTGATATTCTGAGACAATTTGCAATTTATTTTCATTTTTTTTATTTGCAGGGTTATTTAGTTTTTTATTCAGCATCAGCAGTTTGCAATTCCAACAATCTGGTTGCTGGGGTCCAAATGACCTTAGCAACCATCATTGATTTGTATAAGATACTGGAATATGAATAGGGGAGGGTCTGATTAGAAAGATGAGTAATAAAAAGTAGCAATACCAATGCGTATGTAGCCTTGCAAAGCATTTGTTTTCAGATGGGGTCAGTGACCCTGAATTAAAAGCTGGAAAGAGTCAGAAGAAGAAGATAAATAGTTCAAAAATGATAAAAATAAATAAATAATGAAGACCAATTGACCAATTGAATTAGGCGTTCTATAACATACCAAAAATTAACTGAAAGGAGAACAACAAAACCAGTTTGCAGAAACTGATAGCATCTGCTTGACAAATGTTTGCTGATCAGGATTTTATTCAATTCATTTTATACAAACTTTTCTAGTAGACTTAAGCTATGAATATTTAAATTACAGAAAGATCCCTTATCCGGAAAACCCCAGGTTCTGAGCATTCTGGCTAACGGGTCACATACCTGTATTATGTAATTGATTCTGCCCCAGATCACACAGGGGTGAATCAGACCTTAGTGAACCATCAGATGCACAGGGCACACCATGAATTCTTGTACAGGTATGGGATCTGTTATCCAGAAACCACTTGTACAGAAAGCTTCAAATTACATTAAGGCTGTCTCCCATAAACTCTGTTTTATCCAAATAATCCAAATTTTCAAAAATGATTTTCTTTTTTTCTGTAATGATAAAACAGTACGTTGTACTTGATGCAAACTAAGATATAATTAATCCTTATTGGAAGCAAAACCAGCCTATTGGGTTTATTTAATGTTTATATGATTTTCTAGTAGACATAAGGTATGAAGATTGAAAGTACTTAAAGATCCATTATCCAGAAAACCCCAGGTCCCGAGCATTTTGGATAAAAGGTCCCATACATGTAGTATAGTGATGTGATTCTGGATACCTTCTTCCACAAAGTCTGTTATATCCTTACACGTAGGGGGTTATTTACTAAGCTCTGAATGCCAAAAACCCGAAAAAAATATCAGAATTTATTATACCCCAAGGATGGAAAAAGCCAGAATCCGAAAATCCGGCATCTAATACCTGCCGAGGTTGCATATAAGTCAGTGGGAGAAGTCCGAAAGATTTTTTGATCTGCGCTCGGTTTTGTGCAATAAACCAAAGTTTTCAGGGTTTCGGAAAAAAACCCGGGAATTTTCGGGTAGAAATTTCGGATTTTTTCTGGCAAACATTTTTTTTTTGGGAAAGTGTATTAATAAATAAGCCGATAAATCTTGTGCCGATTTGGTTGGACTTTTTTCCAGAAAATAATACTGAGATAAATTTGTACTTATTGTTATTATTCTGCCTCAGTAAAATGCTATGGACTGCTAATGTGAAATAGAAGAGCTGATGAGTGGCTACATAACCTGCAGGGCCTGCTACTGACTTATCCAACCACTTGTCCTGTACACCAATTTGTGGGTTGGTGCATTTCAGTTGACTGAAAATCTGACTGATCAATCCCAAAGACTTTCAACTGAATCTTTATTCTGACACATTACTGAAATACTCTGATTTATATGGTGTAGTGGGCACCTGTATGCTGGATGCTCTAAGGCTGGAACTACATGGTGCTTTTACTTCAGCTACGAGGCGATGAGAGGAAGCGCAGGCGTCAAATTGCAGGCAAATCTAATGTAAGTAATACCAATGTCGCATCTACAAACTGATTGCATCCGACACGACATGACTCGGATGAAGACGTAACGTGTATCGTTCACATCCGACAGTTGTGTTGCATCGGATGCAATCAGTTTGTAGATGAGACATTGGTATTACTTACATTAGATTCGGCGCATCCAACGTGACGACTGCACTTCCTCTCATCGTATCGGAACAGAAGGACGCGCACTGTGCAGTTCCAGACTTAGAAGCGTTTGCACGGACATCCATTCTTTATATTGTCTTTATGGTTTATCTCTAGAGGACATATGTAATTGGCATTTCTCTAATAATGAAATAGGCAAGATATCATCCTACTGTGTGTCTATATTTGCTCTGTCAGTCTAAGAGTAATAAAATAACTGCCAAACTTCATTTTATCATTCCATAAGGCTATAAAATAAATGAACTTGTGTTATTGGGACCTTTAAATCCGTCATGCACAAAAACCATTCTAATTTCTGTCATTTTTGGCATTCGGCTTGATTATTCGACGGCACTAAAGCACATCAAGCTCATTGCGTTGTTGTCGTCATTTCATGCTTCTAGTGCATTATTGTTATGACTTGTTCTTGCTCTCGGTAATGGGAGTTTTCCTGCAATTTGTGAATCGGTAGCTCTCAATGACACCAGACATAAGCAACATAAAAAAAACCTGACACATGTTCTGCAATCGCTAAAGCGTTGTTTGTTTCAGCAGCTGCTGAATGAAATTGATGTGGCTGATCATTCTTTTCCTATTGTCCCATAAAAGTTTATTTTTGTCTTTCTGATGTTTATTTTTGCAGCAACAGCTGCTTCTTGATCTTTAAGATGGCAAATAAAATATCGGTTTCCACGTAATAGAAAGAAATGGAATGTGAAGATAAGAATGGATTTCAAATTTTACAAATATAGAATGGTTCGTAAGCTTTTCATCCATTGTATATCTGGTTGCTATCAAAACGGTACTATTTTAGGCTGCAGCTTTCACACACTAGAAGATAAAACGTTATAGTGGCTGAAATTGTTTCTGAAACAGCAAATTGTATAGTTGTATATAAAATTCCTACAGTAATTGATGTAAAATGATTTTGGGACACCCACCTGAGCATTAAAGCGGAGCTGTCATTAAAAATAAAACCCACTAAAAACTCACCAAGTGGATGATTCATTGATCTGTTTCATAAAAAGTATTATAATGTCTTGTCTCTATATACAACAAACTTATGTCGAAATGCACTTCTGTTAAAGGGGACCCATCACCCAAACAAAATTATCCAAATCCTATTTTATCATGTTAGTCAAGCAAAATGAACTTTAATTTAGGGATGCACCGAATCCAGGATTCGGTTCGGGATACGGCCAGGATTCGGCCTTTTTTAGCAGGATTCGGCCGAATCCTTCTGCCCGGCCGAACCGAATCCAAATCCTAATTTGCATATGCAAATTAGGGATGGGGAGGGAAATTGCGTGACTTTTTGTCAGAAAACAAGGAAATAAAAAATGTTTTCCCCTTCTCACCCCTAATTTGCATATGCAAATTAGGGTTCGGATTCGGTTCGGTATTCGAATCTTTCCCGAAGGATTCGGGGGTTCGGCCGAATCCAAAAAAGTGGATTCGGTGCATCCCTACTTTTTAAATTATTTGAATATTGTTTCCATCAGTCTGGGAATTCATAATTATACCAGGAAGGAGCCATTTTGTGGACACTGTTATTAAGACAAGTCTTGTATCATCTCAGAATCTTGTTTGTGCACCAGGGGACAGGGACCCAATGTCCATCCCTCTGCCCTGGTTACACAATTAAATCGTTAAGAGAGCTGGGGGAATGTAGGGAGAGCGGTGACATCTAGGAAGTGCTGAATGGAAAGTGAAAGTAATTGCTTGCCCCACCTCTATGTCTAGGCAGGCAATACTTGATTGACAGCTGATATTTTTAAATGAGTTTACAACAGCTATGAATGTTTTAATAAAAAAAAGAAATTGGATGTCATATTTAGTTTAAGAAGAACTTTTATTATACAAATTTCCCCTGCACAGTCTGGGAATTTAGCGAGCACAAAGTGAAGGGAGGGATTATTAGGGTTTTTTCGAAAGTATTCAATAAATCAGTCAGTCAGATTTTTAAGCACAATTCTTCTATATCTAAATTAGTATAATGCACTGGTACATTCTTATTTTTTACACAAAATGTCTCCTTTAAAAATGCAGTCGTTCATCTTAAAGAGGTTGTTCACCTTTACATTAACTTTTTGTATGATGTTCATTTTTTATTATTTGTGGATTTTGAGCATTTTATTAAGCAGCTCTCTAGTTGGCAATTTCAGCAATCTAGTAGCTAGGGTCCAAATGACCCTAGCAACCACTGATTTTGAATAAGAATCTGGAATATTAATAGGAGAGGCCTGAAGAGAAAGATGAGAAATAAAAAGTAGCACTGACAATACATTTGTAGCCTTACATAGCATTTGTTTTTTAGATGACCCCTATTTGAAAGTTGAAAAGCGTTAGAAGAAAGCAGCAGATAATTCAAAAATTATAAAAAAGAAAAAATGAGGGGCCAATTGAAAAGTTACTTAGAATTAGCCATTCTATAACATACTAAAGGATAACTTAAAGGTTAACACCCCTTTAAAATTAACTTTTAGTAACTTAAAGGCTGTATGTAAACCTAAACACAGAGATTCTGGCAGCTAAAGATCATTGGGCTCATTTAAAACCATCAAGCATAATGGCAGGCACAAAATGGGTACAGAATAACATTTATTTCAATACCATACACAGTGTAACAGCACATACTTGTGCTCATCCATACTAACAGCACATGCCAACTTTCATGTAGCACCTATTGTGGTGCATGAGAACAAGGCTTATTGAGCTCTGGTGAAGGACCCTGTACCTAATTACCTCCTTGACCAGGCTGTAAGCGCAAGCTTCCATGGCATTATGCTCCTTGGGGCAAATTCACTAACCTAATTTCGGTCTCATCGCCACACTTCGCCAGACGAAAATTCGCCAGGACAACGCTAATTCACTAAAATGCACAGTTGCGTCCAGGGCGACGAACGATGGCGAAGTTTCACTAGCGTTAATTTGGCAAGCAAATAGCGTTGGCTAATTTGCATACGGCAGGAAGTTAAAGTACAATGTATGTATGCAGCAAATACATTACACTAGACAAGCCCAGGGAACCTTAATAAAATAAAATAAAGTTGTAATATTGCCCTACATGAGCCCAGTGTATAGTTTATGTGCCATATGTTAGGAAATGTAGGGGGGAAGCTGGGTACCCTAAAAAAAATTTACGATCTTTTGCAGCCTATCACCCTGAAAAACTGAAAAGTCGCTAGCGTTTTTGGGACTTAGAAAAATGTTCAAATTTTTTTTGAGGAACTCCTATCTACTCTATTGCACTTCGCCTGGTCTGAGGTGTCGAAGGCAAGTCTGGCGCAAGAGGTAACGTTCAGTAAAATCTGCATCTTGGTGAATTTGCGTAGTCACGTCCATTCATCAGAGCGAAAATTCACCTGGCGTTAGAGTGCAAAGTAGCTTTACAGTCTATCTCCTTTGCTCGTGAATTTACGCCAGAGCCCGTTAGTAAATCGGCAAAGTCCCAAAATGACATCACGCTGGCGAATTTTCACAAGTGTTAATTCGCACTTTAGTTAATTTGCCGCATGGTTGGGGTCGAGAATGGGTATGGTGTAACAGTTATCCTAGAAGTGTTTTATTCCCAGCCTCATGCAGCCATTACACTTCAGCAGAACTTCAACGCTAACCCTTTTAGCAGTATAAAAGTACTACAGTATGTATGCGCACTATAATTCTTGTACACAGTCACACCTGCAGGTCTTTCATACAAACACCACAATGCCACCGTTCCCTAACTATCCGGTATCTCCCTCAAAAATGTGCTTCTGATTCCATCAGTTCACTGGAAAGAATTTACATGATGGGTGAAAAAATGACAAATTGTGCCACAATTTACACTTTACTCTAAAAAATAACATATACAATTCCTGCCAAGAAAATCACACAATCCTAATTTTGTTCTTTATTCTTAATTACAATCTGGCTCAAAGTAGTTGTGATTTAATATATTCTTATACTGGCATAACTTTATTTTCCCACCCATACCAAGAAAGAGAGAATTCCTCTTCCCAACAATGTAACAAGAAATATTGCATGTAGTGACAAATAACTTTTACAATAACACCCAAACTCATAGACAATATTAAAATCAGAATATCAGAACTTATTTGATGTCCTAAAGGAAAACTCCAGGTTTGCCTTGATTTGGGAATCCTTATCACTGCACCCCTTCTACTTCTTGAGTATCATATATCAGGAATCTCATTAGCCTGTTCAACTTTACTTATTTATGTAAATACATGCAGCTATTTGATCATCTCACTCTCTAGTGAATAGATATGATCTTACTACATAGAAAGCAAAAGCAGTAACAGAACATCTTCATACTGCTCTTCAGAATTAAACATCTTTTTAGACCACAGAGATAACAGTTATATTCCGCATGCATAATTCATCTTCACTCAAGTTTCAAAATAAGGTGAAAGGCTATTATTCATTAACGCAGAGACATAAAAGTGCATTTGAAGCAGAGACATAAAAGTATTAAAATCTAATCAAGAACATACAGTAACAGCAAAATGCAATACAATGCAATGTGCTTGGATAGTATGCACCTTGTGCAATTTTCAAACTCTCCTTTCTCCAAAAATAAACCTTGTGCACTGGTGTCCTCGCAGGGACTTACCTACACTCAAACACATCTAAATCGGTCACATGATTTTACATTAGAAATTCACATGTTAACGTGTTATAGCAGAAACACTGTAGTAATTAATAAACTTTTAAGGACAAATTAGACTTTTCCTCTTTGTTTTAAACCAATCTCACCCACCGCAAAATATCCCCCTGCCCCCACAAAATGGTCCCTGGCCCCCCTGAATCCGTAGCAGTCATGTCTGGCACAGTCAGATATAGGCGCAAATTCATTAAGCGGCGAAGCGCCGAACGCTAGCATCAATTCGCTAGCGTTTGGCATTTTCGGTACTTCGCAAATTCACTAACGAACGTTGGCGTAAATTCGCTAGTGTTACTTCGCACACTTACACCAGGCGAATTTTCGCTAGCGATGTAACTACGCAAATTCACTAACTTGCGCAGTGTACTGAACGCTACCTTTTACACTAGACTTCCTTCGCCACCTCAGACCTGGCGAAGCGCAATAGAGTACATAGGGATTGTTTCCAAAAAAGTCAAATTTTTTTCTAAGTCCCAAAAAACGCTGTTGTGTTTTCTACATGATGGGTGATAGGCTGAAAAAGATCAAAATTTTTTTTGGGGCTCCCCTCCTTCCCCCCTACATTTCCTGACTCATGGCAACTTACCTAGACAGTGGGCACATGTGTAGGGCAAAATAAAATTTATATTTGCTGATTTGAATGTTTTCTAGGCATTTGTAGTGCAGATACGTATTCCTCCATTGAAATTTGAATTTTGCGCTGTATGTAAATTAACCATCGCTAGCGAAACTTTGCTTCGCTTGGTGAATTAACGCTAGCGCAACTTCGCAAACTAACGATACCCCTGTGCGCAACTTCGGATTTTAGTGAATTTGCGGAGCGCTGGCGAAAATACGCCTGGCGAAGTGCGGCGAAGTTGCGCCTGCCGCAATTTCGCATCTTAGTGAATTTGCCCCATAGTGTTTACATTCGAAATTCAAATTCAAAAAGACCAACCTAAATTAAGTCATTGGGCATTGAAAGTACTGTTTCTATTTTTGCAGATGATACAAAATTGTGCAGAACTATTGGTTCCATGCAGGATGCTGCCACTTAGCAGAGTGATTTGTCTAAGTTGGGAAACTGGGCAGCAAACTGGAAAATGAGGTTCAATGTTGATAAATGCAAGGTTATGCACTTTGGCAAAAATAATATAAATGCAAGTTATACACTAAATGGCAGTGTCTTGGGAGTTTCCTTAAATGAGAAGGATCTTTTGTTTTTTTTGTAGATAACATAATTATGCCTCTTTATAGGTCCCTGGTAAGGCCTCATCTGGAGTATGCAGTGCAGTTTTGGACTCCAGTCCTTAAGAGGGATATAAATGAGCTGGAGAGAGTGCAGAGACATGCAACTAAATTGGTTAGAGGGATGGAAGACTTAAATTATGAGGGTAGACTGTCACGGTTGGGGTTGTTTTCTCTGGAAAAAAGGCGTTTGCGAGGGGACATGATTACACTTTACAAGTACATTAGAGGACATTATAGACAAATAGCAGGGGACCTTTTTACCCATAAAGATGATCACTACACCAGAGGCCACCCCTTCAGACTAGAAGAAAAGAACTTTCATTTGAAGCAACGTAGGGGGTTCTTCACAGTCAGGACAGTGAGGTTGTGGAATGCACTGCCGGGTGATGTTGTGATGGCTGATTCTGTTAATGCCTTTAAGAATGGCTTGGATGATTTCCAAGCCAATATCAAAGGCTATTGTGATACTAAACTCTATAGTTAGTATAGGTATGGGTATATAGAATTTATGTGAAAGTAGGGAGGGGTGTGTGTATGGATGCTGGGTTTTCATTTGGAGGGGTTGGACTTGATGGACTTTTGTCTTTTTTCAACCTGATTTAACTATGTAACTAAGTTGAAGGTTTTTTTTTGGTTGAATAGGTCCGTTTTCGATTGAATAGGTCCGTATTCGGCCAAATTTGAATCGTACGAATCGAAGGGATAGCGCATTCCATTGAATTCGATTCAAAGTTTTTCCCCAAAAAAAATTAGATTTTTCAGAGTACACCAATTGACTCCAAATAGGTTCTAGGAGGTCCCCCATAGGCTAAAACAGCAATTCGACATATTTTAGATTTTAATTTAAATTTTTAAAGAGACAGTACATGATCGGGGGTACGGCCGAGTCCAAAATAGTGGATTTGATGCATCCCTAGTTATATATATCATAAAAGCACATTCTGAATGAACACACAGTATTCTGATAACTGAACAAAACTAACCTCTAGCTAGACAAAAAGGGAATTACACAAGGCGATATTTCAACTGTTTCATTCAATGTCTGGCAGTTAAAGAGAAGCAGCTACTAAATGTCCATATCATGAAGCAGTTATTGGCAAGAGAAAGAAAATTGTACAATCCATCTTCAAGCATGGAGAGAATTAACAGATATTGAGCAGATCACTCCCATTCGTTAAGAGATTTCACTGCAGTCAGATGCAGAAGATTTGTAACATTTCCCAGTCTCATCAATTCTGAGAAGAGGACTTCTTAAACCACACATCTAGTGCTTGTCTTGGAAAAATACATAATTGCATTGAAATAAGTCTGCCCAGCAAAAAAATCACTCCATCTTCACTGGGAAGATAAATGGTAATATGTTATTAGTACACAAAATATAGCTTACCATACCATTCACTCTTACACAGATACCCATAAACTAATCATAACAATGAATATGTATGCCTCTGCATGCAAAGTTCACATTTTCATATAAGTATAGTATATTATTTATCTATCTTGACCTTTCAGTCACTGAAGTAGATGAAGATTAATGGAGGGATCATGGGAGATGCAGTAAAAACTAAGAATGTGACATCCCTGTGTCACATTATGGTATCCAGCCGACTTTCGCTTCGGGAGGAGCCCTCCGCTACTCGGGTGCCGCCAGGTCTTAAAGTAATACTGACACTAAAAATGTTCTTTTCAAAATATTAATCTACATTAAAAGTTACCTTTAGGTCATATTGATCGTTTTAGCTGATAGATCTGCTTTTGTTAGTAATTGTCACTTGAAGTTCCTAAACCTGATTGTTTTGCCAACCTGACTGTTAGAGTTTCTAATGCTAACGGACTACTGCTCGACAAATATGGCAGCCTCCTCATAGAGGAACATGGGGGTAAGAAAGGTAACGTAAAAGCATCAGGCAAATCATTTTATGGCAAAATTATAAATAGCATTCAAAGACAATGTTATGATATAAAAAAAGGTTATTTTCTGGTGTCAGTATTTTTTTTAAGCAAGAGAACCAAGTCGAGAGTTCTGGGCAGCCAAGGGAACCGTAACGTATGACTGGAAGGACAGGAAAAGAAGAAGTGTAGTCGAGGGACACGCTGAGGTCAGTTCCAATCAGACAGTGGTGTATAGAATCAGAAGTTAGGGATGTAGATTAGGACACAATGCCAGGGTCAAAACCAATCAGTAACGTAGTACAAAATCAGGATCCGAGAGAGAGAGTGGTAAGTAACAGGCAAAGGTCCCTACAGGCAGCGAACTAGCACAAGTCAGGGACAGGCAGGGGTCAAAGAATAGATAATCGGACGTGAATCACACCCAGGAACTATGTTGAGCAGGGAGAATTATGCATGGCGACTATTAGTATTTTGCGCCACACGCAAATTAAAAGAAGCGCACAAGCAGGACACAGTCGAGCGGAAGAGAGGAGTCAGCGGACGTCCCCACAGGTGTGGAGGTGGGACCCCTGACTTAAACACTTATGGAGTAAGCCTCAATGTTGCATTGACTTGAAAGGTAAAACATGAGGCAATTACTTCCATTGTAGTAAATGATGTTCCTGTGCTATTGTTCCATCGTGTTGAGCCACAATGAACTATAAGAGCATGCTCTAATTAAAATTGCCTTCGTTTTACTGCATTATCCTGGACCACTCTTGCCTATTTCAACCAACTCTGAATTTTTCAATTCATTATAATATTATTTACTGCCAAAGGAAAGCTAAAATAACCTTAAAGTACTGTACTGTATTTCCAAAACTATTATTATCACTATTCACCTCAGCATATAAAAAATGACCACTTTTATAAAATGTAAGTGATCCTATTACGATCCTATTATTTAGCGGCTGATTTATTTTGAAATTGTGCTTTGCCGCAATTTGTTATATATTGCAACATGAAAAAAAAATCATAACTTCTTTCCCAATCACAATCACATGATTTTTTAAACCAGCATATCAGCAGATTTTAGGTAGCATGATTTTAATTTTTTTTTTTTTTTTACGATTATCTTTTAAAAATCTACAATAGACAAAGAAATAGCAAAATCACAGAAAGAAAATACAACCAAATTAATAAATCAGCCCCTGGGGGAGGATTGCCGCTGCTAGCCGTCATTTTATTTCTATATTAAGGAGAAGGAAAGTCAACAATTAGTAAGGGTGCCAAAAGTGAGGCACCCCCCCCCCCAGCAGTGAGCACCATGGCGCAATCCCTTTCCTTCCTGGAAGAAGAGGATCACTCTGTGGTGCTTGCGGAGAAGAACACTGGGCTAGCAGGAGCACTGACCCAAGGTATCAGGTAAGTGAATACAATCACTGGGGGGTGCCTAACTTTTGGCACCCCCCCCCCCGAGTCGGCAGCTTATTGACCCGTGTATGGGGCCCCCCAACGGGCTTCCCCGATCGAGATCTGGCCGAAAGTCGGCTCGATTGAGATCTGATGGGACTAAAAATCCCGTTGGATCGCGCCCGTTACTATTCGTTAGGATCCAATCATTGGGCCCTAGGGCCCACGATCGGATCAGCCCGATATTGCCCACCTCAAGGTGGGTATATCGGGGAAAGATCCGCTTGTTTGGCGACATCGCCAAACGAGCTGATCTCTCCGTGTATGGCCACCTTTAGTTACCTTTACATTAATCAACTTCCAGATAAATAAACCATCTTGGTGATGTTTTACAGAAAGTGCACGACTAGACCAAGTTATGGATAGAAAACTGTTGGATAATTATGGTTGTTGCTTCCCATTGCTTATTGAGTTTGCTTAATAACATGAGAGCAGAACGAATGAGCTTGCAAATCACCTTTATCTGTAAAGACAACAATTAATGAATCTCCAGTAGAATTGGGGACACCAGGAAACATGTGGTTGATTACTACTGGACAGTGAGACCACATTGCAATCATTTTGCTTTCTGAGTCATAGATGAGGTGCATCTGGATTTGGAGGATAGTATGAAACACTTTTCCCATTTCCTTGATAGTCCAGATTTATACTTTTATCACATAGTTAAGTCAGCATTGGTATTTCAAGTAGCTCAAAGTTATATCTACTGAATCCTGGTGCACACATACATTATCAAATTCTGACGGGTGTTTGCAATGGTTTTAGTTTTTGGGGTAAACATCAAACTAGTACATGTAATTTTTCTAGAAAAGTTTTTAATCTTCTCTTCCTCATAACCAAGGCCATTTTGTAATTAGACTGTCGGGAAGGAGCATATATCCGACTCATGTTCAATGTCAGGGTTATATATAATAGATTTCCTGGGGGTCTTCTCTTTAGGATAGTTTCAGGAAGTCTTTGTTTATTTGTTGCAAAGTTTTTCATTAGGATCAGGATTACTATGTTTGTTTAATAAGTTCACTATATAAAATATGTCATTTCTAGCCATACTCATTTTTAGGGTTTACTTTTTCATCAATTGGGGGTGTCTGGTGGTTTTAATTCTCCGTTAACGGTGTCAATTACAGTAAAATGTATCTGTTGTTATCGTTTTGTTGCATTTTTACCGGTACAATTGCAAACCAAAGACATTATTTTCAGCAGCCCAGTGATGTCAGAGCATGAATGCCTCTGTGTACAGTAAGCGGCAATATGTGTGCTCCATCAGTATGAATTTGTACCCAATGTATTTGCTTCTGCTTTACTGAAAATTCGACTACTTGAGAACGATGCACATATATGCTGGTGGTATATCATGGGAACAATTTGTTTTTGTCTACTTGACCACTAGAATATTATATAGGATAAAAACTGTTTAAAAATGTACAAGCCCTAGATCTATTCCATATTTGGTCCTTGATAAGTCTCGTAAATTAAACTTTGCCTATGCCAGATACTGGCACAAATCACAAGTGATGGCTGAAGATGCATTTTTCATTCTTTACATATAAGTCAATATAAAGTCATGAAAGGTCATGTAGCAATACACAGTTCAATATTGATTGCAAAAATCCAACATCCATATGGCCTTGTACTGACATTAGCAACAGTGTATGAGACATAAATCATACTGACATCAAACATCTGGAAGAGATTTTAAAGGGGTTGTTCACCTTTTAACGTTTTTCAGTTCAGTTGGTTTCAGATAGTTCACAAACAATAAAGACTTTTTTTCAAATATTTGTATTGTCTATGTGTTTTTCTTATATTGAAGTGTAAAGTTTAATTTCTCACCTCAGCTCTGGGGAGGGGGTCGCCGACCCTGTAAACTGTTCTATATTGGTACAAATACTTGATACATTTCTTATCTTTGTCCCTGCTGGGCAGAATCTCTGGGTTTCATTAACGGCAGCTGTTAGAATTGATACAATAGTTGCTAATACTCCAGAGATGCTGCTGAGAAATGTATCAACTAAATGTTGCAAAATTGTTTATAGTCTGCACCTGAATTACTGAGCTGTCAGACTCAAACACCAGAGACAGGGACTGAAAAAACAGTAAAAAAGAAAAAATGGAAAGTGATTGAAAAAAGTAATTATTTCTGGAGGAACAATCTGAAAACAACTGAACTGAAAAAAGCGTTTGGAAGATGAACAAAACCTTTAAACTGTACCTCAAAAATAAAAAATCATTCTAAAAAAAGCTAGAGGTCACTTTGGCAACCGTTTATCATAATTTTCCCCTTCCACACATATCTCTCTCTCACACAGTCTTACAAATTCAAATACCTATGTGTTTTCCATATATAGAAAACTAGTATAGGTATGGGATCCGTTATCTGGAAACCCGTTATCCAGAAAGCTCCGAACTACAAAAAGGCATTTTCCCATTTTATCCAAATAATCCAAACTTTTAAAACTGATTTTCTTTTTCTCTGTAATAATAAAACAGAACTTTGAACTTGATCCAACCAAATATATAATTAATCTTTATTGGAAGCAAAACCAGTCTATTGGAAATATTTAATGGTTACGTGATTTTCTAGTAGACTGGAGGTATGAAGATGAAATTAAGGAAAGCTCTGTTATCTGGAAAACCCCAGGTCCAGAGCATTCTGGATAACAGGTCCCATACATGCAATATCTATCCTCTCATTTTTCCAATATTTTCACTGACCTTCTCTACTTATTGACAGGGTTGTTAGTTCCCCTGTTAACCCAAATAACCCCAATCTCTCCTGTTTCCTGATCTATAATTTGATTTTAAGGCAACTGTATTCAACATACCCTATTCCCAAAACATACCTTACGCCCACAACATACACTACTCCACGCCATTTGCATCTTCTGCACTGTATTCTTCACTGTCCTATACAGTATTACTTCCTGTTCTGATAAGGGTCTCTGGACTCTGTTTTGGGAACGGCAGGAGGGGGAAAGCATGTAGGCCTAATTTGCCTGTCATTCACATATGCTAGTTAGGGAGTGGCAACGGATGTAGGCTGCAATGAGGCCCTGTACTAACCAACTGCCCTGTGGCTAGCCTTTGCTGTGCACTGCACCTCTGAGTAAATAACCCCTCTTTTTATCAGCCACTACCCTGTCTTCTTCCTTAATTCTAACTATCCTTCCTCTCATTCAGCCTCCATAAGTATCTAACCTAAGGTCAAAGTTGAATGCCTCTCACCTACTTAATAAAATGTTTAATTCAGTGCTCAAATATCAGATTATAAAGTTCTCTTCCTCTGCATTCATAAAATGCAATTTATAAAATACAAAGGAATTACCTCGGATACCTTTTTCACTGTCTGACTTAAAAGCAACCATATTGGTCCCCTCTAACTCCTTTCTTCCTCAAAAAATGAAATATTAAAGTTTTTAATCCCCCCAATGCTTACTGGAGTCACCCAATTCTATTAGTTTTCTCAAACTGTTATTTCCACACTAACACTTTGAACCCATCTCAGGTGTAATATTTAACCTAACGTATGCTCAGGTTACCCTGCTTTCAATCCTAGCTCCCTTATTCAGTTTCCTTCAGAGCTACTAGAATGTAATAGGAGTCAATTATGAAGACTCTAGACAGAAGTGCAAGTGCTCACCCCTTATTGGTCTTCTGTCTGGGGTCTCATGCAGAGAACACTTCTGTTCGAGTCTGGCTGTGCTCTGTTTTTGATAAAAATCTGCCTTCCAGGTCATAAATGAACCCTAATATAATTCAGAATGCCAACAATCTATTTTCAAGGTTTTTCATTGCTTGCTACTCTAACACAGCCTTAACCAAGGTCAGCAATGGCATTCATGCTGCAAAAAATGTTCCATTACATTTTCATACTTTGCATTTCAGCATTTCTTAGTGCTGAATCGTCACATATAAAGGTAGAAACAGTAGAATTGTACTTGTATCTGACGATTCAGCAGTAACAGCGGTCGAAGTTTCGCACCTTCAAAGGCGTCGACCAAAAATTTCCAGCCTGTCTTATTGACAAGCCAACTGATATCCAAGTCTTCTGCCGATATCGGTCGCTCAACTCCAGCCATACATGCACTGAATATCGTATTAAAACGTTGTTTCATCTATCTTGATATGATCTCTTTATATTAAAATCTAGGTCACCTCATCATATCTTTTTCCTACCACTTTTGCCCAGATGACACAAATATAATTTTCTCCTTTCGTGACAGGTAAAAGATTTTTTAGTCATATAAACATCCATAATGGCTTCCCAAAGTTAAAACATTTCATATTAATTCCCAAACCGTGTCATTTGTCTTCATTCTGCATTACAGTTAACAATACTAGAGCACATCCAATCTCTGAGGCAATGTGTCTAGGGCTCATCCCTCATCTTCTAAGTCCAAGCTGACTCTACTACTAATGATGAGTCGTCTTTCTTAGAAATGAATCCCATACAGAGTTAAAGCAATGACTCTTGACTTTTTCCTTATTTTCCAAAACAATATTAAATGTAGGGTTGGTACAACACAATGCCTTAAGTAACTAGGAATCAATAAAATAGATGCTACAAGAGGGAACAATTCTCTTTTTAGCTATTATTTTGATACTCTGGCGAAAGACATGCAATATTGTATGAAGCAATGCCAGATCTATTTATACTTAGCTATCCCAAAGGCATTATGCCCTGCCAGTGGTTAATATACTTGCTCTACTACTTTTGAACTGTTCCAAGCGGAACTAGTGTTTAAAAGAATGTGATGTATTGTCTACATGGAGTAATACATTTGCTGTAATGAATACATGTGCCAGAAAGAGAATTATGATAAAACATTCAAAGATAAATGGCTCTTACACAAAATAAAAATGTTTATCATACCTTGATTGATTGTATTTTAACAGGTTGTCAACAGGCTGAATAAAACATTTTCCGGCAACAACACATTAACCCAGAGTGAGTCAAAATGACTTAATATTATATTTTTAATCCCAGTAATCTCTTGTGCAATACTTTTATGCCTGCAAATTGTTTTATAAATTATGCTAAGGGGACACAGGAATTAAGCTAAGAAGAATAACTGCAAGGCTAATAAAAAAAGAATGGGTGGCTTAACAGAGCATGACAAATGAGACACTGAGCTATGAGGCAGAGATCCTGGAAAGCTTTCAGCAATGGATGATCTTATACCCTCTTTGTAAAAAGTCTGCTTTAATTGAGTGTTTATCATTCCCATTACTATGGGAAATGCCATTGCTGTATTTTGGAAGCGTTCTTAATAACAGGGGCATTAATTTTATTATTAATAACTAGTATATTTTCAGTTGAGTGTAAACATTACACTTTCCAGCTCTTTTTAAAAAGTAATATTTTGCCAAAACAAAATCAATTCAGTTTATAAGTACTGGAAAACAATGGCAACCAAAAGTGCTTCCCAGTAGATATTGCAAGTGGTAAGATAGTGTAAGAAATTGCACTTACTTGCTGGGGATGGAGTACTGCTGCCACTTGTTGGAGGGTGACCATGAAGTCCATGCAGAGCAGGTAATGAGAGTCCACCAATGACAGGAGGAAAAAGGAATGGATAGTGACTCGCTGGGTAGTGATTCATATGTCTATTCACAGCTGGGACAGGACATGAACGGCTGCTAGTTGTCATATTAATGAGTCCCTTTCTGAATCAGATCATCTATGCATAGAACTCAGCATAACTCTTAGTTGACAAACAGATTTAGTTTTGGTTCAGATTTTGTACTGTGTCTTGACACAAACTTGCTGCTCTTTAAATGATGCTGGCCTGCATGGCGTTTCTGCAGTGCTGACGTCCTCAATTCAGTTGCAGTTTGTGTAGCGGCTGCAAGGAGTTTGTATTTTATCCCCGCGTCTGCCTAGGTTTCCTCACACTCTTCAAAAAATACAGGCAGGTTAATTGGCTCCGGAACAAATGTACCCTTCTTTGTATGAATGTGATAGGAACCATAGACTGTAAGCTCCTGTGGGGCAAAGAGTGATGTATTATCTCTATAAAAGCCAAAATGTGTCAATAAGAGGAAATAATCAGCTTTCTTGTTTTTTAATCCTTTCAGCGAGAAATAAATCCAGTTTCCTTTATTGCAAATGGCTGTCGTCCTTAGAATACCTAAAACATAAACATACAATAGAAAAATTATTGACATTTCTATGCCATGCCCAGGTATGTTTAGTAAAATATGCAATCTATGGTTTCTGGACTATAGTGCCAATGCCCCATGACAAATTCAGTATACTCACTAAATATCCTAGGTGCATCTCCTAACCTGCCTCCCCATATCTCTATCTCTGCACTCCTCTACTATTTCTACTTCTTTCTACAAGAGATAAATGATGCTTACAACTGCTTTCTTAACCTGGTCTTTTATACCTGCCCAAAACAAGCTTAATACCTCACATATAAACAAAATAAAATGAATACACCTTTAAATTATCTTCATCTGGATCAAAATAATAGGTATCACTTGGGGAAAAGCTAAAAGCTCATGGACATGTGGCCTTTTCAAGCTTTTCAAGCTCTACTACAATGTACTATCTACTTTGGAATTATGCAAATATAGCTTCACATTTACCAGAAGAGTGTTTAGTTAAGAAGAATACTTATGATGGCACAGTTTTATTGTATTTATCATAACAGTTAATGAAAAAACCCCAGGGAATTCAAGGAAAATGCGATATGAGTCAGTAAGAAACACCTTATGGCATTATGCAAAAGCAAATAAAATAGCAGTGCCCATATCTCCTACCATTCTCAATGATGAGAAATTTACTTCCCTATAACCACCAGTGCTTTGATCAACATACATGTAGCCCATGTCAGGCCAGTTATGAAACAAACTCCTGGACGATGCTATGGTCACCTATGTGTTCCAGGCAAGTATACCAACAAAGACACTATGACTGTATTGCAGAAAGCTTGTATTATCAGTGTAACAATGAAGATATGCCATCTTTTTTTGCATGAAATGCAAAGACCTTGATCATTTGCTCATTATTTTACATGTCTCTTATAACAATGAGAATTAGAAAATCAATAAGCAGAAATTGTCCAACATAGCTGAACACATAAACTTGCCTTCTACAGTATAACTGTAAACCATGGGTGTCTGCAGAAAATTTTACAGGGAGAGGGGCAAGTAAGCTAATATAACATAGGGTAGCATTCCACTAAAGATAAACCCATTCAAACTAATTAAGGCTTGCCTTGGAGTGGAAAGTATAAAAACGTTTTGTGTTGTTGGTAATTCAATTTACAAACAATTTCTTGGAACTAGCTGGATAAGTCATGGTGAGGCAACTGCCCCCTCTTCTTCGGACACCTATGCCATAATCTCTCAAGTAAGGAACACTACATCACTACTCATCACTACAAAGATCTCTCTTTGTACCGTTAAATGACTTTTATGGGATCCATTATCTGGAAACCCCGTTATTTAGAAAGTTCCGAATTACTAGAAGGCCATCTCCCATAGGGGCAAATTCACTAAGCACCGAAGCGCCGAACGCTAGCGTTAATTCACTATCGTTTGGCATTTTCGTTACTTCGCAAATTCACTAACGAACGCTGGCGTAGATTCTCTAGTGTTACTTCGCACCCTTACGCCAGACGAATTTTCGATACGAACGTAACTACGCAAATTCACTAACACGTGCAGTGTACTGAACGCTACCTTTTACGCTAGACTTCCTTCGCCGCCTCAGACCAGGCGAAGCGCAATAGAGTAGATAAGGATTGCTTCAAAAAAAGTCAAATTTTTTTCTAAGTCCCAAAAAACGCTGGCGTTTTCTACATTATGGGTGATAGGCTGAAAAAGATCAAAATTTTTTTTGGGGCTCCCCTCCTTCCCCCCTACATTTCCTGACTCATGGCAACTTACCTATACAGTGGGCACATGTGTAGGGCAAAATAAAATTTTTATTTGATGTTTTGAAGGTTTTCTAGGTATTTGTTGTGCTGATACGTATTCCTCCATTGAAATTTGAATTTGGCGCCGTATGCAAATTAGCCTTCGCTAGCGTAACTTCGCTTCACTTAGCGAATCAACGCTAGCGCAACTTCACAATCTTACGCTACCCCTGTGCGCAACTTCGGATTTTAGTGAATTTGCGAAGTGCTGGCGAAACTACGCCTCGCGAAGTGTGGCGAAGCGCGGCGAAGTTGCGCCTGGCACAACTACGAATAATAGTGAATTTGCCCCATAGACTCCATTTTAAACAAATAATTCAACATTTCAAAAATGATTTCCTTTTTTCTTGCAATAAGAAGACCTTGCACTTGATTCAAACTAAGATATAATTAATCCTTATTGGAAGCAAAACCAGCCTATTGTGTTTAACTAATGGATTTATCCCTTATTCCTTACCTGGAATTCCCCATGTTCAGAGCATTCTGGATAACAGGTCCCATTCCTGTAAATATTTAACCTAAGCATGCTCTAGGAATGGAGTCACAACTAATGGAAAAAGTCTTTGTTAAAATCCTAGAAAAATGTAATCTCTAGACATTATACAAACTATTCTCATTCTCTTGATAAACTAAAATGCCTTGGACAAAAATTGTCTCTTAGACTTCTTATGGTCTGAAGTAGAAGCTCAAGGACCATGTCAAGAGAAAGGAGCTTAGAGAGACCTTCCTGCTTTTGTTGCAGAAAGCAAAACTACTGTCCATCCTCAAATTTAAGACCTTTTTCATGAGCATATAAGTTTTTTTTACGCATGTATAAAGTTTACTATAAAAAGATAAAATAGCATCTAAAACACTTTGTAGGAGTCATGCATATTTTCTATAGTGTTGGTAACGTCGGAAAAATTTTGGCATGGACATAAGCGGAGTTGAAGACGTCTATGAGCAAATGGCACATGGATTGGGTAAATAAGCCAGCTTTAGGAGATTGCATGTTGCAGGCATGAGAGCAGGTTGAGTGCATTGGTGGGCAGACCATGAACTGTGAACAATCCAAAAAACAAATTCACCAGCTAGTACATTGCTGACAAATTTGTAATACTGACCCTGGACATGGATAGTACTTTTCCTTGTAGGCTGACAGGTGACAACTGTAGTTCTCATGGTAGGAACCTCATACAGGTATTGGACCTGTTATCTGGCATGCTCGGGACATGGGGGTTTCCAGATAACAGTTCCTACAGTAATATGGATCTCCATATTTTAAGTCTCCTAAAAACCCAATTGGATTGTTTGCTTCCAAAAAGGAGTAATTGTATCTTATTTGGGATCAAGTACAAGATTCTGTTTTATTATTACAGAGAAAAGGGTAAATGTACTTGTTTAAAATGGAGCCTATGGCCTTCCCATAATTCGGAGATCTATGGATAACAGGTTTCCGGATAACAAATTCCATACCTGTAATAAGAAACACTTATAAAAGTAATGCAGTGCTCAAGAAAACCCAATGTTGCTAGGGACCACTTAGCAACCAATCTATTCTTCTAGGAGGTAATAGGAAATAAATGTATATTTTGGGTTCCTAATAAGCTCAATTTTGTGTTGGGTTCTCAATAAACTCAATTTTTTTTTAAACTTTCTGTTTATTAAAGTTAACACAAAAGTTCGACAGACTGCAATATTATGTTCTTTTCATATATACAACAATAAAATTCTTTACTGAAATACAATGTCGTCAGTCTTATTATATCACGTGTATAAACCGTTTTGTGTATTAACTATTTTTTCATTTTTCATATGAAAGGGGAAAAAGAGGGGGGAAAGGTGGGGTGGGGGGGTTGAGTAAGACCTATCGGTGGTTGAGAAATTACGTTCAACGTTGTAACAATGCTTCTCTATAGAGCCAAATATTCCACACATCCTCAAAGTTACTAAGCCTATTGGTCAATAAAGCAGTAAGCTTCTCCATTTCAATAGTCCACCAAAGTCTATTTCTGACTTCCTGCATCGCTGGAGGGGAATAAACTCAATTTTATGGCCCCATTTTGCATTGTGTAATAGAAACTTTTCCATTTTATAGAAAATACAAATATTAACATATATGCATCTACGAAGAAGAAAATTCCTATTCAACAGCAAATCTGACCATTACTTTTCTCAAAATGTACCGGTAGGTTATCACTTCTTCTTGTAAGGCCAAAGGCCTCAGGAGTAGTGAGGACCAAGGGAGGAAAATAACAATGTCCAAGTTCGCAGTACAGTAGAGGATGAGACAGAAGAATGGTCAAAAACAGGCAACAAGATCAGTCAAGGCAGAAGAGGTTCAAGGTCGAGAATTCCAGGCTAGGGTCGGTACCCAATAGACAAGAAGTTCGTAATGAATCACACCCAGGAGTAGTAAACTAAACCTATAATTGGGCACTGATGACTGTCCGGAGTTCCCTTATAAAGGCCCAGGTTTGGCGCCAATTTTGGACGCATCGGCGTCATGACGTATGCGCGGACGCGCTGTCAGCGACTGACGCGCTGACGTGTGCGACGGACGCCGGCGCCCATTATTGACGCCGACGCCCATTCCGTCGCCGGCGACCAATCAGAGTGTGGGAAGAGGTCGACATGATCCGTCTGCGTCCGTGAGGAACCAGGGAGCCACTATCTTGGACGCCATCTTGGTTATCCAGCTCTGATTCCATTACACTTCTTCACAAAATAATCTTTTAATTTAGTTGTTTTTTTTTTTATAATTATGCTTTACCAAGACGTGTAAAATCTCTCTTGCTGACTGATAATACAGACAGAAAGCGTTGGACAGCAGAGTTGAGCAGGCAATTTGACAGGTCCAACTTTCGCATGAATTCCTATTTCCCCTTTACAGTTGTCTGAGAGAAACATGAGTATTTGTATAATTATTTTCCACTTTCTGCACGTTACTTGCTCAACTGGAACTCACTCCATTCATTATGTCCTCCTATAAAGATCTTGCATTATAAAATATAACCATATTTGCTGTTTTTATTAATCCTTTCATTAAATGTGCAATATGGTTTATTTTTCCGTTCATTGTTCATCCAGTAAATGCTGACAGTTTCTTTTGTTCTATTATTGGTTCTCTAACAGAGCCTAATGCTCCATCCATTATCTATTATCCAGTCCAAGGCGAGCAATAACAACAGGGCTCCCCCCTGCCTGTGATATGGTTCCAATACATACGGTAAACATTGCGTTGGTGGTTTCAGTAGGTTAATCTCCTCCTTCTCCCCCTTCCATTTTTCCACAGAAAATTCCAATACAGGTATGGGATACGTTACCTGGAAACCTGTCTCCAATAGATTCCATTTTTTTTTTTTCAAATAAACCAAATTTTGAAAATGATTTCCCTTTTCTGGGTAATAATAAAACAGTAGCATGTATTTGATCCAAACTAAGATACAATTGATCCTTATTGGCAACAAGACCAACTTATTTGTTTAATTTAATGTTTATTTGATTTTCTAATAGACTTAAGGCATGCAAATCCAAATTATGGAAAGTAATCAGTTATTTGGAAAACCCCAGATCTCGAACATTCTGGATAACAGGTCCCATACCTGTACACATTTCTCCTTTGGCATAATTTATACATATTTTTCGGGAACTGGCCTTCATTATGGATCTTATTATCTATTGGAATAAAAAAACCCTGCGTCACTTGTTTATTCTTAAATAATGAGAATTTCTCTGTTCATCACTGCTTTCTGGGAATTGTGTCTCTGGCTACTGTCCACTGTATCTTTCCCTGTTGTCTGCTGATGCTTACTTTTGGATAGAATACATCAAAATAGAAAGTATCTGAACTATGTTCATAACGTATCAATTATACCTCTGGAATATCATGGGTTAATTCTTTTAATCCAAACATTTCAAAAGGCAGGTATTGTGTTTGCAATTCCCAATTCTAAACCTCTATTTACATCAATGTTTCGAGGATGGCTATATCCACTCATAAAAACCACTTAACCAAGGTACTAATGTTTTTTTGGAGTAGTTTTCTACTAAATTCTTAACTTGAGTTCAAGAAAAGGACAAACCTTGTTTTAGATGAAGATAACTGAACTGCCTATTGCTGCTAATTAATGAAACATGCATTGTTTGGGAAATTTGCACAATCTGGTCAACAGTCAATGGACAGTAATATGTCATATGATCTGGGAAAGTGCAGTACTTACATGGTCTGCAAGCACGTGTCAATCTCATTTCTTGTCATTGCCCACCATTAAGACACTGGGAAGGATAGACAAACGTCTGTTTTATATGTAAATATACTATATGGTTCATAAGACATGACCAGTATTACGCCAGAGGACAGTTATAAACCACATTGCTGCTGACTTACTTTATTATATATACGGTATATGCCTGAGTAGGGAAAACAAAAATGACACACTGTAATTGCGTTCTTTAATTAAGGCATTTAGGTAGTTGAGGTGGCTATGTCCTTACTCTTATTCATACACACATCTATAAGGCTTTAGTATTTAGTATATAGTTCTATAAATCCCGACGTATGAACGTGATATTACCGAAAATGTCTGGATTCTCAATAGCTACAACCTCCAGAGTCATTTATTGAAACTGTATATGAATATATACCTCCTGGGCCCCCCGAAGCAGCCGCAGGGTCTGCTTCCTTTATAGTTATGCCCCTGGCTATAGGCAACATTTGAGGCTACACATGTGATCCATAACAAGGTCAACATTCCCAAACATTCAATTTCAAAATACATACAGTTGAAAGCCAATTCCCTATTAATTTTGTAAGCGAAAAGCTTAAAAAACAACTATAGTAATTAGTGTGTGAATGCAGGTAGAGGTCTATTAACTACATTTCAAGGTCAAGGGGGAAAAAACGTGAAGGGCAAAAAAAAAAAACCGACGCCAAAATTTGTGCAACTTTTTTCTTGAGCTTTAGAGAGCTTGCTTGATGAATGGTCCCTTCTTTCGTACTAAGCAGCCAGAAGCATATTGTGTTTTGATGAGCTTTTCTAGAATCTTTTTTTTTGTTTTATCCTAATAAATCCTAACTATTTAAGGTTCCAAACAATATTCTTGAGTATATTTGTGTTGGTGGTTTTTCGCTACATTTTTTTTTTATCAAATCTTAAAACTAAACTTAAACTTTTGATAAATTGTCCCCTTAAAATTTATTTTAAAACACAAAGAAGCTTAATACAACCAAGATAATAGTAAAATGTTGTTTTAGCTCACTGGTTCCTGCAGTACTTTTCTCTTATTTTGCACTTACGATTGCTTTTTACCCTTAAATCAGAGGCAGAAGGCAAACACTTCCAATATGGTCCTTAAAGGAGAAGGAAACCCTTTTGCAAAACAACCCATACCCCCCACCCCAGGTAGACCCCCCTCCCTCCTCCCCCCAGGCTAACTACCCCCCCCCCGGGGAAATGCCCCATACTCCATACTCACCCCTCTGCGCAGATTCTTCCAGCGGAGTTCCACGCATCCATCTTCCGCGTCCTCGGTAAGCTGACTGGGAGATCGGCAATTTCTGTGTAGTTCCGCACATGCGCAGTTGTCGCAAACTGGCAAACTGCTCCAACTGCGCATGCACAGAAATACCAATCTCCCAGTCAGTTTACAGAAGATGCGGAAGATGCATGAGTGGAACTTTGCTGGAAGAATCTGCGCAGAGGGGTAAGTATGGAGTATGGGGCATTTCCCGGGGGGGGGGGGGTAGTTAGCCTGGGGGGAAGAGGGAGGGGGTATAACTGGGGTGGGGGATACAGGTTTTTTGCAAAAAGGTTTCCTTCTCCTTTAAAGGTTCAGAATCTTCACCTGAATTACTGAGCTGTCAGACTGAAAGAAGAACATTTCGGTTTGGAAAAACAGAAAAAATAAGAATAGAAAAGAATTGAAAGCAGTTTAAAAAAGGCTTTATTTCTGGTGAAAGTTTTGAAAATAACTAAACTGGAAAAAAAGTGTTTGGAAGGTGAGCGACCCTTTTAATACTAAATGAGTAACAATATCTATTCCTTGAATCTAGTGAATCCTGTCATGCTTTACAAAGCCACTACCAAGGGAACAAATTAATTTCCATATAGCTTAGTTCGCTTTTTTCTGGCTCGTTTTAAACCGGGTGATGTGATACTCCTCCAATCATTCCTCTGTAAGGGGTTTGACCAAGATACTGATTCCATTTCTCTATTATAAAGTATTGTTTTTAGGTCAGCTCTCATGGTTTTTATGATGCCAGGGATTTTCCACACAATCTATTTCTTCAGCACATAGAACAACAGGGTTGGCACATGGTGGTCTCTCAAGAGAGTTAAAAAAAATATCTTTTAGTTGAGACCATTGAAAAGGTGTTTAATTGAGACACGTGTTCTTCATGTGCGCTGCTTTGCTATCCCCATATAGCATACTCGAACAATCTTTTTTGCCTTATTGGTGGTAAAATTCGCTTTCCAAAATAATTTTTTAGATTCTTCTATTTAGACCCAATCCTGTCCTACTTCCATCCTAGAAAACCTATGGCAGTGTAAATGCCAAAATGAAGAACTGAAGAAAGACCATTGAAAAGGTGTTCTTCATGTGCGCTGCTTTGCTATCCCCATATAGCATACTCTAACAATCTTTTTTGCCTTATTTCCTTGGTACACAAGTGAGACCTGGCAAAGAGAGCAGCATTGTGTCACGGCACTAAGGCAAAAAATTTTGGTTTCGACAAAGAGAGTTGCAGCTGTCACATTCGGCACCCTATATCCAGAACCCAAGCTAAGCTCCCTGTCTCGGCTCTCACTTCTGCCTCTAACCTCTGCCTTTCACCTCGGAAGGAGCCCTTAGCTAATCAGATGCCGTCAGGTCTTATTTGAGAGAGGAGCAAAGCTAATGGTTATGGACGAGCAAAGGGGCACGATCGTCTCACCAGGATACTGGAAGGAAGTACACACCAGGAACAGGCGGGCCGGGCCAGCACAAGCAGACAGGCTGGAATCAGGATAGGAGAGCGTAGAATAGTCAGTGGACAGGCAAAGGTCGGTTTGGAGAGGTCAGAGTAGTCACAAGCAGGCAGGATCAGGATTGGAGAGGTCGGAGAAATCAGGCAGGCAAAGGTCAGTATTGGAGAGGATCAGAATAGTCAAAAAGGCACGCAAGGGTCAAAACCAGTAATTAGAATTAGAATCAGGCACCTAGGAACTCTACAAATAGAACATAAGAACGGGCAGTTATTTTGAGTGCCAGGCCCCTTTAAATACTTTGAATTTCATGCCTTTGCACGGTGACATTATCACTTACAAATGCATTTACAAACTGGAAGGTGCAAAGTCGAAAAAAAGTGCAATCTGCCATTTTTATCCACTTTGTACCCTGCCTTTCAGCTTCAATGAATTTCTGCAGGTATAGGTCCAGAGCTGCACCATGGGCAGAAGTGGAGAGCCACATAGGCACCAAGCTCTTGCAAGTTACATAGTTACATAGTTACATAGTTAAATTGGGTTGAAAAAAGACAAAGTCCATCAAGTTCAACCCCTCCAAATGAAAACCCAGCATCCATACATACACCCCTCTACTTTCAATTAAATTCTATATACCCATACTAACTATAGAGCTTAGTATCACAATAGCCTTTGATATTATGTCTGTCCAAAAAATCATCCAAGCCATTCTTAAAGGCATTAACTGAATCAGCCATCACAACATCACCCGGCAGTGCATTCCACAACCTCACTGTCCTGACTGTGAAGAACCCCCTACGTTGCTTCAAATGAAAGTTCTTTTCTTCTAGTCTAAAGGGGTGGCCTCTGGTACGGTGATCCACTTTATGGGTAAAAAGGTCCCCTGCCATTTGTCTATAATGTCCTCTAATGTACTTGTAAAGTGTAATCATGTCCCCTCGCAAGCGCCTTTTTTCCAGAGAAAACAACCCCAACCTTGACAGTCTACCATCATAATTTAAGTACTCCGTCCCTCTAACCAATTTAGTTGCACGTCTCTGCACTCTCTCCAGCTCATTTATATCCCTCTTAAGGACTGGATTCCAAAACTGCACTGCATACTCCAGATGAGGCCTTACCAGGGACCTATAAAGAGGCATAATTATGTTTTCATCCCTTGAGTTAATGCCCTTTTTTATGCAAGACAGAACTTTATTTGCTTTAGTAGCCACAGAATGACACTGCCCAGAATTAGACAACGTGTTATCTACAAAGACCCCTAGATCCTTCTCATTTAACGAAACTCCCAATACACTCCCATTTAGTGTATAACTTGCATTTATATTATTTTTGCCAAAGTGCATAACCTTGCATTTATCAACATTGAACCTCATTTTCCAGTTTTCTGCCCAGTTTTCCAGTTTAGACAAATCACTCTGCAAAGTGACAGCATCCTGCATGGAACCTATAGTTCTGCACAATTTAGTATCATCTGCAAAAATAGAAACAGTACTTTCAATGCCCACCTCCAGGTCATTAATAAACAAGTTGAAAAGCAAGGGACCTAGTACAGAGCCCTGCGGTACTCCACTAACAACATTGGTCCAATTAGAAAATGTTCCATTTACCACCACTCTTTGTAGTCTATCTTTTAGCCAGTTCTCTATCCAGGTACAAATACTATGTTCCAGGCCAACATTCCTTAATTTAACCAGTAACTTTCTGTGTGGCACTGTATCAAATGCTTTAGCAAAATCCAAGTAAATCACATCCACTGCCATCCCAGAATCGAGGTGTCTACTTACATTCTCATAAAAAGAAATTAAGTTAGTCTGGCAAGATCTATTACGCATAAAACCATGCTGGCACAAACTCATAGTATTATGATTTGCTATGAAGTTCAGTATCTTATCCTTTATTAACCCTTCGAAAAGCTTTCCTACCACTGACGTCAGACTAACTGGCCTATAGTTTTGAGGCTGAGAACGGGATCCTTTTTTGAATAGAGGCACCACATTAGCAATTCGCCAGTCTCTCGGCACTATGCCAGATCTCAATGAATCCTGAAAAATTAAGTAAAGAGGTTTGGCAATCACAGAGCTAAGCTCACTAATTACCCTGGGATGAATACCATCTGGCCCTGGACCTTTGTTAATCTTAACATGTTCTAGTCTCTTTTGAATTTCATCATGTGTGAACCATGCATCATTAGTTGTATTACTAGAATTGGGACTGTTAAGAAGGAAACCTTCACTTACTGATTCCTCATTTGTGTAGACAGATGAAAAATATGAATTCAGAATCTGCGCTTTTAATTTGTTTTCATCAACCAGCTGACCCCCCTCTGATAGTAAGGGACCCACCCCTTCCTGCTTCATTTTTTTACTATTAATATATTTAAAAAATAATTTTGGATTTTTTTTACTGCTTACTGCAATATCCTTTTCTATAGCAATTTTAGCTTGCCTTATAGCTTCTTTGCATGATTTATTGGCCTCCTTGTACCTTATAAATGATTCGGCTGTACCAGCTAACTTGAAAGTTTTAAAAGCACGTCTTTTCTTACCCACCTCAACACCAACGCTTCTATTGAACCAAAAAGGTTTTGCTTTGCAACGACGTTCCTTGCTTACAAGTGGAATATACTGACAAGTATATTTATTAAGCATCATTTTAAAGACTTCCCATTTTTGTTCTGTGTTTAACCCTGAGAAAAGCATTTCCCACTTAATATGTTGCGGAGATGCCCTTATACTGTCAAAGTTTGCACGTCTGAAATTTAGTGTTTTAGTTACTCCCTTATAGAATTGCTTCTGCAACAGAATCTCAAAGGAGACCATGTTATGATCACTATTCCCTAAATGCTCACCCACACAAATGTTAGAGATGAGTTCAGTATTGTTAGTTATTACAAGGTCCAAAAGAGAGTTATTCCTAGTAGGTTCTTGAACGAGCTGGAATAAAAAGTTGTCATTCAGCATATTTACAAACCTACTAGCTTTTTCTGTCTTAGCAACCCCATTACACCAGTCAATGTCTGGATAATTGAAGTCACCCATAGCAACAACTTGACCCAGCTGTGAAGCCGCTTGTATCTGCAAGAGTAGCTCGGCTTCATACTCGACACTTATACGAGGTGGTTTATAGCATACACCAATGATAATTCTTTTTGATACCTTTTGCCCTGTCGAAATCTCTACCCAGAGTGATTCTACACCCTCACCAGTGCCAGCTATTTTTATTTCTTTAGCGCATGGCTTTAATTCAGGCTTTACATACAAACACACTCCTCCACCCTTTTTAAACCCTCTATCCCTCCTAAAAAGGGTGTAACCATTTAAATTCACAATCCAGTCACATGTTTCATCCCACCAGGTCTCAGTGATACCAATTATATCATAATTTTTAGAGCATGCAATTAATTCTAGGTCTCCCATTTTACCTGACAAACTCCGTGCATTTGCCAGCATACAGCGGAGGTTATTACTTTTACTTTTGAAATGTGCATTACTTGGTAAAGAATTATACGTTAAGTTAGTATTATTCTGTTTTCCTTGTAACAGAGGGACCTCCTTAGCTGGTAAACTGTATGCCCCCCTCACTCCTCCCCCATGACCCCTTACTAACCCCACTGCCCCGTCTACACTAGCTTCCCCATAATCCTTTCTCTCACCCACCCCCCCCTTGCCTAGTTTAAACACTCCTCCAACCTCTTAGCCATTCTTTCCCCTAGCACCGCGGACCCCCTTCCATTGAGGTGCAAACCGTCACGGCTGTATAAGTTGTACCCCAACGAAAATTCAGCCCAGTGCTCTATGAACCCAAACCCTTCCTTCCTGCACCAAGACTTTAGCCACGCATTAAGCTCCCTAAGCTCCCGCTGTTTTCCTAAACTTGCACGTGGCACAGGCAAAATTTCAGAAAAGATTACATTGGAAGACCTTTCCTTGATCTTAGAGCCTAGATCCCTGAAATCATTCTTTAAGGTCTTCCATCTACCATTTATTTTGTCATTAGTACCGATATGTACTAAGACAGCTGGGTCGTGCCCAGCCCCACCCAATAATTTGTCTATCCGATCAACCACATGCCGAACCCTGGCACCAGGTAGACAGCAAACTGTTCGGTTGTAGCGATCCGGACGACAAATTACCCTATCCACTTTCCTAATAATTGAGTCCCCTACAACCACAATCTGCTTAGGCCTGACTCTACTCTCCCCCCCACCACTACTAGAGAAACTGGTCTCCCGGCTGTTAGAGAGATCAGCCCCATCTAGAATTGCCAATCCAGAGTTCATACTCCCATCATCTTCACACAATCTGGCAAATTTGTTGCGATGTATAATCTCCGGATCAGCCTCCATTTTCCTTTTGCCCACCTTAGATTTTCTAACTGTCACCCAGCTAGCTGCCTCAACATCCTGCTGCTGATCTGTTCCCCCCAAACTATCTGACCCCGCTAGGTCCTGCTCAGTGAGCAAAAGACTCCTTTCAAGATTGTCAATCGACCGCAGTCTGCTTGTTGGTATTATAAATATAAAACTGTGCCTTCTACTTGATTCAAACTAAGATTTAATTAATCCTTAGTGGAAGCAAAACCATCCTATTGGGTTTATTTAGTGTTTACTTGATTTTCTAATAGACTTACGGTATGAAGATCTGAACTATGGAAGATCTGTTATTCGGAAAACCCCAGGTCCCGAGCATTCTGGATAACAGGTCTCATATCTGTACCTACAATAATCAGAAACATATGCAAACCAAATGCCATAGAATGCCTTTGTGTGAATCATACTAAAACTTTACATTGTTAGCTGAATCTACTTTTTTAAACTTGTGAGTGAAAGTCTCAAATGAGAAAGCCTGTAGTTTGACTTTAAATGAACTTTTATTATGATGTAGAGAGTTTGCAATTTGCAATTGGTTTTCATTTTCTATTATTTGAGGTTTTTTGAGTTATTTAGAATTTTGTTCAACAGCTCTCCTGTCTGCAATTTTAGCTGTCAGATTGCTAGGATCTAAATTACCCTATCAACAATTCATTGATTTGAAGAAGATACTGGAATATGAATAGCAGACGGCCTGAATAGATGAGTACCTAAACTAAGCGTTCTGGGGTTTTTTATTTGCCTTCCTCAGGTCAGAGTTTGCATTTGTTTATACGTTTGTGTGTAAATCACCATGGCCATAACCATCTGACAGAACCATATACAGTTACTGTAAGCATAATATTTTGCAAATGTTGTTTTGATCCCCCTGTGCTTGGACTGTTGGACGTTTCTCAGTAAAAGTGTGAAAAGCGTACCACGCATGTGTCTCAGGTGAGTTTAGGCCAAGTCTTTTCCAAAAAATCCTACCTTTTGGATTTGTTTGTCTTTGAATGTGTTTATAGGGTTATAGATACCTTGTGATAATCGCCTGCTTAAGGCGCTCCTAACAGATCATTTCTCCATGTTATCTTTAAATTAGCAGAGATGGATCAATAATGTGGTATTTAATTGGACTGGGCTTCATTATATGTTGCTAAGATGAAATAGAAGTCGCTTGTGTGTTTCTGAAGTGAGAATAGTAATAATGATAATCTGTGTGTGTTTTAATTGTGTTTCCATGATGTCCTCTTAGAAGCAAGTGGATCAATAACGGTGCATTTAAATGAATTGTGTTTAATAGGATGTTTTCCAGCTGAAAATGAAATTGAATGTGTCTTTAGAGTAGGGATGCACCAAATCCACTTTTTTGGTTCGGCTGAACCCCCGAATCCTTCGCGAAAGATTGGGCAGAATACCGAACCCAATTCGAACACTAATTTGCATATGCAAATTATGGGTTTGAAGGGGAAAATAATTTTTACTTCCTTGTTTTCTGACAAAAAGTCACGCAATTTTCCTCCCCACACCTAATTTGCATATGAAAATTAGGGTTTGGATTTGGTTCGACCGGGCAGAAGGATTCAGCCGAATCCGAATCCTGCTGAAAAAGGCCGAATCCTGAACCGAATCCTGGATTCGCTGCATCCCTACTTTAGAGTTAATACGTACAAGTCTGTTTGGCAGCATACATCCCAATTGTGCCTCTTTAGGCTGGACAGCTCTGCAATCATTAAACAGAATTATATTCATGAGGAGTGGGCTGAGGGCAGCACTTGGCCACCACCTAACCCCCTTCCAAATTTGAGTTGAGTGCATGCATACAAGTAGGTACCACCTATCATGCCAACAAAAGTCCATGTCAATTTGATTGAATACAACACTAGCGTCCCTCATCGACCTTAGGCTCAAAGGGTTTTCACATGTTGGTGAGTTTTTTTCCTAAAAGAAAGCGTGGTCCAAGGAAACAACATATAAATATAGTGGCACCTCCCAGTGACAATAGGAGCCCTATAATATATGAATAAGTTCACACGTTCTTCTCCAGACTCATGTATACCTTCACTCAAATAAAATAATGTTTCAAAGCCATTTATAAGAAAGTAGAGTTGTCACAGAGCAAAACACATCAATAAAAGCAATATAACCGCTATTCTAGAAAGAGAAGAAAAGCAGCTCAGGAAATAACCAAATTATTTCCTATACATCAGGATTTAAACAAGCTCCTCCCTGTAAATAGCTGCAGAATGCATGAATTCTATTCCCATTTTTATTTCATTATCTAACTTGACACATTTTGTGGAAGTTGACTTAAACTGAACAATGCACGGAAGCAATTGATTACAAGTCAAGGAACAAAATGGCACAACATGCGACAGCAGGAAGCCTCCAAAAGATAAAATATGCATATAGATGTAAAGCATACAGGACAAAAAAAAGCTTGGAAACAGTAGGGGTTAGTGAATTGCTGTAAGCTGAATAATAAAACAGTTACATCTTCAAACCATTTCTCATTCCATGAAAAAAAGCTTTATATTAGGTTCTCTGTAGTGTATGCTTGATATGTCACACCAATCACTCTGAGATGTGTTACAGCAAAATAAGGGATGGAAAAGGAAAGGCATGCTTTGTTAAAATACTAGCCATATTTACTATATGAGCAGTTCACCTTCATGAAACCTACTTGGGGTCATTTATAGGGATGCACCAAATCCATTATTTTGGATTCAGCTGAACCCCTGAATTCTTTGCTAAAGATTTGGCCAAATACCGAACCGAATTCGCATATGCAAATTAAGGGTGGGTAGGGGAAAACATTCTTTACCTCCTTGTTTTGTAAAAAAAAGTCATGCAATTGCCCTTCCCTAATTTGCATATGCAAATTAGGATTTGTATTCAGTTCGGCCGGGCCTGGATTCGGTGCATCCCTAGTCATTTATGCTGTCCCCAGATAGAAGTGCAAGAGCACTAGAAAGTGCCACTCAATGTTCATGTACAGAGTACTTTTGCTCCTTGCTCCAAATAAAAAGAAAGTTTCTGCAACAACAGCACAAAGACCCCCAATGCCATATACCATACGTAACAGATGGAATACACATCCAGCAAATATGCTCAAATATATCTTTGAGTCTGAGATCTCCACATACAACATTTCGGGGATTTTTATTTTGCAACGGTGTAACATTAATATAATGGGAAAACCCCGCCCCTTAAATAAGTCAATAGGTGTGTACAGTCTCCATACTAATTATCACCAGTTATATTCCGTATAAACATTATGCAAAATAGATTTGCTTAAGAGTCTAATATTACAAGCCTATCCTTTCAATAGTAAAGCTATGTAGTCCTCTTCTTCTTTTTTTTTAGTTTTCATCTTTGATTTGTGTTTTTATTGAATTTTAGAGTATTTTATAGTATTTCTGTGCTGTACTTGATTGCTTGTTATCGCTCATAAAAATTCCCTTTGTAGCGAGATGGGGGGGGTATATGATTACCACCACCGGTTTCAGAGCAATAATTGTACTTTATTGTTTTGGGTGGCTATATTGCATTTTAGCATTTTTATTGTATTTTTACTTCTGCATTGCTCTTGTAAAGGGTTCCCTTTGCAGTAAGACTGGTGGGTCTGGGATTCTGATCACTAATTTCCCTGCAATTGTTTATCACTGCTGTTTATTGCTTTGCGAGATTGTATTGGATTTTTTTAAAATTTTTATTGTTTGTTAGCTAACAGTTAGTCAATATCAAACAACATTAACCAAACCCATCACCCCACTACCCGGGCCCTAAATGTATTGAGTCTTAAGTAACCGTTAGTTTGGTAATGTTTGTGTCATTGCATACAAGTTGAATAAGAGTATAACTAAACGGCGTTATTAGGCAGTCTGTGGTTGGTCTTGAGAGAGTGCTCTCCCTTCAATTCAAGCATCCAAGATCATGTTGAACTTAGCCGGAGAACCTCTGGTTAGGTAATTCAGCTCTATATGCTGAAGGGCTGTGGAGGGTGTGATGGGGCCAGCTGACCCTTCCAGTTCTGCAGAGTAATTTTCTTGGACATCAATAGGAGTGTGTGAAACAACACCCTGGGGTGAGTTTTCTGCCAAGAATAATCAGCAATGCAATCTTACTTTTTCAAGGAATGGGAGGATAGCACCCCAGTACTGGCTAATTTGTAGGAAAGCACTCCACATCCCCAGCAGGTGTCAGGTATATTTGGCCAGTTTAATTGGAAATAGGTAAGTTGACAGTGTTGGACTGGGATGCCAGGGGCCCACCAGAAAACCATAGACCAGGGGCCCACTTTCCAAACTATTATTCGTCCTCTCCTCACTCAACCCATATATACTTTATTAAGCTTCTTTTTTACTATAAAGAAATTAGGAATGACCATGAAATAGGCCAATTGATTAGACGCAATAAGGCCCACTGACACCTTGGCCCACCGTTTTCCTGGTATCCCGGTGGGCCAGTCTGACACTGTAAGTTGGGTGTATAAATTTGACCTGAATGAGGTGATCTCTTGTAGAGATTAGGAAAGCAAGGGGCGTAACAAGAGCACGCCGGGCCCCCTGCCAGAAACATTTTCAGAGGGCATGGTGTGCAGAGGTGCTCCTGTTCGCGCCTCCCTGCAACCCCCCTCCCTGTCCTGGCCCCCCCCCCTTTTCCCTGGTCCCCCTGCGACCATGGGGTCTGCTTCCTCTTCATTACGCCACTGAAGGAAAGAGTGCAGATTTGTAGTTATTTTTGTCCCAATTTCCATCATCCACAGATCGTATGTCTCTTCTCTATTTGGTATACACATTGGTGAAAGCGAATTTGACAAGGCTGACTTTCATCCACCTTTGCAGCAATGCCCCAGATAAAACTAAATGAGCACTAGAGGGAACAAATTTGCATTCCTTATTGCACTAGCACTTGTACCCTTTGCAAATTACATCTGCAATCTTATAGAAAAGAAAAAAATTATATGGAAAAATTAGGGATTGCACGGTAAAAAAAAAAGCAAAAAATAAAAGGCTATAGACCATACATTTATAAGATCTGTGCCCAAAATAAATACACATTTCTGAACAAAGACTTGTGGTAAAAGGAGACAAGGACAGCTTATTAGCAGATTATTAACAAGTGATAAAACTTTTGTATCTCTATCAAATGACATTCAGACACATGATATAAACCGGTTTAATGGCACCACTGTCTGACTTGATACATATTCATCAAATCACACTGCTAGCCTAATTTATCTTACATACAGTACATGGACTAAGGCATTTAAAAAAAGTATGTACATGTCAGTGGACAGAAGAGATATCCTTGGGCTTAGTTAATGCTGTCAATATTGTATTCCGTGGTATTGAGATTAATGTGTCCATGCTGCTTACTTAACTACCTCTCATAGGCATTGAAGCCTAAAGCTGTACTCTAAAGAGCAAGAGAGCACTCTGAATTCTGAGTAGAAAGTATGGCATCTCACTTATGTCAGAACATACAAGGATTGTGTTTGTACATTCATTTTGCCATTGAAAATTCCTACAGCTAATGCATTTTCCACACTGGAATCTTAGAAGCTTTCGTGCTTTTCTAATAGGAAGGTTACTAATCAGAGCTATGAGACTCATTTTAAAGACGACTGTGACACTAAGCAGACTACAATGTTTTACTTCAAAAATCGATGGCTATGTGTCTCTATTAAATTAGTTTAACAATCTGCTTCTCTGTTAATTGTTCTATGGCTATCTTTTAATGTTATAATGCAATGGTCTCTCACTGCAGTGCTTTTTCACTCTTCCCATCGAACCTAAAATAAGATCCCATTGTTCACAGGCTGCCTACTTGCAGTGGCATCTGATTAACTTCTCTTACTTTCTAAAAAAATATAAATGTATGGATGCATTAGCACATTGAGTTATGCAGTAACCATTGTTGAAATGTGAATATGTTTTTTTTATTCAGGAAAATGCGTATAAAACAAATTTAGTGGTCAGTAAATATCCATGAGGAGGGAAGATAGTTGCTCTGTAATGGCATTTAATGTCACATAAAAGCAATTACAATTGTAAAGAATTTAGTTTGGCTGTAGAATTTAGTTTGGCCAAAGTTTAGGGCTATGGGATAATATGAGAGAACTGCAGAACTATTGGTTCCATGCAGGATGCTGCCACTTGCAGAGTGATTTGACTAAATTGGAAAATTGTGCAGCAAACTGTAAAATGAGGTTCAATGTTGATAAATGCAAGGTTATGCACTTTGGCAAAAATAATATAAATGCAAGTTATACACTAAATGGCAGTGTGTTGGGAATTTCCTTAACTGATAAGGATTTAGGGGGTGTCATTCTGAGTGGTGGTATACTGTGGCTACTAAAGCAAATAAAGTTCTGCAAAAAAAGGGCATTAATTCAAGGGATGAAAACATAATTTTGCCTCTTTATAGGTCCCTGGTAAGGCCTCTTCTGGTGTATGCAGTGCAGTTTTGGGCTCCATTACTTAGAAGGGATACAAATGAGCTGGAGAGAGTGCAGAGACGTGCAACTAAACTGGTTAGAAAAGTGATCCCCAACCAGTAACTCCTGAGCAACATGTTGCTCACCAACCACTTGTATTTTGCTCTCAGTGACCTCAAAATAGGTGCTTATTTTTGAATTCCAGGCTTGGAGACAACTTTTTTTTGCATAGAAACAAGTGTGCTGCCCAAGAGAGCCTCCTGTAGGCTACCAGTCCACATAGGGGCTACCAAACAGCAAATCACAGCCCTTGTTTGGTACCCCCAGGGTCTTTTTAATGCAACTCTTTTTACGTTTGAATGTGGTTCCTGGGTAAAAAAAAAAAAGGTTGGGGACCCCGGGATTAGAGGGATGGAAGACTTCAATTATGATAGACTGTCAAGGTTGGGGTTGTTTACTCTGGAAAACAGACACTTGAGAAGGGACATGATTACACTTTACAAGTATAGTAGAGGACATTATAGACAAATAGCCGGGGGCCTATTTTTAACGATAAAGAGGATCACCGCACCAGAGGCCACCCCTTTAGACTAGAAGAAAAGAACTTTCATTTGAAGCAACGTAGGTGGTTCTTCACAGTGAGGACAGTGAGGTTGTGGAATGCACTGCCGGGTGATGTTGTGATGGCTTTAAGAGTGGCTTGAATGATTTCTTGGACAGACATAATATCCAAGGCTATTGTGATACTAAATTTTATAGTTAGTATAGATATGGGTATATATAATGTATGAGAGGGTATGGAGGGGTCCGTGTGAGTGTGTGTATATCCTGATGTTGGGTTTCATGTGGAGGGGTAGAACTTGATGGACATTGGTATTTTTTCAACCCAATTTAACTTTGGGTAACTATGTAGAGTGGTTTGGGTTAATTATGGGGTATTCATGTCAAAATATTGATGTTTATGCCTCCATTAAACAAAATAGAAATACAATGAATGTATTTAAAACGTACTTCTAAATAGGTAATATATTTTTAATCTAATAAATAGCCTTAAGTGTAACCCTTCCCAAAATGCTTTAGGTAACATATAGGTTACATACCAATCATTATGTAGGACTGCACACAACCACCTTCAGTATGAGACATCCATAAATGTAGGACTATAGATCTAAGGGGGGCCCTTGGTCTCAGGTTCCCGGGGGCCCACATACCCCAGTCTGACGCTGCTTACATAAGCATGCAACTATATACACAAACGCATACTGCACAGAAAGTTAATTATTACATCATTTTGTGCAGACTAAAAAAATCATATTACAGAGTACTTTTAAAGAACAGCCCATGAAGTTTGCAAAGTAAAACGCTGACACAGAGATACTAAGTTGCAGAATAAAAAAAATACTTTTTTTGGCTTTAGGGCAAGAACGTTTTGTTGAATAATTGATAATTTTATGAGGCCTGATTGTTCTTAAGTCCTAATACACATTTACATTTCTCAAGGACATATGTAAATGCTGAAATGTGCAAATTTATAACATAGTAATAATTATTTCTGACAAATGTTGTTTTTTTAGTTTTAAATAGGCATATTACTTTTTAAATAAAGAGCCAATTAATGGATATAAAATAAGGGCAAACTTTAAAGAAGATTGTGACACCTTTGGCAATACCAGCCTTCAAACACCTGATTTTTTTATTCAAAGTTGATCTCTTTAATCCTACAGTCAGCTTTTCTTTAGCTGTAATTTTTAAAAAAAAAAAAAAATCTGACAAAACATGGTGGTTAAAATAAAATCATCTTGCAATGGGCATACTGAATCAGATATGATACAAAGACACTTGGCACAGTACAGGAACACTGATACTTTTCCACTGAAATAAACATCTTAGCCTTTTCCATAGTTGGGATATTATGACAGATGAGAAGAGTGTATGTAGTGTTTAGTGGCGTAATATAGCTTTTAAAGTACTTTTAAAGTACCAAAATACCTTCATCATAGGCAGACGGGTCAGGGTGAGAGCACAATACTAGTTGCAACTGGAAAATGGATTACAGTCTCTTGCTAGCTGGTCACAATCAAGGACAGATAGAGTCATGGACCAATTCCAGGGAAGGATCGTGGTTGCCACAAAATGCAAAGGTTGATTAAGAATGGGAGGGATCAGGACTTAACTGGAAATGGGGGAAAAATATGATAGCCCATAACTGCTGAAGGCTGTATTATTTGCTGGACCAGATAAAGAAAAGTGCAGCCTAGTATTTATATATATATATATATATATATATATATATATATATATATATATATATATAAATTATTTCTGACTTCTGACAAGGGGTTAGGCTCAAAAGACCTTGTAAATCATATGGCAGGTTTTGAGGCTACTGTTTCCTTATTCCATATGTATTCCCACTATTCTCCAGCCTACTGCTAGATACAGTAAATCCATTGAAGCATCTGTATACACTAATATTTCTGCCTATGTAAAACTGAATGGTTAGCTCCATGCACAGGTTACAAATATAGTAAATTTAAAAGCACAGTTGTACTTAAAAATCATCTTTGGCCAAGTGAAATTAAAGTTCTGCTTTGCGTTTGTGACCTTGATGTTTCCAGGTTATGGGGCAGTGTTATGTTTCCAGTGTATGACTTAGTAGCTGGCAAACAGAGCACTTTTCAAATGGCAAATGTAGCTTGAAAGCGCAATTAGTAATAGTTACACTACCCTTAAATACTGTAAAACTGTAACAAAAGAAACCAATAAACGAACTGGCAAAAAATAAAGCAAGGTATTGTTTTGCCCAAGCTGCTGATAGAATAATATTATATTATGCATTGTATATATCTATGACAGATTATGAACCACTCTGAAAATACACTTTTCCGCCTTATCCTTAAACTTGATCTTCCTCTGCCCTCTGAGCAGATTGAATGTTGTGGGTTGTTCTGGACACAGGTTGTTTACACTTGTTTACAGACTTTTTTTCTATCCTGATTTTCTCAATCAATACAAATGTACTTTTATAACCAAGTGTACTTGCCTCCTATTATCTATTTGGCATCCTTTCACGGTTTGGAAGTTAATGAAATCTCATGTGTTGCTTATGCTTCCTATGTTTTTACAATTTTGGAACAGGAAGCTTTAGCTATCCATCTGTAGCCTTGTTTCCTTCCGTAATCTTAGCAATAGTGACAATCAATATAATGATGACATAGTGAATTTTGACAGTAATTCACCACATACAATCTTTAAATCCATTAACAAAAATTCAAAGATGGACCTACTCTCATACTCAAATTGATTTAACGTTTATGGTTTCCGTTCTACCTTCTTCCTAACTAACATAGGTGCTATTGCCGGTAACAACCGCTCATCTATTAGTTTTGAATAGACTTCTCCAAGTTAGACAATGATGTGTTGCTATTGAGAGTGAATACAATTCTGTGTATGCAGATTCTTCCGGGAGCCCCCTCCTGATTTGGATAAATTGTGTTCTCAAGCTGGCCGTGGTCACTAGTATCCTGGCCTTGAGGGCAAAGCCTTTTTTGATGGTTCTTCTCCAACTCCCTTCTTCTCTAACTCCTTATCTTTGTGAGCTCAGAATCAACAGAGATCTTGTCAAATAAACTTTGTCTTTCAAGTGATCTCCAGTAACTGAATTTCTCCAACTCTATAGTGTAAATAAGCACCAAAAGCTGCTTTTATGTTAGACATTTTCCAAATCTTGGCCACAAATGCTTTTAGTCATTTCAGTCAGCCCATTGTCTCTTTTAAACATCTGTAATTCATTTCCTCCTTGGTTATGCAGCTATTGGGAACATCTAATTCTGATTGAGTACTGATGCTGCTCTACATTCAACCTCCTTTTCCCCCATCTTTATTTTGCAGTATCTTGGACCAAAGTGACTTGATATATGGGTGAACTTAGTGTAATTCTATTTAAATCAATCCCCTTACTCTTGCAATTAACTTTGAATTACTTACTTTTTTTAAACTCTTCTGTTCCCAATGATTAAAACCTAATGCCCAGCAGAACCAGTTGCCAGATTCATCCTAAAATAAAATTAATTAAAGAAATTAAAGACAAATGTAGGCTTATTAAGAATTAACTTGTTTATTTTATTCTGAGGATAAAATCAAAGCTAACTGATACTATAAAATAGATTGGGCACTCCTCCAACTAAGCTATTTGCACTTATTTTATATATGCTGAAAACATTTTTGCACTTGGAAATTTGTGACTAAGAAGTTAAAGATGCGCATTTATAATAAAAATGTTTTTATGGTATTTTCATTTAAGATCTACATTAAATATGTTAAACAACCTTATTAACTTGAATGTGTGTTGTGAAATATGACTGCCAGACATTAAGATGTCTTTTTTAAAAATACACTAAGATGGGGTGTCTTGACTAATACTGCACAACATATTGTGCATATTACAAAAACGTTCCTCTTTAAAGGGGCACTATCAATAGGAGTTAAAAAATAGACCATGTGACTGAAAGGTTGAACTATATGGACATAGGACTTTTATTAATAACTATACAGTCTATTAAATAAGTAACTAGTCAGACACAAGTAAAGGGAGAAAAATGGGGCATTGTAATGACTTTGGGGTTGGTACAATGTCTGTTTTTGCTGATTTTTCATTTATGAACCCAAATGTAGTGTGAAAAATGTAAAAAAAAGATATTTTTTACACCTTGTACGCAGTGTCTGGGTGCACGCAAATAGTACTGATTGTTATGCACTTGGGCAAAATAACATGAATGCCAGTGATACATAAATCAATTTGATTGATTTGGGAGTTATTGTGTATAACAGACTGTGCAACTTGAAACAGCGTCCATCGATGTATGCTTAAGCGAATGAAGTCTTGTAAAAAAAAAATGCGCAATGATATGGGTATCAACAAATCTTGAATAAGCAGTGCTGTTTTTTGCTTTAAAAAGAATATTAATTTGCTTGACATGCAACTACACTGGTAAAGTATACATTAATAATATCAAGACAATATTATACTTTAGAGGCTCTATACACAGATCTTTTTTCATACATAAAAAAAACAAAGAACTAGGCTACCCCTTTAAAGCATTTTTACCTGAAGCAATACCAATGGTTCTTCACTGTAAAGACAGGTACAGGTATGGAATTCGTTATCCAGAAAGCTCCAAATCATCTCTCATAGACTCTATTTTAATAAAATAATTCAAAATTTCCTTTTTCTCTGTGATAACAAAACAGTACCTTGTACTTGCTGCCAACAAAGATATAATTAATCCTTATTGGTGAGATAACAATCCCATTGGGTTTATGTTTAAAAGATTTTTGCCAGACGTAAGCTATGGAGATACAAGTTTTGGAAAGATCCCTTAGCCAGAAAACCCCTGGTTGAAAGCATTCTAGAAAACAGCTCCCATATATGTAGTAGAGTAGGAGTTCCTACTCTCACAATATATAGGGATGCAGTTAGTGGGGCAAGTATTTTGGAGGATCTCATGAAAGAGTTGAATTCATGTTCCATGTTTTTATCAACCCAAATTAACTATGTATGTAATAAAACTAGCAACATTTGCCCCAGGTCTACAAACCCAAGTGTTTGTTTTTACTTTGCATTTGTTTCTTAAATTCAGTTTAAATAAGCTAGACAATAAGTAAAAATCACCTTAAACTACTGTAGAAGCAGATGCATGTATTCATCTTAAAGGGGAACTCCACAAAAACATAACTTAAGCTTTTTGAAAAGTAAACATAATTTCAAGCAACTTTGCAATAACATAACTTAAGCTTTTTGAAAAGTAAACATAATTTCAAGCAACTTTGCAATATACATCAATTAAAAAATATGCAGACTTTTCATGATTTGTAATGGTTTCTGACAGTTCGCTAAGCCTAGCCCCCTCCTCTCCTGCTGATCTCTTTGACTACTTTGCTGAGCTGAATGACTACTGTTACTTTGTATCAACAGTCAAATGTCCTTAGCCAGCATCCTCCAAACCCCACATTTCCCTGCACATGTGATTTCAATAAGGAACATTACAGTGCAATACATTGTGGGTTATGTAGTTCCTGGATGCTGTATGTAAGATGTGGAGTAGTTGTTACAATTTGTAACATCAGTGTTTTAGTCCCTCCTTCCCTGCCAGGATGTTAAATGACACAGAAAAAGAAGAACTGTTAACCAGCTGGTTTGCAGCATAGAAAACTGCATTTATTCATGTTTTGAATAAACAGGTAACTGTGAGGGGTATATTAGGGGTCTCTATGTTATGTGGGCCTCTTTATCAAATTTTCATTTGAAAATCGGAGATCCCCTTTAAAGGAAAACTATACTCCCAAAATGAACACTTAAGCAACAGATAGTTCATATCATATTAAGTGGCATATTAAAGAATCTTACCAAACTGGAATATATATTTAAGTAAATATTGCCTTTTTACATCTCTTGCCTTGAGCCACCATTTCGTGATGGTCTGTGTGCTGCCTCAGAGATCACCTGACCAGAAATACTACAACTTTAACTGTAACAGGAAGAAGTGTGGAAGCAAAAGATAGAACTCTGTTAATTGGCTCATGTGACCTAACATGTATGGTATGTTGGTATGTTTCTGAGTACAGTGAATCCTACGATCCCAGGGGGCAGCCCTTATTTTTTAAAATGGCAATTTTCTATTTATGATTACCCAATGGCAAATACTACTAGAAAAGTATATTATTATGAAAATGGTTTATTTACATGAAGCAGGATTTTACATATGAGCTGTTTTATGCAATATCTTTTTATAGAGACCTACATTGTTTGGGGGGTATAGTTTTCCTTTAAGGTGGCATCAGGATTTTTTACAGGGAAATGCTGGTACAGTTTAGAGAAACTGTGCGGCACTTTACCTGCTCATTCTCATATCTGTTCAATTCTAGAGTTTATGTAGAAAGGACAGAATAACTAACCAATGTATAGGTGAAAGTAGATTCAAAAGCTGATAAAGTCTATTTATTAACAATAAATGAAGTATGAAGACATTTAATAAAAACTATAAAAAGAAAACAACGCAGCCCCAAGGAAACAGAAGTTTTCCATTTCAGAAACAACATTTTTGTTTAACAGGAGACATCTTACTCTGAGACAATTTGGTTTCTGACTACATTTGGGCCTTGGCTAATGGCTACAATTTATTTATGTATAATGCTGCAAATCATGCAAATTAGGAGAAAGAAGTGCTATCCTGTGCACAGCATAAAATGAAAATGTTTAGAACAGCTTGCAATAAAATAAGTCTACCCTATAAATAATTCATGACGGAGCTGATTTGAAAGTGAAACTGTTTATCTCAGATCGGTGTTGTGACTTTCATAACTAAATAAACTAGCGTAGATAAAAAGATGATAAAATAGAGGGGAAAAGTTTAAAAAACATTAGCAGGTTTTTCCCCTAGTGTCCTTCACTGAAATCTCAGCATATTGGCCACTCAACTTTCTATTGTAAAGGGTAGCAAAGTTCCAAAGCTGCTTGATTTTATACAATCCAAAACATCTGATATAAATAAGAAATTAATTTGTATTTTTATTACAGTTATTCCTACTCTGTACTGTTCCTTTACTGTGAGCAACCTGCCTTTATGCCAAGCCTCTGAGGGGGGCCAGACGCACAATTTGGGAATCACTGTTTTATAATGTGAAACATGCAATAAAATATTACAGATCTTCTGGGCTTTCATCATGTCAATGCTCGAAAATAATAGATACTAAATATCTCAGCAAATATCTTCCTGCTTCCTCTCTTTTTTTGCTACTTCAGTCTGCCGCCATTATTCTAAGGAAAATAAAAGTTTGAACTTTGTAATTTATATGATTTATAAACACAGGTGCTAGCTGGGGATGAGCAAAATACTGTGCCGCCATGTATCCGATTTCTCTGGGGAAAAGGCGCTTGCGAGGGGACATGATTACACTTTACAAGTACATTAGTGGACCTTATTGACAAACAGCAGGGGACATTTTTACCCATAAAGTGGATCACCGTACCAGAGGCCACCCCTTTAGACTATAAGAAAAGAACTTTCATTTGAAGCAACGTAAGTGGTTCTTCACAGTCAGGACAGTGAGGTTGTGGAATGCACTGCCGGGTGATGTTGTGATGGCTGATTCAGTTAATGCCTTTAAGAATGGCTTGGATGATTTCTTGGACAGAGATAATATAAAAGGCTATTGTGATACTAAACTCTATAGTTAGTGTATGAGTATATAATTAATGTGAGTGTATGGATGCGTCATTGTGTGTATGGATGCTGGGTTTCATTGGAGGGGTTGAACTTGATGGATTTTGTCTTTTTTCAACCCAATTTAACTAAGTAACTAGGTAACTATCACTAGTGCTAGCATATACAAGTGCAGTTGCATATAACCACCAATTGCCAGTGAATTTTGAAGAGCCTATTCAATTTAGAACCGAATTTGAACGCAACTCGAATAAAGTTTTCTCCGAAAAAACCTGAATGTCAGGAAGGCTATTCATTTCTTCAAATGTGTAAGTGGACCACTGCCATTGACTTCTACACTAGTGATGTTCAAGACCCTTTGTGGGTGTCGGGAGGGTCCTGGGTTGAGCTCTTCCTCCTGCTCTCCCGCCCTTCAACTGCCGGCTTCTGACTTAATAGCCACACCTGTTCTCCCCGACCCTTTTGTGACGTCATCGGCAGCACGGGTCTATAAAGGGAAGCCAATAGCGGGTGGATGGAGGGCGGTTGCGGATCGGGTGCAGGACAGGAAAAACCTGACCCGCACTTACTATTCTACATGAACTCAGCAGGTTTAAGGTGGCAACCTATCGAATTCGAGTTACTTTCGGGGTAGGGGGATGATAAATCTCAGATTCAAATTTCTAACTCAAATAACGAGTTGGTGGTTTTAAAACCAATTGGATTAGTTGGTAGTATCAAGTACAAGGTACTATTTTATAATTATAGAGAAAAAGGAAATTATAAAAGAAATTTGAATAATTTGCTTAAAGTGCCAGTTAACTATTTACTTAACTCATTGCATGGTTGCTAGGGTAATTTGGACCCTAGTTACCAGATTGCTTAAGATGCATATTGAAGAGCTGCTGAATAAAAAGTTGAATAACTCAAAAACCATACATAATAAAAAATGAAAACCAATTGCAAATAAGTCTCAGAATATTACTCTATGTCATACTAAAAGTTATCTCAAAGGTGAACAACCCCTTCAAGGCTTTTTGAACCTGCCTCTTCCCTTAAAGCTGGCCATAGATGCAAAGATCCGATCGTACGAATCATCGTACGATCGGACTTTCCCATCTCCCGACCCGCCACTAACCATTCAGATCAAAGTCTCACCAGTCAGATTAGTTAAAGAACAGATCGGCAATGTTCTGCCCCTGACAGCAATCGTACGATATCTATGTCCAACCAAAGCTAGTGACAGTCTCCCACTGAAAATCATACGATCGGCAATAAATTTTTCTAACCTGTCCAATCGACCAAACGACCGATCTCCGCCGGACGAAAAATGTCGGGACTCTCCACACACGTTCCGAAAATCGTACGAATCCTCGATTCGTACGATCAGATCTTTGCGTCTATAGCCAGCTTTACCCTGTGCTGGATCACAGAGATCCCTTGGAGACTAGACCCTTTTACAAGTAAGTCCAGCACAATCTTTGACTTGGTCGCAGATCCACTTTTCATCTTGCACTGACCACTTGTCAGTCTGCCTTTTCCACCTGTCTGCTAATCATCTTTATTTAAGATTTCTTATGAAATCATTGATTTGCACTATGATTTTATAATTTGTTGTCATCAAGCACCCAACATGCTTGCACCACTTTACACAGCACATCAGTAGGTTCCTTCCTGCCATACCCAAATGTTCTACTAGGAGTCCCTATCTTACTAATACGGAATTAATTTAATAGTTTAAAAGTGAGATTATACATTTTGAAAAATATGGCCTACCATGTTCTCTTATTTTTCCTCATTTCCATCCATTGTATCTGTGCACAGTTGTTTAATTACAATATTTGAATTCTATAATTGACATTGTCATGTTTTCTAATATTAATAACTGTTAGACATCCTTGTGTGTGTGTATTAATTATCCTGTCGTTATGAAAACAAATATACAAGCAAGTGTTAAAAGCAATATTCAGTGACCTTGGCCATGACTGTCTGTAGAATTCAAAACAGTAGCAGGTATGCTTCTGACAGATAATAAAAATGCCCTATAAGCATTGGAAAAACATCTCTTTGGTAATGAAAACTGCAGGATTGACAGATTTATGGCACGCTCCATCCAAAGACACTTTCACTCTGCTCACAGACAACTGAGTTACGATAGTTTTTGAATAACATCTGTCATAATAACTAGATTGAAAGAAGATTAATTGATTTTGTCTCTTAATAACAGATTATATTCAAGGACACTTTGAAGATTAAAACCCACCATTTTTATATCAATTACTTCCAAGGTGTTAACGGCTGTATGATATAACAGATTTATTATTTTCATAGATGGGGAATTGAGCACAGAGAAGTAAAAATGTTACCAAAATGTAAATAGCAATGCAATAATATGCATATGTTTGTAATGGGAGTGCAATACAGAATATACAGTAATTAAATGCAGTATATGCATGAAATTAAATAGATATGACATGGAAAAAATAATATGAGCATAGCAGCAAGGAACTAGACGGTAGAGATTTCTTGCAATCTAACTTGGGGGCAAATGGCTGTAAATAAAAGCAGTAGGTATCACAAGGTTCACAAGAGTAAGGAAGAAAAAAGAGCAACAGAGCAGGTTTGGGAATCCACTGTAAAATCTGAATTCTACTCTGGATACATGCTGTGCTGTACAGAATGAAAATTGTTTATTTAGCTGAAACTCCAGTGCCAAAAGTTATGGTTAGTACGTAGGTGCAGAAAGATTTATTACATTTTAGAGCTTGTGATTTACCTGTGGTACAAATCACCAATAACTAAATCATTATACATAATTGATCAGCTGCCCATATGCTGCGCTTCATATTTCATGATTACGGTGGTTGATGATAGCAAGCCTAGTTCTAATCTGTCATCTATTTCTAATTTAGTCAACTACAAGAGGTCCTCTGCACTCAACCCATTATCAATATATTTAAGACAGAGACATTTTGTGCATACTGCTACTAAAAAATGCCTTACCGTTTAAACAACACAGGGATTGTTTGTCCATATATTGCAATATATTTAAGCTGGCCAACTACGTCAAAGTCATCCCATATCTGGCCAGTCCTACGCTATTTTTGAATTCCTGGCTTGGATGCAAGTTTTGGTTCCATAAAAACCTGATGTACTTCCAAACAGAGCCTCCTGTAGGTCCACATAGGGCCAACCACAGCCCTTATTTGGCATCCCCAGGAACTTTCATGCTCCCCAACTCTTTTTCTACATTAGACTGGGCTCACAGTTATAAAAGATAGAATAACACTAAAATAGATGTTGGAGGAAACTGTGGACCACCAAAAGATCACAAAGGCAATGTGCCACAGATATGTATAGATTAACTAAATACTGTACACTGTGCATATGCTAAGTGAATAACAGATTAATTTAATATTATGGACTGTTGGAACTTTGGAGACTGTGAATGATATAACTATTAATAAGAATCAAGGAAAAAATGTCGATATTGAAATTAAAGTCATGTGCATTATTGCAATATCATTCTGCAATGTAAGACCCCCTTCCAATAAGAAAGAATACATCATCTTTTCATATGTATAAGGCTTCACTTGGGGGAATGTAATTATGTATACATATCGGCCATGATTATGTAATTTAAATATTTATATAAACCCTAGGCCTCAGGAAAAGTGAGGAATGACCATGCTGCATCTGTCATTGGCTCTCCGTCCTAAGTTGCAGGAAGTAAGGAGTAGACATGGCCTCACTTGGAATTAAGCTTTATACCCCTTGCAGATGAGCCGCTGTGTAGAAAAGCATTTCCGGTTATGGCCAAACTGAGTTAATGAAACATATGTTGCACATTTCTCCAACAAAAAAACTCCAGATCGTGCTGCAGTAACAATATGTTTATGAACATTAGCATGTTTGTAGATGGGTTTTTTATAACTAAAACAGCTTTCAATGATCGCAAGATCCACATTACGCTAGCATCTTCAAATTGCAAAGTGCCAAGCATATGGAAAGGCATATTGCAAGTAGCTTCAGGAAATTAGGAGAATAAACAGTTTCCTGAAACAAATCACAAAGCAGCCTGTTTTAATAATGCTAATAACTCGAGCTTGATACGTTCATAAATGTCCTTTACATAAACTCATCTCATACCATAAAGAATACAATCTGAACATTAAATGCAAGTGTCTTTGATGTGTCATTCGATTTGCAGTTCTCATTAAACAATCAGCTGATGAGAACTGAATGAATAAGCCATCAATCAGGTCTCTACTGTACGGCCATAGACTATATGGTCTGTTACTACATTACTACTACAGTATACCTACTTTGTTAGGGTGTATTTTAAGAAAGGATATACATTTATTTCTAAGTACCAAGCAAATGAAAGCATCTGGTTTGAACATGAATACGCAATATGTTGGCGCTATATAAATACATGTTAATAATAATGATCATTTCATTCTGCTGCACCACATGATCATTATATATATATATATATATATATATATATATATATATATATATATATATATATATATATATATATATATATATATATATAAAACTCCTTTAGCAGGAGTACTGCAGTTCATATTTATTTACACATATATATATACTGGAGGCACTCACAGGCATATTAGTATGTAAATTTATTGTAGCTTCATATAATCCCCCACATCAATGCATTTCGGTTCTCCTTGAACCGTCGTCAGTACTGACGCTCATCAGCTGCTTGTTTAATTAAGTTGAAATATGCTGAGTGCCAGTATCTCTCTAGATATGTGTGTGTGTGTGTATATATATATATATATATATCACATCATATTTCACCACACTCACAGTTCTTTTCACTGTGATTGTGGTGTAATATGATGGTTTATCATCTCCAGACTCCTGCACCCAGGCATGTAGCCTTATTAAATGGAGTGCATACTTTTGTCTGCTACTATATATGCATACTAGATATATATCCAAATTTTCTTATAGCAAATCTACAAAGAATGTGTACTACTTGCCTTCAACTTGTGTAATTGCATCTAGTGCCTTTCCACAAATATAATCTGCCTTGTGACTTTTGCCTCCCACACAATGTGGATGTTACTTTTTAAAACTGGGCAGGGTTATTAAAGTGAATGTGCTACAGCACAGCATCTACACATTGGGGCCGATTTATTAAAGGGTGAATCGTCAGCAGTGACTGATTCGCACACTTCGCACCACTTTGCCAGGCCCAAATTAGTTTCCACTACGCTAATTCACAAAAATGCAAAGTTCCGTCCTGGGCGCCGAACGCTGGCGAATTTTCACTAGTGATACTTCCTTAGTGCAAGCATTTCATAGCGAAGACAAAAGAGATCCGATAATGCCCTACACATGAGCCCACTGTAAAATAAATGTTCCATGACCCTCAAATGTCTGGGGAAAAATGTTAACCCAAAAAAAGTTCAAGTTAGGACTTTTGCAGACAATCCCGCTTCAAAAAATGAGAAGTCGCCAGCGTTTTATCAAATTCAATGAATTTCTGGCACACGGGATATGATGTAAGTGACATGCGATTGAGGAAGATCTAGTTTCATTTTAGCAGTTGGCAAAGTAAACTCTGGCGAAAGAGGTAATGTTCAGTAAAAGACCATTGGCTTAAGCGAAAAGTCACCTGGCGTTAGAGTGCGAGCAAACGCTAGTGAAAGAGACCGTCGCGACTCGCTAGCATTTGTCTGCACTCTTTCGCTCAATCGAATGGTCATTGCTCTACAAATTCACTCAAATTTTACAGATAAATTATCGTCTGCACCTGTTAGTGATTCGGCGATGTCCCTGCGGATGCGATTTCTGGTGAAAATTTGCTAGCATTAGCACTTCGCCCTTTAGTAAATCTGCCCCATTGAGTTAAAACGTTACCTTATTCTTCCTACAATGTTCTAGAATGTAAAGGCTGTTTTTATGTAAATTTTCCTGAATATACATTTGACACCAATATACATATGTATTCTATTCCTATGAGAACCATTAAATCGAGGTTCCCCTGTATATTTAAAAGCACTTTGTTTGGGTTTTTAGTTAATTTCCTATACACACAATGTCCCTTTTCTGGCTTTAGTGTTTTCTTTTAGAAGGTAAAAGAAAAGAAAGTAAAAGTCATTGTTCTTCCATAATTTATACACTTAAAATATTCTTAAGCCATAAACAAAATATTTAGAATTGTTTTTCCAGCAAACACAAAACCTCCACAATCTGGGAGTGTTAAAGGGCATCTGTTAGGAGACTAATAAAGCCTGCACTTCGACTGGATGAAACAATACTATTTTCTGCAAACATTGCGAACTTCTGGTGCAGATGGCCATGCTTAATGATAATAACCCTCCAAGCTCACTCATAATGTGCATGTTTGTGATGTCATGCTGATTTGATGTGATGAAAGGCATAAAGTTTGCCCTGGAGCAGTTACCCATAAGCAACCAATAAGATACTTGCATTTAAATAGGTGACCAGGAAAGGCTACCTGCTGATTGGTTGCTATTGGTAATAAGACGTGTAGCAAACGTTGCACCTTTTATTACATAATCCCTGCCTGGTGTTCAGGGTTGTGTCTCAGCATGGTCACCCACACCAGGAGCTCCCTCCCGATGCAGGCAGCATTGTGCTCTCTACTAACATGGTAGTATCTATTCCCACAACTGGGGTGCAGGCTCTGTTGGCCAACACCCATGGTGGAGGAAACAATTTTCTCCTGATGAGCCCCCTCTCTGCTTCCTCCCTGCAGAATCTATTTCAATAAACAGTGCCTCTGATAGTCAAGCTGACCTCTACAAGCAGAAATGCGCAGCGGAGCTAGCAGACGCCATCTTCTGAATCTTCGTGTTCTTTTTTGATCAGTTTGGTTACACAGAGCTTGCTGGGGCATGCACAGTTGTAGGTAATCCTGAAGCATCTTCAACTGCACATGTGCCAGCAAACTCTGTATTGGGACTAATGCACTTCGGGACTTCAGAGCGTTAATTTGGCGCTGTCAAGGGAGACCTGGCTAATTTGAGAAGTGCAGCACAGCCGGGCCCCTCTTTAGTCCCCGGCCCAGTAGGATAGTACCCCATGTGCCACTCCGATGGCGGCCCTGGGTATCTGTACCTTTGCTAAACTGTTCATTCCACCACTACATACATCTATATACCTCTGAATGGAAAAAAAAATGTAAAATGTATTAAACTGGCTTATACCAAAATAGAAAACTTTAATACTTTAAGATTTGAAGGAAAAAACGAGGTAGGAGCCCTTGAGACACAGTAAAGAGTTTATTGCAGACTAGGCTGCTATGGTATAGAAAAGGATCAAAAGCGTAATGCCACACATGTATAGCCCTTTATGCATTCAGTAAGGAGGTCAATTAATCAACTCAGTCCAGTTCTGCCTTAGGAGTACATAGTCATAATTAGTTAAAATGTGGGACATTAAATAAATAATTAAAACCATTCCAGAAATTACCATGGTACTGTTGCTTTCATTATTAATTAAAAAAGCTGATTTAGAGAGCTGATTATAAAATAAACTCTGCATAATAAAATCAGCGAATGATAAGAAATCAAAAGATTGCATGCGTAATACACCAGTCTTCACAACAAATTAAATTAACTGACTTCCAAGTGCAAGTTTGACTGAGGTGATATTAGTACAGTTTTGGAAAATGCCCTGCCTGAAAAGCCAGTCCTCTACAGGTATGGGATCTGTTATCCAGAAAGTTCCAAATTACAGGGCAGCCGTCTCCCATAGATTTTAAATAAATGATTCACACTTTTAAAAATGATTTCCCTTTTCTCTGTAATAATAAAACAGTACCTTGTACTTGATCCCATCTAAGATATAATTAGTCCTTACTGGAGACAAGACAATCCAATTGGGTTTAATTAAGGTTTAAATCAATAGATTTAAGGTATAGAGATCCAAATTACGGAAAGACTGCTTATACGGAAAACCCCAGGACCCGAGCATTCTGGATAGCAAGTCCCATACCTGTAATACCTACCCTCTCACTAACCTCCGAAAATTCGCCAGCGACGACTTCGATCACCTCGCAACACTTTGCCAGGCGTAGATTCGCCAGGACAACGCTAATTCACTAAAATCTGAAGTTGTGTCCAGGGCGCCGGACACTGGCAAATTTGCACTAGCATTACTGCGGCAAGCTAAGCGAAGTTGCACTAGCGTTGGCCAATCTGCATATGGCGGGAAGTTCAATGGACGTATATGTTGCAGCAAATACATTACACTACACAAGCCCAGGGAACCTTAATAAAAGAAAATATTATATTGCCCTACACATAAGCCCAGTGTATAGTTTATGTGCCATATGTTAGGAAATGTAGGGGGGAAGCCGGGTACCCCAGAAAAAATTTACGATCTTTTGCAGCCTATCACCCTGAAAAATCATCACGGTTTTTAGGATTTTCAACTATTTTTTGAGGAAGTCCTATCTACTCTATTGCACTTTACCTGGTCTGAGGTGGCGAAGGCAAGTCTGTAAATGTTCAGTAAAATCCGCATCTTAGTGAATTTGCGAAGTAACGCTCTTTCTCCAGAGCCAAAATTCGCCTGGTGTAACAGTGCGAAGTAGCGCTAGAGTCTATCTCCTTCCCCAAAATGACATCACACTGGCAAATTTTCGCCAGCGTTAGTAACTTCGTCCTTTAGTAAATTTGCCCCAAAGTACTTGTGATCTGGGCTTCGTAGACATTTGGTGATGGGGTAGCTTGCACCCACAACAGTAGCACAGTCTGCTGAATTCTGTGTTTCTATTGTTATAAAATTATTTTCATTTTTTAAAGCCACTGAAATGTGTTATTGATGAAGTTTGTAAGTCATTAGGTTAGCTACTTTGAATTCCCTTATGCTCCTGAAAGTTTTATGTTTTCACTGTGGGAAGAAACAATGAATCAGGCAGGATGATGTTGTATCTATACACAATAGCCCAGAAATGCTATGTGAAGGACTACCATCGCTCACTTGCAAATCCAGTCCAGATCTGTTTAATTAATGACTTGCTAAAACAGCAAGATCTGGGCTGCACCAAAATACCACAGTTTACTCAGTGGTGTAACTAGAGCAAAACAATCTTCCGAGAAGCCCAATGCACTGCGATCACCAGTCAGAGACCAACGTAGCTCTGTATGACCAGCTTTATCTAGAATGACACTCCAAATCCCTGACTGCCTGTTGAGATGTAGTGCAGTCCAGTCCCTGTGGGATCAGATGGTGTCCACTACAGACATGAATGGGAGACATGAGAAAATGCTGTTTAGCCACATTATACTGACTTCCTGAACATATTGCTATGCTTGTTCTAATCCAGGAGAAGAGCATTAGAAATGAGTTATTATTAAGACAAGATTTCTTCCATTTGCACTCTTTAATTTAAAATATGTTAATATTTTATTACACTGAATCTTAACTACATACCCCCAATGGCATCACACACCAGCAATGCAAAACGAAGAAAAAAAAAAAGTTCCTTTGACAACCCTCCAAACTTGCTATAATCTCATCTGATACCTTCTAATGAGTCTTGACTAATGAAAACTCATGCCCAGCAATTTATATATGAGTTTAAATAATTCTCCATGTTAAACGAAGCAATGTATAAAAAAAGCACTGAATAATACAGTGTAGTTATTTTTTATCATAATTAAATATACATTAGCAAGCAAGATTTATTTAAAAAAACGGCACAAACTCATATATAAATGATCACGCCTAAATTCTGATTGGTTTGGATTAGAGATAGCAGCACTTAGTGGGTTCTTGCAGAGGTCATGCTCAGAGGGGCCGTGCTCAGGATCAACGCTGCAGTATAGCAATAGATATCTTGGGGTTGATACTAATTTGCTTGTGGGTGTAACATGAGAGTAAACCTTTAACATACTGCACCGCCTTCTGGGGAGAGACCAGAGCTCCCAGCACCGAATATCCCTTGAAGAATCACTTATTAGAATTCATGCTGCTGGCAAAATCGTGGATTAGTAAATCTTTTCTATTATTTTCCACTAGACTGTAGTTAAATTTAATTGAACGTTCCTTTTTAATGTGGCAGTAATGCATAACAATACTTCAGACGTGAATTACGGCTTTAATTTTATACGAGCTGTATTCTCAAAACTTCTCCGAGACCAATGATTATTCATTGTTCCTTAATAATCTTGAACTTTTTTTTTTCTACCCAATGAAACAATGCACACATGTGTGGTAAAATTTTGATCGCTGCTCTCAAAATGCCAGGTATTTAGGCTTTCATTTCCCCAGCAGAGTATGAAGTCTAAATGTATTCTCTTCAAGTAATTTGCCATTGGCTGAGCCATTATCTATACTCATTTCAGAACCACAATTTTTTTTCTGGACGAGTTTTTAAAGGGGAAAACTTGAATTTTTAGAGGGGGAGAAAAAACCTAAAATTTTTAGAGATTATAATGGTTATCAAAGTTTGAATTTTAGTTTAATCTGAATTTTTTTTTAACTCTAATAAATTAGATTTTATTCATAATTCAAATGGTATGTTTTTTATGAACAAATCTAACGAATCTAAAATTAGATAAAATCAAATAGTCCCAACTTGAAAACTCGAATCATGCTTGAGTTTTAGACATTTTTTTTGACGTGCAACATTTTTTCTACCTCGGAGTCTATGGGCGTCTTTTTCGCAGCGAAACTTGGCATAAATGTGGCTCATCACTACTATTAACATCTTCAAATAGTTCAAGGGACCTCTGCCATTGACTTCTATGTGAACTCGGCAGGTTTTAGGTTGCGAATATTCGAATTAGAACTGTTTCCAGGGTTGAGGTGTGTTAAATCTCACATTCAAATTCAAAAAGGTTGCGAATATTCGAATTCGAACTGTTTCCAGGGTCGAGATGTGTTAAATCTCAATTTCAAATTGCTTTTAAATTTGAAACTGTGAGTTTTGACCAATAAAATTAGAAAATTCTAATTTGAATTTACCATTCAAGCCTTAGTAAATCTGCTCCTTATTATACCCAAAGCTGCTAAAAATCCAAAAATACTCCAGTAAAAAGCTATCGAGGTCATGTAGAAGTCAGTGGCAGATATCCCTGAAGATGTTTGTTGACATGTTGATCTGTGCTGGTTTTTATTCAATAATCCGATAAATTTGAGCTGTTGAGGCAACAATTCGTCAGTGTCAATTCAAAATGTCACACAATTTGAATTGACACATGATTTTGTGGTGATGTTTTTTCGTACTGACTTTTTAGAGAAGATTTATTGGTAAATGAAGGGGATTCAAGTTTGTGAATTTGGTCAGATTTCTTTATTAATTAGTGAGAAAAGTCGAGTTTTAGTAAATAACCCCCCCCCAGTGTGTTTTAGAACTGCTAATATGTAAGCGTTCTTGTTCTTGAACGATTTACAATTGGATTTACAAATAACTTTAATTAATGACTGTATATGTAAAGTTTCTAAAAGCTTCTTTAATTCTATCTTTGGATTTACTTCCCTTTCAAAGGTATCACAAACTGTAGATGAGTTTGTGCTAACCTGTACAAAAAAAGTTACCACAGTACGGTAAATCCATTTCCAAATTGAACCATGCCAGGAAAATCCTTGTAGGCAATAATACAATAATACACTGTTGTAAGAGTAAACACACAACCCAATGTCTCCCTTGAAGAAAACAATGCTTTCTCTGAACATTCATGTACTAAAATGTATGTATGGCTCTGTGAGCATCTTGCGAAAACCCATCCCCAGTAGTTCACTTTTATGGATTTCTTTATTGCAATTGACATGGGCTTGCTCTGGGGATTAACTTGCTCTTCCATAAAGATCCTTAAATAGACACTTCTGATGAAACATTTAATCCCTGCACAGATATCAGGTTGCTGTGTGTACAGTATTATGTATTTCAAAGTTGTTGTAGATGTAGGCTGTGCACTGAATGTATTTGTTTTTAATTTAGTAACCTGTAAATGAATTTTCTCTTTTAATGCCACTGATATATGAATGCAATGGGCCAGACAAAAGAGCTGTAAATTTCTCTGGATTGTAGAGCACAATACACACACACACACACAAAAAAAAAAAAAAAAATTATATATATATATATATATATATATATATATATATATATATACACATATACACACACACAGTATAGTGCTTTTACACCTTGGTAATGTGCTAGCTATTCTCCTCTCGTTACCTCTCGTGACACAGCCCTGTCCTGGTTCTCTTCTTACATCACCAATCGTTCCTTCAGTGTCTCCTACAATGGAGTATCATCTTCTCCCCTACCTCTTTCTGTTGGAGTTCCTCAATGCTCTGTCCTGGGACCATTACTATTCTCCCTCTATACTTCCTCCCTTGGCAAATTAATACATTCGTATACCACCTCTATGCTGACGATACTCAGATCTATCGCTCATCTCCTGATCTCAACCCAGAACTCCTAACTCGCGTCTCCTCCTGCCTGTCCGCTATCTCTACCTGGATGTCGCAACGCTACCTTAAATTAAACCTCTCTAAAACTGAAATGGTTCTCTTTCCTCCAACTAACACCAGTAGCATCCCCGAAGTATCCATCATAGTTAACAATTCCACTATCACCCCCTCTCCCCAGGCCCGGTGCCTTGGGGTTATACTAGATTCTGCCCTGTCATTCACTCCTCATATCCAGTCACTTATTAAATCATGTCACTTCCACCTAAAGAACATATCCAAAATACGATCATTTATCACCCAAGACGCTGCCAAAATTCTTATTCACTCTCTCATCATATCGTGTCTAGACTACTGTAACTCTCTTTTAATTGGCCTCCCCCTCCAGAGACTGTCACCTCTCCAGTCCATAATGAACACTGCTGCGAGGCTCATACACCTCAGCAACTGCTCCTCCTCTGCCTCTCCATTCTGTCAATCCCTGCACTGGCTTCCGTTACCTTTCAGAATCAAATTCAAATTAATGACACTGACTTTCAAAGCACTTAATAACTCTGCCCCACCCTACATCTCTGAACTCATCTCTATATACTCACCCACTCGCTTACTACGCTCCTCTATTGACCTGCTACTCAACTCTTCTCTCATTACCTCCTCACATGCTCGCATTCAAGACTTTGCAAAGGCTGCACCCCTCCTCTGGAACGCTCTCCCACGGTCTGTCCGACTTTCTCCCAACCTTTCTGCTTTCAAAAAATCTCTGAAAACGCACTTCTTTCGAGAAGCCTACCCTCACTGTGCTTAACTACCAAACGCAACACCACATACAATACCACATTTCTAACCCATTTAATTCGATCTTGCCCACTCCCACACCTTGTGTATTACTCCCTTCCTTTTAGATTGTATGCCTATGCATAGGGCCTTCCTCACCTTTTTGTACCTGTATTGATTGTGATGTTTGTTACTCCATATATTCTATATATGTAATTCATGTGATGTACCGTATATACTCGCGTATAAGCCGAGTTTTTCAGCACCCAAAATGTGCTGAAAAACTCAAACTCGGCTTATACGCGGGTCATACCTCCTTCCGTGGCCCCAGCAGGACTGCCTGTGACTGACTGTGTCGCCGCCCGGAGCAGGTCCAGGAGCTCCGGGCGGCGCGTCCTTCCCTGCCGGCGTTCGCTCCCAAAATGGCGGCGCCCATGGCCGCCACGTGGGTAGCGGCGCCGGCCGCTACCCACGTGGCGGCCATGGGCGCCGCCATTTTGGGAGCGAACGCCGGCAGGGAAGGACGCGCCGCCCGGAGCTCCTGGACCTGCTCCGGGCGGCGACACAGTCAGTCACAGGCAGTCCTGCTGGGGCCGCGGAAGGAGGTATGTGACAGAGGGAAGAGCAGCAGACGTGAGGGCCGGGGTGGGGAGAGCAACAGATGGGGAGGGGAGGGCAGGGGGGGGAAGTGGCAGAGGGAAGCAAACATGAAATAGGGGTGGCAGAGGGAAGCAAACATGAAATCCGGGCGGCGACACAGTCAGTCACAGACAGTAACAGGTACCTGCCCAGTGTCCCCCAATTGTTGCGGCCGGGTCACATTCACATTTTGAAAGCTGACATGGGGCCCCTAGGCTTATACACGAGTCAATACATTTTTCCAGTTTTCTTAGGTAAATTAGGTACCTCGGCTTATACACGGGTCGGCTTATACACGAGTATATACGGTAGTTGTATAATCACATTTACTTTACAGTGCTACGCAATATGTTGGCGCTATATAAATACATGTTAATAATAATAAATAATAATAATACCACCGCTCCTTATTGGATAAACCTCATTTACCACCAGTAAAAGTGTCTTGACAAATATACAATTTATAGCAATTCTGTTAACGGTCATCCTCATTATAATGACATACAAAAGCCAACTATGCTACACGTAAGCAATATATCGAGAGTGCTGTACTATATATATATATATATATATATATATATATATATATATATATATAACTCCAATGTTTGGTCTATCGCACACCCATTAGGGCAATGCAAATATAAGTCTCAAGTATAAGCAGCGCACACCAAATCTAAAAAAAACATTTCCTTTATAGTCAAAATCTTTAAAAGATCATGTAGATCAACGTTTCGGTCCTGGTCTAAGACTGTTATTAGGATCAGGATCTTGATAACGATCTTAGACCAGGACCAAAACGTCAATCTACATGATCTTTTAAAGTTTATAACAATTAAAATAATTGCTGCTTATACTTGCTTATATATTTTTATATGGTCATGAAACTCCTCGGTAACTTATAATATCCTTATATTTTACAAGAGGGGGTACTTTATTCACTATATATATATATATATATATATATATATATATATATATACACACACACACATACATACATACACACACACACACACACACATACAGTATAGTGAATAATGTTCCCCCTACTGTAATATAAAAGTATTTTAGGAGGAGTTACATGACCGTACAAAAGCACAAGGCCGTAAATAGAAATTACATCACTAAGCACTAATTAGAACTGTTGATGACATCACTAAGGACCATTTATAAGGCTAAAATTTAAAGTGTATTCCTTATAGGGGAACTATCACGAAAATGAAAATTTAATATAAGCTTCATCATACTAAAATAAGAAATTTTCTAAATATAATGAACTGTAAATTCTGGCCGTTTGTGAAGTAATGAAGTTACTCTTCACCCTGCTATCTGTTTTTCTTCATTCTGTCTTCATGTAGGAATTTGGAGTCTGATTTTGAATGTTAGTTATGTTTAATACAGTCTTGGGGGGGGGGGTTAATTTTTCCTAGAACATGTCTTAGTGCTCACTCTTAAAATGATCAGTTTGAGTGAGCATTTGAGTGAGCTCTAATACATTTGCTAGGAAAGTTGCCCCCCTAAAAGATATATTGGATCTAACTGTCAAAGAAAAGCTGGTGTCCAACTTTTACATGAAGAGAGAATTAACAAATGTGTAGCCTTAAAGGACCAGTAACATCAAATTTTTTTTTTCAAAAATTCGTTAGTACATAACGAAAAAATAACACCAACACAAATTAAAATTTAAAATAGCAAAGCCTTTATTAAGAAATAACTTACAGAAACTCCACTTCCTGTCCTCTTCAGAAACGGCGAAAAGGCGACCATCCTTCCTGCAGCGCTCAATTTGTCCTCCCTGGCTAGCTCCAATATTCTACTGACAGCGTGTGAAGTGAGGTGAAGAGAGTTGAAGCTGCGGATCAAGACCCTGCGGGACCGACACATGAAGACCGACACATGAAGACCCTGCCTCCCCTGTGTCCCGATCCACTGCCAGCAGAGAAGTCACCCGGGTCCCCGCCGGCTCTTTCTCTGGCACCGACGCCTGGTGGTTATGAAGTTGGAACTGGGGGCTGCTATTAGCGCTCCTCTTTATTCTCCTGTGTCTGCCGGAAGCTTCCTCCTCACCCGCACCAGCACGTGCCCCGGGGAGCCCAAGTTCCCGCACACAGTCTGCTGGACACTGGAGGAATTAGACAGTCTACACCCAGTCCCCCCAGTAGAGTAGAAAGTCCTATGCAGTAGCTCGGGGGGGGGGCGTGTACTCTGCTCTGTACTCAATGTGCACATCGGGAGACTCTTGTAGGGCCCCGAGCTCTCCCCCGGCTCTCGGGTGGCAGCCCGGCACATAGACTTGCAGGAGAATGGTTATAACGGTCCTTGCGGGAGATGACACAGAGGGATGCGGGAAGCGGGACATGCGAGCAGTTTGGATAGCTGTGTTTCTCTTTACCGATCCGCAGGGCCTGCCATTCACAAACACGCTGCTCAGCTGTTCACTTGTCCGTAGGCAGGCTCTGCAGAGAAACACGGCTCCCTTTACTGCTCCATACAGTGAGCTCCCCAGCAGCCTTGTCTGTCTCCAGGCTCCCTCCCTGATGTCACTGTGTCTTCCTCGCAGCCCCGTCTCACGCAGTTGCAGTGTCATTTTACACAGAAAGGATAACGAATACAACACAGAAGTTCCCGCATCCCTCTGTGTCATCTCCCGCAAGGACCGTTATATCCATTCTCCTGCAAGTCTATGTGCCGCTGCCACCTGAGAGCCGGGGGAGAGCTCGGGGCCCTACAAGAGTCTCCCGATGTGCACATTGAGTACAGAGCAGAGTACACGCCCCCCCCGAGCTACTGCATAGGACTTTCTACTCTACTGGGGGGACTGGGTGTAGACTGTCTAATTCCTCCAGTGTCCAGCAGACTGTGTGCGGGAACTTGGGGGCAGCTTTGCCCATAATGAGTAGGGGCTCCCCGGGGCACGTGCTGGTGCGGGTGAGGAGGAAGCTTCCGGCAGACACAGGAGAATAAAGAGGAGCGCTAATAGCAGCCCCCAGTTCCAACTTCATAACCACCAGGCATCGGTGCCAGAGAAAGAGCCGGCGGGGACCCGGGTGACTTCTCTGCTGGCAGTGGATCGGGACACAGGGGAGGCAGGGTCTTCATGTGTCGGTCTTCATGTGTCGGTCCCTCAGGGTCTTGATCCGCAGCTTCAACTCTCTTCACCTCACTTCACACGCTGTCAGTAGAATATTGGAGCTAGCCAGGGAGGACAAATCGAGCGCTGCAGGAAGGCAGCCGTTTCTGAAGAGGACAGGAAGTGGAGTTTCTGTAAGTTATTTCTTAATAAAGGCTTTGGTATTTTAAATTTTAATTTGTGTTGGTGTTATTTTTTCGTTATGTACTAACGAATTTTTGAAAAAAAAAATTTGATGTTACTGGTCCTTTAAGGCTCCTATACACGGGCCAATAAAAGCTGCAGACAGTCAGCAGCTTATTGTCCAGTGTTTGGGGACCTCCGACGGGCTTCCCCGATTGATATCTGGCCGCATCCATACCTCCCAACTGTCACGTTTTTAGAGGGACAGTCACTCTTTTGACAGCTCAACCCACAGTCCCTCATTTGTACTGGAAAGTCATTTGCACTGAACAGCCAGAAAAAGAAACAAAGTTTCGAACTTAATTGGCTTTTTACCCGAGAGCCCAGAACAGTCAGAGCAGCAGACTAGATACTTTGTAACAATTTCGAGATAAACAAATAAGTAATTGTAAAAATATAAGATAACAGCTCCCTTGGGAAAAGTTAGGCTCACAGCTTAAAGGGCAATTAACCTTCATTTGCAAAACTGTAATAACTTTTAAAAAAAAACACAGAAATATGTTCAAACTTTCATAACCTGCCAAATTTTGTAAAATGAGCATTGTAATTAGGGGGTGTGACCACAAAATGGGCGTGGTTAATACAATTTGCCACTCTACGTGTACCAACTTTTTTGTCCCTCTTTTTATTTTCAAAATTTTAGAAGGTATGCACATCTGTTCGTTGATGCGGTCCTGTGATCCGACCCCCGTATGGCTTCCATTTTCAAACAGGCCATTATTGTATTAGAGAAGGTACAGAGAAGGGCAACTAAGCTGGTAAAAGGTATGGAAAATCTTAGCTATGAAGAAAGACTGCCCAAATCAGGGATGTTCACGCTGGTGAGGAGGCGTTTAAGGGGTGATATGATTACTATGTATAAATATATAAGGGGATCATATAATAATCTCTCTAATGCTTTATTTATCAGAAGGTCTTTCCAGCTGACACAAGGTCACCCATTCAGATTAGAAGAAAGGAGGTTCCACCTAAATATTCGGAAGTGTTTTTTTTACAGTGAGAGCTGTGAAGATGTGGAATTCTCTCCTTGAGGTACAGGCTGATACATTAAATAGCTTTAAGAAGGAGTTGTATTTAGCAAGTGAGGGAATACAGGGTTATGGAAGATAGCTCATAGTACAAGTTGATCCAGGGACTAGTCCGATTGCCATTTTGGAGTCAGGAAAGAATTTTTCCCCCTCTAAGGCTTCAGATGGTATTTTTTTGCCTTCCTCTAGATCAACTGGCAGTTAGGCAGGTTATAAAAAAAAAGTCAGAAGGTTGATCTTGATGGACGTTTGTCTTTTTTCAACCTAACTTACTATGTTGCATGTTACATTCTGATCCAATTGTTGGGCCCAAGGGCCCACAATTGAATCAGACACCTCCCTGTGTATGGCCATCTTTACAGAGCATTTGTTTTTCAGATGGGTCATTGACCCCTATTTGAAAGCTGAAAATAGACAAAAGAAAAAGGCAATAAAGAAAATATAGAAAATAAACAATGAAGACCAATTGGAAAGTTGCTTAGCAACTAAAAATTAACTTGAAAGTGAACCACCCATTTAAGGCGAGTCATTACCTTTTCTGTCCACACTCCAATAAACATATTACATGCCCTTGATGGCATCAACTGTCATTTTTCATTTAAAATTCCAGTCCGGCTGTCCACAGATGCAGTCCTTGCTAAAGACTTGTAAGCCAGGCAAAACTACAATAAAATTTAAATGTTCTGCAGATCCAAGCTACATAAATCTTACTCAGTACAGGTATGGGATCCGTTACCTGGAAACCTGTTATTCAGAAAGCGCAGAAATATAGGAACACCATCCCCCATAGACTCCATGTTTTTAAAAAATAATTTCCTTTCTCCCTGTAATAATAAAACAGTACCATGTACTTAATCCCAACTAAGATACCATAAATCTTTATTGGGGGCATAACAACCCTATTAAGTTTAATTAATATTTAAATGATTTTAGTACACTTGAGGTAAGGAGATCCAAATTGCAAAAAAAAAAAAAATGAAAACCCCAGGTCCCGAGCATTCTGGATAACCGGTCCCAAATCTGCAATGTGAATAAATTACCAAAGCAATGCAGTAAGGACTTATTTAAGGGGCAGGTTCCAAATTAAGGGCCAATGCCCAAACTTTGTACGTTTTTGCCCTTCTTTTTGTGCCTGTATGGTATCTGCCCAAATAAACTAAGCTCTGTGAGGCAGAGACTTTCTTCCTACTATGTCTCTTACTATTTGCATTTAATAGCTATAGACTTATACTTATCTATTTATTCGTTATTATGATGTTTACCTACCCTGTGTGAACTTTTCTATCTTCTAACATTGAACAATGCTGCATATATTGGTAGCTCTATAATCTTCTATAATATCATTCAAATTAATTCTAGTCCCTAAAAAAGCTGCTGCCGGCGGCAAGTGTGATGCACTGAGATGGAATATCTCCTACCTCCAGTGCCCCTGCCTACAAAAAGTCCAACTATCTGATATGAAATAAAGCATCAAGAATGCTGATGATGTTATTCAAGACTCAAGTGCTAACTGATTTATATGCCCTTTCTCCCAGCTGTCCCCTGTCTTCCATATTGTGTGCTCAAATATATATCGACATATATTAACTCACATAAGGCTACTTACAGAGTATATCAGAAATAAAATTATGGAATTTACTGTATTCCTCAATGCCTAATCACAAGGTGAGCATGAACAAGGTCAGGCTGAAGTATAGCCTCCCTCCTAAAAATGTGACAGCTAGTACAAAAAGCCATCTCATGTATGAACCATTTTATAAAAAGAATACAATACATCATAGTGAAGGCCATCTCTAGATTTGCCACCAGGATTGTTTCTGAAGGCCACTTTAATTGTTTTTTTTTTTTTTTACTGTCAAATGATTTACCAGCAACAAGTTAAAAAGCTTTTAAATATGTTAACATTGACTACAGATGGAGCAAAGTTTATTCACACATCCCACCCAAGAACATTATCACATATTTTCCAGTGAAATGCATGCATTTTCATCTAGTGCCACATACTGCCAAAACAAAGTTTGCTTCATTTGTCATATATGGTTTGGTTGATATTTCTAGGGATGCACCGAATCCTGGATTCAGTTTGGGATTCACCTAAATCTGAGCCTTTTTATTAGCAGGATTTGGACTTGAATTCAAGAGTCTAGCCAAACTGAATTCAAACCCTACATACCATTAAATGTTTAAATGCACAGGCAGGGTTGGTTGACATATCTAGGGATACAAAGGATCCCGGATATTTTAGCAGAATTTGGGCAATTCAACAGCCTGCTGGAACTGAATCTGAACCCTACATAACAGTAAAAATGTGTCAATTTGTGCACATACTGGCTCTTTCTGGCTGTGAATTCCTAAATATTTTAAATCAATACATACCAGTATTTGCTTTAATTTGGTTTATCGTGGTTAATATGTTTCTGTGGATTCATTTAATGCATTAAATCAAACATGTTGTTTTTCTATTTTAGCTGTGACTTCCTGATCACATTTTATAGAAGTGACTTTATTACATTCTATGCAAAATGTTCTCCATAAACCCAACTGACTATAGTCCTGAAGCAGCACACATTAACATTCATAGGCAAAGGAGCATGCTGGAGAAGTAAAATGTTCAGTATTGTATGGCTTTTATTTGGATGCTGGCTTACAGTATTTACACTGATCCTTTCATTCTGCCAATTATGTGGGTGTACAAGTCAATCACTGTAACATATACAGGTATGGGACCTGTTATACAGAATGCTTGGGACCTCTGTTTATCTGGGTAACATGTCTTTTCTTAATTTGGATCTTCATACATTAAGTCTACTAGAAAATCATATAACATTAAATAACCCCAATAGGCTGGTTTTGCTTCTAATAAGGATTAATTGTATCTTAGTTTGGATCAAGTACAAGGTACTGTTCTATTATTACAGAGAAAAATGCAAACATTTTCTATTATTTGGATAAAATGGAGTCTACGGGAGATTGCCTTTTACGTAATTTTGAGCTTTCTGGATAATGAGTTTCCGGATGAGATCCCATCCCTTTATTCACGTCATTTCTATAAACCTTTACCTTCAGATTTTTAGCAAGGAACATGCCATGCCACACATAAAGGGGATGGTGACATTATGCTATTACCTGACTTCTGCATTGGATAACAAGTTTGGTTATATAAGCAGCTGAACTGCAGTTATGAGTAAAATCAAAAGAAAACAAAAAAGAATGACCCATACATTTGCACCCCCCACTGTATAAGTCAGAGGCTCCCACCATATGAACGTGGTTAAAACTTAGGGGCATGTTTACTAACATTGGAGATAAATATCTGGAGAGATTTCTGGAGATGTTGCCCATGGCAACCAATCAGCAATTAGATTTAAACAGCCACAGCCAAGTTAGAAAACAAAAGCAAAGATCTGATTGGTTGCTATGGGCAACATCTCCAGAAATCTCTCCAGATATTTATCTCCAATGTTAGTAAACATGCCCCTTAACCTTTAATCATAAATAGTTAAAAGTATGCCTAGAAATGAGCAAAGTTAAAATAATAATTAGGAGAGAAAGCTAAACCGACTCAAGGTCAGTAGCTCATGGACGGATTGTAGACGATTGAATTCTAAATGAATGACTTAACCTCAGTCAGTAAATCCCCATACTGTAAAAAGCGCTCGACGGCACTCCCTACTCTTCCGGCATCTTCCCCAAGATGGCGACACCCAGGGGAGTCACGTGGGTCATCGGATGCCAGCGCACCATTCCAGCGCAGTGTAATTACTCCATTGTCAAAACGTGCTGCGTCGGCGCACAACGTCAGCGTGTGACGTCATCATGCAAGTTTTGCCGCGAAAAAAAGAACGCATAAAAGGACGCTAGAGGCCTAAATCTTTGCCCGATTATAGGTTCTTCTTCTTAGAGTTCCTGGGTCTGCTTATTGTTGAATTCCTGATCCTTGACCCAAGCCTGAATCCTGATCACAAAATCTTGCCGCCTGAACCGACCTTTGCCTGAACTGATGATTCTTCTGCCTAATCCTTCTGTACCGCGAACCATATTCCTCCTATACCGCTTCCTCCTTGGTCCACACTGCAAACTGCGCCTTCGGCCTTGACGCATACTCATTTAACCAGTGTTTGGTTGGCGATACGGTTATGGGGAGAGCAGATATTGCAGGAGTAGTACCCCAATACTAATGCATGTTTTAAGTGCTGAAATCGGAGCAAAAAAAATTGTAGGAATCGCCCTGCCTGGTAGATCTAAGAAGCCATATGTAAACTAGCTCCTACCACTATGTGAAATAGCTTGCAGTTCTCCCTTGATAGGCACAATCACTTTAAATGCTGTTACTGGAAGGTTGCTATGTCCTGCCTATGGTTCCTTCCGCCCAATTTTACCCATTTGGCACCAGATCCACCCCCATCCACCCTTCCACCACAGCAATTAACCAAATTTATTTTTCCATCACCCTGCCTAACAAATTTAAAAAAATATAAAGGGTCAACTATGTAACCTCTTTAAAGGAACAGTTCAGTGTAAAAATGAAAACTAGGTAAATAGATAAGCTGTGCAAAATAAAAAAAAAATTTCTAATATAGTTAGCCAAAAATGTATCTATAAAGGCTGGAGTGACTGGATGTCTAACATAACAGAACACAGTGACTTTAAGGGGGGCCACATGGGACATAACTGTTCAGTGAGTTTGCAATTGATCCTCAGCATTCAGCTCAGATTCAAAAGCAACAGTTATGACCCATGTGCAGGGTTACTGATTGGTTACTGATCTGTGGAAACCAAGAGAGCTGACATTTTTGGCTAACTAACTATATTAGAAACATTTTTTATTTTGCACAGCCTATCTATTTACCCAGTTTTTATTTTGACACTGAAAATTCCTTTAAGAGAGCCCAGACAGCAAATAAGCAAGGTGCTATGCATCTGGACAACCTGTAATAACAACAGCCCGTGTACTGATTAATGAATTCAAATGTCTTTAAGTGATCCAAGAGAGGCCAATAGAGCCACTGAAGCTTCAGGAAAGTTACTGCTGTTAATGCCACAGTGCAAAGTGTACCCCACTGTATGCTTTATAGTACAGTAAAAAGACCATAAGGGCAGATGTTAGAATGTTATCAGAGAATAGCACAAGTAATAAAAGACAAAAATTATGTCCAGCGAGGAGGCGGGTGAGATTTCAGTCAAACAATGTAATAAGTAGTAAGAAAACTTACAATAAAAATCTTTTCAACAGTTCCCAGGGCATTCGTTTTCTACAGCACCGAGTTATTAAAGTGTCTAAATAAATGATCCACTTGATTACTAGGGCTCCAAAAATATGTCGGAATTAAAGGTTTTCTTTCCGTCTCGAGATTTTTCTCCATGCTTGATAAATCGAGCCCTAAGTGTATAAACTAATAGAACTGAGAAAAGACAGGGAATAGGTCCCAGTCCTCACGTAATGTGCGATGGAAGATCTAAGAGGGAATGCAAATAGAATTTTAGTAGAGCAAGGGGAACATAAAAGTGTATGAGTATACACCACAATATCGCAAGACTCCGAAATGTTGAGTAATATTAGACAACCTAGGTTTTAAGTAGCACACACAGTATTAGTCATTAGTTGCTTTGGTTAGAGAGCAGCAATCACAATTATTACACTGGGAACACAAGATATTGATATTTGTCTCTTGGAAAGCTCAACTTCTGAAACACTGCACTGCTTTATGTGATGTAATATCCACCACTAACCATACATAAATACAATCACAGCCATTAAAATGCTAGCCAGTATTTAATTTATAGCTTCAGAGACTAGTTAGGAGAAAGAATAACACTGAGTAAATGATAGATACATAGATATTTCTCTGATAAAATAGTTAAGTGCTTGGTCTGTGTAAGACTTGTATCTATGTAAGTCACTGGGGCAAATTCACTAAGATGCGAAGTTGCGCACTTCGCCAGGCGTAGTTTCGCCAGCGCTCCGCAAATTCACTAAAATCCGAAGTTGCGCACAGGGGTAGCGTAAGGTTGCAAAGTTGCGCTAGCGTTGATTCGCTATGTAAAGCGAAGTTACGCTAGCGAAGGCTAATTTGCATACGGCGCGAAATTCAAATTTCAATGGAGGAACACGTATTAGCACTACAAATGCCTAGAAAACCTTCAAATCAGCAAATAAAAATTTTATTTTGCCCTACACATGTGCCCACTGTCTAGGTAAGTTGCCATGAGTCAGGAAATGTAGGGGGGAAGGAGGGGAGCCCCAAAAATATTTTCGATCCTTTTCAGCCTATCACCCATCATGTAGAAAACACGCCAGCGTTTTTTGGGACTTAGAAAAAAATTTGACTTTTTTTTAAACAATCCCTATCTACTCTATTGCGCTTTGCCAGGTCTGAGGTGGCGAAGGAAGTCTAGCGTAAAAGGTAGCGTTCAGTACACTGCGCAAGTTAGTGAATTTACGAAGTTACGTCGCTAGCGAAAATTCGTCTGGCGTAAGGGTGCGAAGTAACACTAGCGAAACTACGCCAGCGTTCGTTAGTGAATTTGCGCAGTAACGAAAAATGCCAAACGCTAGCGAATTAATGCTAGCGTTCAGCGCTTCGGCGCTTAGTGAATTTGCGCCACTGAGTTTTTCAAATGACTTGAAAAAATATTTATGTTTGTTTTGAAGCTTCTTGTGTACATTTAGGGGTTTATTTACTAGGATCAGGTTTTATCTAATTTTGTTAATAAAAAAAAAAAAAGCTTCACCAAACTCCCATCCACAATTTTGCTTTATTTATCATTAACATAACTTGAAAAAATCACATCAGGAAAAAATATGGTTATTCCCGGAAAACCCCAATTTTTCCAGATTATTGAGCTAAACCCAGTATCCTATCTTCAATTTGGGATAGGGACATCTGCTATTGACTTATACATGGCCTCAACAGGTTTGAGATAACAGATTTCAGATTTGGGCTTTGCAGCATCAGGGTATAATAAATCTAGAAAAATGTTAGTTTTTTTTTTCACAAAAAAAATTGAGTTTTTCCCCAAAAAGCCCAACCAGAAAAAAAAGTTTTCGTTTTAGAAAAAAATGAATACAATAAATTTATATTTAAAACGAAATATACATTAAAGGAGTGGTTCACCCTTAAGTTATAGACAACCGTAGAATGTTATAGGATGGCTAATTCTAAGCCATTTTTAACTGGCCTTCATTTTTACTTTTCATAGTTTTTGAATTATTTGCCTTCTTCTATTTCCAGCTTGCAAACAAATGCTCTGTAAGACGACACATTTACTGTTATTGCTACTTTTTATTACTCATCTTTCTATTCAGGACCTCTCCTCTTAATATTTCAGTCTCTTATTCAAATCAATGCTTGGTTGCTAAGGTCCTTTGGACCCTAGCAACCAGATTGCTAGAATTGCAAACTGGAGAGCTGCTGAATAAAAAGCTAAATAACTCAAAACCACAAATAATAAAAAATGAAAACCAATAGCAAATTGTATCAGAATATCACTCTCAAAGTTATACTCAGGGGCAGATTTACTAAGCCTCGGGTGAATATTCGAATTTCAAAAAGTTTGAATTTCAAAGTAAATTTTTGGATACTTCAACCATCGAATAGGTTACTTCAACCATCGAATTGGACTTTGACTCGAACGATTCGAATAAAAATTTGTTCGACTATTCGATAGTCGAAGTACTACTGTTTTCGAATCCAATACTTTGCCAAGTTAAACCTACCGAATTGCATTATAAGCCTATGGGGACCTTCTACAAGCATTTTCTAAGTTTTAAGCATCGAATAAAAATCCTTCGATCGATCTATGAAAATCGTTCGATTCAGCGATTTAATCGTTCGATCGAACCATTTTTATTCGATTGATCGAATGCTTATTTTAGCGCAAAATTCGATTCGATGGTCGAATTCGAGGGTTTTAACACCTCGAAATTCGACCCTTGATAAATACCCCCATCAATGTTAATTTAAAGGTGAATGACCCATTTAAATATTGCTCTTATATAAAAAAAAAAACCTAAAGACTGACATCCATGTCGGCAGAGGGGTCCAGGGGGATCAAGGATGCTAGCAGTGAGTACCTTTTTTGGTAACCAGTGGGGCGCTACCACATAAGGCACATTTTTCAATTCAAACCAAAATTTTGTGACCAGGCACGCGAATAAAGGGCATCTTCCACCAGGCAGAAGATAACGGTCAAACTATTTATTATGTAACATATATAGCCTTATGCATTTTGTGTTACAAACACTTAGGGCATAAGCTCTTACAGGGCAGATTTGAATGTTGGTTATCATGTTGTTCTACAGTATTGCAAATATTACTGTTACATACATTACGGGGGTTATTTACTGAAACTCAAATTTATCTGGTCGGGTGCAAAAAGTTGTTTTGTTGAAAAAAAAAAACGATTTTTTTTTCTCGAGATTTATTATACCCCGATGCTGCAAAAAGCCAGAATAGGAAAATCTGCCACAATAGACCAGTCAAGGGCTTGTATAAATCAATGGGAGAGGTAACATTCTTAATTTGAAGTTTTCATGATCTGCGCTGGGTTTAGCTCAAAAATCTGACTTTTTTGGGGGGGGAAATCAAGCGAGGGAAAAAAAAGCAGGGAAAAAGTTAGAAAAAATCAAGCGATTCAAGTTTTCCCTAGATTTTAGCAAATTTTTCCTCTATTAATTACGGTTGTTTTATTAATAAATAAGGTCAAATTGAGCATGGGAGTTTGGTTGATATAAATTCAGATTTTAGTAAATAACCCCCTTCATGTCCTCCACAAAAATATGTAACCCTAACGTCTACAATGCAAAGTGATGATGGACTCAACATTTTAATATATAATGCTAAAAATTACATATAAAAAAAAATGATATATAAAAATGATATAGTATATCTTAAAGGCCTTACCAGAATGCCAAGTGAGCCTCACAAAACCAATTTGATAAACGTTTGACAAAATAAACTGGATGCAGCTATAAAAAAAAGGCAGGAGTCATTTACAGCAAAGAACATTGGGAATAGTGAAAAACACTTTGTATTCCTCCTTTGCTATATTGATAAAGGTCTCTGAGCCATGAATACAGGGCTGCTTGCATTTAACACTGCTGTATTCATGAGGGGCATGTGGGGGGGGTACATAGACAACCCCGCTTCAAGTGGTAACGACTGTATTGGCAAAAAAAAATTTAACGCCCATAGACTAATGGGCATCGGCGACATTTCACCGGCGGCAAATTTTTGACGAAAGAAAACGGGTCATATTCGCCCATCTGTAGCTCTTGCACTTGTGCTAAATGCAGTCAAAACACAGATCTTAATATTCATAATAATCCCTCTACATTGCAGTATGTCTATCCCTATGCACATAGATGCCTGAGGATAGACATAGGGATTCATGAAATTTTCCAAGCACTTTAAACTGTATCCCATTTATTAATATTCTCCTTACTGTCAGCAAAAATTCTCCTTCCAGGCCACAGAAGTATTTAAGAATTTCCCCTTTTACCAAGGTGACTTTTTTTTTTGCCAAAAATATTTTACTAAGAAGTAATTTGCATTGTCTCCCTAGGGCTTTTAACTTGCAAAGCAGCTCCGATTTTTTTCTTTGTAGGCTGTGTATCACCTTATTGGGATTTTGCCTTACCTCCTCAAGAATTATGGCATGGGATGAGGGACAGCAAAATTAAATTATGAGGCTGGATAGTCTTATTAAAGCTCTTATGAGTAAAAGCACTTTCCAATTAAATGTGGAAAGTGTCACTATTCGTTTAAATTTAACGCACTGATCTTCTACTGGAACTTTCCAAATTGGTAGCAATTATATTCCGCATTATGAATGCTGGGGACCTAGGGTTTTCCGGATAAGGGATATTTCCATAATTTGTATATCTATATCTTAATAGGGATGGGCGAATTTGACCCGTTTCATTTCGGCAAAAATTCACCGCTGGCGAAATGTCGCAGACTCCCATTAAAGTCTATGGGCGTCAAAAAAATGTTGTTGCGCGGCAAAATTTTTTGACGTCTACAAGTCTATGGCCATCCTTTTTCCGGCAAAACGAGACGAAAAAATTTGCCCATCCCTATACCTTAAGTCTACTTAAAAAATCATTTAAACATTAAAGGGCAAGTCAAAATTAAAATTTGTCTAATAAAAGAAAACATAATTCTAAGCATACATTTATTAAACATTTGCAGTGCTTTTACAGGTATTTGTAAAAACAATTACTATTGAAAGCAGCATTTGCTTAACTCCTGCTTGTTACTTTCGAAACAATGTTGCAAAAGTCTTTGTTCCCCAGCAGCAAAGAGAGGTCTGTTAATAAGCTGCCTTGTCTTAAGGTGGCCATACACAGGCCTATAAAAGCTGCCGACAGACCGAGTCTGGCTTCCCCAATCGAGATCTGGCCGAAAGTCGGCCAGATCTTGATCGGATGGGACTAAAAATCCCGTCGGATCGCGGCCGTATCTGTTTGTTGATGCGATCCCGCGATCCGACCGCCCGTTCCCATTTGTTAGGATCCGATCGTTGGGCCCTAGGGCCCACAATCGGATCAGCTCAATATTGCCCACCTCAAGGTGGGCATATCGGAGAGAGATCCGCTCATTTGGCGACATCGCCAAACGAGCGGATCTCTCAGTGTATGGCCACCTTTACATTGTATCAACACTCACCAGGGCAGAGAATAGAAAGGAACAAACACTGCTTTAAATAGCAATACATATACAGATATGTTCTGGACCAATGACTTTCCGGATAATGGATCTTTCCATAATTTGGATCTTCATACATTAGGTCTACTAGAAACTCATGTAAACATTAAATAAACCCAAAAAGTTGGTTTTGCCTCCAATAAGCATTAATTATAACTTAGTTTGGATCAAGTGCAAGGTGCTGTTTTATTATTAAAGAGAAAATGCTTTATTAAAAGGAAATGCTTTATTAAAATTTGGATTATTTGGGTAAAATGGAGTCTGTGGGAAATGGCCTTTCCATAATTAGGAGCTTTCTGGATGACAGCTTTCCAGATAACGGATCCTATCCTTGTCCAAATAACTTGGAAACCATACAAAATTTGCAATGAATGTATATTGCAAAGTTGCTTAGAACTTAGTTGGGATAATGTACATAAAGGTATTGTTTTATTATTAGAGAGAAAAGGCAAAATATTTTTTTAAAATTTTGTTTATTTGGATAAAATGGAGTCTATGGGAGACGGCAATTCCGTAATTTGCAACTTTCTGGTTAATGTGTTTCTGGATAATGGATCCCATACTGGTATATCTATAGAAATAAGTCAAATCAACTGGACTTTGTGTATTTTCTTTTTCCTTAAAAGTATTTACTATAGAAAATACAGCAAGTCCAGTTGATTTGACTTGTTACTATAGATATACCATGACCTGGATGAATGAGAACCTTCACAGACATCCCATACCGGTATTACAAAACTATACTAACATTGAAAATGGTTAAAGCTGAACTGCTTGTACTTCTTCTATGAGCGGCAACTATTGTAGTTGATTGTAAAAACAAAGAACGAGCAGTTGTAAATGGGCCCCATAGTTTAGGAATCTGTGTGATAAGCAACCTCATACTGTAGAATACTGTGGATTTTTAAAAATAAATAAAAAACAAAAACCTACAAACACACAATGAAGTTTGTAGTTTTCAGTATCTATAAACTATTTCAATTAAACGGGTCGATGGATAATGCTGAGATACGATGGAAATGCAGTTATGCTTAATAATGTTTGCTTCAAAATTAGAAACAGTCACGCAGGTTATCGAAATACTTTATACACGGAAGATTAAAATCTCCATCTTCTTGAGCAACAGGAAAAACACAGTTGTTATTACAAAATAATTTTATTAAAACCTAAAACGGATAACAATCCATCACATAAGAATGGCAAATATTGCAGGAAATTTCAAGTTAATTTGAAAACATTAAATTTCCTGAAACGACCAATTTAGCTCAGCACTTAAGTCATAAAAATAAGCAGTTTAGTTAATAGATAGAACGGATATACAACTATTACAATACCTAGCTGACATGCAAACCAGACTGCAGGGAAACAAGCCATACGCACACAAAGCACGGAAAAGCAGATAAAATCACATCACGCAATAATCAACCAAGACTTATAAACAATTTTATTTCTCTGAATATCATAGAGAAACTTAAAATACAAACTGGTCCCATTCTTTCAGATATAGGATCTCAAGACTTTGCTGATGATTATAGTATGGCAAAGACAAGTACTATATCTAGAATAATTCTCAGCCTTGTGTTTCTACCTCAGTAGTTTCAATAGTGAACCCAGAAGGCCAAAACACTTGTATATGAGCATTTGGGTGTGCAGTATCTGTTCTAATATAGAAGTATGACCTTTCTTTTATGTTAGAACCCTGACTATACAGGGGTTATTTATCAAAGTCCGAATTTATCTTAATAAACTCCGATCAAATCTGATCCGATCAAAATCAAAAATCCAAATCTGCTCGGGTTTTTTGTGCTTATTTATTATCGCATTTACCCGAAAATTTCCTTTACGTGAAAAAACAAATCTTATTTTCACAATGTTTCCGGATTTTTTTTACCCGAAAACTCTTAACACTTCGGCCTATTGCACGAAACCCAGCACACATCAAAAAATTATTGGGACTTCTCACATTGACTTATATGCAACCTCGACAGGTCTGAGATGTCCGATATTTTGATTCTGACTTTTCCATCCTCGGGGTTTAATAAATTTCGAAAAAGTCCAATTTTATTTTTGTGATTTTTGCATTCGTATTTAGTAAATAACCCCCTACATGTACTTAATTGATAAGGGCATACCCATAAGTATATATTCCTTTAAATATACAGGAAAATGTAACAAAGTTTTTGTTGAACCTTCCGATAGTTTAAATTTTGTCTCAACTAATTTCCTATAATGTATAATTGGAGTCTGGTGGTTGTGGTACTTTCTTTCGGTGGTTGTGCCATATATGTGCCCAAAGAGCCTGAAAGCTCCAAAAATTAACAAAAGCACACATCACTTCATCATCAAGAATAACTTTTTTCCACAGAGCTTAAATGTTGCCATGGTTTTGTATCACCCGTTCTTATGGTCTCCTAATTGACTTCATATTTATCAAATAATTAACATTTTTAAAAATTATTTCCTATTTCTCTGTAATAATAAAACAGTACCTTATACCAACTAAGATATAATCCATCCTTATTGGAGGAAAACAATCCCAAATGTTGTTTAAACTATTTTTAGTAGACTTAAGGCATGGAGGTCCAAATTATGGAAAGATCCCTTATCCAGAAACCCCAAGCTCCCAAGCATTCTGGATAGCAGGTCCCATACTTGTATAAATAAATACTGTTTTTAAACACAATACAGTTTTCTAAGGGTGACAGTATTTCTGCATTCAATAGTTGGCGAGTACTAGTGAAACTGTTGCTACTGTTATACAGCTGCAAGTCTTTGCATAATATAACCATTTCATGAGACAGAAAATCTAATTCACCCTATAATCCAGGCAATTATGTAGTAACTCAATAGTGAATGAAATAATTTAATTGCTGCAGAAATGCCTGTACTTAGTTCTGCATCACGCTGGCATAAGGGAGAGAGATGCTGTGATTTCAAGAGTATCAAGCTAAGTGACGGCACAGCACATAGGAGCACAAGGGCATATACAGTTATGGTATTTATTGCCCAGAAAACTCTGAAATATAGAAATGCCATTTTCTGTACAATTCTTATTTTTTTAACAATTTACCTTTTTCTGTATTAAAAGAGTTCCTAATAACTCAATACATGTTAAATAATCAAGCATAAGTCCATGCTGGAAGTAAACCATATTGGATTGTTTTAGTAGACTTCAGGCATGGTGATGTAAGTTATGGAAAAACCCCATATTCAGAATACTCCAGATTCCAAGCACTCCATAAATCTGATTATTTTATAACAAAATAGTGACTGCTATACTGTAGACCTAAGGAATAAAGGGGGATGGATACATATAGTCATTATTATACAGTAAGCACTAACCGAGATTTCCTTTTTATGCACCCTAGAGCACTCTTACACCAACCCAACCCTCCCAACCATGAAGTGACCCATGGCACTAAACCCTGCTCCATAATTGTCTCTCTGATTAGATCCATTTTGATAGTTTGCACTGAACTAGAGTAGCGCCTCCTCTTTCTGTCTCATCTGTCTGCCTTGCCAGTATCCAGTGTTATTGAATGACAAGCAATTAAAAATGAGAACATATCATTCCCATAATCATATTACCAGGGGTATATAGCCTATACCATAAGTATGACAGCTGGCATTTGCTCCATGTTCTTGCAGATACATTTTTTTGGAGACTTTCTTGCAATATTCAGGCATCACAAGCAAGTCCATTTCAGACATTTAATACATTTTGCTTTACTCGAGAGACTGAATTCAGTTTTGTTGTCATTTGATGGAAAATAAAAAATGCATCATGTGGCAGATGCAGATAAGAACAACTCCAAATCGTACTGCATTCAAAATCAATCCTCATTCCAGTGGGTACAGAAGGATCAATCAACTTATATATAGGGGCAAATTCACTAACCGCCGATAATTCGCCAGTGCTGGCTTCGCGCACATCACAACACTTCGCCAGGCGTAAATTCTCCTGGACAATGCTAATTCAAAAAGATCCAAAGTTGCGCACAGGGTACCGAACGCTTGTGAAATTATGCCAGCGAAATTACGCTCAGCAGTTAGAAGTTATGCTGGCGTTGGCTAATTAGCAATCGGCATGCAGTTAAAGTACAATGGCCGTATATGCTGCAGCAAATACATTACACTACACAAGGCCAGGGAACCTTAATAAAATTGTATAAAGTTTTTATAATGCCCTACACATGTGCCCACAGTATAGTTTAGGTGCCATATGTTGGCAAATGTAAGGGGGAAGGAGGGTACCCCAAAAAAATGTTCGATCTTTTTCAGTCTATCACCCTTTAAATAGGAAAATACGCCAGCGTTTTCAACTTTCAACTTTTTTTTGAGGAACTCCTATCTACTGTATTGCACTTCGCCTGGTCTGAGGTTGCGAAGGCAAGTCTGGTGATAGAGGTAACGGTCAGTAAAATCAAACACTTGGGGGCCGATTCACCAAGGGTCGAACATCGAGGGTTAATTAACCCTCGATATTCGACTGGGAATTAAAATCCTTCGACTATCGAATATCGAAGTCGAAGGATTTAGCGCAGATAGTTCGATCGAAGGATAATTCCTTCGATCGAACGATTAAATCCTTCGAATCGAACGATTCGAAGGATTTAAATCCAACGATCGAAGGAATATCCTTCGATCAAAAAAAGTTAACCAAGCCTATGGGGACTTTCCCCATAGGCTAACATTGACTTCGGTAGCTTTTAGATGGCGAACTAGGGGGTCAAAGTTTTTTTAAAGAGACAGTACTTCGACTATCGAATGGTCGAATAGTTGAACGATTTTTACTTCAAATCCTTCGATAGTCGTAGTTGAAGTAGCCCATTCGATGGTCGAAGTAGCCCAAAAAAAACTTCGAAATTCGAAGTTTTTTAACTTCGAATCCTTCACTCGAAGTTAGTGAATCGACCCCTTAGTGAATTAGTAATGCTCCTTCGCCACAAAATTCGCCTGGCATTAGAGTGCGAAGTTGTGCCAGAGTCTATCTCTTTGGCGAAATTACGCCAGCGAATTTCTGCCAGCTACCGTTAGTAAATCAGCAAAGTGCCGAAATGACGTCACGCTGGCGAATTTTCGCCAGCGTTAGCCACTTCGCCCTTTAGTAAATTTCACCCATATGCACAGACAAATCCTGACCACTGTGTTTTGAAGCATAAGACATTATAACACTTTCACTCAATATGTCACATACTGAAGCCTGCAGACTGCTTTAAATTGGCCTTTCCATTACTGCCTTAATCTGTCCTGAAAACTGCTGCCACACTCACTCTGCTCAGGCGTTCTTGTCACCCTGCCAGTTTCTGACTGGCAGTTACTTAAACTATATGAAACCTTCCCAGTTTTAAAATAATTATCCCTTCCAAAGATTTGCTGCTCCTAAGATCACTAACAGCTACATTTTATAGGTAGCCTTTTGCTCTCCTACTTTTTCTTTACCTGATACAAAACTACAGCTTATCACTTACCCTTTAACCATTTTTCTTATTGTAACTTGCCACCTTCTTAAAAGAAAATGTGTCTCTTTTAAGAGTTTATTGACCAATGTGGATTGCATTCCATAAGCAATTTACCATTTTATCACTGATCTTCTACTGTTCCCTGAGATTCTGCACCCATCAACTTAATGAACGCTCATTCTAAGATCTCCTAGAAAGGTCCATGACTTACACATCAGCCCCAAGCTCTCTGCCATCTTGCATTGGCCAGGATTGGTCATTAAAAGGGAACAGTCAACCAAACAAAACGTTCTGTATGCTAAAATTCTTTTCAAATTCAACATCCATACCTGTTATAACTGTTTATCAGCTGTCAATCAAATACAGGCGTGGGACCTGTTATCCAGAATGCTCTGGGCCAGGGGTTTTCCGGATAACTGATCTTTCTGTAATTTGGATCTTTATACCTTAATGGGGTTGTTAACCTTCCAAACACTTTTTCAGTTCAATTGTTTTCAGATTATACCCCAGAAATAATGACTTTTTTCAATTAATTAAAATTTTTTATTTTTTACCGCTTTTTCAAAATTTTCGTTTAAAGTTGACTGTTTCTGTCTCTGGTGTTTCAGTCTGGCAGCTCAGTAATTCAGGCGCAGATTCTAAACTGTTACAATTTTGCAACATTTAGTTGATACATTTCTCAGCAGCATCTCTGGAGTATTAGCAACTATTGTATCAATTCTAACAGCTGCCTGTAATGAAACCCATAGATTCTGCTCAGCAGGGACAAAGATAAGAAATGTATCAACTAAATGTATCAATTTAGCACAGTTTAAAGGGTCAGAGACGGGGGGGTGCGTTTTACTCCCTCCCTCCCACAGCTGCTTTAAAAAGTGAAAATTTAATTTTACTCATGAATATTAGAAAACCGGTCACACATAGAAAATAGAAAGTAATTGAAAAAAGTCTTTATTTCTGGTGCTAAAACCAACTGAACTGAAAAAAGTATTGGAAGGTGAACAACCCCTTTAAGTTTACTAGAATATCATGCAAATATTAAATAAACCCCATCGGATTGTCTTACTTCCATTAAGGTTTAATTATATCTCAGTTTGGATCATGTTCAAGATACTGTTTTATTATAGAGAAAAAGGAAATCATTTTTAAAAATTTGGATTATTTGGAAAAAATGGAGTCTACGGGAGACAGCCTTTTCCTAATTCAGAGCTTTCTGGATAACGGATCCCATGCCCGCATTGCCTTTCCTGCCTCTATGGCTGGCATAGAGGCATGGCAATTACTTTCACTTACCTTTCTGCATTTTCTAAATGTCACTGACCTCCTCACATTCCCCCTCTATCCTCACTGTGTATAATGGCATAGCCTGTACATAAGCACATACAGCAGGTCCCCCATACTGGCACATGAACAAGATTGGGAATGATGCAAAGGTCCCCTATAAATCTTTTATTATTCCTTTTCCTATTGGTTCCTTTTTGGCAGATACACTAATCCATTTACCATAAAATGTACAGGCTGCACCTAGAAAGGTATCCCTACTTTATGTTACAGTCAAATACAATTTATGCAAGAGACTTGATTTCAATGTAACCAGCAGGATCTCAATTTAATTGGAAAGTATGCCTCAAGCAATCAACCATGCAGCATAAAATCCCCAAGCAAATCCATGCACACAAGTAATCAGGCCTACTGTAAAGCTGAATAGCTGTGTCTAAAGATGAAACTGTGCGTAGCCTTGTTCCTGCATCATATCCGAAACACACAAATACAAGCTGACAGTTGAGTAATAATAATATACACACCTATGTATAAAGCACCATAATCTAGTTTTTAGCCATTTTCAGCCTAATATCCACTTGAAATAAAAAACAGAGGGTTTTGAGATTTTATTCAATTTGTTTTTTTTATTTAATGACCAAATATGCCATGTTTACAAAGCGAGAAGGATACTGAACAGTGGATGTACCTTTATTTTTTGACAACTCCTTTCTTGTAATTTTGTTCATTTTGGAAAAATAGATTGTTTTATGCTCCCTATTGCAGGCTGATAAGGCACCAAGCATAACGGAAAAAAGGGAAAATCAAGCACTTCAATTGTGCCCAAACACAAGACTGATGCAACAAAGAGGTTTCAAAGCCTATACAGAATACAGCATATCGAGAAGTACTGAAGCTATTGCAAAGAGCCTCAAAGCAGGTGCTTGTTTCTGAATTCCTGCCTTATTTATCAATAAAATAACTTGAAAAAGTCGGTCAGGAAAAAACTTGACAAAATCGAGCGAAAACTCGAATTGTACAAATTTAGCGACCTTTACTCCCAAATCAATACTATATTTGGGTTATCGCACTAAAACACAGAATGATGAGGCTAAACTCAGAACCATGATATCTTAAAACTGAAATAGGGAAATCTCTTATTGACTTATATATGACCTCAACAGGTTTGAGATGCTGGGGTTTCGGATTCTGGCTTTTTGCTGCATTGGGGTTAAATAAATCTTGAAAAATTCTAGCTTTTTTTTTCCATGAAAAATTAAGACTTTTTTTTTAAAGAAAATAAGCTCCTAAGGGTTCAGGTACTAAATACTCTACATACGATTCAACCCATGTTTGCATAATCAAATTTAAAAAAAATAAAAGAAATCAATTGAGAACAAAAATTTGGAACATTTAGTTGCCCAGAGTTTTCAACTCACATGACTTTAAAGGGGTTGTTCACATTTAAATTAACTTTTAGTATGATTCAGAGAGTGATATTCTGAGACAATTTTTCAATTGGTTTTCAATTTTTATTATCTGTGGTTTATGAGTTATTTAGCTTTTTATTCAGCAGCTCTCCAGTTTGCAACTTCAGCAATCTGATTGCTAGGTCCAAATACCCTAGCAACCATGTATTGATTTAAATAAGAGACTGGAATATGAATAGGAGAGGGGCTGAATAGAAATATAAGTAATAAAAAGTAAAATTTTTTACATTTGTAGCCTTTCAGAGAATTTGGTTTTTAGATGGGGTTAGTGACCCCCATTGAAATCTATGAAGGCTAGGCAATGATTTTGGTGCTAGGCTTAAGGAAACTTTGCAAAACAAATTATGTATCAGGGATCAGATAACATGATTGTGTGTGCTAAAACTATTTTTTTGTTATTATTTCTGCCTAGGGCTGCCAACCAGCCAGTATTTTATGTTTTTTGATGCCAACGTTATTAATAGGGACACATTTTTACATATATAAGAAGTTTGGGATTTTTTTGCTAGAATAGCATGCAACCCTTTTTCTGCTGAAAGTTCTATAGTGCTCTACAGCAACAGATGCCTAAATAATGCTTTTGCACACATTTTCATTGCCTATGCTCGAAAGAATTAACATGCACTGACCTGCCTTAAAGTCTCTGCGGGAAAGAACTCAAAACAGTGCCACCGCCACTTACAATGAGTACACAACGCTACCACGCAGCATATAAAGCGCAGATGTGCAAGAGGCCTAAGTACGCACTTGTTAAACAAGCCAATGCACTTAGCAACTGTGATCAGTCTATTTATTATGACAACTTTGCAATGCTCAAAGGCACACAAATATATATATATTTCCAAGCTATGCTATCTGGATGTATTGGATTGAATCGCTGCCTAGCAATGTTTAACACTTTGAATACCGTGGTTAGCGCTTTCAATCTATGCCATATTTTGCCAGAAGCATAACGTCTACAGTACTGGCTATACGGCTTTGTATGCAAGCACATAGGGTCTATTTGTTGAAAGTTGAAGAGTTAAATGAGTGGTTCACCTTTAAGGTAACTTTTATTATGTTATAGAATGGCCAATTCTGAGCAACTTTTCAATAGGTTTTCATTATTTATTTTTTTGTAGTTATTTGCCTTTTTCTTCTGACTCTTTGCAGCTTTCAAATGGGCATTGCTGACTCCCTTCTAAAAAACAAATGCTCTGTAAGGTTACAAATGAATCGTTATTGTTACTTTGTATTACTGATCCTTCTATTCAGGCCTCTCCTATTCATATCCCAGTCTCTTATTTAAATCAATGCATGATTGCTAGGGTAATTTGGACCCTAGAAAGAAGATTGTTGAAGTTGCAAATTGAAAATGAAAACAAATTGCAAATTTGCAATAAAAAAGTTTACAGGTTTACTCCCAAACAGACCCTCCTGCAGGCTGCCATTTCACATAGGTGCAAAATCTGCACCGATGGGTAAGTATATAGTATGAGGCATTTCCCTGGGGGAAGGAGGGAGGGAGGTCTACCTGGGGTGGGGGGTACTTGGTTATTTACAAATGGGTTGATTTCTCCTTTAAGGAAGTGCTTAAAGGGGTTGTTCAACTTCTAAACACTATTTCAGTTCAGTTGTTTTCCAAATAAAGACTTTTTTCAACTGATTTCCATTTTTTACCGTTTTTCCAAAATCTAAGTTTAATGTCCCTGTCTCTGGTGTTTGAGTCTGACAGCTCAGTAATTCAGGCGCAGACTCTAACTATTAGAATTTTGAAACATTTAGTTATATAGATACATTTTACAGCAGCATCTCTGGAGTATTAGCAACTGTTGTATCAATTCTAACAGCTGCCTGTAATGAAACCCAGATATTCTGCTCAGCAGGGACAAAGATAAGAAATGTATCAACTAAATGTATCAATTTAGAACAGTTTAAATGGTCAGCAACACCACCCTCCCAGAACTGCTTTAGAAGGTGAAAAATTACACTTAACACTTCAATATTAGAAAAATGGCCACACATAGAAAATAGAAAGTAATTGGAAAAAGTCTTTATTTCTGGTGAACTACTTGAAACCAACTGAACTGAAAAAGCGATGGATGGTGAACACCTCTTTAATGGAAAATGAAAGAAATCGCCTGCCCCGCATCAGGCATAGAAAAGAGGCAGATAATATATGATTATCTAAGAAATAACTTTATAACAGGTATGGATGCTTTATTAAAAAAAATAATTTGGTTCTCTTGTTTAATTTGAAACTGTCTTTTTATGTCTGGGTGACAGGTCCCCTTTTAAAACGATTAAAGAAGATACTCAACTCAATTTTCCAATTAAGCACAATGAATATTTCTGAAATTTATTTCAATGCAGGGGATCGCTGACACCTCTCAGTCCTCCTCAGCACTGACAAAGCTATATATACATTTTATTATGAAGGTGAACCACCCCTTTGATAAGTGTCCATACCTGTAGATAGCCACCTTTCTATTGTTTTGTTCAGTTGCAGACAGCACAAACTATCAGAACTGTAGAGGCGCTGTGGATCCACGTCTCTTCCTTATTTGCATACACACCAATAACCCACCAACATAGTCCATCAACAACCTTTTCTACATGTCCAGATGGTCAGGCAGTTTGGACAAAATCGGTCAAACTCCCCAAACAAATTTTCAAATGCATGGCCAGCATTAGCATGTAGAAGGGGTCCCTGTGGCAATAATAGAATAAGCGTAGCAGGTGAAGGCAGAATGTGCTAGACACAGCTGTGGGGACCTTTGCAGATAGAATATATTTTACTGTTTCTTCCGACAGATGGATGGTTAATCACAGATACTTGAAGGCAGTTTAACTGATTCGATTTTTTTTCCTTACAGGATAATTCCATTTTTTTTATATCTTTTATAGAAAATAATATGTGCTTGTTTGGGACAATTAAGTGTTTCATTAAATGCCAACTGCATGCTCATATCAACTGAAGGAAACAGTTAAACTGAGAATCATGCATTTTTAATGTGGAACAAACGCAAGCGAACCAAAGTAACGAAATAAAAATTTGACTAGATACATAAAACGGAGAAATTGGAACGATTCAGTAATGAAAGGACGGATCCATAAAATCATTTTTATCTTTCAAGTGAATCTAAAGCTGTGGTCCCAGGGAATAAATTAGAATTGTTACACAACATCTTCATAAATCATGATAAGGTGGTCTCCTTTTGTTTTTGAAATTTCACAGTAGAAATACTTCATTATGATTAACAGCCTCCTATTGGTTTTGCAGGGAAAAAATCCTTCCTGGGTTTCTAAGGAAAGCAGAAGCACATAGATTTTTTAGGCAAAACTAGATTAAAAGAGGAGGAGAAGTGGCTTCAGTTTAACCCAGAATCATTAATAATACGGGGTGATAAATCAAACTTCCAAGCAGAACAAAGCCCTGCACACCAAATAAACAAGAGAACACACAGGGAATTGTAGCAGAGCAGGGCAAAACTTTTGAAGGAGACAATAGAGGTGGCACTGCCAATAAAGTTACTTTGATTTATGAAGGCATGCATTTCCCAGAGTCACAGAACTGACACGGTTCACACATGATCTGTGAACATCCCAAGTCCCGTCTTTTTTTAAACTACAATTCAACTAAATTATTTTGCAAAAAAAACAACATGCTTCCAAAATTATTATATTGAAAAATAAATGTGAGTTTATTTACTTATATTTCTTGTACCTCAACAAGCCCTAGAGAAGTCTCCCTAATAAGCATTGAGAAAGCTGTTTGTGAACGGGAATATATCAGCCCAAAAAACAAATATTACACTGCATGTAAGATACTACTAAGCTAATGATATTTATATATAAATATATATGTCTATGACATTCAGGATACACATGTGATGATGATAATGTACTACAGACACAGCAACTGAATAACTGGGACGGGAGAGAGATTCAGGAAATTCCCATGCCAGTTCATTTTCCTAATTTTCCCTGGTAAGGAATATTCAGCTCCCTCTGCTGTTTAAAATTAGGGGTTGTTCACTTCTTTGCCACAGGCTGTTCCTTTTAATAAGACAGAGCTTCTCTATAGGGGTACTTCAATTCTGTCGCTGTTTATAGAAGAGATTTGCCATTAATGATGGTTAAAATGGCAATTTTAACAATATCCCTGCAACTAAGCATTTTCCAGAAAAGGAAGGCTCTGAAGGAAGTCATTTTCAGCGATCTGCACAAACACACAAATCAGTCAATAAGATATTTGTGTCCATTCTTCCAATTGCACAAGACCTTTCCGCTTTATTTGATGTGATTACACCAGAGTGGTGTAATATAACATTAATATATTTTAATGGAAATTCCAAAGGCAGATGAATTGATCCACCTTACTCAAATCTATCTTACAAAAAATTAACCATCACAAATGGACTTCTTCACCTACCAGATTGAAAGACAAAGACTAAAAACAAAAACCAACATCCCCCTAACGGAAACCTAAACAACTATAACAACCATCACACCACAGGCATAGCAGATAGTAGCAGTATGCCGGTAGCAGAAAAAACTATAAGCAACATATCCCTCTTCATCTCTACCCTTCTCTTTGCACTCACCTGTCTTCTTTCTTCTTCTCTTTCTTCTTCTTCTTCCCTCTACACTTTCATGATCCAAAGTTGATTGTGCTGCAAATTTCTTGTTATCTGAAAAATCAATAAAAACTCAAATTTAAATAAATATTTATATATATATATATATATATATATATATATATATATATATATATATATATATATATATCTTTTAATGATTAATTTCAAGGATTACAAGTCATGGAGTGATATCTTGTGCAAGGAGAAATATACTTTCAAAATATGCAGTTTCTTTTATAAAAAGTTTTACACCATGTTTCCAGCATGAATCATTTTACAAAACATCATTAACATACACCATATCCCATTATAGATGACCACACAAAAAAAAAACAGTATAGCTGACACTTCGGCTAAAACACCAGGAATCCTGGGATGTATCACTCCTAAAATTTAATGAAAAAATGGAGGGTAACGTTCACTTACTGGGTTTGATAGTCAGGATGGATGCTACTACAGACTGGATTATGGCTTTATTGGGAATTAAATCCATAAACCTGTTATTGCAGCTTTGCTCAACCTGATGTTGCTCAACTACCACTACCAGTTCCCACACAGAGTATTTGCCAGCATATTATCAAGGGCTAAAGTATGATGTGAATCGTGGTTTAGCAACCATAACAAATCTTTTTTGCATGACTGCACACTGCCCTGAACTTTGCAGAAAATCCACAGGTCTGTGCAGTCCAATATGTACATGGCAATGCTGTATTCATGGGAGTCTATCCCACATTCGTAACGTGCGTGTCACTCAGATGAACATTTTAGGGGATAGGGTGAATGGTGTGTGTTGGAATGAAATAGCCATTTTATTTAGCATAAAGATGGTGTCAGTACGTAAGATTTGCAGCCGTTCGTTCCGGTTCATATAAGATTATATTTATTCAAATGCTCCCACTTCACTTTAACATGACTCCTCTCTATTTTGACATTATAGGAATATAACTCCCCTCTTCAGTAATCAGGTAGATTTACTTTAAATGCGCGCAATAATTCTGATTTACAGCAACTACTGTTCAGCATTCAGAGCATTATTCAGGCATTCTTATTCAGAAACAATGAAAGAACAACAGAGCTTCTTTTGCCAACAGTGCACCAAAATGTAGAATCCTTTAATGTACTATACACCATACAGATAATTCTTTCACATTTTAGCACAGAAAGGGAGTGCATAAGGACCCAATCAACATTCACATGAAAGACTAACATTATGACTTAAGAGTCACTGTGAGCCAAACACTTTGTTAAGAACATGAAAATGATGAAAGGTTTCATTCATATCAGGGTTATCTAATCCTGAGTTGTTGGACTACAAATCCCAGCATGCTGTCTATGGATACTAGAAGGTGAAGTACAATGTTTACACCTGTGTTACTTAGACATGCAAGAGCTGAAAAGAGGTAGGAGCACAATTTTGAACTTATTGTAACTAGAACAGCAACGTTTGCCAGGTAATAATAAATGCTGAATCATCATTGGATTTTCTGAAAAATTAAAACATATCTTTTGAAAATAAAGGTTAAAAGATGAACTCGGAAGTTATTGCTGATGCTGGCAAAAAAATCCCCAAACTTTTGTAAAGTATAATTCAATCAAGCAGTTCTTATTGTTTCCCCCACGCGGTGTCAAAGCATCCGTGCTTACAGATTCACAAACTGTGCTCCATTTGGAAACACTATGCATATAATCTAGTATAACCCCCTGAGGCTTATATGAAAATAGTATCTATTTCAGAAACAATAAAACCACTCAAGTGCATCACATCACCACCTTGTTTTTGCCGCAGCAATTTAGGTTATGAAAAGAGTTATAGTGGATGCATATTTTTACCGGCGTTTCTCCTATTTGTGCCCAACGTGCTACATACCTCCTATACCACCCAACTGAGCTTTAATGGCCTCAGCTTGTGTGTGATAGAGTAAATACATAGGCAAAACAGCAGTCTCTTATTTCTACAGCTGTTCAAAAATGGCAATTAGGAACACCTTGTTCCAGCAAAATGTAATATTTAAATGGAAGCAGGTACGGGATGTTTGCAGCAGACAATACCCTGACTGAGAGAGGTGTCTGCATTCATTTTATTACTCTGTGCCATAAAATGTACATTTTGATTTTCTAAATATGCCTGTTTATTCCTGGGGCTGATGTTAGCGTTAGTAGCAACAAAGCAGTCAGGTTATTACCCAACAACCTTCTCTTACCAGAGGCTTCAATACTAACCTGAAAGGCTTTTTAAGTGTTTAATCTCTGTGCCATGATGCAGACACTTCTGCTTTAGCATGATATCATGGATAATTTGATGAAACAGTGGATTAAAGTGCAAAAAGAAATAATCTTTATTTTATATTTTCTTTGGCCTAAAGGTATCAGACAGGATGATTTCATTTCACGGTCTATAATGATGTGGGGAAAAAGATGGCTTTTAACCCTTCAGCCACCACATATAATAAATGAACGTGTGCATCCGGTTTTATAACCACAATACTGCTCCAAATGATGGTGTAGTTAAAACCTAGTCAGAGCCCCCCATGTCTACAGGCTTATAATTCAAAAATAAAATTGATTTTGTTACCATTTTACAGTAATTGCCAGTTATTTAGCGATACAGTGATCACATAAGACTTTTTTGTTATGCCCTATAATAAAAAAAAAGTATTTTGTACAGGTATGGGATTTGTTATCCAGAATACTCAGGACCTGGTGTTTTCTGAATATCGGATCTTTCTGTAATATGGAGATACTAGAAAATCATGTAAACATTAAATAAACCCAATAGGCTGGCTTTGCTTCCAGTAAGATTTATATCTTAGCTTGGGTCAAGTACAAGGTACTGTTTTATTATTACAGGGAAAAATCATTTTTTAAAATTTGAATTATTTGGATAAAATGGAGTCTATGGGAGATAGCCTTCCCGTAATTCAAAATATTAGTTTTCTTTGATAACGGATCCCATGCCTGTACAATTATATGTTAATATAAACCTGTGAAACATATCCTTGAAGACAATTCCAAGTGAAACCACATTGTTACTTGTTACTGTATGTTATGGCTTCTCCATGAAGCAGTCATGTAAACAGTAGAAACCAATAGGCATTTATTCTTTTATTTTTGTCCTTAAAGTGGATTGCTCATTAAAAACAGCATGCTGGGAACATGAAAGAAGCACATGTAGCAGAACCCCAGCTTTCCTCACTGCTGCCATTATTTACTGCAGATTAATAATTGCAGCAAAATATGTTAGGGCAGGTGTGCATCTAAAAATGGAGGAAAGTCAGCAGCGTAAGATCAGGTAATGCAAGCAGAGAAAGAGCTCATCCCGAAGTCCTGCAAGTGAAGTGGGCATTTTGTACTTTTCCCTGCAGTGAGTTGAATAAAAAGTGCTAGATGCCCACTGCATTTGTGGACGTAAATGAGCCCTTGAAAAATTTTACTTTACGATTAAAGCTATATTTAATATTCTATATGGGTGGGTTCAGGCCACCTTCCACACACATTCTGCAGATCGCTGGCTTCGGCCTGCTGGCTACCCCCATTTGTGACGTCAGAGATGGGCAGGTCAGGTGCAGGTCTATATATTGAGGTGCTGGATGTGTTCGATCGGGCCGGTTAGTGGTAGAACTTTTGTTGACCCGCACATCACTAGAACCTTGGAGCTAAAGCCTCCTCCTGACCAGATGTGTGTCTTTTTATGAATAATTTTACTTTAACATTAGAGCTATATTTAATATTCTATATGGGGTATGGGATTGATTATCCAGACACATATTATCCAGAAAGCTCTAAATTTCGGGAAGGTCGTCTCCCATGGATTTAATCAAATAATTAACATTTTTTAAATTGATTTTCTCTGCAATAATAAAACAGCACCTTGTACTTGATCCCAACTAATATATAATTCGTTCTTTTTAGAGACAAAAGAACCCTATTTATTTTATGTAATGTTTTTTAATTTTTTTCTGGTCAAGGTTTTTTGGGAAAAAACCCACATTTTTACAGATTAAAAAAACCTTGAATTTTTAGAAATTTAGTTTACCCCGAAGCTGCTAAAAGTCTGAGTTCAAAAATCCGCCATCTCAAACCTGCCAAGGTCACGTAGAAGTCAATGGCAGATGCCCCTTTTACAATTTGAAATTATTGTGATCTGCTCTGGGTTTTAGCCAATTATCCGTAGAATTCTGGGTTTTTTGGGAGATAACCTGAAAAAAATAAGTGATTTGGGTGTCATATCCAAAAAAATTGTATGATTTCAGTATTTGCTCATGAATGGGAGTTTGGTTGAGCTTTGTTTAATAAAAAGATGAAATAAATTAGAGTTTTAGTAAATAACCCCCTTAATGTATGGAGATCCAAATTACTGAAAGATCCCTTATCCGGAAAACCACAGGTCCAGAGCATTCTGGATAACAGGTCCCATACCTGTATTCTGTACTTGAGGAAATACAAATATGATTTTTTATTATATATTTTTGCTATTTTCACTGCAGTATAATTTATGCTAAACCCAGTAGGTGAACCCCTGATGGGCTGTGCTTTAACACCATTCTCAATTCTGCTAACTGGGTTAAATACTGCATACAGAGAGAATGTCCATCTCCACAGATGCACCTGATTTCTGGACACAGTAACAGTTAAATGGTTTCGTAACAGTTCATTAATAAGTGGAACATTTTACTTTAAAGTTCATCTGAAGGATAAACACGTCTTGTTTGTACCTCCATATTTGATGTTATTTTTCATGCTGTGTTTTCTTTGAACTTGTTTATCAGACACTGACAGAAACTGGTCTGCTTGTGGGTAATACTATTTACATGTCACATTCTGTAAAGGCTTTTAAAGTTCTGTGACCAAAATCCCCTGTGACCAAGCCAGTCTGTTGTTTGAAGGTGACAGCATGTTCTCCTTAACACAATGTGCAGTATAAAATAGAAAAGGCTACTGAATTGAAACCATTCCCTCGTGCAATTGTCAAAGTGACAAATGTTTTGATTTTGATCAACTCGGCACTATGGGGCATGTTTACTAACATTGGAGATAAATATCTTGAGAGATTTCTGGAGATGTTGCCCATAGCAACCAATCAGATCTTTGCTTTTGTTTTCTAACTTGGCTGTGGCTGTTTAAATCTAATTGCTGATTGGTTGCCATGGGCAACATCTCCAGAAATCTCTCCAGATATTTATCTCCAATGTTAGTAAACATGCCCCTTAATGTTTTTAAGCTCTTAAACCCCAAGGTAATGCATTTAAAGGAAAACTATACCCCCAAAATGAACACTTAAGCAACAGATAGTTCATATCATATTAAGTGGCATATTAAAGAATCTTACCAAACTGGAATATGTATTTAAGTAAATATTGCCCTTTTACATCTCTTGCCTTGAGCCACCATTTCGTGATGGTCTGTGTGCTGCCTCAGAGATCACCTGACCAGAAATACTACAACACTAACTGTAACAGGAAGAAGTGAGGAAGCAAAAGGCAGAACTCTGTCTGTTAATTGGCTCATGTGACCTTACATGTGGTTTGCATGTGTGCACAGTGAATCTTACGATCTCAGGGGGCGGCCCTTATTTTTTAAAATGGCAATTTTCTATTTATGATTACCCAATGGCACATACTACTAGAAAAGTATATTATTATGAAAATGGTTTATTTACATGAAGCAGGGTTTTACATATGAGCTGTTTTATGCAATATCTTTTTATAGAGACCTACATGGTTTGGGGGGTATAGTTTTCCTTTAAGAAAAATAATATTTAGCACCGACTTTCCTTATGCTAGCACAATATATTTGGTAAATATTGCTAAGTTGCTCTACTTTAGCACAGAAAATGCAAAATCACATCTTTTATTTGATTTACTAATGAATTCTGGTTTTATTAATTCATATCAAGCACTGGACATCATTTTGGGGATAATTTACAAATGAATGTCATGGAACAATCAATTTTGATAAATCCACAACAACCCGTTATTATTTATTGCTGTATTTTTTTACCAGGCTAGGCAGCATTTTGGGGCTGATTTACTAATGAATACTATGGAATAATTCCAAATGATCCATAATGACTATCAGTATTTATTACAGGATTTCATTTATCTTTGTTTCATTATGGATGAATTCCATATTAAAGATAACCCTAGAAAATCAGGTTTGCACTTGCAGGAAAGTTGATTCAATCAAAGTTGATAGAATTTATCCTTGTGTTGACATCCCTGATCAGACATTCTTTTGGCTGATCATTTGGATTAATTCCATCATGGATGAAATTTGTGTGCATTGCACATATGCGCGACATCACACCCCCAACAAAAAACGTGAAGTACCCTTCACCCCCTCAGCTTCGCCACCAGTTTTAAACAGCAAGTCTCTGGTGGTGGCTGTTAAGATTTTTGTTTTAAGATAGGCATCCAAGGTTCATCCCTCCCATAGCTGTCGCCCCAAGGTACAGGTCATCAGCATCCACATTCTGGCAGGTCACATCCTTTACACATGGAAGCAGCAATATCCACAGTTGGTCAACATCATCCAAACTGAATTGTACACTTGAAGAATTACAGTTAGTCCCAAGCATTTACACATAATGAGCTTCATGTTCTTTGTATTTATTTAGTGATCTCTCATACCTCCTTTTTACAAGGCTTAACCCAGTTTAGCCAGGTGCTTCCTGCTGGATCCCTCTAAACAATTTTTGGGCATTGGCTTTAAGAACACCAGGGTCCTTTCTATACCTTAAACTCTCCATTTGGATCCTAATTTGCAGAGTATGCACTGAGGCGCTAACCCCTTCTCACTCCTGGCTGCCCTTCGTAGCTGTTCCTTCTCTGCTTCTCATCCATAGGATGAGCTATAACAAATACGATTTCTGTCCTAGCTACCCTGACAGCTTTCCCCATCTGGTGTCTCTCTTCCTGTGCCTCCTGGCTTGCTAAGGTGTTCCCATTGGCCAAAGAGGACCAAACCTAATTATGCCTTCTCCTCTTTTTCTAGAATCTTTACAGGGAGGCTCCTTTTCTCTAGCTCTGGTGGTGACTTGTAGTAAATACATCCTATAATAGACACATTACATTTTAACCTTTTTGTCGCCTTCTGATATTTTAACTGCCTAGTATTTCAAAATCTTTGCATTTTTAATAGATGAGGACAAATAGAGATGGCTTACTTTAAAAAGGAAATTACCTTTGTTATCTATCTTTCATATGGTATTTAAACACAGTGTAAATCTCTGGGGAATATTTATTACATATTGTCATCCAACTGTCAGACATCAACTTGTAGTTTCCAAATGATACACCACATGAATAAAAGGGTCACTATAACGTTATCCCATGCCTATGTCTCTAAAAGATCTAAAGTAAATATTAAAAGACAAATAATGTATAAACAAATAATTAATGGCACATGTATAAACTCCCTGTGAGATATCCAGCTTGGCTTGCAGTGAAAAACCACTAAGCACTGCCCACTTGAATTAAATGGTAATCACTAGGGCCATGTCAGTGTGCTTGGAAGCCAGACCCATTATAACTAAAACAACACACATATTTCCCATACCCAATATTAAAAGGGGTTCTATTAACACAAGTTTTCATTACATCCATGACCAGTATGAAAGGCATATATTCCAAGCCTTGTGCATGTCCCTTTTGACAAAATTTTCAGATAGTGGCAAGACCCACATATATACGTGTGTGTGTGTATATATATATATATATATATATATATATATATATATATATATATATATATATACACTAGCATAAAACATCAACTACAAAGTAGGTCTAAGATTACCTGCATAATATGGGGGTTATTTACTAAAACTCAAATATATTTCAAATTTTTTATATTCCTAAATGCCAGTGATTGTGGCATTATCTGGCAAATGGAGTACTTTTTACTCTTGTTTGTTCATCCATGCTAAAATGTGCTGTGAGTTGAATAGGTACAGTGTATCCTGAATAGGCAAGGCCCTGCAAATACAAAGTGGTTTTGTGGACTTTTTTTCTAAATATTACCAATATGTTATTCAGCTGCAATAGCAACAGAATTTTAAATAAAGGAAAGGATAGCTCTATGAGATATTAACCTTACATCTTCACATCTGTTCCTTATTTCAGCAAAAAGTGTTCTGAAAAATATCACTTACACATGCACTCAAATAAGTAAGGATGTAATATATGTACCAAAATAATAAAATGAATGCATACCCAATAACAGCCACCCCCTAAAATCAGAGCTAAGATATTAGTTTACCATATTGTTTTCTTTGTATAAACTGGTCCAGGAAATTGGGTTTCCTGTTGTTATATGCGGAAGTGAACAGTCTTACAATCTACTGTACTTATATTTCATGAGCTAGTGCTTAAATTATAAATAGATCCTTTAAAAAATCTTTTAAAATGAAAGGAAATTCTTTCAGATTTTTTATAGGTTGTAGAGCTTCCATTGCTACATAGAGATCTGGTGCCTGCAACAGGTGAAAAGTAGTACTGCAAGGCAAACAGTGTTCTTTGCACCACAATAATTAGGCTGCAGTACTGGATAGTACACTGACCATTTTATTTAAAGATAGCAGAAGTCACTTTACAAATTTATGATAGTTAGAAAAGGCATGCTGCTTGCTTTTACCGACATACAAACACATGGTATAGTAACATAGCAAGCTAGGTTGAAAAACGACACACACCCATCAACCTTTTATGTCTGTACTGCCAGTACAAATATTTTAGGGAGAGAATTCCACAACTTTACAGCTCTCACTGTAAAAAGTCCTTTTCAAATATTTAGATGGAACCTCCTTTCCTCTAATTGTAATGGATGTCCTTGTGTCTGCTGGAAGGACCTACTAATAAATAAAGCATTAGAGAGATTATTATATATCCCCCCTTAGGCACTACTTGTCAGGAGTCGAGGCGAGTCCGAAGGTAAGAGCCTCCCCCACGCTTCCCACTGAGTTGCGCCCTGAGGGTTGAGACAGGACGTTCCCAGATAAGGAATAGCAGGAGTGCTAGATGAGCCCACAGAAATAACAGTTCGTAATAAGGGCCAGCACTTATCTGCAGGAGACGAAGCGAAGTCAGGAACAGGCCGGGTCATACACAGGAAAGGATCAATAAGCAGGTACCAGTTGAGGGAAATCCAGAAGAGTAGTCAGCAAAGCCAAGGTCGAAGTCAGACGAGCAAATACAGGAATCCAGGGATAATCAGAAGAGTAGTCAGTAACAAGCCGTGGTCGAAATCAGAATAACATCAGTAATAAACGCTTAGTGTCAGTAAGACGATCACCTCGCACTGGGCCTAGGTCGGAGTGACCTTTTAACCCCAGGACGCATGTTGGCGTCAGAACGCGCGCGCGCACGTGAATGCGCGCCCGCGTCAGAGCGCGCGCCCGCGTCAGAATGCGCGCGCACGTAAATGCGCGCCCGCGTCTAAACACACGCGCACATCAGGACACGTGCTCGGACCTGCAACAAGCGCCGGAGTGGAAGCACAGGCCTGGGGAGATGTCGGCTCAGCTTGAGCCAGATCTTCTGGATCCCGACGTTGCCCCCCCTCAATATGCAACCTCCGGGTGCATGTGGGAGCCGGTCTGTCAGGATGAGATCTATGAAACAACTCAATAAGTTGAGGAGCATGTAAATTACTCACGGCTTCCCACGAATTCTCTTCTGGAGGAAAACCTTTCCATTGGATTAAATATTGAAGCCGACCTCGCCGGTACCTAGAATCCAAAACGGCCTCCACTTCGAATTCCTCAACACCTTCAATAATTACTGGAGCTGGGGGACTGTGGTCTCTTCCCGAAAAGGTGTTCTTCACCACAGGTTTCAATAAGGCTACATGAAAAACAGGGTGAATTCTGTAAGTAGCAGGCAATTTAAGTTTGAAAGTTACCTCATTCACACGTCGAATAATGGGAAAGGGACCCAAAAATCGTTGACCCAGCTTCTTAGACGGACACGGAAGTTTGATGTGCCAGGTAGACAACCACACCAGGTCTCCAACTCGAAACTCAGAACCCTTCCTTCTCTTACGATCCGCAAAATCCTTGAAGTTGTTCTGTGCTTGGGCCATTGCTTGCTGAATTCTTAGGGTATTGTCTAGAAGAAAAGAAAGTCTTTCTTGAACCGCGGGCACCTCTATACCTTTAGGAAGATTAGGAAGCACGTGCGGATGAAAACCATAGTTAGCGAAAAAAGGAGTTTGCTTGATGGAGGAATGAAGGGCATTATTGTAGGAGAACTCAGCCAATGGTAACAGCTCACTCCAATTGTCCTGGAGGAAGGATGAAAAACAACGTAGATATTGTTCCAACGTTTGGTTAGTCCTCTCTGTCTGCCCATTGGATTGTGGATGAAAAGCCGTGGAAAGAGCCAGCTTGATCTTTAAAGCTTTGCACAATGCCCTCCAGAATTTAGATGTAAACTGTACTCCCCGATCCGACACAATCTCGTCTGGAACTCCATGGAGTCTGACGACTTCCTTAATAAACACCTCAGCCGTAGAAGGTGCAGAAGGTACTCCGGAGAGGGGAACAAAATGTGCCATCTTGGAGAGTCGATCCACAATTACAAAAATTGTATTGTATCCTTGCGAGGGAGGAAGCTCTACAATAAAATCAACGGAAATGGAACGCCACAATCGAGTAGGCACTGGTAAAGGCCGTAACAGCCCCAGAGGTTTAACATGTGAATCTTTAAACCGAGCACAAGTCTCACAAGAAGATACATAATCCTTGCAGTCCTTAGCCATGTGAGGCCAGAAGAAAAACCTTTGAGCAAGATCTAAAGTCTTAACATATCCCATATGACCCGCCAATGGGTGATCATGAAGTAATTTTAGGGTCTCTAAGCGAAGTGTTTCTGGAATGAAGACTTTGTCTTTCAAAAAAAATAACCCATCACAAGCTTGCAACTCCCCGTGTGGAGATAAAGAAGAGGATGCCTCCTTGATCTTTGAAAAAAAGTTCACTCTGAAGAAGAAAGAAATTCTGGGGGCGAAGTATCGTATCCGGGGGAAAAGGTTCCTCTTCCTGACTGTGTAACCGTGAAAGAACATCAGCTTTCTTGTTCTTAGAGCCAGGCCTATAGGTTATATGGAAATTAAAACGAGAAAAAAACAATGCCCACCTGGCTTGTCTTGGTTTGAGACGTTTGGCGGTTCGTAAATACTCCAGATTTTTATGGTCTGAAAAAATAATGATCGGATGTGATGCTCCTTCCAACAAATGACGCCATTCTTCAAATGCTGCTTTAATGGCCAAGAGTTCTCGGTCAGAAACATCATAATTCTTCTCTGTGGTGGAGAGTTTCTTAGAAAAGAAAGCCACAGGATGAAGAGCGTTGTTATCGCCGGTCCTCTGGGATAAAATAGCACCAATAGCAGTTTCAGATGCATCAACCTCTAGAATGTAAGGCAGAACAGGGTTAGGATGCTTTAAGACAGCAGCAGACGTAAACAGATGTTTTAATTGATCAAATGCTTCTTGAGCTTGTGTAGTCCACTGAAAGTGCTTAGTGGAACTGGTTAAATCAGTGATAAGTGCGATGATCTTAGAAAAGTCCTTAATAAACTTTCTATAAAAATTCGCAAACCCGACGAAACTTTGTACTGCTTTCCGAGAAGAAGGAACAGGCCAATCAAGAATAGCGGACACCTTCTTCTTGTCCATGCAAACTCCGTCAGAAGAGATCACAAACCCCAAGAACTCCACTGAAGACTTGCAAAATTCGCATTTCTCTAGTTTGGCATATAAACGATGAGTTCGCAGACGGTTAAAAACCTTTCTTAGTTGCATCTCATGGCCCTGTTCGGAAGAAGAAAAAATTAAAATATCGTCTAGATAGACAATCAAAAATTGATCCAAAAAATCTCTGAAAATATCATTAACAAAATGCTGAAAAGTCGCAGGAGCGTTGCACAAACCAAATGGCATAACGAGGTACTCATAATGTCCAAAACGGGTTCGAAAAGCCGTCTTCCACTCATCTCCTTGCCGAATCCTTACCAAATTATACGCCCCTCGTAAGTCTAATTTAGAAAAAATCTTGGCCCCACGAAGATTTTGGAATAATTCAGGAATAAGGGGTAACGGGTACCGATTTTTTACAGTGATCTGGTTCAAGTGTCTGTAATCGATGCAGGGCCGTAAGGAATGGTCCTTTTTCTCTACAAAGAAAATACCCGCCCCTGCAGGTGAGGTGGAAGGACGAATAAACCCTTTCTCCACATTCTCGTTGATATAATCTTTCAAGACCGATAGTTCGGGCTCAGACAGAGGGTAGATATGTCCGAAAGGAATTGGAGCCCCTGGAAGCAAATCTATAGGACAATCATAAATTCGATGAGGAGGTAGTGTGTCAGCTCCCTTTTGATCAAAAACATCTATGTAGTCCTGAAGAAATGAAGGGATAGCCTGTAAACGAGGATCTTGAGAAGGACACAAAGCAAATGCTTTAGAAGTGGTCTTGGGCATGAAGAAATGAGAAATACAAGCCACAGACGAAAATTGTAGTACCCCAGTGCTCCAATTTATTGAAGGATTGTGCAATTTCAACCATGGAAACCCAAAAATTAACGGGAAAAGAGGAGAGGACACCACATCAAAAGATAAAGTCTCAACATGATTAGAGTCAGTGATAACAATCAGTGGTGTGGTCTCTAACAACACTGGTCCGGAGGAGAGTTGGGAGCCATCTGCTGTCCTCACCAGAAATGGTTGAGTCTTGGGTCGGGTCGGAATATTATGAGCTTTAATAAATTCTTTATCGACAAAACAACCACAGGCTCCCGAGTCTATGACGACTTTACTCTCTAGGAACCCTTGGGGCCACTGTAGAGAAATAGGGACAATGAGCATAGGCAATTCTCGGGAGGAGGAGGATGAGGATGGAAAATAAGTCGGATGAATATGCTTACCCCCTGGTCGGGTAGGACAGTTCCTCAAAAAATGACCAGACAGACCGCAGTAGAGGCATAAATTGTTCTCCCTTCTGCGGGACCTCTCCTGAGCAGAGATAGCTGTTCTCATAAGTCCAATCTGCATAGGTTCAGGAGCAGTTGTTATAGAAGCAGGGGAGGAGATGGATGACGAAGTTGCAGAGACGTATGAAGACAGAGGGGCTTTAGGAAGTACCCAGGATGCTCCAAAAAAAGGTGTTGCAGCTCTCTCTGCGCGTCTCTCCCTTAAACGACGATCAATCTGCACACACAGGTCGATGAAAGACTCCAATGAATTAGGTACTCCTACTCTGGCTAACTCATCCTTCAGAGTAGGACTCAAACCCAAGCGGAATTGATGTCTGAGGGCCTTGTCGTTCCACTCGGTGGAACTTATTGGCATAAGTGCGGAAATCCGTCACGTAATCTTCGACTGGGCGTTTGCCCTGACATAGAGTCCGGATTATAGTTTCAGCAGTGTCGGACCTCTTAGGATCGTCATATATCTGGGCCATAGCTGAAAAAAATATGTCCACACTCGCCAATAGGGGGCTTTGGGTTTCAAACAGACGATGAGCCCAAGTCTTGGGTTCTCCGGACAATAGGGACATAATCACTCCCACCCTGATTTGTTCTGTAGCATAAGACTGACTTTCCAAGGAAAACATGAGTCGACAGTCATTTTCAAAAGCCCTGGATTTAGCTCGATCTCCTGAAAAGCGTTCAGGGAGTGGTATCTTGGGCTCGGGCGTCGGATGTGTGGACAAAGAAGCTACTCCCGGGAAAGCAACCAACACTGGGGGTCCAGGAGGAGGAGCGGCAGCAACAGTCATGTCTTGCATCTGGGTCTGTAATTGTTGATAGCCCCCTTGTAAATCTCGAACAGCCCGAGTAAGACCAGCTAATTGCTGAGCAACAATTTCTAAAGGGGAAAGAGCTGGTTCTTCGGACTCCATGGCGAGGTGATACTGTCAGGAGTCGAGGCGAGTCCGAAGGTAAGAGCCTCTCCCACGCTTCCCACTGAGTTGCGCCCTGAGGGTTGAGACAGGACGTTCCCAGATAAGGAATAGCAGGAGTGTTGATGAGCCCACAGAAATACAGTTCGTAATAAGGGCCAGCACTTATCTGCAGGAGACGAAGCGAAGTCAGGAACAGGCCGGGTCATACACAGGAAAGGATCAATAAGCAGGTACCAGTTGAGGGAAAACCAGAAGAGTAGTCAGCAAAGCCAAGGTCGAAGTCAGACGAGCAAATACAGGAATCCAGGGATAATCAGAAGAGTAGTCAGTAACAAGCCGTGGTTGAAATCAGAATAACATCAGTAATAAACGCTTAGTGTCAGTAAGACGATCACCTCGCACTGGGCCTAGGTCGGAGTGACCTTTTAACCCCAGGACGCATGTTGGCGTCAGAACGCGCGCCTGCGTCAGAACGCACGCACGTGAATGCGCGTCCGCGTCAGAGCGCACGCGCGCATCAGGACACGCGCTCCAACACTCAACAAGCGCCGGAGTGGAAGCACAGGCCTGGGGAGATGTCGGCTCAGCTTGAGCCAGATCTTCTGGATCCCGACACTACTTCTCCAGCATGAACAAACCCAACTTGATCAGTCATTCCTCATAGCTGAGATTTCCATACCTTTTACCAGCTTAGTTGCCCTTCTCTGGACTCTCTAATTCAATAATATGCCGTTTGAGCAATGAAGATCAAAACTGCACAGCATATTCTAAGTGGAGTATGAGCACTCTGTACAGTGGAGAAATGAACTCTCTTCTCTCGTGAATCTATGGGCCTTTAAATACAGCTGTAAACCTAATTGTCCCTTGCAGCTGCTGACTGGCATTGCTTGCTACAGCCAAGTTTATTATCTACAACAGTCCTGTCCAACTGGAGGCTCGTGGGCTGCATCTGGCCCTTGAACCCCCATTGTGTTCCCCCCCCACATGAAAGTCTGCCTGCTGTGACTGCTTACCTTGTATAAGCTTTAAAAAGTATCAGTAACTGCCTCCTGCATTGTTTACACCTTATATTCAGACAGTAACCTCCTGTATTGTTCACACCTGAAATACCGCTATTGTTCACACCCCTAAAGCCCTGTACTGTTCACACCTCAGACGCAGACTGAAAGTGCCTACATTGGTTATGTGTGCACCAAAATTAAGCTACTGTGTGTAGTACAGTATGTACTGTTCATCTTGTAGTGCTGATTGATTTACCTGCCTCCTGCTGTATTCTGCCTACCCAATGTTCCATGTGTGCCATATTTTGCTTCCCCTTTGCTACCTGTGTGTGCCATACTCTGCCTGCCCTATGCTTCCTGTGTGTGCCATACTCTCTCTGCCCTGTGCTCCATGTGTGTGGCATACTCTGCCTGCCCTATACTCCCTGTGTGTGCCATACTCTACTTACCCTATGCTCTGTGTGCATCTACCCTCTGTTTGCCCTATGCTTCTTGTGTGTGCCATACTCTGCCTGCCCTATGCTCCCTGTGTGTACCACACTCTGTACTAGAATTAATTTCAGTAATTCAGCATTGTATTTTCTTAATTTTTAAAAAAGGCATCCAACCCTTTTTTTGATACTATCCAATGTATCTATCAGTGCAAGAGACTCTGGGAGTGAATTCCAAAATTTCAAAGCTCTCACTGTAAAAAAACATTTCTGCATCATAAAATGTAACCTCCCGCCTTCGAAATTAAATGGATCACCCAGAGTCCCGAAGGAGCTGCTGTGAATAAAGTATCACTATATAAATCATATGAATGGTTATTAACATGTATTTATAAAGCACCAATATATTACTCAAAGCTGTATACAATAAATGGGTGTATACACAGAACATGCATATTACATAAAAAAACAACTGATAATAATATTGCACATTTCTTTGGACCAAAGCAACTTGATAACTGCTGAAACTTCAACCTGCAAGAAAAACTTGCAAAACGTGAGTGCATTTTGCTGGCTATATCATACTATCCTTTACAGTGAACTACTCCTTTAAATTTTAACAGTTTAGAAGTTGAGTTACCTAGTTAACAGAACTTTTATAATAGAAAGGAAAACAAATACTATTTCAAAATCTAAGTTTTAGAAAGTTGTTAAAAAATAGGAAGCAATTTCGAAAATATTATTTGTGATACAAATGATATATTTTAAAAAAAGTGCAGAATGACAAGACAAACTCAGAAGTGTTTTTTCCTGTGGCCGCTATAAAGAAAAAATAGACTACTTGGTATATTTGTCCTGTGTTTGACTCAACTGTGGCATTCATTAACCGAAACAACAGCTAAACCCGGCAAAACCCTCTTTGAAACTGTATTCACACTGACTGACAAAAACTGCTGAAATTCTTTGTATCTATGGTTTAATCTAGAGGGAATGCCACAAATGACTTCCAGATGTGTTGCCCGAAACCAGTCAATCACAGCTATTTATACTGACACAATACAGTCCAACCAATCTGAGTCTGCATGCTTTGTCTTTCTACAGATATAGCTAGAACTGTCAGTCCTTGTTGAGTTATGCAGGGTTTTAAACCTGAGGAGTAGATGCAACTAATGTCAAGTACACCATTTATTATTTACTGATATATAGAGATAAAGAGAGAGTAACAGGGAGTTAAACAGCCCCTGCTCCTTAAAATAACCAAAGCACTACAGACACATATCTTATTGATGTTAAGGAAAGTACCAAGGAGGCTTGGTGCCAGAAAGCAATAAAAGTCAGTGCTAAATCCCATCACCTCTCTGCTACACACCTGGACACACTCAGAGAAACATGAGCATACACAGAGCACATAAACGTCTAGCAAATTGCCTTCTTTCATTTAAGTAAATACTGATGGGAAATACTGACCGTTATCCTATAAATCTTAAAAATCTTATTTAACAGCAAACAACAAAATTACCACTACAATTTTTTCTTAAATAGTTAGCAACTGACCCATTCCTAGAATAAAACGAGGAAGGGGTTTATACTAATTCTCATTTATTTTAGGCTTGGGCTACAAAGGCCCTGAATTAGCAAAACAAATGGCCAGACTACCCTCCATTTCATTCATATAAGAAAAGCTTAATTGAACAGGTAATATAGTCTGCAGGCAGTAGACCACAGCTGCATCACAACAATTTCCAGCTTTACGTATTACAAATCACATGTCTTGTGTCATACGATGCATGAAAATCCAAAACAATAAATGGCATTCTTACAAAAGAATTACCCACCTAACCACTGCATAAGTATATTGTTTTTAAGATGTTTTATATATTACTACCTAATATCTATTCTATCTATATATTATTACCTAATATCTCAGCCATCTCATGTCCTAATGTGGCTACCTCTGTCTACTATAGTACTCTCACCACTGCCCTAAATGAGCTTGCTCCTATAAAAACTAAACGTTCTAGACCCAAACCACTTCAACCTTGGCATACTGCTCATACAAAAGCGCTCCAAAGACACTCACGTGCACTTGAGCGTCGCTGGCGCAAATCCCGTTCAGAATCAGACTTTTGGAGCTACAAATCTGCCCTGCGCTCCTTTAACACCAGCCTCTTCCCAGCCAAACAAACATACTTTACTTCACTCATTAACTCCCTTTCTAAAAAACCAGCACAACTTTTCTCCACCTTTAACACTCTCCTTTCCCCTTCTCCACCCCCTCCATGCACATCTGTCTCTGCTCAAGATATTGCTGAGCACTTCAAAAAAAATTGACACTATCAGAAGGGACATTACACTACTCAACCCCCCTAGACTTCCACCACCCTCCCTCCACACTCCCCAGTCTCTCCTGTGCTCCTTCACCCCTGTCACTGATGAGGAAGTCTCAAAGCTTCTGGCCTCTTCTCACCTTACCACCTGCCCGCTTGATCCAATTCCCTCAAAACTTCTCCGCAATACCAATCCTTGTCTAATCAAAGCCTTAACTCACCTATTTAATCTTTGCTCTCAACTGGATTGTTTCCTTCTCAACTAAAACATGCTCTTGTCACCCCCATTCTGAAAAAACCCTCTCTTGATCCCTCCAATCTTGACAACCTCCGATCTATCTCTCTGCTACCTTTCATCTCTAAACTACTTGAGTGCCTAGTCTACAACCGACTTACCTCATTCCTCTCTGACAATAACCTGCTGGACCCCCTACAATCTGGTTTTAAGCCACAACACTCCACGGAAACTGCCCTGACTCGACTAACTATTGACCTTTTAACCTCTAAAGCCAACAATCATTTCTCACTACTAATACTGCTTGATCTCTCAGCCGCATTTGACACTGTAGATCACCCTCTCCTCCTCCAGTCTCTTGGCCTTCTTAACACAGCCCTGTCCTGGTTCTCTTCTTACATCACCAATCGTTCCTTCAGTGTCTCCTACAATGGAGTATCATCTTCTCCCCTACCTCTTTCTGTTAGAGTTCCTCAAGGCTCTGTCCTGGGACCATTACTATTCTCCCTCTAAACTTCCTCCCTTGGCAAATTAATAAATTCGTATGGTTTCCACTACCACCTCTATGCTGACGATACTCAGATCTATCTCTCATCTCCTGATCTCAACCCAGAACTCCTAACTCGCGTCTCCTCCTGCCTGTCCGCTATCTCTACCTGGATGTCACAACGCTACCTTAAATTAAACCTCTCTAAAACTGAAATGGTTCTCTTTCCTCCAACTAACACCACTAGCATCCCGAAGTATCCATCATAGTTAACAATTCCACTATCACCCCCTCTCCCCAGGCCCGGTGCCTTGGGGTTATCCTAGATTCTGCCCTGTCATTCATTCCTCATATCCAGTCACTTATTAAATCATGTCACTTCCACCTAAGGAACATATCCAAAATACGGCTCATACACCTCAGCAACCGCTCCTCCTCTGCCTCGCCATTCTGTCAATCCCTGCACTGGCTTCCGTTACCTTTCAGAATCAAATTCAAATTAATGACACTGACTTTCAAAGCACTTCACAACTCTGCTCCACCCTACATCTCTGAACTCATCTCTATATACTCACCCAATCGCTTACTATGCTCCTCTACTGACCTGCTACTCAACTCTTCTCTCATTACCTCCTCACATGCTCGCATTCAAGACTTTGCAAGGGCTGCACCCCTCCTCTGGAACGCTCTCCCACGGTCTGTCCGACTTTCTCCCAACCTTTCTGCTTTCAAAAAATCTCTGAAAACGCACTTTTTTCGAGAAGCCTACCCACACTCTGCTTAACTACCAAACGCAACACCACATACAGTACCACATTTCTCACCCACTTACTTCGATCTTGCCCACACCTTGTGTATTACTCCTTTCCCTTTAGACTGTATGCCTATGCATAGGGCCTTCCTCACCTTTTTGTACCTGTATTGATTGTGATGTTTGTTACTCCATATATTTTATATATGTAATTCGTGTGATGTAGTTGTATAATCACATTTACTTTACAGTGCTACGCAATATGTTGGCGCTATATAAATACATGTTAATAATAATAATAATAATAATAATAATAATAAATATCTCTTCAAATTATTTTAAAACTAAGGAAAAGGTAAAACACAAATAAATTGTAGCTGAAATGTAATTATTAAAATATACTTTTAATGCGTACTGTTACTGATCCAATATGTATTGCTGGAGGAGGAATCTTGTGCATGATCAGAACTACAGGCAGGGGGAAATGACATTTTGAACAAAGCAAGTGAAGTTCTTTGAAAAATAATTATAGCAATATGGGAGACCACAACCAGGGCAATCCATTTGCACTTTGTTGATTGGAATCCTGCTAAAAAAAGGCTGAATCCTGGTCGAATCCTGACCCGAATCCTGGATTCGGTGCAGCCCTAATATCTTCATGAAATTGAATATTTGAATCCTGCTGTATAATTTTAATTTGGCTGGTTTTAACAGTTACTTAATGAAATCACAACTTCAATTCCTTGGGGGATGAAAACACTTAAGATTTTGGGGGCCTATTTAGCATTGTTTGAGCTTTGCACCTTCAACAATCTTTTTAGGTGCCTAAGATTTTCTCTCTTTAGGTGCCTAAGATTTTTCAACCCATTTTCTCTCTTTCAAAAGCCCAATTGGGTAAAATTATGGAAACTGCCAAGGTATTTCACCCGAAACCCAATGTGAATTAGGAATTAGGGGTTCCTTAAAGGGGAAGGAAATCTAGTTGGCGCAAAAACCCTCCCCCCCTCCCGTGTGTTGCCCTCCCTCCTCCTCCGCGATCTTCTTCCTGCTTTGAACGGCGTTTTGGCGCATGCACAGTAGGAGCATTTTGCCGGTACGGATCTTCTGCGCCAAAAGTCACAATGTACTTTTGGCGCATGCGCAGTAGATCGTACCGGCGAAATGCTCCTACTGAGCATGCGCCGGTCAAAGCAGGAAGAAGATCGCGTGGAAGAAGATGTCATCTGTGAACTCCCTGGACTGGACCTGCGCAGAAGGGTAAGTAACAAGTTAGGGGCATTTGCCCAGCAGGACGGGTAGGCCAGGGGGGAGGAGGGAGGGTGGGCAACACACGGGAGGGTGGAGGGCAATCATAAATAGGCCCCTTACTTTCCACAGAATATCCTTCGCCAAGTAGATGTCCCAATAGGTTGAATAATATCCGTTCATACTGAAGACACAGAATCCCATTAAATAAAGGCTGTGCATATCTGCAGAATATTATATTATACTTAAGAGAAGCAAGTTACTTTAATGAAAATAAATACATTATCGTGAGATTTAAGTACACAGGATAACAGCGGCTAAAATACATCAACCTAAAATAAAAATAAATTTGAGTTTCTTTGGCCAATGTTACTAGCTGCAAAATTGTCAATAAGAAAATTACAATTAGGATATAATTGGGAGCGCTCTCTTTTGTTTATGACCCAGTACTTGACTGAATAAGATAAGTTAATGCAGATTGATATTTATTATATCCCTCCCTATCATATATAATAACAATAAAATATGGAGGAAACAATGCATGCAGAAATAACTAATAGCTTGGTTACAAATCAGTGCTTATATTGGAAAGGCCAGACACAGTGTATACGCATACGCTGTCGATACTACTCCTATTGCATATTAGGCAATTATGGATTAGCAAAGGAATGAAGACAGAATCAATATAGCTTTGGTCATTAGTGACTTAAAAGTCATTATCATCTAATAGCAGTTCAGTGACCTGTGCAATATAAATTGCTGTTTGAGTCCACTTTTAAGTGGACAAGCATGTACATCATAAAAAGCCTCATAGCAATTGACATAACCGACAGCTTGTTTGGTCACAGAAAAAATGTTTGCTTTCAAATGGACGTGATCTGGATAGAGGACCATTTAGAACTGCTGTCAGTATGTAAGGGAGCTTTGTACATATGATTAACCGCTGACTTTATGTATTAACGATACGACACTCCCAGAATGCACTAGGACGGCTGCATACACTGGCCTCTTGATTTTACTACTATAATAATGTATTATCTGCTAAACCAGTAATTCAATAACAATTGTTGGATTCATTCTACTGCATATATGTCAGGCTCTGCTGGGATTTCTGGCTCGATGCCTTATCCATTGGGCCAGGTGAGCTGCCTGTAGGGTTGCTCACTATATGTTACCTGGCCTCTGCAGCCCCAGCCCAGCAGCAGCCTGATTGGTTGCAGTCAGTCAATCAGGGCTGACTCTGCCCTTTATTAGACCAGTCCTCCAAACACTCCTTGCCTGAGCATTGTTTCCCAGACTAGCAGTGTGGCATTGTCCCTAGCTAAGGGTTTCAGCTCTAGCCTCCTTGCCTTGTCCTGTCCTGTTCTGCTCTACCTTGTACCTTTCCTCCTTATCTTTCCTTATTCTGTTCATGCCTTGTCTTTCCCTTTTCCTACCTTTTACCTTGCCCTAACCTATTTCTGCCTTGACCTTGATCTGACCTTGCCTTGTCTGTTCCTACTTCCTGTTCTGACTTGTAACCTTGCCCTGCTTTCCTTGCTATTCGGTATCTTGATCTGCTTCTGACTCCAAACCTTTCCCTGCCTTAACCCTGTACTGACCTTGCCTGTTCCTGATTCTTGCTTCCTGTCCCTGCCTTGTACCTTGTAACCCCTCATCTCACTCTGTATCTTGCCCTGCCTTTTCCTCCCTCTCCTGCTATCCAGTTCTCTCTCCTTTTGCTCCAGTCTCCTTTTGTATCCTGTCCTCCCGTTATCTTGTCCCCCAGATCTATGCCCGCACTGTCCTGTCTCATCCTTTCCGTCTACCCCCGATCTACTGTTCACTGCTAACATTCAATGTGCTACCAACAAAAATATGTACTGAGAAATGGGCATCTCCTCTGCAGCAGTCTAACTACAAGGCACCAGTCCCCTTCAACAAAATCCTTGGTGGGTCCCCCCTCTAACAATAGAGGAAGCTAAGAAGAGTACCACCGGCGTAACTATAGAAGAAGCTAAGAAGAGTATCACTGGCGTAACTATAGAGGAAGCTAAGAAGAGTACCACCGGCAGAACTATAGAGGAAGCTAAGAAGAGTATCACTGGCGTAACTATAGAGGAAGCAGATCCAGCAGTCATGGGGAGTGGGACCGGGTGTTTGCTTCCTCTATAGTTACACCATTGCTCCCCTGAAATGTGCTGTATATAAACAAGTGGAAAATGAATTCAGGAATTATTGCTAGGGATGCAACCTTGCAGTGCTGCCAAGTTTCCACTTCTCACAATGTCTTGCATGTTCTGTGATTAACAGACCTGAGAAGAAAGAAATTAGGAAAAAAAAGATTCACCTCGCACACCCTGGCCTTCAGGAACTCTGCCAGGTGCTCAAATACCAGGAGGGATCGGCACCCCCCTAAACCAATGGTATGAGAAAAAAGGCAATGGCACAACAGGCACGATCAAGCAGGGAAAGCCCTTGCAGAGATATATTTGCACACGATGCAACGTTTCGGGGTGGTCCCCTTTGTCAAGCATGATCGTGCCTGTTGTGCCATTGCCTTTTTTCTCATACCAAAGAAAGAAATTAGGGCACTGATGGAATTCAAGTCTTGGTCAGAGGAGAGATGATTTCTGGTTCATTGCTTCTGTAGTCAAGCAAAATAATTAATGGATACTGTAAAGTTTTGTACAGCAACATTTTCTTTTATTACACAAAAATGGGGGTGCATCTCAACTCTAACCACCAGGTCACTATATGTAATGAATTTAAATTAATAGTTTAATTCTGCCCTTATCTTGTGTTGTCGTCACCAGGGGTAATATTTCCTCCGTTTCAAACCAGCATCATCTGAGGGAGAGAGAAGGGAAGGCAGAAGGAAAATCCTATTTTAACCCACCACCCACTTACTTTGCTGATACCCAACGACACTCGACCTGCTGCAGGAGTCAACCCCACTGTCCTGACACTGCATAGATAAAAACACAGAAACCATACCAACAAGGGTGCTATGTTGCTATAAATACTCTAGATATGTTAAGTGTAAAAACCACACAAACCACTAATACAAAACTTCAGCACATAAAAGTTGTTGAGGACCTATAGAATTCAATGGGAGTTGCACTGATCCTATTGGACCGTTTTAAATTAGTTCAGAGGTTTTTCATATTTTTCTTGCTAGGAATTGTCCGAAAAACTAACATTTTTAGAGGTTTTTGAAAATATCATGTTGTCTCTGCAGCACTTAGATAAAAATAGTTAATAGTTATATTGCTCTCAATACTAATGAATTAAAATGCTTGTATCACTCAGAAGCAATAACTCCCAGGTCCTCATTTAGCCTCGTTCAATGTTTAGCAATGACAGAAATGTTATGATAAAAAATGCTAAAAAGTCAGACTGCTCATCGTTTCAGTAATTATGCTGTTGCAGTATGCTTTAAAAATTGTTGGTGCTAACATATAGCTGAAATAGGAAAAAATGGTGGAAGAAGCAAGGATGCCAAACATAGTTTTCGTTGTTTCAGGATGGAGGAAAAAGGTTACAGGTTTAAAAAAAGAGAAAAATATTTTAAAAAAAGAGTCCAGGCTTCTAAAGAGGATCAAGTAAATTGACTTTAAATAGGTATGTATGCGCATGATAGTTCTTAAAGGAGGAGGAAAGCTTCTGAGGCAGTTTATTGTCAATTGATTAGCCACAATAGTGCAAGCTAGAATGTTTCAGCTGTGTCTTTATAATATTAGCAACAATTCTATCAATTCTAACAGCTGCCTTTAAAGGGGTTGTTTACCTTCAAATTAACTTTTAGTATGTTGTAGAGAGTGATTGTCTGAGACAATTTGCAATTGGTTTTAATTTTTTATTATTTGCCATTTATAAGTTATTTAGCTTTTTATTCAGCAGCTCTCCAGTTTCCAAAGTCAGCATTTGGGTTTCTAGGGTCCAAATTAGCCTAGCAACCATGCACTGCTTTAAATAAGGGACTGGAATATGAATAGGAGAGCCCTGAATAGAAAGATGAGTAATAAAAATTAGCAATAACAATAAATGTATAGCTCTACAGATGAGGTCAGTGACTCCCATTTGAAAGCTGAGAAGAATCCAAAGAAAAAGGCAAATAACTAAAAAAAAACTATACAAGATAAATAACGAAGACCAATTGAAGTTGCATAGAATTGGCCATTCTATAACATACTAAAAGTTAATTTAAAGGTGGACCACCCCTTTATTGAAACTCAGGAATTCTGCTCAGCAGGATCAAAGATAAAAATGTATCAACTGAATGTATCAATTTAGAACAGTTAGGGCAAGGCCAGATGTGGGGTTTTGTACGCTGCATTTTTAAAAAAGCTCCGCCAGGCGTAAATACGCCACTGAAACCACACGCAACAGTCAACATGCATTTTTCATGCATTTTTCAGCAAGTAGGATTCTTTTCCCAACATGCACTTCTCATTGTTCTCATTGAGAATTTGGATGCCATATTTAAAATACGCTGCATGTTTACACAAAGTGTACTCAAATGTGCAGATTCCATAGAGTCTATTGATTTAGTAGTTTCTTGACGTATTAGCGTTTCTGCTGAAAAACTCCAATACTGGCGTCCTGTGGCGGATTTCAGCTTGCAAGCGCCCTGTGTGAATTGCCATAGTGAGTTTTCCATTAGTTTCAGTGGTATTGCAGTTTATGCATATTTACACCTGGTGGAGCTTTTTTAAAACACCACGTCTGGCCTTGCCCTTAGAGTCGGCGACACCACCTCCCAGAGCTGCTTTAGAAAGTGAAAGATGCACAAATGTTAATATTTTATTTCATATTATTTTATTGTCTGTTATGACATATTATTTCACTTTATTTCTATTTTTTTTATTTTGTGCAAAATACTAAACTTGAATAAACAGTAAGTGAAAGATGAAACTTCACACTTAATTATTAGAAAAATTATCACAAACAGAAAATAGAAAATAATTGAAAAAAGTCTTTATTTCTGGTGAACTATCTGAAAACAACTAAACTGTAAAAAAGTTGGAAGGTGAACAACCCCTTTAATGGTGAACTACCCCTTTAAATTCATTATGTTATTACCTACTTGTAAATCTTCCTTCTGTTTCATACACAATGATGCAAAAAAACAGCTGGACTTGTTTTTGAAGGGGAAACAGGCATTCAGGTCTATTAATTGAAACTGAAATCTTTACATATTATTAGGTTTGCAACCATTAATCCTTATAAGGACAATTTAATGGCATATTCAAAGCCAATAAAAAGTGAGAATGTCAGATTATCCCAGAGAATAAGCCCCAGAATACTTCTCTGACTGTTCTGTAACTCCGACTATAAAATATTATTAGTGACCGTTACAAAGGTTTTTACATTTACACTGACAGTAAAGTTTCAGACATGTTTTAACTGTACTGTGTGTTAACCCAACAGTAGAAGAGACTTTGAAGTCAGCCTGAAAGGTGCCACTTTGATGTTAACATCACAGGGGTAGAAAATCTTTTATGTTAACATACCTCATGCTCTGGCTGTAAATTATACATTATTTAATAACCTATATCATACATGAACATCACAAGTGGCTTTTTAGGGATATGATGTAGATCCTAATAAAACTTAGAAGGGGTTTCCTCCTCTTGTCACAAGAGTTCTTCACAATATGTTAAGATGATTATCTAAGAATTAAATGAATATTCATTAATATAAAAGTAAAAATGTTGGAAGTAGGCTTTCCCTTTAAATCGTCCAATCAAGAACACACACTGTAACTGAAAGGTGCCCAAACTCTGAATGAAACAAGTACCCAGAGAAGTGAAATTTTTGGATTTTAGGCTCTGTACTTCTGTCATTCAGATTTTTAAAACCGTGATTTCAGATTTTTTTCAATGCCATTGTATCACTCAAGGTGGTTAACCATAATATGATAACTTCACTAATATATCCCACATTGCCCCGTGCTGTAACTATTCCACACAATCCAACACTTGCAAAAAGCTTTATCTTATTTGCCCCACCATCATCATGTACACACCACAAGCTACCACTAGGACATGCTCTATACATAGATACAACCCAAAAATACAAAACTCTACATTCATAAAGAGAGGTCACTCCACAGGTGAGTACACCTGTGGCTTGACATCTCATGAAAGTCGTTTTGTACTTTTGGGATGTATCGAGATCCTTCCTGAGGTCCCCCGCCGAGATAATAAGTACTTTTTGTGATTATATATGTTTTACTGGTGATCGTGTTTACAGGTTGCAGCTCATAAAAAGTTTTTTCTGTAAACAGATAGACTACGGAAACATTTTTTACTTCCTTGTTTTGTGACAAAATGTCACACGATTTGCCTCCCTGTCCTTAATTTGCATATGCCTGAATACTGCTAAAAAAAATTCTGAATCCCGGTCGAATCCTGAACCGAATCCTGGATTTGGTGCATCCCTAGTTTTTAGGTCATAATGTTGGGCTAATGTTGAAGCTAGTGATTACAGTCATCCTACGTTTCTCAAGCATAGACAGGGGTGCTCCGCCAATGAGGCGAGTTGAGGCACTCGCAAGCGGCAGTGCCCCCCTGGTTACCAGGGGCAGCAAAAAATGCCGATCCTGGTAACTAAGGGTCGAAATTTCAGTTTTTCAACCCGGAAATTAGACTCTTCGGCAGTTGGGCACTCTGCACTAGCGACGTGGACCCCCTCCTACCCTGTTCCGGTCTGGAAAAGTGAGTGCCGCGGGGAAGGGGCAGCAAAACGAAGCCTGCCTCAGGCGGCAAAATGCGCAGGATCGGCCCTGAGCATAGAAACATACTGACTGCCCCTTACCAATACATGACTAACGCAACCTAAGGTCTTTGTGCTTTGAAATAGATTGAAGAGGCGTATGGCTATTTGCACACAGTCAAAGCATTGTGTAAAATGCCAAAAATTATTGTTGATTGCAGTCTCTCTTTGCTCTTTGTGCACGTTCAGCTTTGCAAATAAGGCCTTCTATGTCTAGGTGCCTTGGCTAAGAAAAGCAGTAATTCTCACAGATATCATGGATAATATTTGAACCAATTTATTACAATTCTGTAGACTTATAGGATATAACATGTCAGATTTTTATTTTTTGTTTAGCTGAATATAAGTAAATGAAGATGGAGATGTATTAATTTAGTGTGAATAAGAAAAAATATATGAGGATATTATAGGATGCTAATATCCCCCTCATATATTTAATAAGTAAAGTCCCATCATCCAGATAGAGATCTGACAGGAGGATGGTTTATATGGCAACCAGGGAACATAATATGACATTATGGACCAGGAGATTAGAATTATTGAACAAGGTTCCATATAAAACCAAATATTGCAATTAAATGTATACCAGTAACACAACAAATGTACAGATGCTGGCTTAATGTAATTCAATGATATGTAAAAAAAAATATATACTTTAAATGCTACTACAATAACACACTAAATGGTGACATGAAATAAGGTCTCAGCCCATCTCAAAATGCCTGCATTTGAACATCCTAAGGACAAAGCAGTGAAGTTCAAACTCAGTTACATATGGAACAGTGTTGCATGCTCATGTTACTACAGGTATGGGATCAGTTATCTGGAACCCCGTTATCCAGAAAGCTCCAAATTACAGAAAGGCCATCTCCAATAGACTCTATTTTACCCAAATAATTCAAACTTTTAAAAATGATTTCCTTTTCCTCCAATAATAATAAAACAGTAGCTTGTACTTGATCCGAACTAAGATAATTAATCCTTATTGGAAGCAAATGAGTCAATTGGGTTTATTTAATGTTTACATGATTTTCTAGTAGACTTAAGATATGAAGAGCCACATTATGGAATGGTCCATTATCCGAAAAATCCCAGGTCCCAAGGATTCTGGATAACAGGTCCTATACCTGTACTATATAAATTAATAATAATAAATAAAAATGATTTTCCTATGATGTCAACAAAACCCATTAGGAGTGAATTCACTTAATGGTGGTAATTTTATTAACAGGGAAGTAATACAATAGTCAAGAAGGCTAGTATATTTTCCAGAAAAGGTGTCAGTCCTTATTATGATTATACCACTAATCAAGCAGGATTAATTATAAAATAATGTTCTGACATATCAAAGGGCTAGGGTGATATCATCTTGTATCCAGTGTGTGGAAGCCTTGATTGGAAGGTATAGATTCTCCTGTAAAAACGTTTACAAGCAAGTGTTAGGCTCAGGATATGTGCACCCAGGTCTTTATATTTAAAGTGTGAGTTGAAAACTTGAAAAGGACTTGACTTGGACACTTGACTTAATTAGGCAGAACCATTGCTTGTACTTGTAAAGACAAAAATTCCCTTTAAAACTTAAGTGGAGCTCTATGGCTTTTTTTGATCCTGTTATCACTGCAAATATTTTTTTGTTTTGTATTTTTTTGTTATTGGGGTGATTTATGGCCTGGCTACATACATCACTTGTATACAATGGCGCTATTTTGTCACATGGCTGCTTGTGCCCTTGAGCACCATCGTAATAACAGTCTTCTTGGCCATTAATTATTTCCTTTTCATTAATATGTACTTTGATGTATATAAAATGAAGCTATGAAGAAATCAAAAGGAAAAGGCTATAGAAAGCTGTCAATATTAATCTTTTTGATGTCCTTGCTAATAACTTCCACATTTTTATACATTGGGGTATGTACTTGTTAATAGCACATTTGAGAAAAAGTCTGGTTTGATGTTTGTGTTGTTGGGTATTGCTACTGTGGCAGAATATTTACAACAATTAAGTTACAGAGCTACATGCAAAAGGCATCGAGGCACATAATTAGTGCAGGTAAAGCTGACGTGCAGCACTATAAAATCCAGCAATAAAAGCAAACCAGATTTAAAGCTGCAATACTGCCAAGACTGAATTAAGAAATGTAGTAAATGAGCTAAGATTTATCATGATCTGCGGTTCATATGCAAGTGTCTCTATGTTCCTCTCAGACTTGTATGTCTCTCTCTCTCTCTTACTCTGTATATGGGGTTCTCAATTTCACTGGCTGAATCTTACCCAGTTAAACACTTATCATATTAATAAAGCTGTATAAAAACAACCTGCCTAACTGCTAGTTGATCCAGAAGAAAGTGAGAACTTTTTTTGCGTCAGAGGGAGAAAAAGCCTTTCTAATGCCTAGATGGCAGCCCTTGGGTCAACTTTGTACTAAGAGACTATGAAGATTTTTATTCATCCAGGTCATGGTATATCTAATATTAGTAATTCAAAAAGCAACTGGACTTGCGGAGTAATTATTGAAGACGTTTCACTACTCATCCGTGCAGCTTCTTCAGTTCAACAATCTAACTTATCTGCTAGTACAATAGATTAAGGGAGAGAATTCTACAACTTCACAGCTGTACAAAACCCTTTCAGAATGTTAAAATAGAACCATCGTCTTCTAATCTCAATAGTTGCCCTGCTAAAAGGACCTATTGCTAAAAAAAAGCATTAGAGAGGTTATTATATGAACCCCTTAAAATGTACATATAGTTATCATATCCCCCTTATAAAACTCTTCTCCAAAGTAAACAAACTCAACTTGGGCAAACCAATAACTTTAAGCAAACTGCTGAAAATTAGAAGCTAAACACAAATTTCTAATTAGTTGCTATGGATAACTGCCCATCTGCAAAATTGCTAAGTGTTCATATATGACCAATGCCTGAAGACTACCAATTTGATAAAAAGAAATCCATTCAGAAACAACTCCTTAGCAAGCTAGTTCTGTGGTTCACATCAATCAGAGCAACATCGCCTACAGACCAGTCATTATTATTGAGGGTCTGATGTATCAAATCCCTAGCGAAAATAATTACCTAATTTCCCCAGAGGCTCTCCTTAAAGTCGAAGCCCGGTGTTGGCTGGAGGGGTCGGCGCCTCTCCCAATCGTATCTATGTAGAAAATTAGCCAAACAGCACAAGCTTGTATAGCGGGGATCTCCCCTGCAAGTTTATTAGGTCAAGTGATGTAACGTTTCGGGGGCGTGCCCCTTCATCAGACATGTCTGCCCCATCATGTCTGATGAAGGGGCACGCCCCCGAAACGTTACATCACTTGACCTAATAAACTTGCAGGGGAGATCCCCGCTATACAAGCTTGTGCTGTTTGGCTAATTTTCTACATAGTATCAAATCCCTAGCACAGGGATCCCCAACCTTTTTTTAACCGTGAGCCACATTCAAATGTTAAAAAAAGTTGGAGAGCAACACAAGCACGCAAAAGGTTTCTGGGTGCCAATTATAAATTTTGGTCCTTATGTGGACTGACAGCTCACAGAAGGCTCTGTTTGGCAGGAAACTTTGGTTTTTATGAAACCAAAACTTGTTTCCAAGCCAAAAATTAAAAAATAAGCATCTGCTTGGAGGCCACTGGGAGCAACATCCAAGGCATTGGTGAGCAACATGTTGCTCCGAGCTACTGGTTGGAGATCACTGCCCTAGCAGGTTGGGCAATGTTGAATATCTATTTTGGTCAAACCAATTAATAGGAATCCTGCAGGATTCCACATTCATATATGGCTGTAGGCCTTTAGTTTCTCATCTTGATAAACTTTGCCATCAGAGTGAGTAATTAATGTAGGTAAAGAATTGACTATAGCATACAGCAAACTGCAATAGAGTAGCACATTTAAAGAAGTGTGAAGATAAATACATTTTCCAGCCCCATGCATTTCACCAACTACAATATGATATAGATAATATAACTGAAAATCATTACATATATACTTGTCTAGTCCTGTTTTCTTTAAAAAGTACAGCGATGCATTTATTTTATCAGATAATCCTATACACATTGAAAATCTCTATCTGTAATTACATAATGTGCACAGTGACCCAGGGTGTCCAAATTGTGTACATACAGCATGAACAACCAAAAACACTTTAAAGGACAACTGTAATATCATCCACTTACAATGTAAAAATAAAGTACAATTTATTAATCTATATCATAATATACCAGCACAATTAAAAACACTCAAACCCATACAACTGTTTACTACAATGATGAATGTCAAATGTGTATGTTGAAGTAAACAGCAATCTAGACATTCATCTTAGTTGGATCTGAGTAATATGCAAATACTAAGCAACTCTATCGAACAGTGCCATTCATTACATGCAGAGCCCCTCTCTATTGACTGGGGTTAAAATAATTATCATACAACCAATAAACCTTATCCATACGGTGAGAGAGAAGAGAGAATAATGTGCAAAATATAAAACAGCAAACATATGCTTGCAGGCCATATATTTAGCAATATCTTTCTAGCAGGCAAATGCTAAAGCAGCCTTTGATGTGTATCCTTTAGAGCTCCATGCTCAGAATGCTGTATTTTACATTAGCTTCTAATATAATTAGTGCTAACATATGGCACAATCAATAGGACATTTGGAATCATTTTAGCATGCCCTTGGGTCCTAAGGCATACAGTTTTACTGTTAAAAAAAATACAGAACTGTCCATCAATATGTTATTTTTAACCACAGGACAAGACAATTTCTCCCTGGTGATCACCTCCGAATCTGAAAATCTTTATATAAAAAAAAATGTAAGAGAGACAAAAGCTGCAATGCTGTTTATAACAACAGCACTATAGTGAACTCACTACATTGGGTTTTTTTTGGGATGCACAGAATCCACTATTTTGGATTTGGCCGAACCCCCGAATCCATTTACAAAGATTCCGCAGAATACCGAACCGAATCTGCATATGCAAATTAGGGGTGGGAAGGGGAAAACATTTTTTACTTCCTTATTTTGTGACAGAGTCACGCGATTTCCCTCCTGTCCCTTATTTGCATATGCAAATTAGGATTAGGAATCGGCTCAGCCGGGCAGAAGGATTCGTCCAAATCCATCTGAAAAAGGCCGAATCCAGAACTGAATCCTGGATTCGGTGCATCCCTAGTTTATTTTGCATGTGTCTGTCCATTTAAAATAAGGATGAAAGCTTTTTAGGTTAGATGCAGGGAGGGTTTCTAGAACATAAAGTAAATATTTAAATTTAATTTAGAAAAGTTCAAAGTTTGCTCCAGGTGTAGAAATTCACAGCAAGCAGCAATCAGATGGTTGCTTTAAACAGCAGACCTGTAAATGCTACTGTGCTCTTGACGGTATACAAAAGACAGATTGAGAATTGGGTGTAAGACTAGCACTATAAGCATCAAATACATTGTGAAACGTTACACAAAGGCTAACTAGTACGTAAAAAAAAGAACCTGTTTCATAATTACAATTACACCTTTCCATTTATAATAAGGGTTATGTTGTGGATATCTGAAGCAAAGGACTCCCATACTGTAAACATCGCAGGTAAACAAGGCACAAGCAAGTAAAAAAATCACAAGACCATAGCTCCCCTTCTGTATGTTTTTTAAATAAGTACGGGTATGGGATCTGTTATCTGGAAACCAGTTATACAGAAAGCTCTGAATTATGGAAAGGCCATCTCCCATAGACTCAGTTTTATCCAAATTTTCCAAGTTTTCGGAAATTATTTATTTTTCTCTGTAGTAATACTTGATCCAAATTAAGATATAATTAATCCTTATTGGAAGCAAAATCAGCCTATTGGGTTTATTTAATGTTTAAATAATTTTCTAGTAGACTTAAGGTTGAAGATCCAAATTACAGAAAGATCCATTATACATTAAAAACCCCAGGTCCCGTGCATTCTGCATAACAGGACCCATATCTGTATTTGCATTTTTTATTTTATATATATAAATAATGCTTCTCATTGATAATCTACAGGCCAGTCAAAGCACAAAAGCCTTTCTAGCAGGACATTTTAATTAATCTAGAGATTGGTTCTTTGTCTTTTCAACTAAAAGAAAGATATCCTGTCAGTTCTTTTTTGGCCATGCTCCCTTTGAAGGCTTAAGAAGTGAGAGGAAACAAGTTGTTGGGTATAAAGTACATTAGTGTCCCATCACTTTGGTTCAAAAGACACACAAACATTGTTCCAAAAAGATGGTTATGACCTTAATGATTTTTTGCCAAGTATTATTAAATACAGGGTTTAAATGATTTGCAAATCATCTTTTTATTTACAATTCACATGGGGGGCCTATTTATCTACAGTCTCATTTTCCTGGTTTTAGTGATTTTTTAAACCAAAATGTTGTGAGATTGTAGTAAAAAAAAATCGGAGTAAAAAAAGCACAAATACAAATTTAAGATGAACGATTCAGTAAAAAATACAAATACAGGTGTGGGAACCGTTCTCTGGAAACCCATTAACCAGATCAAGCTCTGAATTACAGAAAGGCCGTCACCCATAGACTCCTTTATAATCAAATAATCCTACATTTTTAAAATGATTACATTTTTCTCTGTAATAATAAAACAGTACCTTGTGCTTGATCCCAACTAAGATATAATTAATCCTTATTGGAAGCAAAGCCAGCCTATTTGGGATTTTCTAGTAGACTTAAGACATGAAGATCCAAATTACAGAAAGAGCCCTTATCCGGAAAACCCCAGGTCCCGAGCATCCTGGAAAACAGATCCCATACCTGTACCTTGAAAACCTCTAAAAATGTAGATTTCTCTAAAATTCTGAATTGATTTAGAGCAGCCCAATAGGATCAGCGTCGCTCCCATTGACTAAAGATATTACATCTCCTATTAAAATACCCAAATCAGCTCAATTTGCCATTTTATGTTACTAAATGTTTACTGTTAGCACAATTATAGCATGCAAGCAAATGGCTGCAAACTGAACACATGCAAAAATAAAAAAACACCCAGGAATGTTTATTAACAACAGAGTATTTAGTTGCTATTGTGTGTGTGTCATATTTAATGATGGGATGTATGGGATCTATAAACAAAGACTCCAGTGTCCACTGAGCTCAATCCTAAAGATTGGAATGTGCACACACTGAGCACTTGCATTATCGTGTGATTCCTCATGCAGCATAACCTCAGAATTACAAGAACTGCTATTTGCAAACATTACTAAAAATAGCACATTGTTCAAATAAAAAAGTGCCAGCTGATTTCATTTCTCACGAATCTACTGGAACAAAATTAAAGTGTGCTTTAGAAAAAAAAATTGGCTGTCCTGGTAACATTTAAAGGGTAAGCTATAAAATAAGACATATTTAAATATATTTTAATAACCCCTTTGAGACTATGGACCATAAAAACAACCTAAAATACATGAGTTTGTACTGCTGGAATGCAAAAATACAGATGATTGATGCAACAATGTCAAATAATTATATCCGTTGTTCTAAACTTTCCAAAACTTGTCCACTGTGGAAATTAAGAATTTACCATATATTAGAGCAAGGTTTTAATGTGATGCTGAAACTGACATCTGGGCAAGAGCTAGTACCATAGAAAAAAACAAGTACATTCTTTAATATACAGGTATGGGACCTGTTATCCAGAATGCTCGGGACCTGGGGCTCTCCGGATAATGGATCTTTCTGCGATTTGGAACTTCATACATTTTGGAGCCCATTTACTTAGCTCGAGTGAAGGAATTGAGGAAAAAAAACTTCGAATTTCGAATGTTTTTATGGCTATTTCGCCCATCGAATGGGCTACTTCGACCTTCGACTACGACTTTGAATCGAACGAATCGAACTAAAAATCTAAAAACTTCGACCCCCTAGTTCGCCACCTAAAAGCTACCGAAGTCAATGTTAGCATATGGGGAAGGTCCCCATAGGCTTAGATATTTTTTTTTGGTCGAACAAAAATCGTTTGATCAATGGATTAAAATCCTTCGAATCGAACAATTCAAAACAATTTTTCGTTCAATCGTTCGATCGAACTAATAGTGCTAAATCCTTCGACTTCGATATTCGAAGTCAAAGGATTTAACTTCGACAGTCGAATATTGAGGGTTAATTAACCCTCGATATTCGACCTTAAGTAAATTTGCCCCTAAGTCTACTAGAAAATCATATAAACATTAAATAAACCCAATAGGCTGGTTTTGCATCCAGTAAGGGTTAATTGTATCTTAGTTTGGATCAAGTACAAGATACTGTTTTATTATTACAGAGAAAAAGTAAATCATTTTTAAAAATTTTGATTATTTGGGTAAAATAAGGTCTATGGGAGACGGGCTTTCCGCAATTCGGATCTTTCTGGATAATGGGTTTCCGGATAACGGATACCATACAAGATTCCAAGTTGTTAGTGCTGTGTTAGCTAGGCTATGTTTCAATTGACCCAATGACCTAAAAGTTTTACAAATATAAAAGCAGATTTTTAGTTTTTGCTTTCTTACCACCTGTTATAACTAGGGATGGGCGAATTTGACCCGTTCCGTTTTGCCAAAAATTAGACGCTGGCGAATTGTCAAAGACGCCCATTAATGTCTATGGGCGTCAAAAGAATTTTGTTGCACTACGAAATTTTTTTTGACGCGCATTTTTTTTTTTTGACGCACGCCGCCATACAAGTCTATGGGCGTCATTTTTTCAGCGAAAGGAGGCGAAAAAATTCGCCGATCCCTAGTTATAACCCAGTTTCCTTCATTAATTAATTGTTTAAAAAATAATTTTATCTGTATATATTTTCCCAAGTGCCTCGATTACATTTTGGTTTTTTTTGAGAGAGATTTCGATTTTTTTTAAATTTTACTAGTGATTTACAAATCTGCCTGTACCTCACCACTTTATTACTTTTATTTTAATTTTATGTGTTGAGCCTGGTGGGCTCTGAGGTTGCAGGAAACAGCACTTTGGGGCTCTGCTGACCAGAAAAAAGATGGTGAGTCGTATGTCTTGTTGAAGCTTTTTGGGCATAAATATTGATTCCATTGCTTTGAAGTGCAGTTTGCTTCAAACTAAGCTTGAATACTTGCAGAGAAAAAAGGTTTGACTACAGCAGATGCAGACCCTGCATGCAAAATTTGATTTGTGACATATCTATCTTATGAATATTTTCCAGGCTCAGCGCCAGCTTGTATGGACGACAAAGGCATACTTTATTAAGGTTTGCAGGGAGTCAAACAATGACAGTTAGATGTGGCACACCTTCTTAGAGAACTGTAACAGGCAAACATATTGTCTGTCACATACAAACTGGAGAGAAGAACTCAGCAATTACAAATAGGCAAATGTTGCATATACAGTATAACTAACAGTGATATGGTTAGAAGGTGAAAATATGTAGAAATTCAATATAAGAGGAAATTTTAAAGGGATACTTTTGCAGGAAAAGGGTTTTTTTTTCAAATGCATCAATTCTGCACTGAAATTCATTTTTGAAAAGAGCGATCAGATTTTTTCTCAATTTGATTTTGGCATTTGGCATGGAGCTCGACATGAGGTCCATTTCCCAGGTGCCCGCAACCATATGACTTTACTGCTACACTACAAGTTTGAGAGATATCACCCCCTCCACCCAGCAGCCTATCAACAGAACAATGGGCAGCCAACCATATAGCAGATATCTAACACCTCTGCTGAAGGATTAATTTGCATTGCTAGACACAACAAAATATTTGAATTGCTAGACACAACAAAACATTGCATTGCTAGTGGTAGACACGAGAATAGCACCCAAACAGAAAAAGCCCTACTTGGGTCGTATTGAAGTACAATGAGAAGGCTGAACGCTCAGAATGAGGCACAATGCACTGCCTCCACATCAAAATTACATCTTAAAAAATAGATTTGTTGGTTCAAGAATAACATTTTAATGGTAGAGTGAATTATTTGCAATGCAAATAGTGTAATTTAGAAATAAAAACAGAAATGGCATAATCCTTTTCAAGCGATTTCACAATTTTTTTTGCTGCCTTTTAATTGATTATCTCAAACTTGTACTAGTTTATAACAGTGAAATGCATTGTGGTGGTGGATGCAAAAAGTCTGATCAGGTCTTGGAATGTGAATGCCACAGTCCATATTTAACCCCCCTGATTAGGACCTACTCAGATCATGGGACACCCTGTCCTTTACTTGTTTTTAAAGCAAATAGAATATAGTTAGTAGAGAGCAAAAAGGAAAAATGGCGTTAGCAAGGAACAAATGCAAATAGGCAGGCATTAATAGAATCAAAGCTAAGATTAAATGCATTGGAGGCATATAATGCATACAGCTGTACATCTCACCAATATGTAAATAAATGTTTGTTTTTTACATTAGGCCTTAATACTATATGGGATTCTGTGTCTGTTTGTTTCCCATGTGTTATTAAGATCAAGCCCTACTCAATTAACCTGAGCAATCTATTCTACCTTTTTACCAAGGTTTTAAAAGGATTTAACAAGAAAAATGTATGAATGAAAAATAATTACTTATTCCAGCTTTCCAGACAGAGACATCTTCTTTGTAAAATACCAAGTTTCATAATCAAAATTTTTTTAGTATGGGGGAGGAGGGTAGTTCTGGGGGCGCCTTTGCTCTGGTTGGGGTGATTTGAGGGGGCCAGTGCATATAACCCCTGGTTAAAGGAAAACTAATGATTAACAAAAGAAGAAGGGCAGACATGTTTATCATGCTTTAGGATTCTATACCAGCCCAAGGCTTCATTTGTAGGGTTAAGTTCTTCTTTTATATATGTCTTTTGTTCTCCTTTACAAGTCAAGTAAATTACCGATCACAATATGCACAGTTACACCATAGGCATAACAAAAATATATGCTTTCCAGTTCCAGCTATATTTGCCAGTTAGTGTATAATACATTAGCTGCAATATTTCTTCGGAAGCAATGACATGAATAGAGTAATGAATGAAAGCAAAGTGCTGAATATTTTAAAGAGCACTTTGCATGTCTCTCATGCTCCAAGATGCAAAGCATTATCAGTTAAAACTTGTGTGCTGAGGTCCCCTTTGGCTATTCATCAAAGAAAAGGGATAGAGAAACCACAGGATCTAACTACTCTCTAGCTCTGGCAGTGTAATTAATAGTAAACTGCATTCATCATTCCCAATCAATACCTGGGAGGCATTCAAGACTGGAATGAGAAACCTGCATCGGCTATCAGTGTAATAATAATGTTTCGGGATGCTTGTATCAAGGGTGAGGCTGTGACTGGTTGGGGGACATTTTTAAAGAATAAATAAAGATTATATAAGTGGAAACAAAAATGAACCATTGCCAGTACAAGTTCTAGAATAACATCTTCCTCAAAATAATTAAGTCTTTAAACTGCAAAGAAAGAAGAATATCTCATGAAACATATCTCATAAAGTTGTTTGTTAGTGGTTAGATGTATCTACCTCTTAAGGACCCTTTTAGTAACAAGAGTTATAAACAGAATTTGTTCAAACTTAACTTAAAACTTAACAAAAATTCTTGAGGGTGGCATGGGGTTTATTTTTTTGGTTGTAAAATAGTGGAGAACAAGGGATCTCTGTACCTTACACATGCCTTTAGGAGGGATTCTGAATTGCATTGTGCCCCCTGGTGCCCCTGCTCATACCTGTTTTGTGCATAGGCCCTCAAATTTTATTATATACACTGTGTACTTGTGCAAACTATATATACAAAAAAAATACTTTAAGTTGAAGTATGGGTTATTAAATATTTCAGCATGAAGTCTTCCCTTCTGACAAGCATGTTGTTATATGGCAAATCTTTCATGCTGTTTACACATTAGATTTATATATCTTTCACATTTTTTCCCCACTGGAATTTATGCCATTTTGACACTGCCCCCTGGGAAATGAAAAATTGGGTTCTACTGTACATCCTACAAAATCCTGTATAGTTTAAGCTTGATAATATTATGCTCAGAAGGGCCAAATATAAGAAATTATCAACTAATGTATCAAATTAGAGCAGTTTATAGAGTAGGTGACCCCCTCCTCCTTGAGTTGCTCCAGCGAGACATGACAATGTGAAAAATTAAACTTTAAACTTCAATATTAGAATAATTTGAGTTTTGACTGAAAAACACCCTCAAAAACTCGGCTTTGTCGGGTTAAATATAACTCTACCTTTAACACATCTGCCCCATGTTACCAGGATTGTTTTTCCCGAACCTGATAAAGTGCCACTCACTGCTGCCAGAAGCAAGATTTTCACCTTGTTTCATGGAAGAAGCAGCACATGCACTGGTGCCATTCTTGTGAATGAGTATTCAACAGATGGAGTATAGTCAAAGTAAACTTTATTGTCATCTCAGCAGTATACGAATACACAGTGAGACGAGACAATGTGGCTCCAGCTAGTACAGATATCGGAGTGTCTCTAAGGTAGTCCAGGTGTGTAAAGTACAAACGTGTAAAACAAAAGTTCAGTTCACAGTTCAGGTGTGTGGAATGTAGTGGGACGGCAGGCAATGAGTTGAGGAGTCTGATAGCTTGTGGAAAAAAGCTTTCGCGCAGCCTGGTTGATCAGGCTTTAATGCATGCGAAATCGTCTGCTGGATGGGAGCAGCGTGATCAGTAAGGGTGTGTGGAGTCCAGTGCAATGCAGGAGGCCTTTCTTGCACAGCGCTTGTGGAAGATGTCCTGCAGTGATGGAAGAGCCACTCCAATGATGTTTCCAGCTGCTCTGACTTTTCCGGTCAACAGCGCTGGCACTACTGTACCAGATGGAGATGCAGCTCATCAGGATGGTGGAAGGCTGAAGGCTGACCCATTTCAGTAGTCTCAAGAAGTGAAGACGCTGCAGAGCCTTTTTGGTGATGGAGGTGGTGTTTGTGGTCCAGGTGACGTCATCTGAGATGTAGACTCCCAGGAATTTGGTGTTCTACTGTCTCTACCATGGAGCCGAAGATGTTGAGTGGTGTGTGAGCAGGACGAGTTCTCCTGAAGTCGGCAATCATCTCACATTCAATGACAGGTTGTTCTCACTGCAACAGACCTACAGCTGCTGAACCTCATCTCTATACGTTGACTCATCATTGTGGCTGATGAGCCCCACCACAGTCGCGTCATCGGCAATTAGAGTGGGGATCGACAACCTTTTTTACCCATGAGTCGCATTCAAATATAAAAAGAGTTGGGGAGCAACACAAGCATGCAATAAGTTGCTGGGGGTGCCAAATAAGAGTTAAGATTGGTTATTTAGTAGCCCCTATGTTGACTGGCAGGCTACAGGGGGTTCTGTTTAGCAGTACACCTGTTTTTTCATGTAACCAAAACTTGCCTCCAAGCCCAGAATTCAAAAATAAGCATCTGCTTTGAAGCCCCTGAGAGAAACATCCAAGGGCTGGTGAGCAACATGTTTCTCATGAGCCACTGGTTGGGGATCCAAGGACTAGAGGGATCAAAGTCATTTCCTAAAATAATTTCTTTGTAAATACACACATTGGGTCTCATTTATAAACACTGGGCAAATTTGCACCTGGGCAGTAACCCATGGAAATCAATCAGTGGTTAGCTTTTTTTCAGCCAGCTGCAAATTGAACACTGAAAACAAACATCTGATTGGTTGCCATGCGCGGATGTGCCCAGTATTTATAAATGAGCCCCACTGACATTAACCCTTTAAGTGCCACAGAACGTAGCATCTACGTTCTGTGGATCAAAGGACCAAAGTGCCACAGATCGTAGATTCTACGTTCTGCAGCACTTCCGGGTTTGCGAGCGGAGGAGCGGCTGTTAGAGCCGCTCGCTCCGTTCCTTCACGATCCCCTGCCCCTAGACAACGAGCAGAGCAGGGGATCGTGTGGCCCCTGGGGCGCGATCGCCCAGGGGCCCCAAAGCAGCAGCAGGGACGCGTTTCCTATGCGTCCTGCTGCTGCCTGCGCTGCACTTCCGCCCAGCTCCGCCCCCCCATGCCTGCTGACCGTTGGAGCTGGAGATCTGCTGCGTGGGACCCATTATCAACGATCTGAAGCATCTACCCCAGGTAAGTGTAACATTTACACACACAAAAACACACAAACACACCAACACACACTTATTACAGTAATATACACTTACATTCACACTTACACACACTCACACATAGATTTTTGGGGATTGGGGGGGTCACACACACTCACAGCACCCATGTACACTTGCACACGCACACACGCGCAAATAACATGCAATTTACCCGTTGTGCACACGCATATGTACATATATGGCTTTGTGGCTTTTTTTTTTTTTTTCTTATCGCATCGTCTCTTTTTTGGCTAAAAAAAATGTTTTATTGCCGTTCCGAATAGCGTATTCGCTAACCGTACTGTGCAATAGCTTTTGTATGTTATTTTGGTGGTTATATTGCAATTTTGGGTATTTTGGTGCATTTTTAGCCATTTTATTGAATTTTTAGCCATTTTATTGCATTTTCAGCTCTGCATTTGTGTTGTTCACTTGTTTCTGTCCGTATAATCGATTTGGCCTAGCTAAAATATTCAAACGGTAATTCTGGTGGCCGATTACACTAGTGTGAAAAAAAAGCATTGATTTTTGTGGTTTTATTAGTTTTTGGTGATTTATTTGCATTTCACACTGTTTTGTGTTATTTTGTTTTGCCTATGTAAATTTTATCTACTATATATCCATTTGTGGGTCTCTGTGCGCCACATAGTTTGGTATATCTATGCATATTGGGCATCAAAGTGTTCAGTAGACCCCTGGCGTTCATATTTAGGATGTTTTATGCTAAGTTACGAAATGCGGGGCATATAATGGGGTAAAATTCAAGCTTTGTGACGATTTTCAGAAATTTGATAAAAACCGTTACGTTCAGCATTGCTTTGCAGTTTGGCAGTTTGCAGTAGGAACACATATTTACCCATATTGGATTCGTCAGAATGTGTACTTTCTGAAAATATATGGTTTTCTGGGGTCTCTGTACTGTTAGGGGGGTCTAATGTCGCATATTACACACACCAGGTGCTTATATTGCAGCAGCCAGCGCGCGTCAGCCGTGAAAATGTATATACACTATTGTCATTTGGGGGTCTCTGTGCGCCACATAGTTTGGTATATCTATGCATATTGGGCATCAAAGTGTTCAGTAGACCCCTGGCGTTCATATTTGGGATGTTTTATGCTGATAAGTTACGAAATGTGGGGCATATAATGGGGTAAAATTCAAGCTTTGTGACAATTTTCAGAAATTTGATAAAAACCGTTATGTTCAGCATTGCTTTGCAGTTTGGCAGTTTGCAGTAGAAACACTTATTTACCCATATTGGATTCGTCAGAATGTGTACTTTCTGAAAATATATGGTTTTCTGGGGTCTCTGTACTGTTAGGTGGTCTAATGTCGCATAATACACACACCGGGTGGTTATATTGCAGCAGCCAGTGCGTCAGCGGTGAAAATGTCTATACAGGTTGTCATTTGGGGGTCTCTGTGCGCCACATAGTTTGGTATATCTATGCACATTGGGCATCAAACTGTTTAGTAGACCCCTATGTTTATTTTTAGGATGCTTTATGCTGGTAATGATACATGGACAATACGATGCTGGAAAGTTGAAGCTTTGAGGCAATTTCCAGATATTTCACCCAAACCGCCAAATTTGGCAAAGCCTTGCGACTCAGTAGTTTGGAGCAGAAAGGCATGGGTACCCATTTTAGATTCTGTAGAATGTGTACTTTCCAAAAATATATGGGGTTGGGGGGTAAACATATATTTCTGTGTTTTTACCCCACAAAAATGCAGTCAATGTGTTGATTTTTCATTAGCTGAAGTTACCCACGGGACTGTTTGTATGCGCTAACTTCATTTTGGGGCCTCTAAATGCCAGATACTTTGGTAAACTTATGAACAATGGCCACCAAAATGTTCAGAGGAACCCTGGCAATCATATTTAGGGGGCTTTTTCTTAGTACGTAATGACACATGGGTGATAAGGTGCTGGGAAGTTGAAGCTTTGAGGCAATTTTCAGATATTTCACCAAAACCGACAATTGTGGGAAAGCCTTGCGACTCAGTAGTTTGGAGCAGAAAGGCATGGGTACCCATTTTAGATTCGGTAGAATGTGTACTTTCCAAAAATATATGGGTTTTGGGGGGTAAACATATATTTCTGTGTTTTTACCCCACAAAAATGCAGTCAATGTGTTGATTTTTCATTAGCTGAAGTTACCCACGGGACTGTTTGTATGCGCTAACTTCATTTTGGGGCCTCTAAATGCCAGATACTTTGGTAAACTTATGAACAATGGCCACCAAAATGTTCAGAGGAACCCTGGCAATCATATTTAGGGTGCTTTTTCTTAGTATGTAATGACACATGGGTGATATGGTGCTGGGAAGTTGAAGCTTTGAGGCAATTTTCAGATATTTCACCAAAACCGACAACTTTGGGAAAGCCTTGCGACTCAGTAGTTTGGAGCAATAAGGCATGGGTACCCATTTTAGATTCTGTAGAATGTGTACTTTCCAAAAATGTATGGGTTTGGGGGGTAAACATATATTTCTGTGTTTTTACCCCACAAAAATGCAGTCAATGTGTTGCTCTTTCATTAGCTGAAGTTACCCACAGGACTATTTGTATGCACTAACTTCATTTTGGGGCCCCTAAATGCCAGTTACTTTGGTAAACCTATGAACAATGGCCACCAAACTGTTCGGAGGAACCCTGGCAATCATATTTAGGGTGCTTTTTCTTGGTGCATAACGATACATGGGTGATATGGTGCTGAGAAGTTGAAGCTTTGAGGCAATTTTTAGATATTTCACCAAAACCGACAATTGTGGGAAAGCCTTGCGACTCAGTAGTTTGGAGCAGAAAGGCATGGGTACCCATTTTAGATTCGGTAGAATGTGTACTTTCCAAAAATATATGGGTTTTGGGGGGTAAACATATATTTCTGTGTTTTTACCCCACAAAAATGCAGTCAATGTGTTGATTTTTCATTAGCTGAAGTTACCCACGGGACTGTTTGTATGCGCCAACTTCATTTTGGGGCTTCTAAATGCCAGATACTTTGGTAAACTTATGAACAATGGCCACCAAAATGTTCAGAGGAACCCTGGCAATCATATTTAGGGTGCTTTTTCTTAGTACATAATGACACATGGGTGATATGGTGCTGGGAAGTTGAAGCTTTGAGGCAATTTTCAGATATTTCACCAAAACCGACAACTTTGGGAAAGCCTTGCGACTCGGTAGTTTGGAGCAGAAAGGCATGGGTACCCATTTTAGATTCAGTAGAATGTGTACTTTCCAAAAATATACGGGTTTTGGGGGGTAAACATATATTTCTGTGTTTTTACCCCACAAAAATGCAGTCAATGTGTTGATTTTTCATTAGATGAAGTTACCCACAAGACTATTTGTATGCGCTAACTTCATTTTGGGGCCTCTAAATGCCAGATACTTTGGTAAACCTATGAACAATGGCCACCAAACTTTTTGGAGGAACCCTGGCAATCATATTTAGGGTGCTTTTTCTTAGTACATAATGACACATGGGTGATATGGTGCTGGGAAGTTGAAGCTTTGAGGCAATTTTCAGATATTTCACCAAAACCGACAACTTTGGGAAAGCCTTGCGACTCAGTAGTTTGGAGCAGAAAGGCATGGGTACCCATTTTAGATTCAGTAGAATGTGTACTTTCCAAAAATATATGGGTTTGGGGGGTAAACATATATTTCTGTGTTTTTACCCCACAAAAACTGCAGTCAATGTGTTGATTTCTCAGTAGCTGAAGTAAAGTCCTGAACAATTTGGATGTGCTAACTTCATATTGGTGTCTCTAAATGCCAGATACTTTGGTAAACCTATGCATAATGGGTATCAAACTGTTCAGTGGACCCCTGGCAATCATATTTCAGGTGCTTTTTGGTACCAAATATAGTTTGGGATATGCGGAGCAGCAAAATAAAACCTTTGAAATGATTTTTCAGAATTTTGAATTTTTTTATGAAAAACCGCTATGTTCAGACAAGCTTTTATGTTGGTAGTTGGGAGTAGAGAGACATAGTTACCCATTTTGTAATCGGCAGAATGTGTACTTTTCAAAAATGTATGGTTTTCTGGGGTAAACCTACGGTTTCAGGATTTTTTGCCTTGGAATCTAAAGCATGCCGTTTTCTGCCTTAGTGCTTTCAAAATTCGGTAATATACTGCCGGGAGTTTTTGAGGTACAGAAGTCCTAAATCTCCCTAAAACTATACATATCTGGTATTGGCACGTTCGAGAGACATAAGGCTTTCCAAATCAGTTGGATTTTCCTCCGTATAATGAAATATTTTTCTGGTATAAATTGATATACGATGAAAAATGGTAGTTTTTCATTTTTTTTTTGGTATTTAGCACTATAAATTTTTTTGCACAGGTGGAAATACATGAAAACTCAGGCAGATTTAGAAAGCTCAGTTTCTACCGAAAAAAACAATGTATAGTTTTCCTAGGTAAACTATAAGTTTCCCCTCAGAAAATGCCCCTAAAGTGAGAGAGCACAAAATGTTTCAAAAACGGCTGGCATTTCGCGTAACCAAAATGTGAAATTCTGCTGGCACTTAGGTTAAAGTAGAGCAAGATAACTTTTAAGCAATACACAGACAATTAAAGCTAACTTTTAGTATATTATAGAATGGTTAATTCTAAGCAACTTTTCAATTAGTCTTCATTATTTATTTTTTACATTTTTTTAATTATTTGCCCTTTTCTTCTAAATCTTTTCAGCTTTCAAATGGGGGTCACTGACCCCATGAAAAAACAAATGCTCTGTAAGGCTACAAATGTATTGTTTTTGCTTCTTTATATTACTTATCTTTCTATTTAGGCCCTCTTCTACTCATGCTCCAGCCTCTTATTCAAATTAATGAATGGTTGCTAGGGTAATTTGGACCCTGGAAATCACATTGCTGAAACTGCAAACTGAAGAGCTGCTGAATAAAAAGCTAAATAACTAAAAAAAACATTCATTATAAAAAATGAATACCAATTGCAAATTGTCTCTTAATATATCTCTCTACATCATACTAAAAGTTAACTCAAAGGTGAACAACTCCTTTGAAGATTTTTCCACATTGGAGACAAAGTAAACTTTCTGCTGAATTTGGGGTATCAAGCATTATTAGTTAGATGTACTATTTAATAAACAAAGATGCACTGAAGTGAGGGTATTACAGTGCTCCATAATGTGCTTGTTCTCAAGCAATAAAAAAATATTATGTGCGTGGGTGCAGAGTGGAAAAAGCCTAAGCCTCGAAAGGGTTATAAGCTGCTTGAATGTCAAAGCTCTTGACACAACAAAAGCAGTAGCTGAAATTAGTAAATAGCTGTACTCTAGTGTCTGAGTCATTCATGCAATTGATAAGATAGTGATGTAAACAACATATGATAACAGAATATATGTCTACGGCATGAAAATTAACTTATGTACACAAATACAGAGCTTTTCTAATAAACTTTCTTAAGGGTATAACAAAATCTCAGTTATCCAGTTACCCAAACATTCTTCATTCTCCTTTATCATTTTAGGAAAACAACAAATCACATTAAAGGGACAGTATACCATCTTGTTCAACATGAGTCCAACGAGGAATTGTGCTGAACATACTGTTTGCCTATTGTTAATAATGAAAAATTCTAATTTTTTCGTATTTCTTGAGCTAAACAAAGCTAACAGAGCAAATGGTAATTCTCCTCTATAAAGGACTGCTACTAACAAAACAGTTATCACAAAGGGTGAAGGGATGTGGCTAGTTTTCGCACTTTGTCGCTTGGGAGAGCTGACTTGTGCTTGAGTGATAAGCACCCCATGTGACATTGCATGCCTAATGGAACCATTAGCTGATCCCTGTATGTGGCTATAATGGCAGAGATAGTTTACAACCATAAAGCTGATACACAAGGTTCAGCAAAATACTAAACATTACATTTCAAAGAAACACCTTGTTTATTATCACAACAAAGCTTTAGTTTTCTGAGAGGCGGTGCTGAGCTTGCCTTAATTCTTACAAAGTTTGCACTACAAATAAGATATTACTGCCTACAAGAATATATTTTTATACCAGCAACCTTCTACTCCCCACCCCTGACCAAGTCAGCTGCTTCTGTGCTGTGTCACTTTTTATTTTTTATTTCTTTGATAATTGCTGTTGGAAGCAATTACATGAGAAAAGTTAGCATAACATAAACAGCCTGTTGTGCACTTTTATATGGCCCATAATAGAGCATGCGTATTTCAGGTTCAGGGTTAGTTTAAGTATCTATATTTAAAAAAGTCTAATTTTGAGAGTATTATTTCCAAAAATTGTCATACTTGTACATTTACTGCTTCATATTTTCATGATTTTTATTCATAATTGAAATTATGGTAGCACACTGAGACTTTTGCATATATGTTAACTAGTACACTGTATTTCCCATTCAACAATGTATTTAAACTGTGGTCAGCCCTGAATATGTGCAAACCACATACATAAAACAAAAAGCATATATCTTTTACCGAATTTCAACTGTAATGCAGGATTTTAACATTTTCATATTTTTAGTTGCAGAATACATAATTCAAATTAAGGAATTAAGTAACACTGTCCTTTTCAATAGTTTTCCAAATTGGAAATAAATTACTAGAAAGTCCTCAATCCACATTATATAACAATCTATTAATAGTTAAACCTTAGAGAAAGAATCACTGCATTTGCTCTTGATATTAATCTCCTTTGCAGATGTCATTCTCAGCACTGTATTAAAAGTACAAAAAGTTATAGCCAGAGGGAAATTATTAAGCATGCCTCTTGCTGAAATACTGTGTACATTGCTCACACAGTGCATTTCTCTTGTTATTAATCTTACTTAAATATCTCCTAAAATCAAGAATGGGAAAAATTCTCGCAAAGCTATGTGAATAACAGGGAAGTTAACCATTTTGTACCCATGTCAACATTTTACCATTGCAGTATACCCATATCACAGTATACCATATCGCAGATACACAGCTAACACAAAGCCTTAAATGTACTTTTCTATTTGATCTCATTATAAGATTCTTTCTTGATGTGTTTTGTTTTGCTGCTCCTATCATTCCTACTCTCATATAGACCATGGTCTGTGATGAACTATCAAACCACACTTCTGTGGTTATTATGTGTATTTATCTATGACATATTGAAATACAAAGCCAGTCCATCGGTTTTTACTTGAAAGTACAGACAGTTTTAGCACATTTTCTGCAGGTACAATACCCCTAGTATGTAATGGTAGGGGGAAAAAGGGAGACAATGGGTTCATGGTATAAGAAGTGTTACTGGTAACTTCTTAAGAGCATCCCCTCCCCACCTCCTTGCACTAATGCCATATATTACCCTGTTATCCGATCCTATGCACCCCAGATTGTTCTTATCAATAGATTCCTCTGTGTAAGAACAGCTGTATCTGCCCTCAGCGATGTAAGCTTCTTAACAATGTCACAATGTAAGGGGCCCTGTAGCTGTCTCCTCTCACTATTTGCATCATTTACTGCAATCACTCATTACGTCTGCTCATCATTTATTGAGCATACAGTATCTTACATAACACCTTTTGTTTAAATGTCTAGAAAGGTGAAGCATTACCACTGAAATTATATGACCTTCCGATCAAATCTCAAAAGAAGAATACAATAGAATTGTGGTACCTTTTCATGGTGCATATTGTTGAGTTGCTGTTCTCGCTCTATACAACTTCACTAGGAAAACTCATTCAGTCATTTGGACTTCAGTATCACCTTTATGCTGATGACACCCAACTCTACTTGTCTACTCCTGATCTTTCTAACTCTGTCCTTTCCCAAGTCACAGACTGTCTCTCTGCTGTCTCCTCCTGGATGTCACAGCGCCACCTGAAACTGAACCTTTCTAAAACAGAACTCATCATATTTCCTCCAAGATCTTCCCCTGTCCCTCAGATATCACTCACCGTAAACAACACCACCTTTCATTCCACCACACAGGCACGCTGCCTAGGAGTCATCTTAGACTCTCATCTATCTTTTTCACCACACATTCAAACACTTGCAAAATCTTGCCGTATTCAACTGCGCAACATTGCTCGAATACGACCCTATCTCAGTTCAGAATCAACTAAAACACTGATTCAGTCTCTCATCATCTCCCGCCTTGATTACTGCAACTTACTCCTCACTGGTATTCCAACAAGTCACCTTTCACAACTCCAATCTATTCTAAACGCGGCCGCTAGACTCATTCATCTAGCTCGCCGCTCAACATCAGCTGCTCCCATATGCATGTCCCTTCACTGGCTCCCAATCTCATCTAGAATCAAATTCAAATTACTTACACTCACATTCAAGGCCCTTAATAAAGAAACCCCTCCCTATATTTCATCTCTAATCTCCAAATACACTCCTTCACGAAACCTACGTTCTGCTTCTGATCTTCGCCTCACTTCTCCTCTGGTGACTTCTGCCCATTCTCGTCTACAAGACTTCTCTCGGGCTTCTGCTTTTCTCTGGAACTCTCTGCCACAAGCTGTCAGACTTTCCCCTTCCTTCCAAACTTTCAAGCGCTCCTTAAAGACCCATCTGTTTAAAGAGGCCTATTCGATGTACCTTAATTAATCATTGCTGTATCAAAAATGACAAATTGTTTATACAATCCTAATGTCTCAATTGTACCCTAACCTTTTAGTTTGTAAACCCTATTGTACTCTGTAATCCTTGTCTGCTATCCACCATTTATTCCCTGTTTGCTATAACTGCAGTAAAGCACTGTGTATCTTGACAGCGCTATATAAATAAATGATGATGATGATGAGTTAATGCAGCCTACTAAACATCAAAGCTTTTGAAGTTATTCTTTGTTACTCAATTTTATGATTCTGGTTGCCCTGCATATCATCAATGTGCTTTTGGCTTCTGAAATTGTGATCAACACACACAGTGCATGTTCTGTCATATCACCAGCAGACTCCATGACTACAAGGAATTTGAGATGACCGCTTTGTAGGCATGAATCTTTGGATTTGGTCGTCTTCTACACCTCCAAGCTGATGTTTGAAAGGCATATAATTTGTAGACTCATATGTGAAGGCTTCAGTCATCAGTGAAAATGCAGCACATTTTCCCACTTACATGCTAAAAATCTTGCTTACTGCAAATGTAAAGCTGGTAAAACTATTATAAACACACATCTTGCCTAGGTTTTATGAAAAATGTAAACTGCTTTAAAACGTATTGCTTGTACTGTATATTAACTATTTTATTTTTCATGTAGATTCATGTTATACTTATTGTTTATTGCTTTTAAAAGTTTTCTTTAAAGGAACAGTTCAGTGTGAAAATAAAAACTGTATAAATAGATAGGCTGTGCAAAATAAAAAATGTTTATAATATAGTTAGTTAGCCAAAAATGTAATGTATAAAGGCTGGAGTGAACAGATGTCTAATAAAACAGCCAGAATCCAACTTCCTGCTTTTCAGCTCTATAACTCTGAGTTAGTCAGTGACTTAAAGGTGGGCCACATGGTACATTTCTGTTCAGTGACTTTGTAATTGATCCTCAGCATTCAGCTCAGATTCAAAAGTAACAGATATGACCCATGTGCCCCCCCTTCAAGTCTCTGATTGGTTACTGCCTGGTAACCAGGGTAACCAGTCAGTGTAAACCAAGAGAACTGAAAAGCAGGAAGTAGTGTTCTGACTGACATGTTATACATCAAATCACTCCAGCCTTTATACATTACATTTTTGGCTAACTAACTATATTAGAAACATTTTTTATTTTGCACAGCCTATCTATTTACCCAGTTTTTATTTTTACACTGAACAATTCCTTTAATCAGTTTAGTCTGCTACTTCCCTATTTCGTATCTGTCTTCACAGTGACAGCATATTCTTTATCAACAATTAATTGCACAATATACCACCTCTTGAGAATGCAGCATTTAAGCGTGGTAACTCACAAGAAACGAGAATCACCCACAGGTGCCGTTTATGTATAAATCATAGTTCTGACTCCAGACAACCATCCATAAGATAGGAAGATAATGGGACTAAAAATCATACTGAAAAATCTCGCCACCATGACTAATCTCTAGCAAATGTTTTATGAGATCAAAGCCACAAAAACACTGAATTATCAACCATAAGTCTTGAGTCATTGATGTTTTACATGGACCTCTGATGCAAGATGCACTAGCAATTTTAAGCTGTCATAGCCACACATTCAAAAGTGCAAAACCAGGCTTGTAAAAGCCCCAAAAAATAGATTTTATGGAGAAGTGACTTTTAAGGCAACCTTGGACCCAGGGAAGTTCACTCTAGTGCTAGTGGTGGAATGTTATCTTTGAAATGCACCTCTCTACGTTGCAGTGTTTTTGCTGTGCATTTCTGACATAGGATTTCATTATTCTCTACAATGTCAAATGTGTTATATATCCTGTTATTCCTTTGTAAAGGGCATATTTATAACAAAGAGTAAATTACACCAAAAAGTGTACATTCACTATACAATAAAATTTATAAAGCTCCATTGTTACATTATACTTCACAGAGAAGAAATTATTCATTATAAAGTTAATTTTTGTATTTCAAAGGATATGCATATAGTACCAAATTGACAACGATTATTTAATTCAAATTTATAATGTGTCCATTGAAGCTTATTACATAGCGTGCTGCTTATTACACGTTGTGTAATAAGCAGCAACACACACAACAACTTTGCACTGCTTTTTTTTAATACCCACAGTGTGATTTTAAAAATGGGGGCAATAAAAATCTTGGGACACAAACCTCAAGTTTGACAGACCTGTACTAGGTGAAGGTTTAAAGAATTTATAACTGTTAATCACAGGGAAAGTGGGTTGAGATAGGAAAGATTTGAGAGGGGTATCCCTTGGCCAACTACTTAAATTGTGCCTCGTGTCTAATCCCTAGCTTCATATGTAGGCAACTAGGATGATTGAAGCTGCCAAGTTGTTCAGATAAAGCAAAACAATGTCTTACATATGAAACCTGAGGTGATGTTGAGAATTAAAAATAAAAAGTACTCTGGATCCTCACAAATTCATTAAACGAGGTCCATAGGAAATCACATAGTGGGGGGTATCCCTTGGCCAACTACTTAAATTGTGCCTCGTATCTAATCCCTAGTTTCATATCTAGGCAGCTAGGATGATTGAAGCTGCCAAGTCGTTCAGATAAAGCAAAACAATGTCTTACAAATGAAACTTGAGGTGATGTTGAGAATTAAAAATAAAAAGTACTCTGGATCCTCACAAATTCATTAAACGAGTTCCATAGGAAATGACATAGTCAAACCCTTTCATTAGTTACTAAGCAGTAACGGGGTCATTAAATCATGTTATATAACTATTCATTTTACCTTAAGTAGGTTTTTAAAGTAAATTATAACAAAAATATTAACATTCTTTAAGAAAATTATAAATACAACACACAACACTTTTTATGGATTGAAATGTATTAATAGTGAACACTCCACATTTTAGGTGAACTTATGCATTTAAGTCTTTTTTGTCCTGGCTTTCCTGACATGTATCAGTGAAAGAAATCCATCAATTTTTCAAAGCCTCTAAAATCTACTCTTCTAAAATGCCTAAGGATCTGTCATCTACACATGTTAATTATGGCAACCTAATTCTCGCCAATAGAATTGCTGTCAGTTTGCCATGTGAATCCCACTCTCTATAACAGCCTGCCGGTATTACATTTCTAACTTCTGATTATCTACAGAGTCCTGTTTTGTTTTAAACCTGTACGCTAGAGAAACATGGTAAGCATCAACTAGACATCCCGATTAGACTCTACATGCTTTAATTGTATGGGGAAAACCATTTGAAATGAAAATGAAGAAAGGTACTGACATATGGTCCTTAATGAGGCAAATAAGATATGAGAAAGTAACAAATGTCAGGGAACATTAGAAGAATTGGCATCTGATGAGAGAGGGAATTCATTAGCATAGTATTTCCATTTGGGATTGGAACTTATGGTCCATTCTTCCTTTGAGCAAGATGAAGGTTCTGATTCCCTGACTATTAGTGTCAGATACTAGGCGAGTTAATGTCAAATAAGTAGTAATCTTTAGGTCCCTAATGTTGATTCCTAAAGCTTGGAAGTATTGTGTCTGACTGACTGATCCAATGTGTCTTGCTGCAATAAACAGCCAGAAATAAAAGAAAAAACAAGGAAAACAACTAGTAATGTACGAGAATGTATAATGATGCAACCTCATTTGTTTTTAAAGAGATCAACTGTATTGGTATATACCAACTGTTAATAGCAAAGGCAGTCTTCAAGGCAGAAGTGAGTGTATTGGTGTGCAAGCCAATCTTGCTTTGGGAAACCTACGGAAAGGACTAGTCATTTGAATTTAGAACAAATATGACCATAACTGAAAATGCTTTACTGACTACAACTTTACAAGTGGAAAATAGACGGACCAGTTGTCAGCTTCAGTTTGAAAATGAGACACGTAAAATACATATGAATCAGTACATGGAAATCAAATAAGGATGGCAAAATAAAATGGCATCTGAAAAGTGAATTGCATAAATGGATGAAAATTGCATGTTGTCAAGTAGTGCAGTGCTTACTGTCTTTAAAGGTCGGCACCTGTCTCAATAATTAACATTATTCATATTTTAACATCAAACAATGCTCCACGTGTAGGCAAAACAACTACATGTACAACTATCTTATTCCCTAAGATGAAAAAGAGTGCTTGAATAATCTAGAATGATGTCACTCATTAGAAATGTGATACTTCAATGCCTCTCTAATAATTGACAGTTTCTGCACAGTGTGACCCATTAAAGGGATTGTTCTGTAAATTCACTTCTAATATGATGTAGAGCATGACATTTTGGGACAATTTACAATTGGTTTTCATTTATTATTATTTGTGGGTTTTACATTATTTTGCTTTTTATTCATCAGCTCTCCAGACTGCAATTTCAGCAATTCACATTACCCTAGCAACTATGCACTTGTTGAAAAAGAGACTGGAATATGAAGTGGAGGGGCCTGACTATAAAGATGAATAATAAAAAATAGCAATAATGATAGATTTATAGAGCATTTGTTTTTAGATGGGGCCAATTGAAAAGTTGCTTAGAATTATCCATTCTATCACATACTAAAAGGTGAACTACTGCTTTAATTACTTAGGGGTTATTTGCTAAACTCCGAATGCAAAAATCACGAAAAATTTTTGATTGTTTACATATATATATATATATATATATATATATATATATATATATATATAAAATCGGACTTTTAAAAAATCATGAATTTTTCAGAATTTATTAAACCTCGAGAATGGAAAAATCCAAAGCAAATTTTGGGAAAATGTAATAATAAATAAGCGGGAAAAACCCGTGCGGGTTTGATCGGAGTTTGTAGCAGAGAATATTGACATAAATTTGGACTTTTGGAACTTCACCGATTTACTAACGGGCACTGGTATAACTTCGCTAGCGAAGGAGATTTTAGCGGTACTTAACATCCAGGCGAAGTTGCGCTCTGGCGAACGAACGTAATTTCACTAATTCACTTAGATTGAGATTTGACTGAACATTACCTCTTGCGCCAGACTTGCCTTCGACAGCTCAGACCAGGCAAAGTGCAATAGAGTAGATAGGACTTGGTCAAAAAATAGTTGAAACATTTTTCAACTAAAAAGTCCCAAAAAACCCTGGCGTCTTTTACTTTTTGCAGGGTGATAGGCTGCAAAAGATCGTAATTTTTTGGGGGGCACCTGTCTTACCATCCTACATTTCCTAACATATGGCACATAAACTATACAGTGGGCACATGTGTAGGGCAACTCTATTTTGTTTTATTAAGGTTCCCTGGGCTTGTGTCGTGCAATTTATTGGCTGCAACATATATGTCCATTCAACTTTAACTTCCCGCCGTATGCAAATTAGGCAACGCTAGCACAACTTTGCTTTGCTTGCCGCAGTAACCCTAGCGCAACTTCGCCAGTGTTTGGCGCCCTGGACGCAACTACGTATTTTAGTGAATTAGCATTGTCCTGACTAATCTACGTCTGGCGAAGTGTTGCAATGTCAACGAAGCCATCGCTGGCGCAATTTCGGAGGTAAGTAAATTTGCCCCTATGTGTGGGAGCTATTTATATTATAGCTTGCATAGCCAGTTTATAATTTTAAACACCATAACCATATATATTTTTGGTATGATCACTCCTTTAATGCTTGATCCTTTAATGTTTTAACAATTAGGCAGAGACACCCTGGAAAATCCTGGTCACACCAGAGGTTTATTGGCCAAACCGACAAGTTAACCAAAAGACTAGTTTGACTTATGTATCAAGTCATTGTTCACTCACAAACATGCCTTTCCTAATTTGTTTACCACTATGACCTTTTTGTTGCTGCCTAATATTTCTAAGCTGGAGTTCCCCTTTAAGAATATGCATTTCACATATTAAACCACTGTAAAATGTGAAATGTTTACCATAATTACAACTATTAAAAGTATATTTAAGATTATACCACGCACGGCCATTTAAGTTGGCACATCCTGTGAGCTAAAAAATGTGGCATTTGTGATTTTTTTATACTTTGTGCATTGTCCCGGCTTCTAAATGAGCAGTCACTTGTTATAGGTTGATACTAAAGAGGTTGCTGCAAAACTCCCAATATGCCATGTTGTAAGGAAAACATAAAATAATATTGCATAAAGAAAAAAGGAGGCACAACAAATTTAAAAAAATCCAATAAAGCCAATTTTTACAATATCACTTCAAAGAAAAAGTAAAAACACAATGCTCTAAAAATGTTTTTGAACATCAAATACCGATTGATGTTCATTGACTGATTTTATATTTGATCCTTGAGCTTGTTAAACTAACAAAGCAAGGACATATCACTGGGAATTACTAGTCTGTTAGTCAAAGGCAAAACATGACATTTACTAATTTTGTTCGTACATTTCCGTCAAAATATTCCCATACTTAAACCTTGCAAGCTTTTATACAAGGAATGTTACCACAAAATCTGTGCATTTATTTATATTTTTTTTTTTAATAAAATATAGCAACCCCTTTCCCATTTTTTTTTATATCTGCTACTTAAGAAATGTTCATATAATGCACTTGGAAATACCCCCATGTTCCAATTTTCTATACATGACTACAAAAGGAATAATGTTATAGTTTTTCTCAGTGGCGTAACTAGAGCAAAAAAATCTTCAGAGGGGCCTGTCGCACTCCAATCCCTGTCCTCCCGCCCACTTCCCTTCTCCACCAGCCCATGCCCCACCTAGACTCCGCCCACCTAACTTGCTTCCCCCATCTTTCCCAATAAGAGCGATTGGCTGAGGAGGAGGGTTTTTTTTATTAGCTATAAGGAAAGCAGACCACACAGTTACTTCCTACACTGCTTCCTCTATAGTTACACCACTGTTTTTTCTTTTTTGTACAATGTAATCTACACAAAAGCTTATCAAACTCTTGTAAAATTGTGAGTTCGAGAAAAATCAGGAGAAAGGGACAATTAAAACGAACCAACATATATTACATTATGAGTATGAATGTTTAATTGTTGCCCACATCACCAGAATCTTACAATACAATGAAGTTTTTATAGTCAGTATGTTTTCCTCTGACAATTTCATCTGTCTTGTCTCTTCTCTCAACCTTCGGTGTCTAAACATTTGAGGTGTACCTTGAAATATAGCAGCTTTGCATTTGTGTAGTGTAGCAACATGGAATGACAAGACTTTTAGTTAATGCAATAAGCAACAGCAGATCATAAGGGAATTAAAAGATTATAAGTAGGAGATATAGGGAGAGGTCACTTGGCAGAAAATGCCTTTTTCCTACACTAATATTCCATGGACATATTCCCAGAGAAGCCAGGTTTAAGAATAGTTCATTAAAGAATTGAAATAATTCGTTGGAAATTAGGAAAGGCCACATATGCTACACTCCATTATTCTGTAATCAGCCACTTGCTTCATCCTAAGAATTTCAATAGTCTTTACTAATGCTAAGAATTCAGAAAACAGATTTATTTTACTTTTAGAAACCTTGAGGAAAAATGTTACATTCAGCTTCAAACACTTTTCTGCATTTTTTTGAAAGAGGTTGTATTGAATTCACATTTTTTAATGGCTAATAAAAAAAACATTGAAATGCTTGTAATTTTGCTTCCATAGCAAACCACATTTGATAGATAAGCCTTGCTCCACTGATGACACAGGGAATATCAATCATTGCTGGGTTTTATTCCGATTTGTTATGGTTGCTGTCTAAGTAAAAAAATGCTTATATCGTTTAAATGTCTTCAACTATATATATGCACATAATGTATTCGCGAGGGGATCGTTTATGAGTGAAAACATATCTGTTTCAATCTACTGCCAACTGAAGTACCCAGAAATCAAGCTTCCTAGATCCTCCTGTATTTTAGGAGTCATATTAAAAAAAAATAAGTAGTAGAGATTGCGCACCGATGTAGCCGGTAAGAAGTTTACATCTCAAGGGGGTGTGGGGGGTCCCGGCTGCACGGCCAGCACCCGGGCCCAGCGCAGGCTAGTTACGTTACTGACACCCATTAAGTTTTAAACCTATATGAAACAAAGCCTAAATACAATGAAGAGTACCTAAACCTTCTCATAATCTAGCAAGAGCTTGTAATGGAATCTACCTCAAGTCTTCAAGATGGCGTCCAAGATGGCGACCGCCTGCCTCACCACATGGCTCCTGCCGGGCACAGGTCTATGACCTCATCTTCTTCCCACTCCAGGATTGGTCGTCGGCGACGGAACGGACGCCGGCGTCAGAATCGGGCGCCGGCGTCGAGACGTCAGCGTGAGGACGCTGGCGTCTGACGCAAGCGTGTCAAAATTTGGCGCCAACCCAGGGACTACTTAAACTCACTTCCCCTTCCAGTCCTTGCCCAACTATAGGTTCCTGCTACAGAGTTCCTGGGTGTTATATTTGTTATTGATTCTTGTGTACCGATTCCTGCCTGTTTTTCGATTCCGCTTGTCTTCTGCCTGGTCTGACCTATTTGCCTGTATTTTGACGATTCTTTGGATAAACCCTCTTGTACCTCGAACCTGGTCTGGTCTCCTCTTTGGTCTACACTATTACTGTGCCTTCGGGCCTGTTACAGTATAGTTGGGCCATGGACCCTTCGGAGGAGACTCCAGCTCCACCTGATGTCGGTGGCGCTATCCGCGGTTTGGCTTCCCGCATGCAGACATACGAGGCCCAGCAGTCTCACTTCGGTCAGGCTCTAGAAGCTATTCTGGACAAGCTGTCGGCGTTGTCACCTGTGGCCCCGGTCCCTGTGGCCGTTCCTGCAAGCCCACTTCAGCTTTCGGAACCTCGCATTCCTGCGCCTCCCCTCTACAGCGGCGATCCTGATGCTTGCAGAGGTTTCATCAACCAGTGCGAGATCCAGTTCGCCCTGCTGCCAGGTCAGTTTGTATCCGAACGAGCTAAAGTGGGGTACATGATTACTCGCCTGCAGGGGAAGGCTTTGGAGTGGGCATCACCTCTGTGGGAGAAGGGAGACCCTTTGATTGACAACGCCAGAGCCTTCATCCGTGAGCTTCGGGTCGTTTTCGATGCTCCTGGTCGAGCGATGGCATCCTCGGCTCGCCTGTTCCAGATCCAGCAAGGCACTCGCTCTGTTCCAGAGTACGCTATTGAGTTCCGCACCCTAGTGGCGGAGACCACCTGGAACAATGATGGGTACCATGCCGCCTTTTACAACGGCCTAGCCATGCGGATCAAAAACGACTTGGTCTCCCGGGAAATTCCTTCTCGGTGGGAGGATCTGGTGGCGCTGGCTATAAAGGTCGACACCCGACAGAGGGAATTTCAACTCGAGCTCGACAGAGAGCGTTCGAAGAAGTATCCCCGGTTCCAGTCCACCCTGGCTCCTCGCTTCCAGAGACCCCTACTCTTCAATCCAGCTACTGCTTTCCCCTCTCCTACTCCTGCGGCTTCTGCTTCCTCTACTTCATCTACTGAGGAACCCATGCAGATCGGACAGCTCGTCTTTCCGAACAGGAGAAGCTACGGAGAAGGGCTGCCGGCCTATGCCTATATTGTGGGGGCAAATCGCACTTCGCCCATGAGTGTCCTGTGAAGCCGGGAAACGCCAGCACCTAGGTAGGTTTGGGGAGACCTATCTGGGTGGTGTTTGTTATTCTCCCCAACCCTCTACTCAACGCTTCCTTCTTCCAGCACAGATCCAATTCGGTTCCCAGAAAATCCCAGTGCAAGCCTTCCTGGATTCTGGTGCTGCCGGAAATTTTATGGACAGAGTTTTTGCTGTTCGTCATGCGGTTCCCCTACAACCTTTGGCCTCTCCTCTGCGAGTGTTGGCTATTGATGACCGCCCTCTGTCTTCGGCTATTATCTCTCAAACCACCGCAGAACTTTCTCTTAGAGTGGGCTCCATGCATCTGGAGAGATTGGCCTTTCTACTCATCGACTGTCCTTCAACTCCACTCGTGTTGGGGCTCCCCTGGTTGTGCACCCATAACCCAGTCATAGACTGGTCCTCCACTCAAGTCTCCCGCTGGAGCCCCTATTGCCAACAGAACTGTTTGCCTGCCGTACCCCTTATCAAAGTTTCTTCTGTCTTTTCCAAGTCGTCTCTTCCATCCGTCTATCAAGATTTTGCTGATGTCTTCAATAAGGGCTCTGCAGAGATCCTTCCTCCTCATCGACCCTATGACTGTCCGGTCGAACTCCTTCCTGGTTCCATGCCTCCCCGAGGTCGCACCTATCCGCTTTCCCCCTCTGAGACGGCTGCCATGAAGACCTACATTCAGGAGAATCTCCAAAGAGGATTCATCCGCCCTTCTTCCTCCCCTGCTGGTGCTGGATTTTTCTTTGTCGAAAAAAAAGACGGAGGTCTGCGACCATGCATCGACTATAGGGGGTTAAACAAAATCACCATTAAAAACCGTTACCCTCTCCCCCTTATCTCCGAACTCTTCGATCAGCTAAGAGGGGCCAAGATCTTCACTAAGCTGGATCTTCGGGGTGCCTATAACCTCATTAGAGTTCGTGAAGGGGACGAATGGAAGACCGCCTTCAATACCCGAGACGGGCATTATGAATATTTAGTCATGCCATTTGGACTCTGTAACGCCCCCGCGGTCTTCCAGGAGTTCGTAAATGATATATTCAGAGACTTGCTGGGGCAGAGTGTTGTCGTCTATCTGGATGACATTCTTGTCTTTTCCAAAAATCTCCACGAGCATCGATCCCAAGTGAAGGAAGTTCTTCTTCGCCTAAGAAAGAATAATCTCTTCGCTAAATTGGAAAAGTGTTCATTTGAAGTGTCCTCCATCCCTTTCCTTGGGTACATTATCTCTCAGCAAGGTTTCAAGATGGATCCAGCCAAGGTTTCGGCAATTCTTGATTGGCCCCTCCCCACAAGTGTCAAGGCTGTCCAGAGATTTATTGGCTTTGCCAACTATTACAGACAGTTTATTAAAGGTTTCTCCTCCAAGATTTCTCCTATCCTGGCCCTTATCCGCAAAGGGGGTAAACCACAGCATTGGCCTCCTCCAGCCTTGGAAGCCTTTGAATCCTTGAAAGCCGCCTTTTCTTCTGCACCTATTCTCAGACATCCCGAACCTCTTCTTCCCTTCTTCCTCGAAGTCGACGCCTCAGATGTGGGAGCTGGAGCTGTCCTGTCACAGAGATCCTCCTTGGATGGAAAGTTGCATCCCTGTGCATTCTTCTCTAAGAAATTTTCCTCCTCCGAGCAGATCTACGATGTGGGGAATCGTGAGTTATTGGCAGTGAAACTCGGGAGTGGAGTGGAGACATTTACTGGAAGGATCCTCCGTTCCTGTGACCATCTTCACAGACCATAAGAACCTTGAATTCGTCCAATCCCTCAAACGTTTGAATCCTCGACAAGCCAGATGGTCACTGTTCTTTTCCCGTTTTAACTTCATCATTACCTTTCGTCCTGGTTCTAGAAATCGAAAGGCTGATGCTTTGTCAAGAAGTTTTGTTCCTGAAGTTCCCTGCTCCGAAGATCCTGAACCCATTGTGCCTCCCTCCAAGATCGTTGCTGCCCTATTTCCCTCCTTGGCTTCACAAATTCTTTCTGCTCAAACTTCTGCTCCCGACAATATTCCTCTAGGGGTTGCCTTCGTTCCACCTGATTGTCGCCAGTCTATTCTATCCCAGACTCACAGTTCTAAACAGGCCGGCCATCCCGGAGTAGAGAAAACTACCGAACTCCTTTCTCGCCTTGTGTGGTGGCCATCCATGAAGAAAGACGTCAAAGACTTTGTTTCTTCTTGTACCATCTGTGCCATTTCCAAGTCTGGACATTCTCCCCCCAAAGGACTCCTTCTTCCATTACCTATTCCATCCCGTCCTTGGACTCATCTTGCCATGGATTTTATTGTGGATCTGCCTGTCTCCTCCGGTCACACTGTCATCTGGGTTGTCGTTGACAGGTTTAGCAAGATGGCTCATTTCATTCCCCTCCACAAACTTCCCTCTGCTCCTGAACTTTCCAAGCTTTTCATCCATCATATTTTTCGTCTCCATGGGTTTCCTGCCGAGATCGTCTCTGACCGTGGCTCACAATTCGTCTCTAGATTTTGGAGATCCTTATGCAAAGCTCTCAACATTTCTTTACAATTTTCTTCCGCATATCACCCGCAATCCAATGGAGCTGCTGAGAGAGTGAACCAGGCATTGGAACAGTTTCTTCGCTGCCATGTTTCCCTGTGCCAAGACGATTGGTCGGATCTCCTTCCCTGGGCTGAGTTCGCCCATAACAACGCTTTGCATTCTTCCTCACATCAGTCCCCTTTCTTCTGTGTCTACGGTCAGAATCCATTGGCGTTCCCCCAGGATCTTCTCCTCACCAATGTTCCTGCCGCCAACGACCAGGCTGCCCACATGATGGCGATTTGGGCTGCTGTTGCCGCTAATCTACAGAAGAGCTCCCTGGTCCAAAAGAGGTTTGCCGACAAGAAGAGGATTCCCGCTCCACCCTATGCTCCTGGTGACAAAGTCTGGCTTTCCACCCGTAACATCCACCTGAAGATTCCTACCCCAAAGCTTGGTCCCAGATTCATCGGTCCCTATCCTGTCATTGAAATCATCAATCCAGTGGCGGTTCGTCTTCAACTCCCCGCAGAGATGCGGATCCCGAATGTCTTCCATGTCTCTCTCCTTAAGCCTGCTGTGTCTTTTTCTTCTTCTTCTCCCCCAGCTCCAGTCCTGGTTGACGATCACCAGGAATTCGAAGTGAAGAGGATTTTGGACTCTCGTCTTTCCAGGGGCACTCTTCAATATCTCATCGAGTGGAAGGGGTTCGGTCCCGAAGAGTGCTCCTGGGTCAGGAGCTCAGATGTCCATGCGCCCATCTTGGTTCGTAGATTCCATAAATTATTCCCTCTCTCCCCTAGACTCGGTGGTCCTGAGGCCCCCCCTAAGGAGGGGGGTACTGTAATGGAATCTACCTCAAGTCTTCAAGATGGCGTCCAAGATGGCGACCGCCTGCCTCACCACATGGCTCCTGCCGGGCACAGGTCTATGACCTCATCTTCTTCCCACTCCAGGATTGGTCGTCGGCGACGGAACGGACGCCGGCGTCAGAATCGGGCGCCGGCGTCGAGACGTCAGCGTGAGGACGCTGGCGTCTGCGTCTGACGCAAGCGTGTCAAAATTTGGCGCCAACCCAGGGACTACTTAAACTCACTTCCCCTTCCAGTCCTTGCCCAACTATAGGTTCCTGCTACAGAGTTCCTGGGTGTTATATTTGTTATTGATTCTTGTGTACCGATTCCTGCCTGTTTTTCGATTCCGCTTGTCTTCTGCCTGGTCTGACCTATTTGCCTGTATTTTGACGATTCTTTGGATAAACCCTCTTGTACCTCGAACCTGGTCTGGTCTCCTCTTTGGTCTACACTATTACTGTGCCTTCGGGCCCGTTACAGAGCTTTTATATAATAACATCTTTTTGCAAAATTATATCCTGTAATCTAGGAAATTATTTACACAATTATTCATTACATTTCATCTCGTAAGAAACAAAATAGCCTTAGTATTACATTTTATCTTATAGAATTCAAAGTAGCTTAAAGGGATCCTGTCATCGGAACACATGTTTTTTTCAAAACACATTAGTTCATAGTGCTACCCCAGCAGAATTCTGCACTGAATTCCAATTCTCCAAAGAGCAAACAGATTTTTTTATATTCACTTTTAAAATCTGACATGGGGCTACACATTTTGTCATTTTCCCAGTTCCCCCCAGTCAAGTGACTTGTGCCTGCACTTTAGGAGAGAAATGCTTTCTGGCATGCTGCTGTTTTTCCTTCTCAGTGTAACTGAATGTGTCTCAGTGGGACATGGGTTTTTACTATTGAGTGCTTTTCTTACATCTACCAGGCAGTTGTTATCTTGTGTTAGGGAGCTGCTATCTGGTTACCTACCCATTGTTCTATTGTTCGGCTGCTGGGGGGAAAAAGGGAGGGGGTGATATCACTCTAACTTACAGTACAGCAGTAAAGAGTGATTGAAGTTTATCACAGCACAAGTCACATGACTTGGGGCAGCTGGGAAATTGACAAAATGTCTAGTCCCATGTCAGATTTCAAAATTGAATATAAAAAAAAATCTGTTTGCTCTTTTGAGAAATGGATTTCAGTGCAGAATTCTGTTGGAGCAGCACTATTAACTGATTCATTTTGAAAAAAAATTTTTTCCCATGACCGTATGTATAACTTGCCCTTTTTCTCTTATCGTGAAATATATCCAATTAATCCATAAATACTAGCATGACACCCCATTAACTAACTTTAAATAAATAAATAATCATATCAATATATATTTATACACAAAATATTTAATATATATTTATATACAAAATTGAATTTTGAAACAATACTCAACAGAGGAAAAACTTCATAACACACAATAATTGGACTTAACCTGATACTCAAAAAAGCATCCACAGGACACCTATTGCAAGCTAGATCCCTAGCAAACACGCACACAACATGTATTTTACACACACACATGTATTTTGCACACACACAAAAGCACTTTTACAATTTTCTAGCTGTTATTTTTCACTGCATCATGTTGGGGGTTTTTTTTTGCCTGAAAAAAATATTTTATTGCCATTGTGAATAACGTATTTTTATGTTATTTCAGTGATGATATTTTGGTGTATTTTTAGCTATTTTATTGCATTTTAGCTCTGCATAGGTGTTTTTCAGTTGTTTCTGTCCATAAAAAAAAAATTTTTGGTTAAGCTAAAATATTAAAACTGTGATTCTGACTGTTGAATACACTAGTAAAAAATTAGCATTGGTTCTTGTGTTTTTACATGCATTCAATATATAGCAGACAAAATGTCCATGGGTAAAAACAAGTAACAAAGAAGAAATTTTGTCTGTTATATATCATGCCAGTGATTCAAAGTCATTTTTTTCTATAAGCTATAGTTGTTTTTTTTATCTGCTGATTATAAATAGAAAATGGAAAAGGTGACATGCTAATTACCAACCACTGCAGGCTTCCCTCCTTAAAGGGATACTATCATGGGAAAAAAATTTTTTGTTTTCAAAACGCATCAGTTAATAGTGCTGCTACAGCAGAATTCTGCACTGAAATCCATTTCTCAAAAGAGCAAACAGATTTTTTTTAAATCTGACATGGGGCTAGACATATTGTCAGTTTCCCAGCTGCCCCAGTCATGTGACTTGTGCTCTGATAAACTTCAGTCACTCTTTACTGCTGTACTGCAAGTACAGCAGTACAACAGAACAATGGGAAGGTAACTAGATAACAGCTCCCTAACACAAGATGCCTGGTAGATCTAAGAACAGCACTCAATAGTAAAATCCAGTTCCCACTGCGACACATTCAGTTACATTAAGTAGAAGAAACAACAGCCTGCCAGAAAGCAGTTCCATCCTTAAGTGCTGGCTCTTTCTGAAAGCACATAACCACACAAAATGACCTGAGATTTTTATTTATATTATAGAGTAAATTATTTGCAGTGTAAACAGTGTAATTTAGAAATAAAAACTACATCATAAAAATCATGACAGAATCCCTTTAAAATAAAGTTATTGAATCTCCACACATCAAAGTCCTCTTCCATTCCTACCACTGTGCAATAAAGTAAAACAGACAGATACTGGTATTCTGTATGAAAATGTAGGAATCAGTAATTGTTTAGCATAATTAAAAAAATGGTGACATCTTTACATTAATATGCCTTCAATATTTTCTGCATACTTGACTGCACATTTAGGAGCCAATTTATCCTAGTGTAAAACATTGGATGTTGCCCACAGCAACCAATCAGATCTTTAGCTTATAAGTGACTGTTAAAATCTAATTGCTGATTGGTTGCTATGGGGAACATCACTGGTGATGTTTTTCTCCAATGTTTTACACAACATGATTAATAGGCCCCTAAATGTATTCAGCAGTTAGCAGTCATGTCATGTGCAGAAAATATTGAAGGTATTCTGACACGAAGATTTCAAGCTTTTATAATTATGCCAAAAAATTATATGATAATGCATGATAAATAATCCCCATAGTCTGCTAATGAAACAATTATTGTACTCTAGAACTAGATAACAACCCAGTTGGCTGTTGAAATGCAACTGCAGAGCTAAACAAAAAGCTAAATAATTAAAAAATAACAAAAAATAAAAAAGAAGACCAATTGTAAATTGTCTCAGACAACATTAAAACTGACAGTGAATAACATAACACTGTGTGACTGCCATCTGTCAGTACAATATAGACAGTATATTATTTTTGCCAGGAATAATTGGCTTGTTTAAACCCTTTCCATCCCCTTCAGTGTCAATTAATTTGTTATTACCTTGAGAACTGCTCTTTGAGGAGATTGTCAGGGAAATTTTAAAATGACAGACATGTTTTAATGGTGCATACTTACCTAGGTGTCAGAATCACTTTAATATTGGCTACATGGTAGGTTTACATGGCGCTTTACATAGAGAGTCCATCCTTCACATTAGTTCTTTTCCAATGAAGCTTATAATCACATTTCCCTATAAAATTCCCATGCACATATAGCCAATTAAACTGCCTGTATGTTTTTAGTATTTGGGATTTAGTGTACATGTAAAATTGGGTTAATCTGACAACTACGTGGAATGTACAATGTAATAATCCTTTACCACCAGGCAAATAACAATAGACAGAATTTATATTAATCCCTATAGGTGGTATTTTTTAACTTAATAAACCAATTAGAATCACATCATAAAAAAAAATCCACATGACTCAATCAGATAAACAAAAACAACAAAAAATGCAATGGGTGCAATTTGTGCAAGACAAGGCTAAAAAAATTATTTTATAATTATATTATTTTTTTACATTGTGGGTGACAGATATTAAAACAATGTGACAACTGATGAGTGCATTTTCTGCAATTATAGACAGCAATATATTATAGGTATGGTATCCATTATCCGGAAACACATTATCCAGAAAGCTCCGAATTACGGAATGGCTGTATCCCATAGACTTCAATTTATCCAAATAATCCACATTTTTAGAAATTATTTCCTTTTTCTCTATAATAATAAAAAAAGTACCTTATACTTGATCCAAACTGAAATATCATTATTAAAAGCAAAACCAGCCTATTGGGTTTATTTAATGTTTACTTGATTTTCTAGTAGTCTTTATGTATGAAGATCCAAATTACACAAAGATCCATTATCCCTAAAACACCAGGTCCCAAGCATTCTGGATAACAGGCTCCATACCTAAATGTCCGAAGTGCTTCACATTTAACACTCATACTCAATATCCTCCCAACTCTTTATTTCATTAGTGATTGGCGAATTTGTCCCGTTTCGCCACGAAATTCGAGAAACAGGCGAAAAATCTGCAAATTTTGAAGGGGTAGTCAATTTGTGGGCGTGAAAATTGAGGCCGGTGACAATTCCGATGCCTGCAACATTTGACCCACATTAAATTCCCATAATAGCATAGCTTATTTCCTCTTGTAGTGCCCGAAATTGGGGCTGAGCAGGAGGTTAGGGGGCAGCAGTGCACAAAGCGAGGGGAGCGGTTCAGGGTCGGGCAGGGCCTACCAGATTTTTTCTCTGTGTCCCACCAACCCAATCCTACCTTGTTTGTATACAAATATTTCACCAGAATGGAATCACAATTATAACTGGATATTGTTAGCAGACTATAGCAGGATGACCCTACTAACATAATGAAACTTTAGATATCTGAACGTTAGTTTAAAATTAACATTTTTTATAAAGACACTCCTCAATCTATAATTAAAAAATATTTACTCCTCTCCTGCAAAAAGACAAAGCTTTATAACAAAACAGGCACATTTATTAAATAAATGCTGAGGAAATCATTCTCCAAAAACTGATTTAATGTTTAGTGGTGCTCTGTATGCAGTATTAGTAGGAATTTTAACATAACTGTAATACATTCAAATGATGTTTTTGGATCCATCCTAACCAAAAAAATCACATCAAACAAATGTTTTCCATTCAGTTCCTGTTCGTTTGAAGATATGGCGCATTTTTTTTCCAACATAGGAAATGTTGCAATCTTTCATATTTTATAAACTTCAATACAGAGTAAAATCATCACCCATTGTATAATTACATTTCACAATAGACCCTTAGTATAAAATATTTATAACACATAATGCTAATGCTATAAAGCCGGTACTCTTTCCCTGCAATATTTGACAGGGTTATTAAATCAGTAACAAGACCCATCATAATAAGTAATACCCAAATGGTGACACAGTGCCACAATATTATGTTGTTAGACCTTTTCCGAAGTGTTTAGCCAGTAGAAGATATACACTTCTTTAGCAAAAGGGTTCTTATAAAATTCAGTTAGGTTTTAATCCAGCATATTATAATGTCTATTTCATATCTATAACCCCTATGTGAATTTTCAAAGCTACCTTTGATGATAGCTGTGATCAGCTGCACAAATTTAAGGTGTAGGGTCTCCAAACCTACACAAATATAATAAAGCTTCAAAAGACCCAGAAGATGCTAAAAGGCTGCACTGTGTTTACAGTAAAAATAAGTACCCACAGCTCCATAGAACACATATCAAGGTCAGAAATGATGTAAGTGTATATAGGCTTAAACAAATGGTTCTTAAAGGCGTTGTTCACCTTTAAATTAACTTTTAATATGATATAAAGAGTGACATTCTGAGGCAATTTGCAATTGGTTATTTAGCTTTTTATTCAGCAGCTCTCCATTCTGCAATTTCAGCACTCCGGTTGCTAGGGTCCTAATTACCCTAGCAGCCTTGCATTAAATTGAATAAGAGACTAGAATATTAATAGAAGAGGCCTTGAATAGAAAGACAAGTAATAAAATGTAGCAATAACAACACATTTGCAGTCTCAAAGAGCATTTATTTTTTATATGGGGTCAGTTACACACATTTGAACCTGTCAGAAGAAGGCAAATAATTCAACTATAAAAAAGAAAACATGAAGACCAATTGAAAAGTTTCTTAAAATTAGCCACTCTCTAACATACTTTAAGTTAATGTAAAGGTGAACCACCACTTTAAGTGATAGAACTATGCAGGCATGAGATACATTATCTGGATCCAGAAAGCTCTGAATTATGAAAAGGCCATCTCCCATAGTCTCCATGTTTATGAAATAATTCAATATTTTAAAAATGACTCTGTAATAATGAAACTGTACCTTGAACTGGATCCTAAGTAAAATTGTCAAATGAACACAAAACAAGCCTATTGAGTTTATTTCATATTTAGTAGACTTAGGGGCATATTTATTAAGGGTCGAATTTCGAATTTAAAAAAATTTGAAATTCGAATTCAAAAAGACCAACCGAAATTAAGTAGAAGTTTTTTGGGTTTTTTTTGCTGAATAGGTTTTCAATCGAATAGGACCATATTCGGCAGAATTCGAATCGTACGAATCAAGGGAATAGTGCATTCGATCGAATTTGATTCAAATTTTTTTCCAAAAAAAACTTTGATTTCCACCAATTGACTCCAAACAGGTTCTAGGAGGTCACCCATAGGGTAAAACAGCAATTCGGCAGGTTTTAGATGGCGAATGGTCAAAGTCGAATTTTTAAAGAGACAGTACACGAAAAATTTAGATATTCAAATTTTCGAATTTGTTTCAAATTCGAATTTGGACTATTCCCTAGTCGAAGTACACAAAAAATAGCTCGAAATTCAAAATTTTTTATTCGAAAAGTCACCTCGACCTTTGATAAATCTGCCCCTTAAAGTAAGTCAATCGAAATTACAGAAAGATCCAGGTTTTGAGCATTCTCAATAACAGGCCCCATACCTGTACTATACATGCACCAACATTATAACAGCCCCTTATTTCACAAACTGCAAGGTATTTAAAGGAACAGTAACACAAAAAATGAAAGTAATGAAATATAATGTACTGTTGTGCTGCACTGGAACAACTGTTGTGTTTGCTTCAGAAACTCTACTACAGTTTATATAAACATGCTTCTGGGGCAGCCATTCAAAGCTGAAAAAGTAGAAAAGGCACAGAATACACAGCAGATAACAGATGGAGCTCTGTAGTATACATTGGGATTCTTCAGAACTTATCTGTTATCTACTGTGTATCCTGTGCTTCAATGGTTGACCCCATGGCTACAGAACAACTTGTTTATATAAACTATAGTTGTGTTTCTATAACAAACACACCAGTTTTACCAAAATGGGCGTGCCCATGGCCGCCACGTGGGTAGCGGCACTGGCGCGATGACGTCAGTGCGTCGACGTCAGCGTAAGGACGCCGATGACGTCACTATGGCGCCAAATTCAAACATAAAAACCCTACCAAGACGCCAGAATGGCGCCCAAGTATAGGATTCATTACTGTGTGTTTCCTGGGTTTCCTGTCTGCTATTTTGAAACTAAATCTTGTTCCCGTTTGTTGCCTGACCTCTTGCCTGGACTTTGGACTTTGCTTATTATTCTGCCTGCCCTTGAACTCTTGCCTGGACTCTGATAAATCTTCTGGTTAACCCCTTTTGGACACCGCGACCTTGATTCCCTTGTGGGCTTCCTCCTTGATCCTGACAACCTCCCTGGTGGGAGCATCCCGGCTCCCTGACAGGGAGGGAGCAACAGTACATTATGTTGTCATTCTTTTTAAACACTTTAATTTTTTTTTGGTGGTACTGTTCCTTTAAGAAAGGTTGACTTAATTTTCTTTCATGTAAGGTTTCCACAAAACGTTAGGTACCCCCAGTGATTACCATCATTGAGGAACACACCAAGAGGCACATTTATCAAGGGTCAAATTTCAAATTCATGTGAACCATAAAGTTGAAATTAAGACTAGTCAAAATTTATTAATAAAATAGAATTTGTAAAACTTGAACAAATTTAAACGACCCCCAAACCTAGAATTGAATTTGATTTGAATTATAAAAACTTGATTCGAAATGTCAGGAAGGCTGCATACATTACCAGTTGATCCCTGGACCTCTCCCTTTGACTTACAGTCGAATTCTAATTCTTAAATGGCTAGAGTATGATAAATCTTGAAATTTGAATTCGAATTAAAACTCAAATTGAGATTGGATAACTCACAATTCGAATTTGAGAGTTTTGACCAAAAACACTTCAGGGTCCATTTACTTAGCTCGAGTGAAGGAATAGAATAAAAAAAACTTTGAATTTCGAATGTTTTTTTGGCTACTTCGACTATCAAATGGGCTACTTTGACCTTCGACTACGATTTTGAATCGAACGATAAACAGAACTTTGACTATTCGACCATTCAATAGTCGAAGTACTGTTTAAAAAAAAACTTCGGCCCCCTAGTTCGCCACCTAAAACCTACCGAAGAGAATGTTAGCCTATGGGGAAGCTTTTTTAGGTTGAAGAAAAATCCCTCAAATCGAACGATTTCAATTCAGAAGTCGAATATCGAGGGTTAATTAACCCTCGATATTCAACCATAAGTAAATTTGCCCCTTCGTAAATTTTAAATTGAATCAACCCTTGATAAATCTGCGTGTAAGACTTGCACCCAGTCTCATTATCACAGCAATCCTCTGTTCCAGTTCCTTTACGCTCATTAGAGCCTCCCACTGTTCCAGCCATAGGGTCAGATTCAATTCCGTGAGAAAAACATTTATCACATGAAAAGACATGAATGAGAATCGATTTAAGATGCAATTCAATTCAGAAAAACGTATCTCAAGGTTTATCGACAACTCTATTGAAGTCTATGGGAAAAAAACTGGAAGTGAATTTGGAAAAAAATTTTCTCCCTGAATTGAATCCCATCCTTGAGTTTTCACGGGATAAACCATGAGATAACTTTTTTAGAACGTTAACAATGGGTCTGCTATTCCTGGGAAAAGCTTTATTCAGAAGTTACTCCATTACTCCATTTTATTTTAAGGCTGTTTTATTGCAGTTATTCCTTGTGTTCAAAATGGATGAGAGATAATACCGCAAAGGATGAATATTAAAAATAATTTTAAAATGTTTTTACTATTGAAATGGATGATTCCTTGTTACAAACTAAATGTATTAGACAGGATAGATCTCTCAGGAACATCAAGTTGAACAATGAATACTATATGATCCTCCCCATAAATGTAGCTATATCTTATATTTTGCACATATATATGTCCTTATATTTTTAACAGAAAAATCTCATTCTATTAAGAAAATTAGCTTTCAGGTAATTAAAATAAAGGCCCATATGAAGAACATGCTAATAAATGATGCTTTACCATACAGAAAACATGACCTTTCATTCTTATCCACAAAAGAAAAGATAATCCTGATGTACGAAGGAAAATAAATCAGATACAAGAAAATAACGAGCTCGACATAATTTAATTACCAAAAGGGTAGAACAAGACAAACCTAATAATCTAAATTCTCTAGATGGCCATCAGTGGTGAAAGACATACTGCTGATTTCCCATCTTTTTTCCAATAGCGCTTCAAGCGCTTCTTTGATAACACAATTCTGTCAACAGAATAAAAGACCTAATGTTTAAGGGAAAATGTGTTCATGCACAAGATATAGCTATAATCACAAAACAATGGACTTTACAAGAAGACCAGGTCCTGTAATTTGCTGCAATCGTGGATATAAATTGTGAAATGCCATATAATATACCGAAAAATAAACACATCAGCTGAGTCTCATTTACATGAGTACATGTAGTGAGTGCATGCTAAGATACAATGCCATCATAATACATTGCTAAGAAACCGTTGCATAATATATTCAGGGAAAATTACAAAAAAAAACTACAAAAAATTAAATACAAGGGTAGAAGGAGCAAAACACTTCACATTCACACACATTTAACCAAAGCAAGTAAATACAGTAAGCTCAAATGTCCACTTTCTACAGCAGGAACTGAAACCTTATGTAGGTTGATCTACAATCATCTAAAAGTTGATATAAAGATGAAAGCTCCTTTTAATTTGTCCTCCAGATGGTGAAAGCTTTATTTCAGCAGAGACACGAGGTGACTACTAATTAGATGCTGAATAAGCTCCAGCACAAAGTGGACAGTGTAATGTTGTTCTATCAATTTCAGTAAAAATGCTGTTAATTGTGGATCACCATTAAGTTAACTTTTAGTATGCTATAGAATGATCAATGCTAAGCAACCTTTCAATTTCAATTGGTCTTCATTTATTTTTTTTATATTTTTTTAATTATAGTTGTTTCTTCTGACTCTTTCCAGTTTTCAAATGGGGTCCACTGACACCACCTAAAAAACAAATGCTCTGTAAGGCTACAAATTTATTGTCACTGGTAATTTTTATTACTCATCTCTGTGAGTCATTGAGACAATTCACCTACTTTAAATGAGAAGGAAAGGTTAAAACTAAGCAAGCCTTATCAGAAAGGTCCACCTAAATATACCAGTAAACCCTCAAAGTAGTGCTGCTCTAAGTCCTCTGTCAAAAGAAACACAGCATTTCTTTCCTTCTATTGTGTACACATGGGCTTCTGTATCAGACTTCCTGCCTTCAGCTTAAATCTCCTTGCCCCGGGCGTGAGCATGCTCAGTTTGCTCCTCTTCTCCCCTCCCTTCTCTGATGTAATCTAAACCCAGAGCTATGAGTGAGCGGGGAGATTTAGGCAGGAAGTGATGTCACACCAAGCTAATATGGCAGCTGCTATCCTAAACAAACAGAGAGCTTCTAGCGCTTTTTACTCAGGTATGGTAAAACATTCTACAAAATAAATATAGCATTCTAGCTTGCACTATTGCAGCTAATCTATTGGCAATAAAACACCTCCATAGCTTTCCTTCTCCTTTAACTGGCTGAAACAGCAATTTGCAAAGTATACTAACACACATAGCATGGTTGAGTTGTCATAGGTTGAAAAAGCCCACAAACCATGTATATCTCAAAAACTATAATAAGAAAATAGAATCCTCAACAGTTAAGTGCATTCTTTATAATATAATTTCTCCTTTAACAATAACTTGTTATATTAGCGCACACTAATGTTAGTGAATGCTCATCCCACAAATTATTTGTTCAAAGGATTGTTCTATCTGTCTAGCGGCTTTTTAATTTTGGAGAAACATGGGCAAAGTTGAAGCTGAAGCTGCTTTACACAATGTCATTTTTTTCCAGGACATTATTTTTTTGTTGAGATAAACATTTTCATTCTCTGCATTCAATGTTCTATGTGTTCTATGAATTTAAAGCAATACGTATGCAGGTCAATTGAGGAATTATAAAAATATGGATTGTCTCAGTAATGCAGAGGTCTCAGCATATTTTTTACGGTATAATTAACCCATATAAGTATGCCATCTAGTGGGGAAAACAATCACTAGCTGGTAGGTTTCGACATCTTGTAATGATAAATTATGAAGCTATATCTCAATGTTTTAAGGGAGCAAAGGGTGTTTACAGGATTGATATGCAACTTAACAATGGCAAAGCCAAATTCTATCTCTCTGAAGCGAAAAAATGTTGAAATGTTGAAACTGCTCGCCATGGAAATCATTCTATTCAAACAGTTATGTTATGTGAAAATGTGAAAGGAAGCATTAAGACTTGGATTCTGCATCAATATGCAGGAACAAATAGATTTAAGTTTCTTTGAAAAGGTTCTGATATTAAGGGGTCTATTTATCAAGCTGCGTAAAAAAACTGGGACACGCATTGCCAGAATCGCTGCGTAAAAAAACGGTGTACTTTAGTACTGATTTTTAGCAATGGAATATATCTGCGTACAAATCCGGCGTAACTATAAGCAGCTGCTTGAAAATGAGAATATATATGAATCATCCATTGTGGCTTTTTCCACATTTTTTCCTAGAGCCAATTTCAGCACAATTTACTTAATTTCCACCATTGACATTACTGGATTACATGAGGTTTAAAGCAGTGCAGAATTACGGTGTCTATCCAGTGGTCAGATGGAGTAAAAACCATGATCTATTCGCTGTTTATTCTACACAACTATTTACACAGTTTTTTTAGCGAGATTTCTTTTACCCATCATAATAAATAGGCCCCTCAGTGTCTCATGTCTACTTGGAAAAGTCCACTGGACCAGAAGTCCTAGGATCTATGATGTTGAGTGGATAATGATGGTGTGGGGTGCGCTTTCATGGCACACAATCTGAATGGCTCAATATATTTGTATAACATTGCAACTATTAATGGCAGCAGTCGATCCATCTGCCAATTATTTTATATAGTAGATAATACCCTGTGCCATGTTGGGGAATATTTCTGTGGACATGGTACAGAAATCAGCTTAAGGCAGTGTGACTGGGCCATCAACAGACATCATTCCATCTGAGCATATGAGGTATGAGATGTAATGAGCTAATGAGTAGTAAATGTTCAGAATCAGGCTACTCAGTTATAACACTAATGCTGTGAAATACAGTACTAGAATAAGCTTTGGTCGTTATATTGAGTAAATCTTTGCAGCTATGAATTGTATTGTGTCACTCCCTCTTAATTATTTTTAGACATTATGGTGGTATTGCCATAAAAACTCAGGTGAGGTTCAAAATATTACTTTTAATTATCCCATATAAAGGAATAACCTTGACGTTGTTCTCAAGTTTCACATGCAGCGCAATATTTGTTCTTATGCATAGTATTGGTTTGGGGTTATATGTGCGCACTCCTTTATTTTCTATTTGCAGTACGGGTGCTGCTTCCTGTATACATGTATATGTGTGTGGTACACTGTGTTTTTAAGTATATTATTAAATATATTTATTTGCGAAACTTGCAGAACAGCAAAATAAATATTTTGCTTTAGACTACTGCTTGATTTTGGTAAACAGAAAGCTAAATAAAAGAAGAGACGGTTGACTGTTACTTTCAGATGGCTTGAACATACTTGGAAATTAAGGCCAACAAAGATTAGGATGAATGAAGCAAGCATGTGTAAAAGTGCACCATGTCCACACACACCCCAAATCCTGCCACTCCCTCAACCAATTTTGTCTGTTCAGGCCACCGCTAGTTCTGGCTCTGAACTCACCAGAAAAATATTTTGAGATTAAGCAATTTTTAGATTTTTCTTAAATCTGCGCATTCAAATTTGGGTTTGGATTCTGTTTTGTACTTGGTTAAATCTTTTGTGTAGGCTATCATTTTGGACTGAATCCAATTTTTTTCAATTCACTGCATCCCTGCTTATTGAAAGAAGTATTAAAAAAATAACTCTAGTTGTTGGTCTAGTTGGTTCATATTAGAAAGATGCAGAATAGAAAGGCAAATAATGGGCAGACGTTAGTCTATGCAAAAGGATTGTGGATTGTGTACTTAATGGCAGAAATTAGGCACAGTAGGCAAGTGGCAGTAGGTGCTTAACCCCGGAGCTTCACCCTGGGATCACTCAGACTATGGAGTTTGGGGTATAAAAACACACATCACCAATGTACATGGGTGCTCCAGAGCTGAAAACTCTCTGGAAAAGAGTAAAGTTGCATTTATGTTAAAACATATTATTTTCTTTTAATGGTATTAACCCTTTAAGTGCCAGTAATGCTATCACTATCTCTTACTAGATGACTAGATGCCCACATGTTGTTCTGCCTGTAATAGAAGTTCTTCTGCAATTGTGTCTCTGGGTCGCTGAGTTTTCTGTTTTTGTTATCATGTTTACCAGCATCATTACTCATTATTTTAAAATAAGGGTTCTCTTCATCCATTTAATTTCTTCAAAAAAAAATCCATCCCCATGATTCATTACTATATTGTATTGTTTACCAGTTTGTGTTGTATACGAACTGCCCATAAATGAAGACTACAAATAGAAGTAATTATAAAACAGATAAATGTTTAACTGGAAAAAATGCATTGGCATTTTTTGTTCTTTTATATGTTCTGCATTCAAGGAAATGGTATTTATTTCAAAGAAACTAGCTCTGCAGTAGTGGATGCCTGGTACCTGAGTTCCATTAAATTTATCTGTAGGAGTATTAAAACGGTGAAGTATCAGACAACACAAGCACAACAAACAACTAACTGTGCTCCTTTTCAGACTGAAATAATCCTTGGTCATTTTACAATGGATTCAAGAAAACAGGAAGGAGCACCCAACAAACTACCAAAACTGCTCTTGAATTTTATTACAAGACACTGGTTGGACACAGGGGGATAGACCTCCCTTCATCAGAAATTCCACTGGATAAATTAGAGAATTCTTGCACTTTTCCACACCTCAGTATCAACAGAATTCAGGATTTGAGAAAATAATAGGCCTTACCAGATTACCGAAATGACTCTAAGGAGCAATGGGGCAAATGGGCACTCCAAAGGATAACACAGGGGGTCACAAAAATGTAAAAGTAAAAATGTTTTATACAAAGTTCCAGTAAAAAATCAACATCTCCTTCCACCCTACGCATTTCGTGTCCCAGGGACACTTAGTCATTGGCTAACTCAGGCAGGTTACAAGGTATTTAAATATCTTACAGCCAATAGGAAAAGCCTTGGAAAAAACATACACATTCTCTCTTAATGAGAAAGTGTCATTCACATATACTATGCCTAAAGGAAATAAAACAACATAGAAATATACCAAAAATGTGCAAATAAATTTACAAAACTTTTACAAACAGACTATGGGGAGGTACCAAAATGTGATTACCTAAATAAGTGCCACATAACAGCTAAGACATAGGATCACAAACTAATATGTGTATACACATTCATATTCACATTCATCGTCTGTTCAAATCTAATACAGATGTTAGTAATAATTAATGACTATATTCTTAAAAGATAAGGTATAAATAAGCATACTCTACCAACAAATATCAAAAATGTACACATACAGTACTTATAAACACACATAAATGATTAGCATGCATTTATGTGTATTTATTAACATTGAAAAACATCACCGGTGATGTTGCACATAGCAACCAATCAGATCTTTGCTTTTGTTTAAATCTTTGTTTAAATTACACTTTACAAGTACATTAGAGGACATTATAGACAAATGGCAGGGGACCTTTTTACCCATAAAGTGGATCACCGTACCAGAGGACACCCCTTCAGACTAGAAGAAAAGAACTTTCATTTGAAGCAACATAGGGGGTTCTTCACATTCAGGACAGTGAGGTTGTGGAATGCACTGCCGGGGGATGTTGTGATGGCTGATTCAGTTAATGCCTTTAAGAATGGCTTGGATGATTTTTTGGACAGACATAATATCAAAAGCTATTGTGATACTAAGCTCTATAGTTAGTATAGGTATGGGTATCTAGAATTTAATTAAAAGTAGGGAGGGGTGTATGTATGGATGCTGGGTTTTCATTTGGAGGGGTTGAACTTGATGGACTTTGTCTTTTTTCAACCCAATTTAACTATGTAACTATGTAATTGCTGATTGTTACTATGGGAGACATCACCGGTGATAATTTTCTTCATTGTTAATAAATACACCCTTAGCCTTATTTTAATAGCCACAGATGTAACACTATGGTGTTGATTTATTAGTGTAATTTTTTGGATACTTCGATTGAAAATAGTTTGAATATTCGACCATTCGATAATCGAAGTACTGTCTCTCTAAAAAAAACTTCGACTTCAATACTTCGCCAAATTAAACCTGCTGAAGTGCTATGTTAGCCTATGGGGACCTTCTAGACCATATACTGTATCTAAGTCTTTACACATCAAAGTAAAATTGTTCGATCGTACGCTAAAATCGTTCAATTTGAACGATTTCATCACTCAATCGGGCGATTTTACTTCAATTGTTCGTTGGCCAAATTCTGTGAAAAATCCTTCGACTTCGATATTCGAAGTATTTTAATTCGATGGTCGAATTTCGAAGTATTTTTTACTTCGAAATTCGACCCTTGATAAATCTTCCCCTAAGTGTAGAAACCACAAAAACTATAATGTAAAACTTTGCCATCTAAATGCTACTGAGGCCATTCAGAAGTCAATTGGAGCTATCTTAAAAAAGTTTTAAAATATTTAATTACTTTGAGGTTTAAGCTTTTTTTTTTATTTATTTTTTTCATTTGTAAAAGCACAAATAACAAAGTTTCTAGGATTTTGTATTCATATTCAGATAAGTTTCACATTTTTATTTGTTTGGGCTTTTTATATTCAGATCTTTTAATAAATAAGTAGACATTTATTGTTTTATAAAAATGTATGTTTAGTCATGGTTGAAAAGAACTCTAAAACTACACAAATCTGAATTTTGATGAATAGGCACAATGTTACATGGTTAGTTAAATCTGGTTGAAAAAAGACAAAGTCTATCAAGTTCAACCCCTCCAAATGAAAACCCAGCATCCATACACACACCCCTCCGTACTTTCACATAAATTATATATACCCATATCTATACTAACTATAGAGTTTAGTATATGTTCTATGTTTTGGGGGGGGGGAATAATCCTCACTGTGAGAAATTTGTATTTTATTTCTGGACCAAAGCCAAAACTAGGAGTCTGAACCTAAGACATCAGTCTAGGGCACACCAGTGGAGACACTACGACACTAGGCACATGCCTCTGCTGCATTCTGCAACTCCAGCCCTGCACATGATGACAAGTGGACAACCAATTTGGGCTGGTAATGGTGACAAGCAAATTGCTGAATGGTGAGTTAGGGGAGGGAAATGGTGACTACTAGGACTTTCCTTTCGTGTCCTTAGCTTTGTCCCCACAGCTCTGCATTGGCCCAGTTCATTTCTTTGGCAGCAATTTTCTGAGAAGTGACAGGTTTTGGGTTCTAACAAATGTAACTACAGTACTCTATACAATTACAAAATCCAAATGATATATATATATATATATATATATTGAATAGATATATATATATATATTTATATTTATATATATATATATATATATATATATATATATATATATATATATATATTATTGTATATATATGCTGACAGATAAGCACATATATTCAATAATATATATATATATATATATATATATATATATATATATATATTATTGAATATATATGCTTATCTGTCAGCAAGCATACACCCAATCAAAATAGCGGTGTAGATTTGTTTTAGTTCTTTACTTCCTTGCTGGTCTTACGAGCGTTTCTGAGTAAAGGGTAAGAGAACATGGTTTCAGTCAGCTGCACATAATGCATGTTTCTGCTGGGGGTCAATGACTGAAAGTGATACCTCTTGAGTACAAAGGGTAAGTGAACACATGCCTACCACCCAATTTAATTTGCTTGTACATATTTTATCGATATGAAACTAATATATTCTGTCACTGCTGCTTAAGTAATATGTGGTAATAATTAGGCATGCACACACTGTGAACTATTTAAATCAGTAAATAAAAATGTACTGATCTTGCATGGCCTAAATTGATAGACAATTTTAGTTTGCAAGTTTAAGTTTTTTGCTTGAAGATCTCTATTCTGTGCACTAAATTACACTGCAGACTAAAGCATGTTGCAATTCAGGCTAAACATTACTTCTTAACTGCTCTAAATTAAACCACGTGACAAAATCGGATTAGGATAAAACAAAAATGGAGATAAATTACCATTTTTGATCTGCGTTGATCTGATCCTCTTTTTCCCTGTGCACTTAATCTGCCTTTGCTTTCATTGCATAACAAACATATTCTCAACTCCCAAATGTGCAAAAGGGATAGAGAGAATTCTTTTGCATACAGAGAGGAATGTATGCCTTGCAGACACAAGACGCCTTCAAAGATCTTAAGAGGGGTTGCCTAAAGCTGATCTGATATACCCAGTCTATTTAAAGGAATTATTAAAGGCACCCTTTGGATTGCTTTGTTTTTTAAGATTAAAATTATTGTTGTCTCTGATTTTAATACATATATCTGTGAAGTTCTGTAATGTTAACACCATAACAGCATGTTAAGTTAAAAAGGATATTGCATAGATTTTATCTTCTCATTAGTTGGAACGATAGTAAACAGAATTCTAAAAGCTGACAATAAACTGAAAATGAGGTTATTCTGCAGCACTGTGGTTGTCAGAGTTCTGAGCATAGTTTAGTGGTTCCATTCATGACTCTATATTACCAAATTACTCCCTGATGATGTCTCAGATGTGCTTTTGTCTGCAAATGAGAAGGCATAAAATACCAAGACATTAACGTTAAATTACAATCGTTAATGATGTAAATACGAAAATAATTACTCTATCATACCATCAATTGCTTTATGTTCATTACACACGATCCTTTAAGGCCTTAATTTTCTTGTTATAACACTTTCCTCTATTTTTAGCTGATTATTTTATAGCCGCAAAACAGTACTTTAGCATTGTTCAGCAGTTACACATTTCATTTAATTCTGTTTAAAGCTTCATTGAAACTTCATTTGTGCGACATATATAGGGCCATGTATTATTGGCAAATATTTCACTTAGTTGCTAACAAGAAGATAAAGAGTCATGGGGAAAAGATATATACATTGTTAGCACTGTTATTGTGTACAATCTTAAAATATATACCAAACACATCCCACTCACAAGGTTAGAATTGTGTTAAAGGGTAAGCAAAGTGTAAATGAAATTTCGCCTCCTGAAACGCATAATTTTCAGCTCATAAATCTAACCCCCTTCCTCAGTGCTGCTACATTTTCTAGAACTGATTACTAACTTTTTCCCAGCTGACATTTCCCCCTACAACGTCAGCAGTGACATATCTGCAGAATGCGTATGTTCACATTGCTTCTCCCATCTGACCTATGAGTTTGTAGGAATATACGTTATTCAGTCTAAAGTTGCTGCTAAATTAAATTAAAAGGCAGTAATAGCTCACCGAAGTCAAGAGAATATGTTTTATAAGTGAGAAAACAGCTACCGCAAAGTAACGTTTGTATGGTAACTGCCAAAGTCACCTTATCATTGACAGCTAAACTTGAGCGGGAGTGTTTAGGAAGGTAGCGCTTTGAACTGCACATTTGCTCCTCGCTCGCCAAAGTCAAAACAAATACCAAAGTGGGTGAGCCACAGAGTGGGAATCCTAACTGATTAAGGGTCTGCTGAGGCCTTACAATTAACCTTTAAACAACTGGAGTAGGAGGTATTTGAAAGTTTCAAAGAGGCTGCTTAAAGATTACATTTCTTGGTTAGTGATTTACATGTCCTTTAAGAAGAAAGAAATAGTGTATGGGCATAATACATATATAATACATGAGCCCAGGGTATAGTTTATGTGCCATATGTTAGGAAATGTAGGAGGGAAGCCGGTTACCCCAAAAAAAAAGTACGCTATATTTCAGCCTATCACCCTGAAAAAGGAAAAGACGCTAGCAATTTTTGGGACTTATAGAAATGTTCAACTATTTTTTTAGGAACTCTTATCTACTCTATTGCACTTCGCCTGGTCTGAGGTGGCACATGAGGTAACGTTCAGTAAAATCCGCATCTTAGTGAATTTGCATAGTTACGTCCATTCGCCAGAGCACAAATTTACCAGGCGTTAGGGAGCGAAGTACTGCTAGAGTCTATCTTCTTCACTAGCGAAGTTACGCCAGCGACCAGTAGTAAATCGGCAAGGTACCGAAATGACGTCACGCTGGCGAATTTTCGTCCGCGTTAGACACTTCACCCTTTAGTAATTTGCCCCATAGAATCTATTTTAATTAAATAATTCAAATTTTTCAAATGATTTCCTTTTTCCTGTTACTATGCATCACTAGCTTGTACTTAATCAAGATATAATAAATCCTTAATGGAGGCAACACAATGTAATTGGGTTTATTCAATGTTTCATGATTTTTTTTTTGTACACTTAAAAGTATGGGGAATTATGGAAAGACTCCTTATCCGGAAAACCCCAGGTCCTGAACATTATGGATAACAGATCCCATACCTGTACAATTATTTGCACCAAGGGACCAAAAACAACAAGGACTTACTGTACTTACTATAGTTTCACTGTTGCTTGGATTGAAGAGGCCTATTAAAAAAGGTTGTGTAAGGACTTGCAAATCCACCAGTCAGTTTAGGTCATCTGCCTAATATGTGCTTAGCATCGGCAGGATAATAAGCGAGATACACACTCCTATTAATCATAACCTTCTTAGAAACTAAAGGGGGGGGGTCTTTACATTCTTTTTTTTCCATAGACCAGGTATTGGTCTACAGGGAGAGATACAGAGAGACACTCTATTACCTGCTTATCAAACCTAATTGCCCAGGCAAGCAGTATACTAGGTAAACTACAAATAAGGAAAAGAATAGCAGATCACGTGACCTGGAATTAATTTATTGGACATAGATTTGCTAAGGAGTAACATGAAAATACAGCATGCATCCATTAATCAAGCATAAAGTGCTACGCAATATGTTGGCGCTATATAAATACATGTTAATAATAATAATAAAAGCATCAACTACTGACAGAAAATAAAGTATTCTCTGAGCCATATCTTAACTGTTGCCTTTAGTTGGATTCTGGAGAGTCCTACATGGCTGGATTCTTCCTGACATGATAACTGCAGCAATGACTCTGTCATACACTCTTCTCTCACCAAAGCACTTCACCTGTCAATCCTTATTACTATCAATCTGAATATACTCTGAATATATGCTCTTGAAGCATGAGTTAGTAGGTCACTGTTTCACTATAAGAACCATAAGACACCCATACTTTTGCTTTACGGATGAAAAGAAAGGTCACATGCCCTTAACACAAAAGTGGCCAAAATAATTCTAAAAGCTGTTTGCTTGGTGACTTGGAGGAGGGGAAGGGATGACCTCTTGTTGTAATCACTGTGGCTAATGCTCTTAATGCAATTAAGGGATCGGAAGCACAGGGTCATGGAGGGCACAATGACCCGGCTCTGACATTATACACAATATGGTTATTAGCAGGTGGACAAGCCATGTCGCACGACATGGGAAATTACTAATAAATTAGTGTCACTGTCTTTGCACTAGGATACTATAACAGGACTCATAATGCTAGATTTTAAGACACAATCTTTGTAAGCCAGGGCAATCATGATGCATTCAAAAGTGACCATCCTGTATTCATTCAAGCTTAGCTGAGCTACAAATCTCTGCATCCTGCAACTGGCACTTTTATAGCTGAACACTAGTGATGGGCAAATATGCGGCGTTTCGATTCGCCGAAGAATTTATTGCGAAATGGCGAAAAATCCGCAAAATGGGGCATTATTTGGCGAAAATTCGCCAGCGTACAAAAAATGGCATCCATTTTCTTTACGCTGGCAAATTTTTGCGGGCGTTTTGCGAATTTATTCGCCGGCGGCGATTTGCGCAAATTCGTGCTTGCCGATTAAATTCGCCCATCACTACTGAAAACCCTAGCCTTTGTAAAGTTGCATAACAGACTATTTACCACTTTCAAAAAGTTAGAGAGAATTTTTTTTTTGAAGTCTATGACACACGAAAGCCCAAAATAGCCTATTCAGCCATAGTAATCATGGGTAACTTGTACTTAAAGACAGACTTGGCAGCGAAACAACGACCACCATTCACTTACTAATAACATTTTACAAACTAAATATGTATGAATTTCCTATGTTTATGGTAAGTGGACAATCCAATTGATCTTTGCACATAAATATCAGGTCAGTTCACAGATTAGGTTTGAAAACTTCACCTTCGCCAACAGATGAGGCAATTAAGAGAAGCAATAACTCCTCTTCAATTCCTGATTTTCTGATAGTTTGGGATTTCAGCCAAACAAATAGAACAATAGCAAGCAAGATGGCCAAGCCATGTAAGGCCACTCATATTATAACCGCCCCTCTGGCCCACAGGATGGTTGGCCACATAACATACAGAAGCAGACAGTGTATGTAATTCTGCACTGAAATCCGTTTTTCAAAAGAGTAAATTGATTTTTTGATATTTAATTTTAAAATCTGACATGGGGCTAGACATACAGTATTGTCAGTTTTCCAGCTGGCCCCAGTCATGTGACTTGTGCTCTGATAAACTTCAGTCACTCTTTACTACTGTACTGCAAGTTGGAGTGATATCAAACCCGCCCTCCCCCCCGCCGACCAGCAGTCTAACAACAGAACAATGGGAAGGTAACCAGATAACAGCTCCCTTACAAAAGATAACAGCTCCCTGGTAGATCTAAGAACAGTAAAATCCAGGTCCCACTGCAACACATTCAGTTACATTGAGTAGGAGAAACAACAGCTTGCCAGAAAGTAGTTCCATCCTAAAGAGCTCCTAAATCATGACAGAATACATTTAAGTAGACAGCTTTTTACCACTACATCTTTGGCCATCTCAATGGGCTTCCCATAGAAGCCTATAGAGCTCTACAGGAAGTGGTGTGGCAGGTGGACAGGGCCATTTTATCAAACACATTTTTTTCACTTAATTACACTGATGTTTAAAATGCATTGTTGTCATAGGTCTGATAGCGTTTATCTAAGTTTACATCTGGGAGATATAAGAAAAATTTATCAAAGCAAAGCAACCATCCAACAAATATTTCAAATAAATGAATACAGAGCAAATTTTTCTTTATATATGGATATGAAATTAAGGGCCATGAGTTGCCTCTCTTTCTCCGCATTTAAAATAAATGGTGTTAGTTGAACACCCTTATATACAGGGGTGGAAAAATAAATAACGTGGCTCACTAATGATAGGTAAAAAAAACTAGTGAATACAGTTATAAGTATAGTAAAATTTAAGTCTGTTGTTAACCTGATTTTAGTATTCATCCTTGACTAGTATAAAATTTAAATACAAGTTAGTTAATATATAACTCTATAAGCATTATAAAGCATGCATTGATTAGGTTTCTAACAGCCCTCTCACAAAAGGTTTCTTTAAAACGTCATTTCTTTATTTCATCAGATTATGACAATATTAAAACTCCCTGCACCTTGCACTTTCTGGAATCAGCTAATGTTAGACTTAAAGCCTATGAACTTCTGGACAGGCACAGTTTAAAAATTCCTGTATTAAACAATTCTATATATTTTAAGCCTAACACACTTTTCATTATATCACTACTAATGGGTCCTTGTTTGATACAGGTGTCCTTTGTAAGGGCCCTATAATAATTTTGCTGCCCAGTCTTCACAGTAGAACAGCTACGTACCTAATATAATGTGCTAGGTAATTACTGTTTTTTTATTGTAACTGTGTCCATTAATATGGAAGTTGCTTCTGTCAATTCGATTATGCATTTTATTTTTTCCTAATCTATATAAACTGATGGATATAATTATAATTTACATTATATTAAGTTTGTAATATAAAAACCAACACAGAAGTAGAGATAGATAAATGGATAGATAAGATAGATAGCTAGATAGCTAGATAGATAGATGATAGATAGATTAGATAGATAGATAGATAGATAGATAGATAGATAGATAGATAGATAGATAGATAGATAGATAGATAGATAGATAGATGATAGATAGATAGATAGATAGATAGATGATAAAAAGAGAAATAGATGATAGATAGATAATAAGAGAGATAGATAGATAATGAGAGATAGATTGATAGATAATAGATAATGAGAGTGATAGCTAGATAGCTAGATAGATAGATAGATAGATAGATAGATAGATAGATAGATAGATAGATAGATAGATAGATAGATAGATAGATAGATAATAGATCGATAGATAGATAGATAGATAGATAGATAGATAGATAGATAGATAGATAGATAGATAATGAGAGAGATAGAGATAAATTATAAATAGATAAGTAGATAACGAGAGAGATAGAGAAATAGATACTGAGAGATAGATAGATAGATAGATAGATAGATAGATAGATAGATAGATAGATGATAGATAGATAGATAGATAGATAGATAGATAGATAGATAGATAGATAGATGATAGATTAGATAGATAGACAGACAGACAGACAGACAGACAGACAGATAGATAGATAGATAGATAATGATAGATAGATAGATAGATAGATAGATAGATAGATAGATAGATAGATAGATAGATAGATAGATAGATAGATAGATAGATAGATAATGAGAGAGAGATAGATAGATGATAGATAGATAGATAGATAGATAGATAGATAGATAGATAGATAGATAGATAGATAGATAGCTAGATAGATAGATAGATAGATAGATAGATAGATAGATAGATAGATAGATAGATAGATAGATAGATAATGAGAGAGAGAGAGATAACGAGAGATAGAGAGATATATAGATAGATATATAGATAGATAATGAGAGAGATAGAGATAGATAGATAGATAGATAGATAGATAGATAGATAGATAGATAGATAGATAGATAGATAGATAGATAGATAATGAGAGAGATAGAGATAGATAGATAGATAGATAGATAGATAGATAGATAGATAGATAGATAGATAGATAGATAGATAGATAATGAGAGAGATAGAGATAGATAGATAGATAGATAGATAGATAGATAGATAGATAGATAGATAGATAATGAGAGATAGATAAAAGATAAATAATGAGAGAGAGTCAGAGAGAGAGAGCGAGAGAGATAGTTAGATAGATAGCAACCTGATAAAAACCTGAAGCAGCCACGTGTTTGTGGAGTAGAGATGACAGGAGCAGGTTGAAGATTAGACTTTCTCACTAGTGTCAGATGTAACAGGTAGCGGAGCTCCCCCAGTCCAGTCCCATCAGAGCAGAAGAGCCACACCCAATAAACACGCACATAAGCATCAATAACTTCGCCTGTGATTCCCCCCCGCCAGCAGTATGAGCGTTTGTGTGTCTGCACCAGAATGCACAGAGTGCCATCACCCCCTGCCTGCTGCACTGACAGCTCTACAAAGCGCACGATGTTCTGCTTACCTGGACGGGATGCGGCGTCTTCCTGGACTGTCCGACTCCAAGCCGACCTCGGAACGCTTCAGCAGCAGCGGGGGGTACAGTGCAACAGCGGTGACAGCGGCGACACGGCAACAGCTTCAGAGATCTCCTCTGGTCCGCAGGAGCCTGACTCCCTCCCCTCCCGCTCAGTGAGAAGAGCCGGGGTAGCGCATGTGCAGAGGTGACTTCTCCTGTCCTGCCGGATACCTGAGCACGATGTTACTGTTACTTATTAGATACATCCGCGCGGGAAAGTGGACGCTCTCAGTTAGCGGATGTAGATGAACTAATTAAAAAAAAAACACTTTAAAGAATAAAGATACATTATTGGTTTTATCATCAAACTATTGCATTTCTGCTGATTTGTAAAATGTTTTCCCTAAGAATGTGGGGGAAACCTTGGAAAGTCCCTTCTTTATTTCTAGTTCCAGCAGGGCATTTGGTAAGTAACCCAGGGTGCATGGTCATTATATACTTATACAATAATGCAGTGTCCATTCTACTGTCCCACTTTAAGTGATGAAGAAAATACCAATCATACGGTCCCCATGGTTCCATTGCTTAACACTCTGGCCACTCACTGGCACTTGCTGGTTCCTCTCAGTTCTATCAATGTGCCCAAAGCTTTCATTACGTCCAGTGCCACCCTATACTGAGGACCTAACTGGGCCTAGGGTTGCCACCTCACCTGCCTGAACACATATGCAATCCACAGCCTGCATAGCATTTATATGCATGCTGCAGACTGAACTGATTTATGTGCAGCCATGCATCATGCATCTAAATGAATTGATAATTAGCCATACAGGCTGTGTATTCCTTTTGTGTTTAGCAGGGTTGGTGGGCCGACGACACACCAGGAGAAAACCCGTTGGGCCCAGGCTCTTGTTGGCTCCTCTGACCCCGATCTGCACCCTGAACTTCTTCCTGGTGCGGCAAAAACACAGTGTGCAGGGGGGAAGCCCTGAAACAGCAGGCCCCGGGCCCCCAGTCAGACCCTGGTGTTCGGTTTTAAAGGGGTGAGGTGACAACCCTAAATCTGGGCCCCCAGTTTGAGGAAGTGACATCACCCACATGGCAATACAATTAACAAACAATTAAAGCTGCTCGGTCCAATATAGAGATTCAAAAATTATATGTTCATAGGGTGTTAATTATAAGCATCTCAAAAACGCTAAACAAAAATTATATTGACTTTAACACTTTCTCACCCTGTAACCACTATGACCTGGGTGTAGAAACCCCAGGTCCGACACTTAAGCGTAAATCACAATGAAAGAAAGCCGCCTGAGGACGGGAAACCAATAGCAGTGGGTGTTTGTATACGATATGAAGAAGATCAGCAAGCACTCCGGAAACCTCAGCTCAGGTAAAATTCAGCTTTTATTTCAACAGGTTAAAACCATTACATCCTGACGCGTTTCATGTCTGAACGATACATAATCATAGGCAGGATGTAATGGTTTTAACCTGTTGAAATAAAAGCTGAATTTTACCTAAAGAGAGGTTTCCGGAGTGCTTGCTGATCTTCTTCAGATCACCCACATGGCTGCACGTTACATCACTTCTACTATGCATGGCATCACTTTCAACGCATTACACCTACTAACCCCTCATCCCCCAGTTACAACGCTGGATTCACACAGGTAATCTCTGGTGGCGGCTGAAGAGGTTTTTTATTTTTCTTTAAAAAAAAGAATATCCATCACCCGAGGGCTGCCCTCTTAAATCTGCCACCATAGGCACTGGCCCTTGGGTGCTTATATATAAATACGTCCTTGGATATGCCTTGTATATATGGCCGTCATTCTTCTCCCTTATCAGGCTGTTCTGCATTCAACAAGAAAGCCAATGTCCTACTGCTCCTGTTATGATTTCTAAGTCACCTCTGCAAATAAATACAGAGCTCATCCTCTATCGTGGATTTAAAAAACACGAATGCAAAAAAAAAAAAAACAACACATGTATTTTAAGTATTTTACTTAAATAGTTGTAATGTATTAAAGAAAAACAAAGTGAAAATTTGCCAGAAAAAGCTTGGCAAATAAAAGCTGTCAAAGTTGTAAAGAAGAAAAACACATTTGTAAGCGAACTGAGGAACTCACCGCCACGCTTCCCAGTGATCCTTTGCGGGTTCCCGGATGTTACAACACAGCAAAGCTGTGTTCAACACGTAATCTGTACTCATTACCTGGAATCCACTGCCATCTCACAAAAGGTTTCTTTAAAACGTCATTTCTTTATTTCATCAGATTAAAGTTCATAAAGTACTACATATTCAATGTCTACAAAACTGGGCAGTTTTGTAGACATTGAACATGTAGCACTTTATGAACTTTAATCTGATGAAATAAAGAAATGACGTTTTAAAGAAACCTTTTGTGAGATTGCAGTGGATTCCTGGTAATGAGTACAGATTAAGGTTGTAAAGAAGTCAATGGGAATATTCTTTAACACAATGATCCCCAACCTGTAGCTCGCAAGCAACATGTTGCTCACCAACCCTTTGAATGTTGCTCTCAGTGGCCTTTCATTGGTTTTGTATTTCAGGCTTAGAGGCAAGTTTTGGTTCCATAAAAAAATAGGTGTACTGCCATATAGAGCCTTCTGTAGGTTGCCAGGCCACATAGTGGCTACCAAATAGCCAATCACAGCCCTTATTTTGCATCCCAAGGGACTTTTTACATGTTTGTGTTGCTCCCCAACCCTTTTTACATTTGAATGTGGCTTGTGGGTAAAAATGGTTGGGGACCTCTGCTCTAACAACTCAGCAAACGGCAAGTCCCTTAATTACAGAATGAAAGATATTGCACATACAGTATATTTTTATAAGTTACAAATTGAGACTATTCATATGAAAGAGGATTAGAAGAAATCTAATGAATGAGACTTATTTTGAAAGACAACTTATCAATATTTCACTCTCTCACTTTTTACATGTTTGTGTTGCTCCCCAACCCTTTTTACATTTGAATGTGGCTTGTGGGTAAAAATGGTTGGGGACCTCTGCTCTAACAACTCAGCAAACGGCAAGTCCCTTAATTACAGAATGAAAGATATTGCACATACAGTATATTTTTATAAGTTACAAATTGAGACTATTCATATGAAAGAGGATTAGAAGAAATCTAATGAATGAGACTTATTTTGAAAGACAACTTATCAATATTTCACTCTCCTTATATTTGAATATCCAGTGTATGTGCCTGAAACAAATACCATAATGCTTCAAGGTAAGGTTTGGTCAGAATAAAAGTCAGTATGTCCAGGACCTCTATGTTGGGTATAGGACTTTAAAGGGATACTGTCATGGGAAAAAAAAATCAAAATGAATCAGTTAATAGTGCTGCTCCAGCAGAATTCTGCACTGAAATCCATTTCACAAAAGAGCAAACAGATGTTTTTATATTCAATTTTGAAATCTGACATGGGGCTAGACATATTGTCAATTTCCCAGCTGCCCCAAGTCATGTGACTTTTATTGTGCTCTGATAAACTTCAATCACTCTTTACTGCTGTACTGCAAGTTGAAGTGATATCACCCCCTTCCCTTTTTCCCCCAACAGCCAAACAAAAGAACAATGGGAAGGTAACCAGATAGTAGCTCCCTAACACAAGAAACAGCTGCCTGGTAGATCTAAGAACAACACTCAATAGTAAAAACCCATGTCTCACTGAGACACATTGAGTTACATTGAGAAGGAAAATCAGTAGCCTGCCAGAAAGCATTTCTCTCCTAAAGTGCAGGCACAAGTCACATGACCAGGGGCAGCTGGGAAATTGACAACATGTCTAGCCCCATGTCAGATTTCAAAATTGAATATAAAAAAATCTGTTTGCTCTTTTGAGAAATGGATTTCAGTGCAGAATTCTTCTGGAGTAGCACTATTAACTGATACGTTTTGAAAAAAACATGTTTTCTGATGACAGGATCCCTTTAAAGGGATACTGTCATGGGAAAAACATTTTTTTTCAAAATGAATCAGTTAATAGTGCTGCTCCAGGCAGGGTAAGACATTTAAAACTTAAACTACCATATTTTTGATTCTTTGCCCCCTTGCCCTATCAGGACCTCCCACAGGCATAGTGCGGTGCCCCTTTACATCATTTATGTCAGGGATTACTATCCATCACATGGCGTTAAAGAGTCATCGGCTGGTAATAAGTACAGGGCTTTCTTGCACCTACCAGTGCTGCACACTGCACCTCAGGCCACCGTATGTGACTTATTATATGACTTGTTATATGACATACAATTTCCTGTATGATTTTTATATATGATTTTTTTATATGACTTCTTACATGACATATAATTTAACTTGTTATATCGCTTCTTAAATGATTTCTATCACTTCTTCTATTAGTTCTATGACTTTTATGAACACTATGACTTATTTTATGAATTCTTAGACTTCTTATCTAACTCTATGATTAATATAACCTATATGACTTCTTATATGAAATATTATTTCTTATATAACTAAAATGATATACTGGTATATGACTTATATGATTTCTTCTATCAATTCTTATATTAGTTCTATGACTTTTATGAAATCTGTGATATTGATGACTTCTTATATGACTTCTATGTTTTATTTTATGATTCTATGACTTATTAAATGACCCATATTACTTCTTATATGCCATATCGTAAATATGACTTTTTATATGATTTATATGACTTCTGTGACTGTATGACTTCTTGTATGAATTATATGATTTATATGACATCTTACATTACTTTGACTGTGACTTCCATATTTTTTTGACTTCTTATATCATTTCTATGATCTCTATAATTTCTTATGATTATTTATATTACCAAAAATTATAAAATTAATTATATGACTTTTTATATGACATGATGATATGTGACTATATTATATCGCTACATATTTTATATGTCATTATGACTAGATGTCATTATATGACTTCTTATATGACTTAAATGATTTATGACTTATATAATATTTTGGGCCAGATTCATTGTTTAGTACTTGAAAATGTATAGACAAGATTCAATTTAAGGAGGAAACATCTTTTCCCCTAGACTCAATAGAGTTTTCATGTGAAAAATGATGAGATACGTTTTTCTGAATTAAATCTCGTCCATGAGTTTTCATGTGATACACATCTTCCTAGCTGAATTCAATCTATCGATGTAAATAATGTCTATGAATTCCTTTACACCTGTGACTTCTTATGTTAGTTCTATGAATTCTTATATGACTTTTATGGCTTCTTATATGACATATTACTTGTTACATAACTTGTATAAAATAAACTTTTTTGACTATATAAATTCTAGGATGTTCTATGACTTCTTAAAACCCAGTTTTCAAAAAGGTTGGGACATGTAAATAAACAGAGAATGGGATGATTTGCAGATACTATAAACCATATTGTTAATTAAAAATAGTACAATAACAACATATCAAAAGTTAAAATTTATTGATTTTGTTGTTTCCTAAAAAATATATACTCATTTTGAATGTCTTGCCAGCAACACATTTCAGAAATGTTGGTGAACAAGGTGAACAAAAAACTGGAAAATTATTGTAATGATAAAAAAACATATAGTGGAAAATCTCACAAATTACAACAGGTCACTAAAATGAACTGTTTTTATGAGTATAAAAAGAGCAGACTGGCTCTCTTAGAAGTAAAAATGAAGAGGGGTTAACCATTGAAATATTGCACAGGCAAATATTGCAGTAATTTCAGAATAACCTGCTCAATGTAAAATTGTAAAGAAAATGGGATTTAATCATTTATAGTTCATAATATCATTAATAGATTCATAGAATCTGGACAAATCTCTGTACATAAGGGATAAGACTGAAAACCAATATAGGATATTTATGATATTTGGTACCTCAGACAGCACTGCATTCAAAACAGACATGATTCTATAGTGGAAATCATTGCATTGGCTCTGGAATACTTAGAAAAAGCATTGTCTGTGTACACAGTTTGTTGCTGCATCCACAAATACAAGTCACAACTCTCCCATGCAAAGAAGAAATCATATTTAAACATGAACCAGAGACACATCTGCCAACTCTAGCCCGAAGCTCATTTAGGATGAAATGAGGTGAAGTGGAAAATTGTTTGACATATAAAAATGTTGAATTCTTCTATCTTTCCTGTCCCTTGTTTTTCTTCTTCCTTCCATGACATGGGAAATTTCTTAGAGCAACTGTTTTATTATGGCAATGTTGACTTGATATGCGGACTCTGTACTGATGTGATGTGTATTTCTGTTTACACTATATTTCTGCTGGATACTGTCATACTGCCAAATGTCAAATGTTTTTGTTTTTTCTCTCTCTTTTCATTACCCCTTTTTTTTTGCTTTCTGTATTTCCTTGAAATTTGAATAAAGATTATTTTCAAAAAAAAAAAAAATGTTGAATTCTTGTTTTTATTAGTGCACATTTATAATGTTATGGGTCCTATGGTATAGGGTGCATTAGTGCACATATGGGAAGACATTGAATGATATATACAGGTTTTGAAGCAACATACAGTGTATGCTGCCATCCAAGTGATGCTGTTTCAGTAAAGGATTTGCTTATTTCAGCAAGCCAAACCATATTCTCCATGTATTACAACAATATGGCTCGGTAATAAGATAATCTGATGCTTAACTGGCCTGCCTGCAGTCCAGACTTGTCACTCATTGAAAACATTTTGCGCATTATGAAATGATAAAATATACCCCAAACCATTGAGCAGCTGAAATCCTATATCAGTGATGCTGCCATCAATTTTAAAATGAGCATATATTTTCCTGAAAATTAAATGTCTCAGTTTCAACATTTAATATGGTGTTTTTGTACTATTTTTAATTAAATGTAGGGTTTAAATGATTTGCAAATCATCCCATTCTCTTTTTATTTACATTTTACATAGTGTCCCAACTTTTTTGTTTATGAAATATGTGACTTATATGATTATGATTGCTATGACTCCTACATACAAGCTACATACAAATACTGCCTGATTTAGTAGAAAAAGTGAGACCTTGGTCTTTTGAGCTCACATTAGGTTTTGTCAATATAGGCACAACGTTTACATCCAGATATGTTGAATCCGTTGTTAGTGGCAGGAGTGTCATTCTGCATGTGTCAGTATGTTTGGCGTCAATAACTGGCACAAGTAGAAGTACCTATTGGTACAGGCAACAGATACCATAGACGTCACCTACTCAAGGCTTGTGTAAAATGTAGGGCTCCTTTGCAAACAAAGCATACTGGGACAATTACCTTACTCTGCAAACTATAGACCAGGACTGGTAGGCGCAAGTGCTTTATTTTCTGCACATTTACTTGCAGCTAACTGCTTTGTGCAGATGAGCTAATTTACAATCACAATGCATAGTGCTAGATGCAAGTATCAGTTTAGATATGTATCAGGGAGCAAAGATTCAGACAGGTCATAGTGCTTGACATTAGGCACTATCATCCCATAGATTTATATTTTCAATACAGTCATGCAATTTTTATTAAATAGGAAATAGGATTTGATAAATCAACCTCCTAGCCTTGTAATTCTATAAAATTAGAAGAAAATGTGACTTCAAAAGGTGACTTTGGTGCTACTTTACGGAAAATTTGCATAAAAACTATATCAGCACCACCCATCTATTCCACTGCTGGCTGCTATCATGAACTGTGCAGGAGAGCCAGCAGCATTTTGCACTGTACAACGACAGCCATTCAACAGCTAGGTGACACAAAACTTACACAGCAAAAATCTGAATCATACTTTTTGTCTTATATACAACCTTGTTAGGTCTGAGATGCTGGACTTTTGGATTCTGACTTTTTCCATCCTCGGTATAATAAATCTCAAAAGTTTTTGGCATTTGGACTTTAATAAATAAGCCCCTTAATAAAGACATAACTGACCAGGAAATTCAATGAGTACTGAAGGACCTCCCAACAAAGATGGCCCCAGGACCTGACACAATTGCATGGCGCATTGAAAACCCGATTTTACATTTTCTCTGGGACCACAAAGAATATGCAGGAAACTGTAATATCCAGGGAGGAAAGAATTCCTTTAGCCATATTCTAATCTCACACCTATTAAATGTTATGAATGATTATTTTGAAACCAATGCCTAAATGCATAAATATGTCCCATTTCACAGATATCCCAAAGCCAGGGAAAGTGCAATAACTACAGGCTCATATCATTAATTGACTCAGACTTTTCAGTAATATATTGGCAGACAGGTTATCACTAATTATACCATGCTTTATAGACAATGATCAATTGAGTTTTGATCAATGAGTCTTGTATTGAAGAATCAGTATGGATAATCACAAATCTTCAATATTTCAAAGAATTTTTTCAAAAGAAAATTACAAGACAATTTTAATCTCAATATTTTGACAAGAAAAAAAAGAAAGCTAAATGTTGACTTTTTAAGATTTTTAAAGCCAGTGCTATTCTGAATGGAGCCTGAAAGAGGATACAGATTCTTGTTTTCATGTTATCTATGAAAAGCACTTTCATCAGCTTAATAATTTTTGCATCAAGACAACGTTACCAAGAATGTAAGCAACAGAACAGTAGACTCACTTAAAGAAGTAATGTTATGGAATGGCTTGGTCAAATTCCAGACCTAAATTTGAGATGTGGAAGAAGTGAAAAGTTCTAGATTTGCTCTAAAACCTGCAAGCGATACTGACTTAAAATGGTTCTGCAGAGTGGAGCTGGACTTACAGAGTGATATTAGCCCAGTGATAGGAAGCATCTCCAGTAATTGCACCTAGAGCTGACTCCCAAGGGGCATTTAGTTTTTCACACTTTTGATTGCACATTTCATTACTGTCCATTTGCTTAACAGGAACCACTTGCCAGTGCCAGGACTGGTGCTTTTAACTCTGAATATGCTCACTAGAGCATATTAAAGCAGTTTTGGGGCTTTTCTACTGGCTGTAATACACCTGCAGAGAAAATGTCAAATGTGCCAACAGTCTAAATCAACAAACACATTCAAGGAAACAAAATCAGATATAGTACAAACATCTTCTAGATATGCAGGCTGCATGTATTCTGAATTTAACCCAGTCTTTTGCCAGTAGAACCAATGTATGTTGTAATAAAACATGTTTTTGTTTAACTTGGAGAATTTGTTATAACACAGAACTCATTCTCTGTATTAGCAGTACTACCCATGAAATGTCCAGCTCTCTCTCCCATTTTATATTGCAGTTCTGGTTCTGATTCCTTTTCCTTCATACCTCCCAACTGTCACGGTCGCACCCTAAACCAGAACTAATGCCAAGCTCCCTGGTCTCGGCTCGGCTTCACCAGTAGTGTGACCACTTTAGCTTCGGGAGGAGCCCTCAGCGTACTCAGATGCCACCTGGACTTTTCGAGAGGAGCAAGGCGAGGAGTTCTGGCAAGCAAAGGGGCATGACTGTTGTTAAAGTCAGTTAGGCCGAAGGTCGTGGTACAATAACGTAAGACAGATTCGTGGTCAGACAGGCCGGGTCGAGGCAGGCAGAGAGTAAACGTAATCAGACAGGCAAAGGTCAAACCAGGGAGTCAAATCAGAGGGTTAATCAGAAGCGGTAGTCAGTAATCAGGCAAGGGTCAGAATCCAGAAGTCAGAGTAGTCAAATAGCCAGGCAGGGTCAAAACAGGAATCAAACAGGTTTCAGAATTAAACACAAGCTCAAAGCACCAGGAACAAATCCGACAAGTCCCACAGCCCTAATGGGCTTTAAATAGTTTTTGAATTGCGCGCTCTTGCGCGCTGACGTCACTTCGTCAGCGTGCCTGCGCCTTTAAGGAAACCCGGAGCGCGCCGCGCGTGCCCTAAGACGCCGGCGCCTGTGGCCTACCGGAAGCCCGTCGTCGAGGCGGGCGTCCCCGCCGAGGGGGCGACAGGCGTCCCTGTCGTCCCCCCCCTAGACCACCAGGTAAGTTCGTTACACCAACATTTCAAAAACAGAAAGAGGAACAAAAAGATCTGCTGCAAGTAGTGTGGCAATTTTTTGACCACGTCCATTTTGTGGTCACACCCCCTAAATACCATGTCCATGTTATAAAATTTGGCAGGTTATATAAAGTTTGAATTAGGGCAATGTTTTACATGTTATAACAGTTTTGCTAATGAAGGTGAATTTCTAAGGAAGTCTCACAAGAGACTTGATTATCTTAAATAGTTACAATTGTATCTTTGCTTATCTTAAATTGTTACAAATGTATCAAAGTGCAGGTGCTGAGTGTTCTGAGCTTTTTTCCAAGAGCCTCTTATTTAATTAAACTTTAGAAATGTTGTATCTTTTTCTGGCTGTTCAGTGCAGAAGAGAAAGTCAGGACATTTCACTAACAATCTGGGACTGCGGGCTGAGCTGTCAAAAAGAAAAAAACGGGACAGTTGGGAGGTATGTAAGCTGAACAATAGGTTTACTCTTTTGCTTCTCTGCGAATGTGAGAGGTGACAAAGTTTCAGGTAACTTAGTCAATCAGCAGTGACTCTGCTCCTTCCCCATATTGCTGGAGAGATTTGCTTATACCTGCCTAGAGAGACAAAGGCCCGGCCCTAGGGCGGCACAAAATTAGGGGTGCCATGCCACCCAGCCGCATCTGCCTGTGGGGTACTGGATGAGTAGGAGTCTCTATTTCCCAGCAGCTGGAAGAACCAACAAAGTAGCAGATGGGCACCCATATGTGCATGGGTTACAAGGATTGCCAGGTTGGCATGTGGGTGAGCATTCGTGCATGGTCGCAGATGGCCTACAGGCGCCCAGTTTAGAAATCCGGCCCTATAAAGCCTGCTGTGCTCTGTCCTGGTGTTGTTTGTGCACCTTCTCTGAAAATTCAGCATGAGCTGCAGATCTCATTGCCAGATAGTGCTCTTTTGCACTTGCGTTTCTGAACTTGTGTCATCTAGTCAGTGGCGTAACTAGATGTTACTGGGCCCCACAGCAAATTAATGTTAGGGCCCCAAACATATCCAGAGGTTGTCCTGTTTTACTAAAATGTATTGAAATTGTATATGAATTTGAGACTCATGGGGCCCCCTACACCTCCTGGGCCCCCTGCAGCCGCAGGGTCTGCTTCCTCTATAGTTACGCCCCTGCATCTAGTTATGGGGGGGTATGAAAATATTTTTTATTTTGCACAGCCTCTATTTATCCAATTTTTATTTTTAAACTGCACAATTCCTTTAAGGTGGCACTGAGTTTACTAGTATTATTTTACTTTTACTTCTGTAAGTTACCTGCTGAATTAAATGTACAGCATTTCCCAGATTTTTAATAAAGTTTAAAATGTGGTGGTCACATTCTCACATCAATTATAGTCTTGTAGAAAAAGAACCAGAATACCTAGTGATCACTGGAAGTAAATAACCTCATATATTTCATTTGTTATAGAGACTCCAGGGCACACAAGCTTTTTCTTTATAAAGGTAAAAAGGTCTTTATCAAATAAATGATGTTTACAATTCTAGACTGCAGTAAATGGCACCACATTATCAATGCATACAGAGCCTCCAGGATATGCCAGAGAGCACATCTGAATTCAAGCATCTAAATGAAGGCTAAATTAATACCTAGTTTCACACAAGTCTTACAATAATGAGATGAATGTTTTAATATTTGAGTAGAAGACTTTAGGCAAAAGGGTAGATTCAGTATTTAGCACTAAACATAAGTACTAGGTTTGATGGCAGGATATTTAATGATTTGTGCACCAGAACCAATTAAGTATTCAAAAGGTTGATCATTTATCCTGCCAGCTGCCTCTGGCTATGTGTGGCTGTTATTAGATTTGTTGAATGGACAACTATTTTGTCTTCAGATGTACATTGCCCAAACACAAATCAAAGACAATTTTGTGAAAAGGGTTGATGCAGGATGAGTGCAAGAACAATGGAACAGAAGAAGACAAGGATGGGAATATCAACTGCAGGTGACATTGGGACATTGTAATGTCTTGCTTCACTCAGCAGTTCAAGATGTCCTGACACCTTTCAGTGTTTATCAGACAATATCTCATATAGTTCTGCTCAGATGTTGAATGTTCAACTGTGACCACAAGATTTCTACCAATGATCAAGATCAAAATGCTCTGGCTTTTTTGTGTAGGTTTTACAAAACATCTTTACTTTTAATCAACACCCATTTAGTAGCAGAAGATTCTAAAATAAGGAAAGAATCCAGAATTATCAGAAAATCATCAAATGTCTGCAGCTCCCTAAAAATGTTCAAAACACAAACCCAATTTACTCCTACCCAATCCTGATGTTGTGACAAATCTGTTTGATGAGGAGTTTTTCGATTAGAGGACTTTAATTTTCGCTTTGATTTTAGACATTGCTTTTGTCCTAGAAAACATTCCAGAGAATGACATGGTTTCCATTCATGTCTGACCAACTACCAGAAGAGAAAAAAAGGATTCGTTCCCAAGGGCATTGTTGCCTAGTTAGGGAATCAGAAACAGGGCAGTAGGGACTTAAATAGATCCACCCTGGGTTTCCCATAAGAAGCGTCCCCAAAGAAAACAGGAGAAACTATGGGTAGACTGACACCTCCCTCTCAGCACTATTAGAAGGAAGGCTCTACAATTGGTCTGCATTATGAGTATGTATTGACTGTCACATGCTGGTTGCATTCTGTATCGTTGTGCCATTCACCCTCAGTTCAGTTATTGTTCAAGAACCACTGGCATCCAATTATTGTGCACTGCACACATTTACAGTTGCGCAACACCTTGCCTCCACACTGTTGCGAGGGCTCAACTCCTGGGAATTAAGGTTTCACCTGGAGCACATTATTGGGGTAGAGCTCATGTTTTAATACAAAGATGATGTAAGGCCATGCTGTACAAAAAGCCATACTGCATATGTTGCTATTTATACAGGTTGGAAATTATATTATGCTTCTGACAATATAGGAAATCTACTGGAGCACAACACATTTTCAACAGGGTGGAACCCTTGTAATTTTAATGCAGAAGGGCAATGTTTTGGGTCCAATAAAAAGTTGACCACATTGGCAATAAAAAAAAAATAAAGCATTCTTGCTGAGCATTTCCAAGACTCAATAAAAACTAATCATAACTAAAATTGAGTTGGAAATTCATAAGTAGGCATTAGCATTGTTTTTTTTAAAGTGACAGTATGATATAAATAAAGTTTATATTTGTGACAAAAAAAGTTTATGGTAATTTGAGAAGTGCTGTAAAAAGATATTTAGTAATCTCTTTGTTAAATAATTACAACATTATTCTTATGCTTAAGGGGTGCTGTTCTCCCGCTATGCTATTTTATGTTCATATTAATGCAGTAAAGGAGATTAAAAATGCATGGCACAACTGTAAAGCTTTTTCCTATTGTGTTTCACACAGTTACATAACAGAAAAGTATGGTATAATACAAAGAGATGACACTGTCTTATATATTAGTGCAGGCTCTCTGGAATACATATAGTTCACTTACATGCTGTTCTCTACACAAAACCCTATTTTACATTACAAAACATTTTACTAGTGGGCATGTGGCAAAATTCAGAGCTGTCTATTTTCAGCAGTACTTTTTTAATGATGAGCTGTCTGGGAGAAGTACATGTTTGCCTTCCTTTCCTGCACCCTACCCACCCTACCTATCCAGCAATTTGATCTGTAGCTCATGTAGAATTTTTAATCTGCACAAGTGCTGGGTAAACAGCAAGCATACACTTGCATTGATGGCACTGATAAATGACCCCTCTTTCTTCTCCTTCTGTAAGGGAAGCATATTTGACATGAGAGTCTATTAGGGATGCAACATGTTCATGCTGCAATGCATCAACAAAATTCTGATTTTAAAGGAAATGTTCAATATAAAAATAAAAACTGGGTAAATAGACAGGCTGTGCAAAATAAAAAATGTTTTCAATATAGTTAGCCACAGAAATGTAATCTAAAAAGACTGGAGTGACAGGATGTCACAGAATACAACGTTGTGCTTTGCAGCTGGCTTGGTGACTTGAGGGGGGGCACTGTTGCTTCTGAATCTGAGCTGAATGCTGAGGATCAATTGCAAATTTATTGAACAGTTATTTCCCATGTGGCCCCCCTTATAGACGCTGACTAACTCAGATTTAGAGAGCTGAAAAGCAGGAAGTTGAATTATTTTCTGTTATGTTAGACATCCATCCTTTATAGATTACATTGTTGGCTAACTCACTATATTTTTTTTGTCTACATAATACTTAAAGTTAATTTAAACTACCCCATTAAATAATCTGCCAATGACTAAATCACTTCCTGTGACCTGCACCTGTTGGTGCCATTATGGAGGTGAGGGCCAACACCACTGAAAGATTGTCTAATAAAAGAAAACTTAATTCTGAACAACTTTCCAATGCACATTTAGTAAAGTTATTTGTAAAAACAATTGCTATTGAAAGCAGCATTTGCTTAACTCCAGGTTGTTACTTTTGTTACAATGTTGCAAAAGTCTTAAGCTGGCCATAGATGTTGAGATTTTTCCGATCCTCATAGTGAGACCACGATTTAGAATCCTTCATGGGTCCATTTTCTGGGACCCGACCCATACCCGCAACCTGCAATCCGCAACCCGGACCCGCAACCCGCATTCTTACCCGCTTGGACCTGTCGTAAGATCGTAAGATGTACGATCGTTCGAATCCCACTAACCACACGATAATTTTCGAAGGCTTGGTCGGACTTCTCTAAAATCGGTTGTTCGGCAAAAAGAATCGTCATGTTTATGGGGAACTTTAGTTCCCCAGCAGCAAAGACAGGCCTGTTTATCAGCTGCCTTGTCTTACATTGTATCAACAATCTAAGCAACCAGGGCAGAGAATAGAAAAGGACAGATAAACACTGCTTTCAGTAGCGATACAAATAACTTAAAATCCATAGAAAAACTGTAAAGTGTTTTCTTTTATAAGGCCCATTTTTTTTGGAAGTTGACTTGCCCTTTAATGCCTATAGCTGACTATCCATTTGAATATTTTGTTTCCTCTATATATTTACACCTAAACTAACTTTGAGGAATTCAAGCAATCCGTATAAACAATGGTAAACGTTGCCTTATAATGAGGTGAGAAGAATCTCTGTTTGCCACAGCAGAATGCTCACATGGCAGTTGCAGTGAAAGGAAAGAATGCTCCGTACAGGAAGTGTCATTTTTGCATTGTTAATTGAACTGAAATCTTCAGAGATAAACAAAGCACTAAAATTGTTTGAGATGTGACAGCTGTAATGAGTCCACACAAGAATTATGCAAACATTATTAAGTGTAATAAACGTGTGTCAGCAGGCAATGCTGTTGAACTGTTTATGAAAGCAACATGAACACTTTATTAATAATGTCTTTTTAACTTTATGTAGAGGGTGTAATAAGCCTTTGGCTTTGCTGATGCTTCGAAGGAAAATCATTACATGATAAAAGATGAGTCTGTTTAGGAGAGCCACTGTGGTACTGTACTCCTCATTCATAAATGCTGTATATAGGAGGAAATAGCAGGAAGCCTGCCAACATTTCCCATTTAATTATTATGCTGCCAGATCTTGACTTCTTGTTACTACTTCCTGAGGCAACATCTGGTGGCAATAAGAAAAACAAAGCAAATAAATAAAAAGCATAAAAACATCTAACGCTTGTGATAATTTTTCTTTATGCATCTCCTGATGAATCATCAGATAAAATGCAAAGCTGGTTTGTGAAAAGCACACAGCTTGGTGGTGGAGATCTTTGTGTGCTTGGAATGCCTAATACAATTATAAAATCAGACATTAAAATATCAGAAATATATATTTACATAACCAATTTGATACTTTTGAATGGGGCAGGAACCTTCTTCTGTTTATTTCTTTATCACTTGATCTGAAATGTAACTGTACTTATGTATACATATTTAATATTATTATATTGTTTGTTCTATTAATGTATTATTCTGCTTCTACAACACTGCATACACAAGCAGTGTGTAATAAAAATACCTGGTGGTCTAGTGGTGCGGCGGCGTGGACGGCCGCCACGCCGCCGCGCTCCTTCTCCTGCCTCCAGCGCCGGCGCCATCTTGGTTTCTTAGGGCGCCCGCATCGCACCTGCGCGCCTCTTGAAGGTACAGACGCGCTGGCGTGATTACGCCAGCGCGCATTGGCGCATGTTTTGGCGCGAAATTTGAAAGTATTTAAGGCCCATTCATACTCCCAGCCAGTGCCCGTGATAGAATCTTGATTCTGGTGGTTCCTGAAGCCTTGAGCTGTCTGTTCCTGAGTATTTTGTATCTGCTATTCCGGTTTTGTTCCCTGCCTGTTCCTGACTATTCTGATATCCGAATCCTGACCTTTGCCTGCATCTCGACTACTCTTTCTGCCTGACCCCATCTGTTTGATTACCCGGTTTGACCCTTGCCTGCCTGACGATTCTTGATATCTGCCTGCCTCGACCCTGCCTGTCTGACGATTCTCTTGCCTGCTCCATTTGTACCATGACCTTCGGCCCAAAAGACTTTCTACCTGCCGTGCCCCTCTGCTAGCCAGATCATTTTGCCTTGTACCCCTCGTTAAGTCCAGGTGGCACCCAAGTAAGCTGAGGGCTCCTCCCGAAGCCCAACGGTGGTCACACTACTGGTGAAGCTGAGCCGAGACCAGGGTACTTGGCACCTGTTCTGGTATTGGGTGCCGGCCGTGACATTATCACGGGCCATGGAGGACGATGGTCATGAAGCTGCTGCTGCCTCTGCTACACCTCAAACTTCCACTGAGATGTTGCTCACTACCTTGCTGCAACGTATGGAGGAGCAAGAGCAAAAACAGAATTATTTGCTTCAAGGGTTCCACAATCTGACCCGCCAATTGGGGCCTTCGCAGCAGCCGCCTAATCCTGTTCCTGTACCTCCTATGGGTTCTTCTGCCAGTGGGGGTAACTCATCTAAACCCCATGAACCCAAGATTGTGTTCCCCGAAGGGTTTAGTGGGGATCGCACTAAATTTTTCATTTTCAAAGAGGCTTGTAAGCTGTACCTTAGTTTCTTTCCTCATTCTTTTCAATCTGATGAGGAGAAAGTAAGGTTCATAATGACCCTGCTTTTGGGTGACCCCCAAATTTGGGCCCTCAGGCTGCCTTCTTCAGACCCTGCTCGTTATTCCCTAGACACCTTCTTTAACAGCATGGCCATTCTTTACGATGACCCGGATCGTGCATCATCGGCCGATACCGCGATTCGTAAGTTGCGCCAAGGGAAAAGGGATGCGGAGGTGTACTGCACCGAATTCCGCCAGTGGGCAGTGGAGACTGGGTGGAATGATTTGGCTCTAAGGAGTCAATTCCGGTTGGGGTCATCCGATTCTGTAAAGGATAGTCTGGTTAATTATCCCCTGCCTTCTAACCTGGATGGTCTCATGTCCCTCGCCATCCAGGTAGATAGAAGGCAAAGGGAGAGAAGGGGTGAGAGGAATACAAACTTCTCTGGGGTTCCCAATATAAGATCCAATGTGGTGACCAATGTGAAATCTCCTAACCCCTCTGTGCCTCTGCCTCAGGAGGAGCCTATGCAATTAGGCATATCCCACCTAACTCCTGAGGAAAAGGCACGCAGGCGTTCCATGGGTCTCTGTATGTACTGTGGTGAAAAGGGACATTTTCTGAACCAATGTTCTAAGAGGCCGGGAAACTCCGAAGTCTAAATGGAGAAGGGAAGCTCCATTTGGGTGCAGGAGTTTCCTCTCCCCAATCTGCCTCTAAAGTTTTGTTACCAATTAAACTAACTTGGCCTACGGGCTCTATTAAACTGTCCGCATTTGTGGACTCTGGGGCGGAGGGTAATTTTCGGGACACTGCTTTTGCAGCTAAATTCTGTATCCCTGTAGTTCCTCTAAGTGCCCCCATGAGAATAATGGCGGTGGACAGAAGACCCTTAGGGTCAGGTGTAATCTCTAAGGAGACGGTAACTCTTTCCATGTGTGTTAATAACTTGCATTGTGAGGAGATAGCTTTTTACCTCATAGAGGGTGCTTCCTCTCCTCTTATTTTGGGGTTACCGTGGCTCCAGAGGCATAACCCTCTGTCTCAAGGGAGGTGGTTCAATGGGGTACTATGTGTGGTGGGGTATGTTTTCCCTCTGTAGTTGCAACTACTTCAACTTGAGGGGTTACCTGCTGCATATGCAGACTTCGCTGATGTCTTCTCTAAAAAGGCAGCAGAAACCTTACCCCCACACCGGCAGTATGACTGCCCAATAGATCCGGTCCCTGGGTCAACTCTTCCTCATGGTAGAACCTATCCTCTTTCATTGCAGAAGCTCAGGCAATGAAAGAGTATATAAAAGAGAACCTAGAAAGGGGTTTCATCAGACCTTCTAGTTCCCCTGCGGGGGCGGGCTTCTTTTTCGTTGGGAAAACAGATGGTGGTCTTCGCCCCTGTATTGATTATAGGGGGCTTAATAAGATTTCCATAAAAAATCGCTATCCTCTCCCTCTAATTTCTGAACTTTTTGATCAAGTTAAAAATGCAAAAGTCTTTACCAAGCTTGATCTTCGGGGGGCTTATAACTTGATTCGAATCAGGGAGGGGGATGAGTGGAAAACAGCGTTCAACACCAGGGATGGCCACTACGAGTATTTGGTAATGCCATTCGGTCTTTGTAACGCCCCCGCAGTGTTCCAGGAATTTGTCAATGACATCTTTCGGGACCTGCTGGGGATATTCGTAGTGGTCTATCTTGATGACATTCTTATTTTCTCTTCTAATCTAGTTGAACACAGGAATCATGTTTGTGAGGTTTTACGTAGACTGAGAGAAAATAATCTGTATGCAAAACTTGAGAAGTGTACTTTTGAAGTTACCTCTGTTCAATTTTTGGGTTTTAACATTTCTAACAGGGGTCTTGAGATGGATCCAGGGAAGGTGAGAGCAGTCCTGGAATGGACCCAACCCCTTTCTTTACGAGCAACCCAAAGATTCCTCGGTTTTGCAAATTATTACCGCCAATTCATCAAGAATTTTTCCCTGGTAGTTGGCCCAATCACCAACTTGACCAAAAAGGGTGCTGACCCTAGTATTTGGCCCCCAGAGGCAGTTCAAGCTTTCGAACGCCTCAAAAAAGAGTTCAGTTCTGCCCCTATTTTGCAGCATCCTGATACTGCTTTACCATTCATTGTGGAGGTAGATGCCTCTGAAGTGGGTGCTGGGGCAGTCCTTTCCCAAAGGCACCCGATTACCAACAAGTTACATCCCTGCGCCTTTTTCTCTAGGAAGTTTTCGCCTGCAGAGGCAAACTATGATATTGGGAACAAGGAATTGTTGGCTATCAAGTGGGCCATTGAGGAATGGCGGCATCTACTTGAAGATGCTAAACATATGGTAACCGTATATACAGACCATAAAAACCTGCTTTACATTGAATCAGCCACACGGCTAAACCCTAGGCAAGCTAGATGGGCATTGTTCTTCACCAGGTTTAATTTTTCTTTAACATATATGCCTGGATCTAAAAACACCAAAGCTGATGCACTCTCTAGGAGTTTTGAATCTACCTCCTCTGACTCTAGTGAGTGCATCCCCATCATTCCTAGGGAGTTGATTGTAGCCGCATTGGATTCTGACCTCTCCACCTTGTTGTCCCCTGTCCAATCTTCTGCTCCTACAGACACTCCTTCTGGGAGAATGTTTGTGCCTGAGGAGTTGAGGGAACAAGTTCTCGAAGAGGTTCATAACTCCAAAATGGCTGGGCATCCTGGCATTTCCAAAACTTTTTCTTTGTTAGCCCGTCATGTGTGGTGGCCTTCTTTTAAACAGAATGCTAAGGTTTTTGTAAATTCTTGTCCAATTTGTCAAAGGTCTAAATCCTCTCGTCAATTGTCACAAGGTCTGTTGAATCCGTTACCAATCCCTGAGAAGCCATGGTCCCATCTTTCGATGGATTTCATTGTAGATCTGCCTCCTTCCCAGGGTAAAACTGTAATTTGGGTGGTGGTGGATAGGTTTAGTAAAATGTGCCATTTTGTTCCCCTTCCACACCTCCCTTCTCCCTTCTGCTGATCTGTTTATCTCTCATATTTTCAGGTTACATGGGTTCCCTGTTAACATTGTATCTGACAGAGGAGTTCAGTTTGTCTCAAAGTTTTGGAGAGCTTTCTGCTTGTTAGTTGGGATTGATTTATCCTTCTCAACTGCTTACCATCCCCAAACCAACGGGCAAACAGAAAGAGTGAATAAATCCCTTGAGCAATATCTCAGGTGTTACGTTTCTGATAACCAGTCCTCTTGGGCTGAATTGTTGCCCTGGGCAGAGTTTGCCTACAATAATGCCACTCACTCTTCCTCTGGGGAGTCTCCTTTCTTTATTGTAAATGGGCTACATCCAAAAGCATTTTCTTTTTCTGGTTTAGATTCCTCTGTACCCTCTGCTAATTCCTCTGTTAATCATTTTTCTAAGGTTTGAGCCCAAGTTCATCATCTTCCTCTGCTCAAAAGAAAGCTGCAGATAGATCTCGTAGAGTGGCTCCTCAATACAAAGTGGAAGATCATGTTTGGCTATCTACCAAAAATATTATGTTGAAGATCCCCTCTCTCAAACTGGGGCCCAGGTTTATTGGTCCATACCCAATAACTGAAATAATCAATTCTTCTTCTGTTCGTCTCCAATTACCTGCAGAGTTTAAAATATCTAATTCTTTTCATGTTTCTCTTCTAAAACCAGCCACTCAAGTCCGTCATATTCCTGTTCCTCCCCCAGTGTTAGTCGAAGGTCAGCCTGAATTTGAGATCCAGTAGTTCCTCGATTCTCGTCTGGTACGGGGTAAGCTCCAGTATCTTATTAAGTGGAAGGGCTATGGCTCTGAGGAGAACTCCTGGGTCTCAGTCGATGACATCAAGGCTGGTCAACTCAGAAAGAAATTCCATCAAAAATTTCCTGGGAAGCCTGGGGGTCCAGTGACCCCCCCTATAAGGGGGGGTAATGTAATAAATATACCTGGTGGTCTAGTGGTGTGGCGGCGTGGTGGCCGTCCACGCCGCCACACCACCACCACAAGGACCCAATGGTGTAATTTTGGGGGCCTAAGTCCCACTGCAAAACATCTTTGGTGATGTGCAGCATATCCTAATCCACTATATAAAAATTTATTTTAAAGGATTCTGATTTCACTTTAAACCAGCAAATATAATAACACAATTATAAATAATTAAATAGTGATAAAACGTAACCAATGTTTCAAAACACAAATTAAAATTAAATTACCCTGACCTATTTCTCCAACCCCTAGACTACTGTGGGTTTGTGGTAAATTATCTGAGGATAAAGTAGACATGTTGGTTTGTGGTAAGTTATCTGAGGATAAACTAGGAACTGCAAATGCAGTTGCTGCAGTTTTGTAAATGGTTACACCATTTTTAGGAGGGACAGAGCAGGATTAATAAAGGTTGAGGTGTCTTCCTTTATGTAAAGCCAGAATTAAAGCCATGCAACAATGTTGCCCCAACAAAATTGTTATGAAAACTAACATTGGTGCATGCCACAAACCTCTAAGTGTAAGTGAGGAAAATGGAGCACTGCTACTGGAAATGGAAGGAGCTTCACAACTAGATTACGTTGTTATTATGAGTAATTATCCAGGCATGACTGGGGAAATGAGGTTGCCAAGTTACATAGTTACATAGTTAGATTGAGTCCATGAAGTTCAACCCCTCCACATGAAACCCAGCGTCCATACATATACACACTGACCCCTCCATACACTCACACAAACTATATACTCATACACTAATTTTAGTGATTTTAGTATCACAATAGCCTTGGATATTATGCTTGTCCAAGAAATCATCCAAGCCACTCTTAAAAGTATTAACGGAATCAGCCATCACAACATCACCCGGCAGTGCATTCCACAATCTCTCTGTCCTCACTGTGAATACCCACTTACACTGCTTCAAATGAAAGTTCTTTTCCTCTAGTCTGAAGGGGTGGCCTCTGGTGCAGTGATCCTCTTTATGGGTAAAAAGATCCCCTGCTATTTGTCTATAATGTCCTTGTAAAGTGTAATCATGTCCTCTCGTTAACTTCTTTTTTCCAGAGAAAACAACCCTCATAATTTAAGTCTTTCATCCCTCTTACCAGTTTAGTTGCATTTCTTTGCACTCTCTCTAGCTCATTTATATCCATCTTAAGGACTGGAGTCCAAAACTGCATAATCCAGGTGAGTATCAGGAGCACTTGGAGCACTAGGCGGTGCTCCCGCTGGCATCCAAGATGACGGCGCCCTTGGGCACCATGTGGATTGCAGCGCTGGTGTCATGAATATGCCAAACTTGGACAAATTGTACCGACCTAAAAACTCAAACCGAATTCGATTAGAATTCGACCAAACTGGATTCGAGTTTTTTCTACGAAAAAAACTTGAATGTCAGGAAGGCTACAAACATCTCCAAATTGGTCAATGAACCTCTCTCATTGACTTATACAGTAATTCAGCAGGTTTTAGGTGGCAAATAGTCTAATTCGAATTCTTAAAGGGCCAGAGTATGATAAATCTCAAATCAAATTTTAAGTTTTTTAAACTAGAATCGAGTTTAGATAATTCCTTAGTCGAATTTGACAGTTTTAACCATAAAAAAAAATTAAAAAATGCGAGTTTTCAAATCAGCCCTTATTAAATCTGCCCCTTAGTGTTTAACTTGCATTTATTTTATTTTTGCCAGGGTGCATAACCTTGCATTTCTCAACATTGAACCTCATTTTGGTTTTGAGAGTTACAGTTGTGCTACAGTGTATACTAGTACTGGATAAAAACCAGTCACTTCTGCTCTGTAACCCTAACAGCCTTTTCCTTTTGTCATTCTTGTAATGGTGGCTGTCCTTTAGCTTCAAAGAGAAAAGAGAGAGAAAGGCACACCATTCTACGTTAAAGTGACTCCAGCACCGAATCCCTGCTTAGATTGTACTTACACGATCTCTTGGATCGGAACGCAGGTTAGGATGTTTTCGTGCTTCAGTTCGTTGGTAATCTCTCTCAATATCATTTATCGACTAGGAATAGATACACACCCTTACGAAGAGAAACCCAAAAAGAATGTACAAACCCTAGGAGAGAAAGGTCACCAATTCGAGGGAATATCCCTTTTCATTCCTTATGGGAAAAAATCCCTCATTTAATAGAAAATTACAGAAGCCCACAGATAAAAAGAAAAAGAAAAGAGGAAATAGAGGAAAAGGAAAAAAGGAGAAGTCTCAATTAATGAATAATGGAGGAACTAAAGTTTTTAACATAAGCTCTATATCCCTAAATGAATCTCAACTAAATATATTACAAAAAGGTCTTAAATTTGCTCCAACTGTAGGACTCAATAAAGTTCAAACATTTATAGGTATCCATAAATTAATGAATGGCGATTGAGCATTAAAAATTATTGTCCCAGAAACAAATTTGGTAAAGATTTGGATAATCTAAATGATAGACATATTAAAAATAATCTCAGTAAAAATGAGAAAGAAGCTCTAACAGAATTAAGTGAAAATAAAAATATAGTAATCAAACCAGCAGATAAAGGGGGAGGCATTGTGGTAATGGACAGAATACTATATACAACTGAGTTGGAACACCAATTGAATGACGGAGAGACATATAAAAAGTTTAAGGGGGATCCAACTATGAGTATTAAACATAATTTATTTAAATTAATTGACTGTGCGTATCTACAGGGCATAGTTAATAATAAAGAAAGTGACTTCTTAAAAATCCTATATCCAAAAATACCAATCATTTACATGTTACCGAAAATTCACAAGGATTTATGTAATCCACCGGGTAGACCCATTATATCAGGGATTAGATCACTAACCAGCAACTTGTCAAAATATATTGACTTTTTTTTTACAAAAATATGTTAGCACTTTACCATCTTTCATTAAAGATACAAAAGCCACTATCAATTTTATAGAGAGAGAAACCTGGTGTGAGGACTATTTTTTAGTCACTTGTGATGTTTCATCACTATATGACTATGAAGATTTTCATTCATCCAGGTCATAGTATATCTAGTATAGGTCAATCTAAAAACAACTGGACTTGCTGAGTAATCAATGAAGACGTTTCACTACTCATCCGAGCAGCTTCTTCAGTTCAACTGACTGGTGTGGGAAGTTCTTGGCATATAAACTCTTCCACTAATCCATTTACAATGGCACATTGTAACTCTTCAAAGAGGTGACAACTGAAGAAACTCACAGAGGTGTTGATTCTGTGTAGTTGTGATAGGATTATCCAATGTGTCATGCAACTCCTAGATTCAGGTGTTACTGTGAGAGTTGCATGAATGGATGTGTGAAGTGTTCTGAATCCGCCGGGGTACAGATGTTAGAACAGCATTGTATGTAGCAGACAGGTGGTGTCGAAGGCCCCCACCTCTGTTCAGAGATGGTCTCTCCACCTTGACATGAATCGCCTCTTTCACGCCTCGTTCAAACCAGCGGTCTTCTTTATCCAAGATGTGGACCTTGCTGTCTTCAAAGGAGTGTCCCTTGTCTTTTTTGAGTTTTGCCCTGTAGAGTTCTCCCTCCTGTGCTGAGCCATTCGTTTGGAGAGCAGTTGTTTTGTCTCCCCGATGTATAGATCTGTGCAATCCTCGCTACACTGGACTCCGTATACCACATTGCTTTGTTTTTCTTTTGGTGTTTGATCCTTTGGGTGTACCAGTTTTTGTCTCAGTGTGTTGCTAGGTTTGAAAAACACAGGGACATGGTGTTTGTTGAAAATCCTCCTGAGTTTCTCTGACACTCCAGCTACATATGGGATGACTATGTTTCGCCTACTATGTGTCTCCGGGCGGTTATTTCTATTGGTGTTCCTCTTGGGCTTGGTTGCTGCTGTTTTGACAAAGGCCCAGTCTGGGTAGCCACACGCTTTCAAAGCTCCTCTGAGATGTTTTTGCTCTTTGTCTTTGGACTCTGTATCAGTTGCCACACATTCCGCCCGATGGTGCAGGGTTCGAATGACACCCAGTTTGTGTTCCAGTGGATGGTGGGAATCAAACAACAGATATTGATCCGTATGAGTGGGTTTCCTGTATACTTCCGTCTTCAAGTTACCCCCCTCTTGGATACATATCAAACTGTCCAAAAAAGCAAGTTTGTTCTCATGGACATCTTCCCTTGTGAACTTGATGTTATTGTCCACTGAGTTAATGTGTTCTGTGAAGGCCGCCACTTCATTGGATCTGATTTTAACCCAAGTATCATCCACATACCTGAACCAGTGGGTCGGTGTAGTTCCCTGGAAAGTAAGTAAGGCCCTCCTTTCCACTTCCTCCATGTACAAGTTTGCTACAATGGGCGAGACTGGAGAACCCATTGCACAGCCATGTTTCTGTCTATAAAAAAGGTTCTTGTACTTGAAGTATGTGGTGTTAAGGCACAAATCTAGCAACAAACAAACTTGGTTGGGACTGAGCTTCGTTCTGCTGCTGAGGGTGTTATCATGTTGCAGTCGATTTCTTACAGTCTCAATCGCCTCTGTAGTAGGTATACATGTGAACAAAGAAGTGACATCATATGATACCATTGTTTCTTCTGCCTCTAGTGTAACGCCGTGAATCTTGGTTACAAACTCTTTGGCATTCTGGATATGATGCACTGTATTGCCTACCAACGGGGCTAAGATGTTAGCCAAGAATTTTGCAATGCTGTATGTCACTGAATTTATGCTGCTGACAATGGGTCTTAGTGGGGCTCCTTCCTTGTGTATCTTGGGGAGTCCGTATAAGCATGGTGTGGCTTCCCTGGGATACAGACGGTGGTATAAAATTCGATCAATGGCTTTCTCCTTTTCAAGTTGTTGTAGGCAACCAATCACCTTTTTCTTGTAACCACTGGTTGGGTCTTTCCCTAAGGGTTCGTATGTATTGCTATCACTGAGCAGAGTGGTTATCTTGCAGTCATAGTCAGTTGTGTTGAGCACAACTGTGCATCTCCCTTTATCTGCTGGCAGGATAGTGATGTTTGGGTCCTTACTCAGAGAGCTGAGTGCTCTCCTCTCTTCTGTAGTAAGGTTAGAGGGAGGTGTTCTGGCACTTGACAAAGCAGCTGACACTTTTAGCCGGAGTTGTTCTGCTTCTTCATTTTGCAAGTTATTATTTTTGATAGCAGACTCTGTGGCTGTGATGAGTTCAACTACTGGTATGTGTTGTGGTGTCACTGCATAGTTTAACCCCTTGGCTAACACATCCTTTTCAGGCTGGGTTAGTACCCTATCTGATAGGTTCCTAACCCAAGTGTCTTTGGTGTTCTTTGGTGTCTCATCTTTCTGCCTCCAGGTTAGTTCTTCAGTCCTTTTCCAACTGCTGCTTCGTGACAGTAATGTGGTGAATTTGCTTATTTGTCGCTCCTTACTCTTAATGTGTTGGGCAATCTGTGCATGTTCAACGAACACAACCACCCTTTCCAGAGTTCCATCAGGCAGTTCTTTTGCCAGACTACATTTTAGATGTTCTACTTTCTGCTTAAGGGCATCAATGGTAAAATTGATCTGTCTGACTCGTTCATTTAGTAGATGTTTTTGGGCTTTTTGTAAAATCTTGTTGGCTCTGTGACTTTTTTCTGTGGAACCCAGGCGCAGGCTACAAGGGGTGAGACCCTGATGTCGGCATCTGAGATTAAAGCGTAGATGGTTTCGATAGTCTGCCACTTTTCTTGCTGTTCTTTCATATTCCCGAACCAGTTTTAGAGTATTCTCTCCAAAATGAATGGCAATATGACTATGAAGATTTTCATTCATCCAGGTCATAGTATATCTAGTATAGGTCAATCTAAAAACAACTGGACTTGCTGAGTAATCAATAGAGATGGCGCGAACTGTTCGCCGGCGAACTTGTTCGCGCGAACATCGGGTGTTCGCGCTCGCCGGAAGTTCGCGAACGTCGCGCGACGTTCGCCATTTTGGGTTCGCCATTGTTGGCGCTTTTTTTTGCCCTCTCACCCCAGACCAGCAGGTACATGGCAGCCAATCAGGAAGCTCTCCCCTGGACCACTCCCCTTCCCTATAAAAACCGAAGCCCTGCAGCGTTTTTTTCACTCTGCCTGTGTGTGCTGAAGAGATAGTGTAGGGAGAGAGCTGCTGCCTGTTAGTGATTTCAGGGACAGTTGAAAGTTTGCTGGCTAGTAATCGTTTTGATACTGCTCTGTTATTGGAGGGACAGAAGTCTGCAGGGGTTTGAGGGACATTTAAGCTTAGGTAGCTTTGCTGGCTAGTAATCTACCTTCTACTGCAGTGCTCTGTATGTAGCTGCAGTGGGCAGCTGTCCTGCTTCTGATCTCATCTGCTGACTGCTGCAATAACAGTAGTCCTTGTAAGGACTGCTTTTATTTATTTTTTTGTTCCAATACAGAGCAGTATCAAGCAGATTACTAGCCAGCAAACTTACTATCATCTGTCCCTGAAATCACTAACAGCTCTCCCCCTACACTATCTCTTCCAAGCACACACAGGCAGATTTTTCAGATACATTTTTGCCCTTGATCCCCCTCTGGCATGCCACTGTCCAGGTCGTTGCACCCTTTAAACAACTTTAAAATCATTTTTCTGGCCAGAAATGTCTTTTTTAGATGTTAAAGTTCGCCTTCCCATTGAAGTCTATGGGGTTCGCGAACCGTTCGCGAACCGCTCGCATTTTTGCGCAAGTTCGCGAATATGTTCGCGAACTTTTTTTCCGACGTTCGCTACATCCCTAGTAATCAATGAGACGTTTCACTACTCATCCGAGCAGCTTCTTCATAATAAAACATCTGTACCCCGGCGGATTCAGAACACTTCACACATCCATTCATGCAACTCTCACAAGTAACACCTGAATCTAGGAGTTGCATGACACATTGGATAATCCTATCACAACTACACAGAATCAACACCTCTGTGAGTTTCTTCAGTTGTCACCTCTTTGAAGAGTTACAATGTGCCATTGTAAATGGATTAGTGGAAGAGTTTATATGCCAAGAACTTCCCACACCAGTCAGTTGAACTGAAGAAGCTGCTCGGATGAGTAGTGAAACGTCTTCATTGATTACTCAGCAAGTCCAGTTGTTTTTAGATTGACCTATACTAGATATCATCACTATATACGTGCATAAATCATAATAAGGGCATAGAGGCTGTTACCTATTTTTTGCAGAATGACAACTCCATTTTACCCCAACTGTCACGATCGCTGCCCGGAGCAGGACCAGGAGCTCCGGGCGGCGCAGCTACCTCTTCCGACGCCGCTCCCAAGATGGCGGCGCCCATGGCCACCACGTGGGTAGCGGCGCCAGCGCAAAGACGCCTGCGCGCAAGTGCGCAGGAGCGAAGACGTCACAACGGCGCGACGGACGCAGGCGCAGCGCGACGGTCGCAGACGTGCTGACGTCGACGCAAGGGCGCCAAAAAACCCCTTTAAAAGGACGCCTGAGGCGCCAAGATGGCGCCCAAAAATAGGATCTCGTTCTTGAGTAGATTCCTGGGTTTCCTGCTGCTTTTCCTGTTATCCCTGAAGATATTCCTGATTGATCTCTTGTTATTGACCCCCTGCCTGGCCTTTGGACTCTGTTTGTATTCTGCCTGCCTTGTGACCTGTAGCCTGGACTCCATTACCCCTTCTGCCGAATCCCTGGATACCGCTATCCTGATCCCTCCTGAGGGGCTTCCTCCTAGATCCGGACAACTCCCCCAGAGGGAACTCCCAGTTCCCTGACATTATTTTCGGGCCATGGATCCTACTGAGGAAGCTACGCCTGATGTCGGACGAGCACTCCGCGGACTGGCATCCCGCATGGAGGATTATGAAGCCCAGCAGTACCGCATTGGGCAGGCACTCGATACCCTCCTCTCTCGGATGCCTCCAGCGCCCCCTGCACCCCAAGCTGCGGTAAATCCTTCCTTGGCGGCTGCTTCGTCCACCACAGGTTCCTCGTCAAGTGAGCCTCGCATTCCGCCTCCTCCTCGCTTCAGTGGGGACCCACAAGCCTGCAGAGGTTTCGCTACACAGTGCCAGATCCAGTTCGAGTTTCAACCCTCGCACTTCCCCAATGAACGTTCCAAGGTGGGGTATGTGATGTCTCGTTTGGTGGGCAAACCGCTTGAGTGGGCAACATCTCTTTGGGAGAAGAATTCTCCACTGACTTTTGATGCCAAGACCTTTCTTCAAGCATTTCGTACTGTGTTTGATGCCCCGGGTCGGGTCACTAATGCTCCTTCTCGTCTTCTGCAACTCCGGCAGGGAAACCGCAGTGTCAGTGACTATGCTATTGACTTTAGAACTTTGATGGCTGAGACTTCCTGGAATGACGATGCCTATAAGGCCGTATTCTATCAAGGTCTGTCTATTCGCATTAAAGATGATCTTGTCTCCAGGGAGTTCCCTGACCTGCTGGAGGATCTGATCGCACTTTCTATTAAGGTGGACACTCGGCTCAGAGAGCATCAAGTAGAGAGGGAGCGCTGTAAAAGATTTCAACCCATGTTGGCACCCCGCTTCCAGAGGCCTCTCCTGCAGGCTCCTGTCACCCCGCCTGCCCAAGCATCCATTTCTCTCCAGGAGGAACCCATGCAAGTGGGAAGAACTCACCTCACTGAACAAGAGAGACTCTGCAGACGGATGTCAGGCCTGTGTCTGTATTGTGGCGGACATTCCCACTTCGCCAATGCCTGTCCTGCAAAGACTAAAAGTTTTGTACCCCGAGGTATGTCTATGGTAACTCAGGTAGGGGGCACTACTCAAAAGTCTCGAGATAAGTCTCAGGAGAAGACCCAAGAAAACTCTCACAGGTTTCTCCTTCCCTTCCAGATTCGTCTGACTGATAAGACCATCTTCGGGAATGCTTTCGTCGATTCCGGAGCCGGGGGTAACTTCATGGACGCTCTCTTTGCTAAGTACATGGGAATTCCCTTATTTCCTTTGCCTTCTCCCATGCGGATCGTCGCCATAGATGATAAACCCCTGGAGTCTGTGCTCACGATGACCACTGGCGAACTACTTGTGCAGGTTGGGACCCTGCATAAAGAGAGACTTTCGTTTCTTATTATCTCTTGTCCCGCTGTTCCAGTTGTTTTGGGTCTCCCCTGGCTGCGCCTGCACAATCCCACCATAGACTGGTCCACAGGGCAGGTTTCTCGTTGGAGCCCATTCTGCCAACAGCATTGCCTTCCTGCTAAACCCCTCAAGAAGGTAGTTATATCCTCAACCGAGTTAAAGTCTCTTCCCGCCTGTTATAAAGAATTCTCCGATGTGTTCTGTAAGAAGTCCGCGGAATTCCTTCCTCCACATCGCTCCTACGACTGTCCTGTCGAACTCCTGCCAGGAGCCATGCCCCCCAGAGGCCGCACTTACCCTCTCTCTCCTGCAGAGACTACCGCAATGAAGGAATACATCCAAGAAAATCTCCAGCGGGGGTTTATCCGCCCTTCTACCTCTCCTGCAGGGGCTGGGTTCTTCTTCGTGGAGAAGAAGGACGGAGGCCTTCGGCCATGTATAGACTACTGGGGCCTGAATAAAATCACTGTAAAAAACAGGTACCCACTGCCCTTGATCGCAGAGCTCTTCGACCAGCTGAAGGGGGCGAAGATATTCTCTAAGTTGGATCTCCGGGTGCGTACAACCTCATTCGCATCCGTGAGGGTGACGAATGGAAGACGGCTTTCAACACTCGTGACGGGCACTATGAATATCTCGTTATGCCCTTCGGCCTTTGCAATGCCCCTGCCGTCTTCCAGGAGTTTGTTAACGATGTGTTCCGGGATCTCCTAGGAAGGTTCGTAGTCGTGTACCTGGACGACATTCTGATCTTTTCTAAAGACCTAGAAAGCCATCGCTCCCAGGTGAAGGAGGTACTCTCTCGTCTGAGGAAGAACTCTCTCTTCGCCAAGTTGGAGAAGTGCGTCTTCGAGGTGTCCAAGATCCCCTTCCTAGGATACATTATCTCTCCTGAGGGATTTGAGATGGACCCCGTGAAAGTGTCTGCCATCCAGGAGTGGCCTCTCCCGCTGAGTACCAAGGCAATCCAGAGATTTATAGGATTTGCTAACTACTATCGTCAGTTCATCCGGGGGTTCTCTTCCCGCATTGCACCTATCCTGGCCCTCATCCGGAAAGGGGGTAAACCCAGCTTGTGGCCTCCATCTGCCATTGAAGCTTTTCAGTCCTTGAAAGAGGCCTTCACGTCCGCTTCTGTCCTCCGACACCCCAATCCTGAACTACCCTTCTGCATCGAAGTTGATGCTTCTGAAGTCGGAGCCGGAGCCATCCTGTCTCAGAGATACCCCGCTGATGGGAAGTTGCACCCCTGTGCTTATTTCTCCAAGAAGTTCTCGTCCGCAGAGCAGAACTACGATGTCGGGAACCGAGAACTCTTGGCTGTTAAACTTGCCCTTGAAGAGTGGCGTCACCTCCTGGAGGGTTCTCTGATTCCTGTTCAGATTTACACCGATCATAAGAATCTCGAGTTCATCCAGTGTCTCAAGAGGCTAAACCCCAGACAAGCAAGGTGGGCTCTCTTTTTCTCTCGATTTAATTTTATCTTGACTTATCGCCCAGGCTCCAAGAATCGGAAGGCCGATGCCTTGTCTCGTAGCTTCACTCCGGTGGACCGCTCTCCTGAGAGACAAGAGCCAATCATCCCTCCAGTCAAGATTATTGCCTCCCTGTATCCACAGTTTGCCGACCAAATCCTGGCTGATCAGTCTTCTGCTCCTTCAGATACTCCCATTGGAATGGCATTTGTTCCTCCTGAGCTGCGTCTGCCTATCCTGCAACAGACCCATTGCTCCAGGCAAGCCGGACACCCTGGCCCAGCTAAGACTCTTGAACTCTTATGACGCCTAGTCTGGTGGCCTGATATCCGCAAAGATGTGAAGGACTTTGTTGCTGCTTGTAATGTTTGTGCCACATCTAAGTCAAGCCACTCCCGCCCCAGTGGGTTACTACAGCCCTTGCCGGTTCCTTCCCGTCCCTGGACCCACCTGTCCATGGACTTCATTGTCGAACTTCCTCCCTCCTGTGGGAACACTGTGATCTGGGTTGTCATTGATCGTTTCTCCAAAATGGCCCATTTCATCCCTCTGAAGAAGTTGCCCTCTGCGGTGGAGTTGTCCCAGCTATTTATCCAGTACATCTTCCGCCTGCATGGTTTCCCGGTGGAGATCGTCTCCGATAGAGGCACCCAGTTTACCGCCAAGTTCTGGCGTTCCCTATGCAAAGACCTGGGAATTGTTCTTCAGTTTTCATCTGCATACCACCCGCAGACGAATGGGGCAGCTGAACGTGTCAACCAAGCCCTGGAACAGTTCCTGAGGAACCACGTATCCCTCTGCCAGGATGACTGGTCTGATCTCCTCCCATGGGCGGAATTCGCTCATAATAATGCTTGTCATTCCTCTACAGGAAGGTCTCCGTTCATGTCGGTGTATGGTCAGCATCCTCAAACTTTTCCCCAAGACTTTGTACTACTGTATCTGACGTCCCGGCTGCTGACGATTCCGCAGCCCATATGTCTGCTATTTGGGCTGCTACCAAGTTGAACCTAGAGAAGAGCGCTCTCGTTCATAAGACTTTCGCGGATCATCGTCGAAGATCCTCTCCTCCCTACAAGGTGGGTGATAATGTCTGGCTCTCTTCCAGGAATATCCGGTTGAAGATACCATCTCCCAAGTTGGGTCCAAAATTCGTGGGTCCATTTCCCATCTTGGAGATAATCAACCCTGTGGCTGTCAGACTCCAGCTTCCACCAGAGATGAGAATCCCCAACGTGTTCCACGTGTCTCTGGTGAAACCCGCCATCACCAACCGGTTCTCTGGCGGTCAGTCTCCTCCTCCTGCCATCTCTGTGGAGGGTCAACTCGAGTACGAGGTGGAGAAAATCCTAGACTCCAGAATCTCCAGAGGGTACCTTCAGTACCTCATTCAGTGGAGGGGCTTTGGCCCTGAAGAATGCTCCTGGGAAGGACACCGTGATGTTCACGCCCCTCGTCTGGTGAGAGATTTTCACGCCAAGTTTCCCCAGAAGCCTTGTCCCGGTGGTCCTGAGGCCCCCCGTGAGGGGGGGGTACTGTCACGATCGCCGCCCGGAGCAGGACCAGGAGCTCCGGGCGGCGCAGCTACCTCTTCCGACGCCGCTCCCAAGATGGCGGCGCCCATGGCCGCCACGTGGGTAGCGGCGCCAGCGCAAAGACGCCTGCGTGTCGGTCGCAGACGTGCTGACGTCGACGCAAGGGCGCCAAAAAACCCCTATAAAAGGACGCCTGAGGCACCAAGATGGCGCCTGAAAATAGGATCTCGTTCTTGAGTAGATTCCTGGGTTTCCTGCTGCTTTTCCTGTTATCCCTGAAGATATTCCTGATTGATCTCTTGTTATTGACCCCCTGCCTGGACTTTGGACTCTGTTTGTATTCTGCCTGCCTTGTGACCTGTAGCCTGGACTCCATTACCCCTTCTGCTGAATCCCTGGATACCGCTATCCTGATCCCTCCTGAGGGGCTTCCTCCTAGATCCGGACAACTCCCCCAGAGGAAACTCCCGGTTCCCTGACACCAACAAAGTGAATTTATCATTGAAGGCATTTGGTTTATATTACAAAATAATTATTTTTGGTATGAGGGAGAATTCTTCCGTCAGACGAATCATGGTACAGCGATGGGAAGTAAGTTCGCCACGAGTTATGCCAACCTCTTTATGGGCTTTTGGGAAAACATTGTAACAAAACCAATATTGCAAATTAAGACTAACTTAATTACCTTAATTATTTCAATTTAAAATGTATGTATGAGTATAGCAATACATCAATACATTTTATGGATCTCAATATCTATACTACAGAAGCAGGTTTGAGAACTCGCCTTTTCAAAAAAGAAACAGACTGTAATAGGTATATACCTTATAGTAGTGGACATCACAGAAAATAGTTGAATAATATGCCAAGGGGCCAATTTGGGAGAATAAAAAGAAACTGCTCAGACCCCATAGACTATCAACATAACTGTGAAATTATGGGGCAAATTCACTAACATTGGTAGTTGCGCCAGGCGTAACTTTGCCGCACTTCGCCACACTTTGCCAGGCGTAGTTTCGCCAGCGCTTTGCAAATTCACCCTCGATATTCGACTGGGGAATGAAAATCCTTCGACTTCGAATATCGAAGTCGAAGGATTTTGCGCAAAAAGTTTGATCGAAAGATCGAAGGAATAATCCATCGATCGAACGATTAAATCCTTCGAATCGAACGATTCAAAGGATTTTAATCCAACGATTGAAGGATTATCCTTCGACCAAAAAAACTTTTGGGGGACCTAAACTATGGGGACCTTCCCCATAGGCTAACATTGGGTTTGGTAGCTTTTAGGTGGTGAACTAGGGGGTCGAAGTTTTTTCTTAAAGAGACAGTACTTCGACTATCGAATGGTCGAATAGTCGAACGATTTTTAGTTCAAATCCTTCGATTCGAAGTAGTAGTCGAAGGTCGAAGTAGCCCAAAACACACTTCGAAATTCAAAGTTTTTTTACTTCGAATCCTTCACTTGAGCTTGGTGAATTGGCCCCATAGTGTCTCAGAACATTTTTCTTTGCATCACAATAATGATCCAAGTGGACTAAGATTCACTGGCATTGCACACAAAATAAAGAGTTGGAGGGGTGACAATAATGTTCAAATAATTTCTCAGGAAGAGACTCGATGGATAATTACTCTAAAAACGATGCAACCAATGGGTCTAAACATTGATTTAGTTGTGAACTGTTTCATTTAATTTAAAGGTTAAGTATAATGATTTTTTTGCTTAAATCCTATTTAATGATAATTGTAATGCTTGTTAGTAATTTATAGGGGTTGAATCCTTTTGATGTTTGCGCATCCAGATAAAAATATTTGCGCACGGTAAAAAAAGCGATTGTTTTTTAGTTTAAATCATTCGAATCGAAGTCGAAGGTCGTAGTAGCCTATTCGATGTTCGAAGTACCCAAAAAAATACTTCGAAATTCGAAGTTTTTTTCATTTGAATCCTTCACTCAATCTTAGTAAATGTGTGTTGCAATAATTCATGCTATGATTAGTGTTTTTATTCAAATTTACTCTTTATTACTTTCCTATCTGAAGCACACTCTACAGTACTCCCTGGCAGAAATTATGATTTAAAACATATTGTTTCAGTTTCTGTATAAAAAATTCAACATCTTACATCAAGAGAACAAACTAAGCAGAAAAGTAAGTTTTAATTAACAAAACATGAACCTTAAGTAAGTGAGCTAAAAACAAAATGCATGTTTTCGTTGACAGAAAAACAAAATTTCTGCAACAACCCTAAAATTATTATGGAAAGGTTTTACCATAGGGAATATGAAATATATAGTACTTTGGGTGATCTTTATGGTGGAAATCATGTATGCTTTCACTGGCTGATGTCAGAGGAGTTGAAATTTCAGAATATTGTAATACCACTGTACATGTTTTTAAGTATTTATTTGATAAAAATTTTCCTAGCTCTTTTCATTGGAGAAGAAACCTCACATTAAGGGGCAGATTTATCAAGGGTCAAATTGAAAGTTTGAGTTTGAAATTCTAATTTTCAAGTTTTTTTATGGTCAAAACTGTCAAATTCAACTACTTATTCAAATTCAATTCGAAAAAAAATGAATTTGAAAATCGACCCTTGATAAATGTGCTTCCCAGGGACAGTTTGGGGCATTAGAAATAAAAACAGATCTTGTCCTTAGTAAATAGTATTTAATTGTAGATCCCTAAAAATAAAAAGTGGGTAAATAGATAGGCTATGCAAAATAGAAAAATGTTTCTATTTCTAATATAATTTGTTAGCCAAAAATGTAATCTACAATACCTGAAGTGACTGGATGTCTAACATAACAGAACGGAACACAACTTTCTGATTTTTAGCTCTCTAAAGGTGGCCATACACGGATAGATCCGCTCGTTTGGCGATGTCGCCAAACGAGCAGATCTCCCTCCGATATGCCCACCTTGAAGGTGGGCAATATCGGGCAGATCCGATCGTGGGCCCTAGGGCCCAACGATCGGATCCTAGCTCTCACAAACGGGCGGTCGGATCGCGGGACCGCATCAACGAACAGATGCGGCCGCGATCCGACGGGATTTTTAACCCCATCCGATCGAGATCTGGCCGACTTTCGGCCAGATCTCGATCGGGGAAGCCCGTCGGAGGCCCCCATACACGGGCCAATAAGCTGCCGACACGATCTGTCGGCAGCTTTTATCGGCCCGTGTATGGCCACCTTAACTCAGTCAGTAACTTTAAGGGGGGGGGGCACATGGGACATAACTGTTCAGTGAGTCTGTAATTGATCCTCAGCATTCAGCTCAGATTTAAAAGCAAACAGTTATGACCCATGTGGTCCCCTCAAGTCACTGATTGGTTACTGCCTGGTAACCAATCAGTGGAAACCAAGAGAGCTGCAAAGCAGGCAGTAGTGTTCTGGCTATTATGTTAGGCATTCAGTCTAGGTATTTAAAAATCTGAGCTGTCAGTCATATATTACCTGCCCCGCCTATATGCCTTAGGCATAGAGACAGGCAGTCAGTTACTGTCACTTTCCATTTGGCACTTCACTGCACTACTCACTTTCTGCCACCAGCTCTCCCTCCACCCGCACCCACCCAAGCCCGACTTCCGGGTTCCTTTTATAGACGCGCGCTGACCCGACCCACCGATGTTGTCACAAAAGGGGCAGGGCGAGCAGGCGCAACGTATATAAAAGAAGAACCCAGAAGTCGGAAGTCGGCATTTGAAGGTGGCAAGCAGGGAGAGCAGGAGAAGAGATCAACCCGCATCCGCCCGCCACCCATGAAGAGGAGGGCAAGGTCAGCCCGAACCCGCCCAGGTACCATGGGAATCGGGCCAGCCCGCACATCACTATAACTTTACCCCTTCCGCCTCATGGTCTATTATTGTATAGCCTGTGATTAGTATGGGCATTAGGTCTCCCATTCTGGCACATACACCAGATTTTGGGATTGTGCAAAGCTTTCCTTATTAACAATGTGCACAAAATGGCACCTCCCTGCCTGATGTGATTGTGAATTGCAAGACTGTATGAAACAACATTTAAATAATAAAATTAGTAAAGTTTATTGTGCTTAACAAACATGATAGAAAAATATATGGAATTATAGGTGACAGGTGTCTTTTAATAAGAAGGTATGCTGGTGTTGTATGAAGCACACAAAAGTAAAATATTTATAAGTATTATAAAAATGTTTTCTCTTCTTGGATCTGAAAAATAGCAGATTTCAAAGAAATATAAAAACGTATTTCCCTTTGACTTTGTAGTAAGGACTTCTTTTTGGCACTCAAGACATCAGTGCCTTCATTTCCCAAGTACCAGTATTAAATTGCTGCGCCAAGGTGGGTATTTTTCATATCCATGGTTAAGGGACAATATGCATCTAAAACCACCTTTGCTTAAAAAAAGCACATTAACTAGGAGTTGTTTTGGTCTTTTCTTCTAATTAGGAAAAAAACATTTTATGAATTGCTATGCCTTTATAAAGGCAAAAATTGTATTTTTCACTGAACAACTCCCTCTCTCCTTTTATGAACACGGCAATTTGTTTAGAGATCCTTTTCTACTTTTGAACAAACAAAGCTTAAGCTGCAGTTTTTGAGCATTATCAGGGGCTTCTGTATAAGCTGGTTTAATTTTCATGTTTTGTGCCAGAAATAACAAAAAACAATTGACATATCTTGTTAAAACAATAGTCAACAAATATGTTCTGCACAAACCCTAATCAGTGAACTCATGACTAAAAAGGGGTGTGTTCTTTCCCATTAAAGTAAAAAAAACTCATGACAAAAAAGGGGTGTGTTCTCTCCTATTAAAGTAAAAAAAAAAGAGGGCTGGTTGGCAGCAGTCAAGATGGCCACACATTAAAGCTGCTCCATGCTCACTGAGATTGCACTTACAGAAACAGGTGGCATAGGTCCACTTTGATCCTCTATGTTGCCCCCCTGAAAAGATTCAAGGTGCACCCCATGAGAAAACCGAAGTGACAATTTGCAAGACGTTCTAGAGACAACACCTCGTGTAAAGGCCACACCAGACCTCTTACTAGGAGTCTGAAATCTTCTCCTGAAACAAGCACTCAGGGCAACATTGAAGCTAATAACGGAGGGTCTCGCTCACCAGATATATCCTGGAACATGGTCAACTAGACGGTAAAGTTGATAACATAATTATAGTTCTTGAGGCTCATGAGACTGATATTCAAAAATTACAGCAATAACTGCATGTAATAATAGTAACAATAGATCTTGCCATAATAATGTCAGGGTCCAGGGCCATCAGAATCCATTACTGAACTATGCACAGCTCTAACTGACTTATGCAAAGACTTGTTACTCAAGGTCACGCCATCTAGGTTGGAATTTGATCTAATGCGTAGGGCCCTCCATCCATATAAACAAAGAGACCCACCACAAGACATCATTATTAGGTTTCAATACCATCAAATTCAAGTCTCTCTTAACAGTTGCCGGAGAGCAGGAATTATTGGAATTTAATGGCTAGACGTATCAGATATCTTCCCAATCACTCTTTAAAAGAGCAGAATTATGCAACCATTCACCAAAATCTTTCAACAGACCAATTGAGTGAGAAAAAGTTATTTCATGGTTTATCACATGAAAAGTCATTGATGAGATTCAATTCGAGGAGAAAAAACTTTTCTCCAAATTAAGTTCCAGTTTTTTTCCCATAGAATTCAATAGTGTTTTCACATGATAAACAGTGAGATCACTTTTTCTTAATTGAATTGCATCTCAAATTGAATCTCATCCATGACTTATAAATCTTTTTCTCACTTTTTCTCACTGAGTTGAATCTGGCACAATGTGTGAAACTTAATACATTCAAATACAGATTTGGAAGAAACCTCATTTAGTCAGCGGGGGGAACTATTCAACCTTTATAATGCAATTGTAAGTATGTATATTAATCTATACTACCACTTCAGTTAAATCATAAACCACACTTAAGACTGCTTTAGTATGCCTTGTATCACTTACAACTATTACAGAAAAATCTAATAGTTGCCTTAATACTGTGCCCCTATACCAGTAGTTCCCCAGGCTCCAATTACAGCACCATGAATGTGTCAATATTTTCTGTAGATAAATATATAGCCAAGTCTCAGAGGAGTTACTCCAAGTCTCATTGGGATTTCATTGCTGCACTCAGCCATCAAGTGTATTGATTCTGGAAAAGTAATTTACCTCATATCCGCAGGTCCTGTCTGTAATGACACAAATTGTGCTCTGAGCCTTTTATACCCAAGGAGCAAAAGAACTTAGATATGGCAACATTCTATGTGTTCCTGTAAAATGTAATATAATTCAAATAACAAGAACTTTAATACTGTATTGTCAGGGGCCTGATGGCTCCTGTAGCAGGGAAGTCCGGACCAAGGAGGAAGCACTCTACTGGAAGTCCAAGTTGCAGTAGCCAAAGGGTTAAAGAGAAATCATAGACAGGATACATGCAATTGTTCAATAGGCAGACAGCAAGGATCATCAACAGGGTCGTAAGCAATGGTCAAAAGTCCAGAAATAAGGTTAACAAAAATTTAGAAGCACCCAGAAATACAATGATGTCACATGTCTACACACTGCCGCCGCTATCAACATGGCGGCGGTGCTGGAGGGGACAGGAGCGCCATGATACTACGACTTCGAATTTACTTTGCCAACTTAAACCTGCCAAATTGCTGTTTAGCCTATGGGGGACCTCCTTGTGTTTTGCTAAGTTTTTAAAGTCGAAGGATTTTTTGGGAAAATCATTCAAAAAAAAATCATTCAAATTGTTTCGATTTGGAATACGATCGTACAATGTATAAAATCCTCCGACTTCTAAATTTGAATGTTGGAGGATTGTATTCGATGGTCGAATTTCAAAGTTTTTTCTACTTAGAAATTTGACCCTTCATAAATTTGCCCCTATGTGTACATTTTTAAATCCTACATAGATTGATCCAATAAACTGTTATAACATTTTAGTACAATGCAGTAAGACCATTAAATTGTGTTTACAAACATGGCGACTTGCACCAGTTTCTAACACTTGTTTAATAATTGAGCACTTTTGTATCTTCTCATTTTTCCATCCTCAATGAAAGAAAGTGCAGGTTGCTATACATTTCTAGATAATAGTCCAATACAATATAACTCATGCAATTTAGGATTAAAAGAACAAAAGCATATATAACAAAAGAGAAAACAGCCACCAAGATCGGCAAAAGTAAAAGTTAGAAAATAGAAAATATCTTCTTTATCCCAAGTTTATTACACCACATCTGCTCTAACCAGTAACCCACAGCAAGCAATCTTTGTTATTTACAAAATATTGTAAATAACAAATATGTTATTGTGAGTACAATTGTTTTTCTTTAAACAAAAAAGGCACATATAAGAGTTTTCACAGTTTGTTCCTTTTAATCTTTAAAATGCCATAAATGTAAGTCCTTTTCTTCACTGCTCTTAAAACGTGCACAGTTCACTGTAGCAATCAATCAATTACACAATAATAACAAAGTTAGAGTAGAAAAGATGGGTGAAGATTGATCCTGTACTAAAGTGTTAGGAAATATATAGCAGAAAAGAATGTGAAAGGTGATGACCAAGTGCTGTACAATATTCCTGGAACGAAAGAGGCAATAAATTATTTGTCCCAGATATAAGGAACAAAGAGATTTATATGTGCAATCATGTTTTTTTTTTTTTTTTAAACCTCTGCTGTTCCCCCCTTCCCTTATCACATAGGCAGCTTTCTGTTTTTAAAAGCATGTAGATAAAAAAAAATATTAAAGGGTCCCAATATTTAAGTAAATAAAGATAGGACCAGCAGAGCCAATGGCTTTTGGGAGGTGTAGGTGTATTTTGTTCCTGTAACGTTAGGAAAAAATTAATATATAGGCTATTATTGATGTACTAAATGTTACAATCACACAGAGAGGGAAAATAAGAACTGGATCAAGTGAAGCACTCACAAAGTGGAATTTCCGAACCTTTCACCTATGGTCAAATTTTAGATTGGCATCAACCTGCTTTGTTGATATATTGAAAAGGGGGCCTGCTATGCAAGGTATAGATCCTATTGGCTAAATGCTAGCTGCAGCATTTAAGATAAAAGGAACAATCTAAAAATATTTTAATTAAACTTTAAATAGCAGAAGGGGTAGATAGGAAGTGCTACAATTCCCTGAAAGTTTTGCATTCCTTCCTTCTGAATAACCTGCCAATAATAATAATAATAATAATAAAAAGAAAAGTAGAAGGGAGATGAGGGATGCCAACTATGCAAATGTATATCATTTAAAAAAAAATGAATAAAATGAACTCTAAGGGAAATAGCCTTACTGTAGTTTGGTGCTATCTGAATACCTCTAATATGAAAAATTTAACAAACAACTATTATCATTGCGCAGTCCCTGGCCTGATTGATCTTAGTTATTGGCACTGGCTATATCACAAGTATATGATCACTTTTATTTACCCCACATTATGATTATTCCAGAAATGGCTATTAAAATGATTTAAACTTGCTTTACAATGAAATGAATCATATCTTGAATATGTATTACTAAATCCGATTTTGTTGTTAGATGGTAGATGCATTATGGGGAAAGATTAGGGATCTTATCTACTAATTGTTATGGAACTATATGAGTCAACGGCATTTATTACCACAGTGATTGATCCATAACAAATTGGATCAATGTGTAATTGGATTTTTTTACCAATATTCCTAAAAAGCAGATTCACTTAATATCAATATAGACTGAATCCACTTTGAAGAAGAAAATATAACATTCCACGTAGCCCCTAATAGAATTCAGATCTTAAACCAATTTTTAGTTTGTCTGTTTGGGAATTCTGGTAAAACGGTAAATATCAATAATGGGTGGAGGAGGAGTAACTTAAACCCACCTTTAAAAAATTGAGTTTTCACTAAAAGATTCCTTTGAAAACTTAAATTTTTCTTGGAAAACACAACTTAACCTTTGATAAATAACCCCCTATAAGTCAGGCTCAAAAATAGAGAGAGATCCAGCAATGAGTTCATTCACCCCTCATTAACATTTTCAAAGTCCTGAAGAATTTAGCATTAGCAAATAATTGGTGCACAATGGTGCACAATCCTGTTCTCTTAATCTAAAGTTAATATGACAGTATTAAATTATTTATTCTTATTGACTCAATTTTAGTGAACCATTTGATAACAAAGCATGCAAAACTAAATTAGAGAGAAAAAAATTAAAAAAGAAAATAAGATGGTCACAGGGATTCATATTGCAGCACGGTAGAAGTCTACTACACTGTCAATCTCCAAAGTCATGTGCAAAATTGACTACATACAGACTGACTAATGAATTGCTCAACTGAATTATCAAATGGAACTCAACATAAATATACGGGATACTTGGACACTAATCAAAAATGGTTACTCCTTCTCTTAAATATCACTAGTTAGGACTCCCTCCTAAACAAAAATGGTTACTCCTTCTCTTTAATCTCAATAGGTAGGACTCCCTCCTAAACAAAAATGGTTACTCCTTCTCTTTAATCTCAATAGGTAGGACTCCCTCCTAAACAAAAATGGTTACTCCTTCTCTAAAATCTCAATAGGTTGGACTCCCACCCTAGTGAGGACATTATAAAACAACAATCCCCTAAAGGTATTTCTAGTAGTAAAGTATCTCATATGCTTTGCATGGCAAGGACCAAGAGTGCACACTGTATATTTTCATACCTTTCCTTCATCCCCCCTTTTGTTTTTTATGGATGCTGTGTAACCAAGTGTGCCTGAAATTATTATGACTATTCAATGTTCTGAAATGATAACAATTAAAGTTAAAGAAAAAGAAATGAATATGAAAGCAAAAAAAGAGTATTTTGTGATATGTTTGTAAGACAATAGAAGCAAATCAGTGGTCTCAGTACTGTGCAAGAAGTATTTTCTCAGTCTGTTAGCTCCCCACAAATAACAACTTATACACTCAGTGCTGTTTATAGGATAAATCTCTGGTGTATACCTCAATTGACTTAAAAATCTCTGCAGTTAATTCCTTTGATACTCCGGGGAAGCTTAACGTTCCAGTGCTTTCTTAATCCATTGCTGTTTTGCTTAGAGTTGATCTCATTTCCTTTGTAGTCAAGATTTTTGCTCAGTTTGATGTAGCAGATGTAATTATTATCCTCTACTGCATGCTAACCTGTGGAACCTGTAAAGAACTATTATTGGGAGACCCAACACAACACCTTACCTGCATTTACTGTATGGCACTGGGAAATTTGGATATAGGTACAAAATGTATTTTAAAATTTAGAAATAACTTCAAATATAAAGTATATCAAACTGATTCATTGGGAGAGAAATGTTATGGTTTGCTGGTTTTTCTTCAGTGAGAGAAGTTAAAGTTATCTGCTAAAACAACTGGGGGGATGACACATTTTCAATATACAGCACCCTATTCTGACATATCTGGCACCACTCGCAGTTTTCTGAGCGCTTTCATAGCTGAGGACTATATGGCACAGGTTAACTAATGGATAACAGACAACACCATTATACAGACAGAGCTTATTTGCTATCTGCTGTGTAACCTGAGCCTTTTCTCCTTTGAATGGCTGCCCCCATTGCTACACAGCAGCTTATTTATATAAACAGCAGTAGTGTTTCTTAAGCAAACACAGCAGTTTTACCAGTGCAGGGCAACACTGCATTATATTTTCATTACTTTAAAACACTTTTAATTTTTGATGTTACTGTTCCTTTAAAGGACCAGTAACATCATTTTTTATTCACAAAAAAAATAATTAATATACATTACTTACCTCCAATATGCTGCTCTTTCCTGCTGTTTCAGTAAGACATCTGAAAAAAATCAAACCGGCGCTGTCCCACGGCGTCCAAAGGGTCTCCGCCATCTTCTAGCTTCATCTTTCTTCTTCTCCTCTACGTGCGCGCAGCTGTGTGCCTCTTCCTGGTCTTCATGACGTCACTTCCTCTCTCACTACTGTTCCCTCAGCGTCTGTCCATGCAGCTTTCCCCGTGTCCCTGTCACACAGCAGTTGCCTACTTTCCCCTCCCCCTCTCCATGTTCCTCTTTCTGCCGGCTCCTTTTCTAAGTGTCCCATGTCTATGCCGCCTTCTCCCCCTTCTGTGTGCCTCTCACTGCCGTTCCCCTTACCCAGCCTTCAACTTTCCTCCCCCTTCCATGTTCCTCTCTCACTGCCGTCTCCTTTCCTTAGCGTGCTCCTCTCACCATCGCTGCTGTCACTCTAGCGTCCAACTCGTAAAACAAAGTAAAAGGAAAAAAAAAAAAAAACACACGGGCAGAAAAGGGAGAACGTCTGCGCTGGTTGCCGGCTGCTATGCTCTGAAGCTCTTCTGACTTCCGGGTTGCTGCCGGAAGTCCTGGGAGGAGGAGCACTGCCTGGGACGCGCACGTACTGCAATGAGTGAAGATTGGTCGCCAAATCGCCGTTTTTCTAAAGTCAGGTCAGACCATGGAGGGGAGTTTTTACTGGGGACTTTTCAGGTAAAAGGTGGGTGAATATGGAATATCTATTAGGTCAGGGGTATTATATGCAGGCTGTAATTTTTATTTGTTTAATAAAAAAAAATGATGTTACTGGTCCTTTACGAGGCCTAGTCATCAAATGTCTTATTGTAATGGTTTTAGAGGTTTTTGAAACCACGACTAAACTCACTTACTCTAAAACCACGAATGTCATGAAATTTATTAAAAGACCCAAACTGAAAAAGCACTTAAAAGGTAAGTAAACCTTTAAAATAAGTGAATGTAAAATTGATGAGGGGTCTATTCTAAACAGTTTGCAATGTATATTCATTATTTATTTATTTTTAATTCCAAGATATTAAAGGATACATGTACTGTTACTATGAATAAATTTTGTTACAACAGTGCCACCTGCTGGTCATTTTCCCGCCAGACTGACCAGCAAGTAGTCAAGGAAGTTGTCAGGAGAAATAAACAGGCTGATGTTCTTCTACTTAGGAAAGATGTGAGAAAGGCTTCTAATTTTATTCCTAAGCAGAAGAACATCAGAGCATCCTCTTTCTTTCTCCTGACAACTTTCTTGACTACTTGCTGGTCAGACTGGTGGGAAAATGACCAGCAGGTGGCGCTGTTGTAACAAAATTCATTCATAGTAACAGTACATGTATCCTTTAATATCTTGGAATTAAAAATAAATAAATAATGAATGCACAGTATAAAAGCGCTTAGACTAGCCCCCTCATCAATCTTACATTCACTTATTTTAAAGGTTTACTTATCCTTTAAGCAACAGATCATTTATATCATATTAAGTGGCATATTAAAGTATGTTACCAAACTGGTATACATATTTAAGTAAATCTTGCCCTTTTACATCTCTTGCCTTGAGCCACCATTTTGTGATGGTCTGTGTGCTGCCTCAGAGATCACCTGACCAGAAATAATGCAGCTCTAACTGTAACAGGAAGAAGTGTTGAAGCAAAAGACAGAACTCTGCCTGTTAATTGGCTCATGTGAACTAACAAGTATGGATTGTTAGTATGTTTGAGTGCACAGTGAATTGTACGATCCCAGGGGGCTGCCCTTATTTTTTAAAATGGCAATTTTCTATTTATGATTACCCAGTGGCACATACTACTAGAAAAGTATATTATTATGAAAATGGTTTATTTACATGAAGCAGGATTTTACATATGAGCTGTTTTATGCAATACCTTTTTATAGAGACCTACATTGTTTGGGGGGTATAGTTTTCCTTTAAGGAAACCAGGACTTTTTCAACTTGTCACACAAAAACTACAACTTTTTTGTATTGTCACACAAAAGCCAGCGTCAAAATAACCCAAAAACCTCTAAAACCATGAATCAATGACAGATCTTCCAGTTATAAAAGGGACATCTGCCATTGACTTATACATGATTTCGACAGGTTTTAGCTCGGGTAATTTTCGATTCGGAAATTGTTGCAGTTTTGTATTTTAATAAATCCCAGAGAAGTCATGCTTTTTTTTCCTCCAACTTTTTCAGATTTAAATAGTTTTTAAGTAGATGTATGGTATGGAGATCTAAATTATGTAAAGGTCTCAGGCATTCTGGATAACAGGTCCCATACGTGTACTAAAAAATCATATCATAAATGAATGAACAGTGTGGTTGGTTCTGGTATCCATAGCTAAATTTGGGAACTGGTTGTTCAACATCTTTTAAGGCTGCCATTAGCGTAATATACAGCAGATTACATTTTGATAGTCTTGTGAACATAACAAAATACCTATTAACCTAAATGTACATTTATTAGTGCAAGACACTACGGGGCAAATTCACTAAACTCCGAAAATACTCTAGCGACGCCTTCGCAGCACTTCGCCAGGTGAAATTTCGGCAGGGCGCTGCTAATTCACTAAAATCCGAAGTTACGCTCAGGGAGGCGAAAGGTAGCGAAGTTGTGCTAGCGTTAATTCATCATGCAAAGCGAAGTTACAGTAGCAATGCCTAATTTGCATACGGCTCCAAGTTAAAGTACAATGGACGTATGTCTAGCAGCAAATACATTACACTACACACCTGGGAAAGCTTCATAAAATAAAATAGAGTTGTTATTTTGTCCTATACATGTGCCCACTATATAGTTTAAGTGCCATATGTTAGGAAATGTAGGGGGGAAGGAGGGTACCCCCAAAAAAAGTATGATCTTTTTCAGCCTATCACCCTTAAAAAAGTATAAGATGCCAGCGTTTTTTGGGACTTAGAAAAAATTTCAACTTTTTTTGAAGCAAGCCCTATCTACTCTATTGCACTTCGCCTGGTCTGAAGTGGCGAAGGCAAGTCTGGCGCAAGAGGTAACATTCAGTAAAATGCGCAAGTTAATGAATTAGCGTAGTTACATCCCTTCACCATAGCGCAACTTCACCTGGCATAAGGGTGTAAAGTAGTGCTTGAGTAGGTTCACTTTGCTAGAGAATTTACGCCAGCACCCGTTAGTAAATGGGTGCAGTAACGAAATGATGTAACGCTGGCGAATTTGCACTAGAGTTTGCTGATTCGCGCTTTAGTGAATTTGCCCCTACATCTTTCTGGTTTACTTGCCCTTTCACATCTTTCATAAATATATTTCTGCATTTCTTGGCATTCGTAATATATACATTTTACCTAGAGCTTTATTTGAGTTGACAAAGCAACTGCAGTCAGGCATATTTCCTCAGTATATCCATCAACAAATCTACAATAAGATAAGCACATTAGCCAGTTATCCTTTTTCCTAAAACAATGAATCCTTTTCTGTATATGAGCAGATTTTAGATAAATGCTTCAGTATTTCCTTATCGTTTAATTCTGATCATTTCCAGGCATTTATATGGTTTCCCTCTTTGTTTACTTGGCTGGATCATCAAACATTTTAAATAAGTAACAAAAATGTGCAGAATGCAGGAAATTAGCAATTCGCATTGCCACAGAGACAGGATATAGCTTTATAACTTGAATTGTGCAGATTGTGACATGGCATTGGAACATCTTTTAAAATATTTTGCTGAATCGTCTTTCAAAGCTGCTCAATCTTATTTATCATTTTTTAAGGAGAGAGTGAAATACACAGTGGATGTAACTGAATGCATCTGCATGCTGTCAGAGTTCCACAACGTTAAATATACAAATAGAGAGGTCAATAAATGCAAAGTTCAAAACATGGGCACAGTTCACAATGTTTTGTATCCACATTGCAACATTCTGCAATCATTCTCAGAATTTCAGGGTAATTGTGTCCACTTCGGTAAGGTGAAATGTTTTCTGCCAGATACTAGAGAGACTTGATTATCTTCCTGTTACACAAATGGGCAGAACATTCACCTAAAGGGGAGAGGGATGGCATGAGCGGGGAAATGGCCTTGAACTTACACTACGAAAAAATAGACCCAGTAAATAGCACTCTGACCATCTTTAAAAAGAAAAACTTCTATCTCCACCTGGGAAAAAAATATAATATACAATGATAACTATGAGACTGCCCACCATAAAAACATTCACAGTCACAGTTTTTTAAGTTTTATTTTCTTTTTACAAACAACGTTTAACATACAACGTATCAAGCATAAACAATCCAGATAAGATTGGTAGTATACAAACACTAGTATACAGAACAAAACAACCCAGTGTCACCTTTCACAGGGGAATACATGTAGAGTGTACCATTCTTGTTTGTATTATTGTAAATCTTCGTGCTGGGTAGAGGGATCTAAGTTGTGGGGGTCCCTCTACTGGGTGAATTATCTGGTAAGGCTATTGTTGAGTTGACATCCAACCAGGGGGTCCAAATATAGTTGAATTTCAGTGGGGAGTCTCTAACCAATTACAGTATGCCAGTTTAATTAATGGGATCATTTTGTTGACAAGTGATATCCATTCCGTCAAACTATGAGGTATAGGGCTCATCAATTCATGACGATTACATCACATTTCTCATCACATTTCTGGAATGGTTATGGGCAACAAACTCATCCACGATTCCCGAAAGGCAAATTCAACAATTATGGTGGATAATAGGATAGTTGTTCTTCTTTAGGTCTGTGTACTATATAACTGCTAACTCAGTAGCACCCTCACCCAGTTTTTAAGCTCTCCAATAGTATATACAATACCCTAAGCTTATATCCACTATGCTACTTCTTCATAGAAAAAAGGCTCCCATTTTGCCATTTTCTTCTAAACAGGGGGCTCATTTATCAACACTGAGAAAATTTGCCCTTGGGCAGTTACCTATAGCAACCAATCAGTGATTAGCTTTTTAAAGCCAGCTGCAAGTAGAACAATGAATGCAGCAATTTGATTGGTTGCCATGGGTTACTGCCCATGGGCAAATTTGCCCAGTGTTGATAAATGACCCCTATTGAGTCCGGACAGAGCCCAGACTGTGCCTGGATTATCCATAGATACCCTGTTAGATATATTTAGATAACACTTTTTAAACTATACATTAAAATAATTTTATGAAGAATACAGTCAAATTGTAACCACATTTTGGTGTTCATGAAACAACTGGTTTTAACTTGACCCTCCAACAGCAAGGACATTTGTGTAAGAGGAACTGGGTCATGAACTTGAGTGACAGTGATGAGACAATTATCTCTTTGACAGATATAATGTATAATGACTGAGAAAAGCGGTTCCTAAAGACAAATAACACATCTAAAAAAATTATCCTAGGCTGAAGAACAGTTCTCCGTAGTGCCACAACAATGGTTTCTCAGATAAAATTGGTTGATAATGCTCTGCCATATCTTAGGAAGTACTTTGAATAAATATTATGATGAAAACATATCACTCTAGTTTTATTTGAGTGTTATTACTAGAGCCAGACATTAAATTTAAATTAGTGCAATAAAACAGGGCATTAAGCATAACAAAAAAGAATTTCATGGATCTTGTTGACATTGTACATGCATCACTGTAATTATAAGCTACAAATCTTTTCTTTGCTGTAAGCTAAGGCTTGTTAAAATCTGATTGTTTAGGCCTCAGAAAGACATTAAAGCAGCAAGGTGCAATTATATTTGTAGCAAAATTGGAACACTTGACTTTTTATTAAAGGGAACACTTAGGGGTCTTTGTATCAATCTCACGCTTGTGTCAGACAGACATAGGACTGATTCCAAGGCAGTCAGAGATGCCAAACTTTACTTGTATGCAATATGCTGAATGGGCTAATATATAAAACAGAATTATACGGTCTAATTACAGGCAGGCTTAATTTATTTCTTTTAAATATTTGTGTCTAGGAGGAATATCCAATAAACTCAAATTAAAAATGTGCAACAAAATACATTGATAACTCAACTTTCGATATCTCATTTAAAATGCAGACCCAACAATGGTACATATATAGGGTTTGTTTCCTATTATTTTAATAAGAGTGAATGCTGGTTAAAAATTATTTGATTATGAATGTATTTTTTATGTTTTAATTTTGGGACACATACAGGGCATCGCTGCATGGGGGGAACCATTTCTCTGTTATTTGTCTATCGAAACTAATTAGTATTGTTTCAATAAGAAAGTTCTGATTTACAATACTTATAAGTTTTCATTCATCCCTCTTGCATTGTTATCAAATCATTGCAATGGGGGCTACTGAGAGGGATTAAATTCAGCCATAAAAATAGGCTTACATGAAAGAGCTTTTCTTAATCTTGCAAAGCTAATTTTAAAGAAAAATGTCTACTTCCATTGTTAATTGACATCATAAATGACTCTGCTGAAATATCAAATAATTACTATACAACAGACGCTGAAAGCCGGTATTGGAAATGTAGAGATATGCAGGGAGGAGAAATCTGTGTGCTAACAATAATGAACTCCCTAACAAAGAAATAACCAGGAATAGCTACCATGGTTCAGTTGTGGCATAGTCTTAACAGAGTCCAGAATTATATTTTTATGTCTACATACAGTATATGAGAGAGAGACAGAGTGAGAAAGGGAGAAAGACAAGTATGCTATTCAAATAACCAAGTGATACAATTTGCAAGTCGAGTGCAGGTAGAAAAATAGTAGAAAAATGCTCTGAATAACTTCATAATAGTAGCTCTGTATCAATGTGATATGTATGGGATCCCTTATCCAAAAACCCATTAGCCAGAAAGGTCCAAATTACAGAAGACCATCTCCCACAACAATCATTAGCAAATAATTCTAAATAAAAAAATGTCCTTTTCCTCTGTAATAATTTATCAGTACCGGAGATAATAGCCGGAGAGCACAATTTCTTGTTTTAAAATGTTATTTTATTTTGCAGAAAGTCCTGCACAACATGTTTCGGCTACAACGGCCTTCATCAGGTGCAGGTGAAGGCCGTTGTAGCCTAAACATGTTGTGCAGGACTTTCTGCATAATAAATTGCTAAGATTTTAAAGCAAGAAATTGTGCTCTCCAGCTATTATCTCCTTTACTTGGAATCTTTGCACCCACTTGGCACTGGGTTTGCGGTTCGTTGTGAAGCACTAAATACACAGATGACTAAGTAAAGGACAACTCTATATCTGACCTGATAATTAATCAGTACCCTATACTTGATGGTTACTAAGCTGCATGGATCCATATTGGTGACAAAGCAATCCTACTGTATAAAAAAAATAAATAGTCGGTGGAGGGCTGTAAATGCAATTTGTTCTAACAAGTGTTGACTTGGGGTGAATATTTATGCAACCACCACATGGCTGTAGTTTAATTACCTTATGTGGCACAATGAAATAAATTTTGAGACTTTGAAGTGCTAGGTATTTTGTATAACTCAAATGGTACAGACAATCCATTGCAAAACTATACTTTGGAAAATTAACCTGTCTAGTACATATTCCCTCTCAGGTAAGTATATGGTTAAAATATTTTTTTTCATTTGATAAACGAATATCAATATGGCATATGAGTGTAAAGTAATGTGGGCAAGCAGCTGTTACATAACCATTTCCTGCCTCCTCACCATATTTTTTGAATCTAATCAAATCTGTTCTTAGATCATGTTTTTGTGCATTATGTATGAAGTAAGCAGGAAGATCCAATAGTCGTTTAAATTATTTATGAATCTGCTGGGATCTGGAAAATGTTGCTATAAAATACAGAATTTGGATGTTTTTTTATAAAAAACTGCTAAATTTAGCTATATCTTGTAAGTGCATTAGGGTTAACCCCTCTAGGTGTACAAATATACAATATACACATGTGTAAACTCTGTGTATAAGCACAACCATATGTTTAAGAACTACACTATTCTAACTTAGCTTCACTCAATATGAACTAAATAAAATGAACATTTATAGACATTGTTTTCTGACTTTTCTTTTACTTAAAAACACCACTGCATTTTCTTTTTTGTTTTGTTTTATTCGAAAATATTGATGAAGTTTTTTTTGTTCTAACTTTACCATCCTCTTTCTGGGGTAACAGAACAGCTAAGCTTTTTTGGAACTTCTGCCATAGCATGGACACATGCAAGCTTCTTATTTTTGTCCAAAACGTGTCCGTGGTAAAAAAAATATATATCAGAAAGCCAAAAGCAACTACCGTAGGCCTAGTGTTTTATATGGGGACTTGGAATATCTCTTACTTTATAGGGGTAGACTATTTAATCTACAGTTTGATGATTTTCCTGTAGCCAAAACTGTAAATGATATCCTTATCATGTCGGAATACACAGTTAATATGTTAATGACACATGCATGCTATTCACAGTGTCTCTTTTTATATTTCCCCAACCCAACTCTATCCTAGCCTATATGCTTTTATTATTACTTAATTTCAACTTCACTTAATTGAAAAAAATATGGGCTAAATAACTAAGTGGTTATACACAAAGCAATTATATAGATCACAAATGTGTGTATACATTCCACAGAATTCTATTTTATACAATACTTTAAGTTTTGAGGAATAACAGACGTTTTGCCAGATTTTATTAGATGAGAAAGACTTACAGTATCCCCTTGTTCAATTCCAGACTGTCCCATAAAGCCAGATGCAAATCAATGAGAAAAACTTATCTGACTGTTTATCACATGAGAACTAAATTAGGAGAAACATTTTTTCTTTTTTAATTTAAATCTTGCCCAAGAATTCACGTAATTAACCATCAAATAATATTTTCTCATTGATTTTATACTGGCCCAGTTGTTTGGAGAATACAATGGTCTGTTGACTGCATACTGCTTCTGGGGTTCTTGAATGTTGTGCTGTGAAAAGAGGCTTGGCTTGGAAATGACAATAAAGTTGGCTAAATTGGACAAGAAAGCAGAAAGTGCTTCAATTGCCTGGTTTGCAAAAAATCACAGAAGGGAGCATTTTCATGGCATTGGAGCAATTTAGACTTGGTGATTCTCATATCATGTAATATAAAGTAATTTTGCAACTGCTATGTTGATTTGGAGGGTGCAATTTCCATCAGGCGACAAAGCTGCCCATGTACCATTTTAAACATTTGTTTAAAATGGAAAACAAGAGAATTTGTGCTCTAAATCAAAATGTCAGTTTGTGGCACAATCAGGGGTGCTACGCCAATGAGATGAGATGAGAAACTCGCCTCAGGCAGCAGTGCCACACTAGTTACTGGGGGCGGCAAAAATTGCACTTCTGTTAACTTTAAGAGCCCAATTTCCATTTTTCAAAGCACAATCATGCTCTCTGCATTACTGTCCTGGCCCCCTCAGCCGTCTTAGTGGACCCCCCTCAACCCCCTCCAGCGCCAAAAAAGGTGAGCGCATGGGGGAGGGGACGACGACAACAACAGCAAGCATGCATTTCACTTATTGAAGAATAAACCTCGGACAGAAAGGCCTACAAACAAACAACAACTAAAGGTCGCTGTAGTAAAGGCCTGGAAGAGAAATAAAAAGGAGGGAATCCAGAATCTGGTGATGTCCATGAGTTCAACACTTCAGGCTGTCATTGCCAGCAAAGAGTTTTCAACCAAGTATTAGAAATAAACACTTTATTTTCAGTTTTTTAATGCCGAGTGCTTTTATACAGGTCATGGAAGTCCGGGGTGACTTATAATACCCTCATAAGCCCCAATTATAACTGATGCATCACTAAGCACTGTGTGTGAGCATCGAATTGATCAAGTTTTCGGGCAAAACGCTCAAAAAACTCAAACATCATGAAGGCTAATAACATCTTCAAATGGCTCAAGGGACCTCTTCCATTAACTTTATAAAAACTTTTAAAATTAGATATTTTCTTAAAAATGTGAAAAATTCATATTTTTCTAAAAAACCCCAAAAACTTTAGTTTTGTAACCCAAAAAATAGGAATTTTGAGCAAAAAAATTCAAATTTTCATGGAAAACACAACTCGAACCTTAATAATTGTGGCCTTAAATGTTACACTTATGATGCTTAGACTGTATCAAATAATGGAATGGGTCTGGCAACTGAATATGCAATATCTTAGGAAATGTATATCAACCAATAGCCCAATAAAATCTCAATCAATCAATGTTTTCTGTGCAATAATGTGTCTCTTAACAGATTGAAGTAACACTTAAGGAAATAATTTGAAATGAAAGTTGAGTAGCTTTCATGTAAACAATTATGATTGAAAACACAAGTAATAGATAACTAAGAGTCATACAGTTGGAAGGACAATACATCTGACAGATCAAGACCTTTAAGGCTTGAATGGTTGAAAATAAAATTACTTACGCAGCCTTTCTTTGGTTTAGCAATCGTTTACAAGGAAGAAGTCAAGTAAATATGCGTGACAAAAGATAGGGGACCAAGGCTCACACGCTACTGTTCCATTCTTTAAGCTCAATTACTCGCTCATGAAGAGGAGCAAACTGAAAACAGTGTGATTTTTATTTCTGTGAGGTTACAAAGTAGGTTTTTTAGTAAATTGTTACAAAAGCTGCTCAGAATTAACAATATTTTTCTTAAAGCAAGAATAAATTAACATAAACAATCTCAAGCAATCATCTGTTGTGAGCCATGTAGGCAAACTTAATTTATAAGCAGGACTAATTATATTTTATGTCACCTTAAAGGCGGGAAGGTAAATTGAATAGCAGCATGCTATAATCAATTAACTTGTGTTTAAGTTCACTAGAATATGTTGAAAAACACAATACAATGTACAGTTATTTTGAGCTTTACAAGGGATTGTGATGGAAATATGGAAGATTAAAGTTACATGATACATCTTTACAGCTTTGGGTATACCAGGAGAACTGATGAGAATATGTTAGCTAGGTTAAAGGGGACTTAGAAGGGCTCAGCATCCTTTGCTTATTTAAAAAGCAGAAGTGTTGTTGAGAATGCCCCAAATAATATATTCTGTCATATATTCTGGGCTTAATGACCTGTTTGCAACTAAATCAGTCTTGTTCATTAACAACATTAAGGCTATAGTAAAACTATAAAAGAAAAAATGGCTAAAGGTATTTTGATATTGTCAGACATTATCCTGCATATGGAATGGTGTGGGGGCCACCTCCCAGACAGATATTGGAAATGACAAGAAAGAGAGTCTGGTTAATTAGCAGGATCATACATTCTTGTGGTGGCTCTGTCATTAAAAAACAATTGCAAGCATGTAAAGATTCCTAACCTGTACAGATCAGATGGGGTGTGGAAGTGGTATCTTTTATTGTTAGGAGCAAATTGAGGCCACAATGACAAGTGAATTGTAGAGAAAGACATGATGGATTATGACTGGGATAAGAAATATGAGACTGAGGTTGCTGGAACTTTCCCTGTGGCATGTCAAGAGCTTTTCAAATTGAGGGTGATCCAGAAAGCAAAGCCGAAAAAAACCCTGGCAATGAAAGTGGTGGTGGTGGTGGGGGTTTACTGAAACCATCAGCAACTCTAACCTGTCCCCATCCTGTAATCTAATGGGAAACCGAAACCGACATGCATAATACATGTCTCCGCCCATGATGCCTTATGGGAGAATCAAAACTCTTATTTTGGTATCTAGGCAGTGCTGTGTGTATGGCATGAGACAAGTAAATACCTTCTCATTTCAGAAGACTTCACTTTGCATCCTATAATCTGAAATTGACCTATGAAACCAAGCTCATCTGTGAACCTGTCGACCACTGGCGAAAGATCTGTCTGTCTCATGGTTCAGTTCAAACAAGCCTGGTAGAACAAGTACCATTCATCCCGGAACTGCTCTGTTAGTGACTGAATTAAAACATGTAAATGCTAAGCCACTGAATGATATTCAGGGGTCCCAATATACAGGCACTGTGGGAAACATTTGTTTAGAACCAGCTCTGCAGTGTGTCCTTAAGTGGTGGAGCTGCTCAAATCCAGACCAAAGACACCTGCTGGTTGGTGGTTCTTGGAAATGTGGTAATAAGAGGTGCAATATTGTCTTCAGTGATAGTAATTCATTTACTGTTATGCTGTTTGAAAGCAAATATATGACTGTTGGTGTATTTTATTAGACTGAGAGCATATTTTGTACCTGTTATAGCATTATTGCAAAAGCTCTTGTATGGACACTGGGAACATTTTGCAAGTACAGGTATGGGACCTGTTATCCAGAATGCTTGGGACCTGGGGTTTTCCAGATATCAGACCTTTCCATAATTTGGATCTTCATACCTTAAGTCTACTAGAAAATCATGTAAACATTTAGGGGCCGATTCACGAAGGGTCGAATATCGAGGGTATTCGATATTCGACTAGGAACTAAAATCGTTCGACTTCGAATATCGAAGTCGAACGATTTTGCGCAAATCCTGCGATCGATCGATCAAAGGATTTTTCGTTCGATCGAACGATTAAATCCTTCGAATCGAACGATTCGAAGGATTTTAATCCAACGATCGAAGGAAAATCCTTTGATCAAAAAATCCCAGGCAAGCCTATGGGGACCTTTTAGCTGCCGAAGTAGGGGGTCGAAGTTTTTTTTAAAGAGACAGTACTTCGACTATCGAATGGTCGAATAGTCGAACGATTTTTAGTTCGAATCCTTCGATTTTCGTAGTCGAAGGTCGAAGTAGCCCATTCGATGGTCGAAGTAGCCCAAAAAAACTTCGAAATTGGATTTTGTTTCAATTCGAACCCTTCACTCGAATTCAGTGAATCGGCCCCTATATAAACCCAATAGGCTGGTTTTGCTTCAATAAGGATTAATTATATCCTATTTTTGATCAAGTACACAGTACTGTTTTATTATTACAGAGAAAAAGGAAGTCATTAAAAATAATTGGATTATTTGGATAACATGGAGTCTATATGGGAGATGACCTTGCCATAATTCAGAGATTTTTTGGATAATGGGTTTCCAGATAACCAAACATGTATTATATTTGCAAAACAAAACTCAAAAATATAGAAGCTCTAAAGTAAGAACAAATATTGATTCCTTGATCAAAGTGCTCATATGAGCACCAATGCCAGGCTGGAACACTCAGGTTGATATGGTTGACACAGAACTCTAGAAATTGGACACCAAGCCATGCATGTGTAATGTATTCCTAAGACCTACAGCATAGGTCAGGTAGCAATGCTATTCATAAGCAGGGAGAGGAGGTGCATGAAAAGCAAAAAGCAAATAAAAATGTGCTCTTTTGGGGGACAGTGGTGGAGGACCTACAATTAAAAAAATACTCGAAGGGTCCTGGAATTATCGAGGAGCTACAGGGTTCTACATCATCAATTAGCACACTTGTGCCTATGCAGCATTTTCCCCAGTATTGAAGTGTAATAGTGACCATGTGCACAGTTGACCCTACCATAATTGTATCTGATTCATCAAAATGAAATAAATAAGGCACAGGTTCCAACAAACATTTTTCAGAGTTGGGTTGGTATTAAAAAGATTATTTTGGCACAAGTCTGACGCACCTGTACAACCCACTGTGTGTTCCCTGGAATTATAGAAGAGCTCCAGGGTTGTCCAGCATCATTGGCGCACTTGTGCCCAATTCAGCTGAAAAAGCTATTTTTGTCAATTTGTTTCCCTTCCTCTTTTTTGTTACCCGTAAACCCTAACATGCAGATAAAGGCTCTTAAAAAGCGCTCTTTTAGCTCATTTAGGGAAAGCTAAAATTCCCAATAATACTTGATTAGACTAGGTCTCCATATTAGTGTCTGAATAGTTCACCAAAAAATCACAGTGCCTCACAGTTTCTAGAAAAAACAGACACAAACTCACACCTCTGGAGAGCTGCACTATCTTTCCATTGGTGCAAGTTTGCTCTTTTTATCTCTTTCTAACTTTCAGAATTAATTTACATTGGCAAAAACTGATACATATCATTGGTGTCTGTTTAAATACAGATAAAATGTCTACAGAGATTTTTTTTTCTTATCCTGAGAGCATTCATCCTAACTACATAGCTACAAGACTGTCAGCTAATTTGGAATATTTTGTGCTGCTATATTTTCCAATTAAAAAGGCTGCCACATTATGTTCTGCAGAGAAATGCAAAGTTAATGAACTCATGTCACTAAATAAGAATATTTTCAACTGCTAATGTGTTTGAAGAAGACATTCAAGAAGACCCAAATTATTTTAAGCAGTTAGCATACAGGAAGTACAGCACTAATGTATGACGTGCAAACTCCTAAAATGTACAGTGTTGCCCAGATGTACAAAGAAGGTGCACCAAGGTTATATGTAATATTTTACATAAGACCTGGTGCTGTTGGTCATGTATATAGCATCAGTCATTAGTTTATGTACTCACACACAAAAAAAATGCATATGTATTTATAATGCACTGCAGCATACATTCTTGAAAATTGCTGTATGTAGTTGGAACTGTTGCCCAAAGCTAATAGAGAGATTTTTGTACTTACCGTTAAATCTTTTTCTCTTGTCCTATATTGGGGGACACAGGCACCGTGGGGATGAAGATCCTGCAGCTGGAGATGGACACTATGTTGCAAAATAAGACTCCTCCTCCTGCTCTGGGCTTCATCCCCTGCCTCCTCCTACAAACCTCAGTTTCAACCAAAGAAGGAGCAAAACAGCCCAAAACAGAAGAGAAATCGAAAAATAACACCCTCGGAACTGAATACCCGAAAATTGAGAACTATGAACATAATAGAAAAAACGTCACAGAATCGTAAAAAAACAGTGTCAAAACAGGGAGGGAAAGCCTGTGTCCCCCAATATAGGACAAGAGAAAAAGATTTAACGGTAAGTACAAAAATCTCTCTTTCTCTTGCCTAATTGGGGGACACAGGCACCGTGGGGACGTCCCAAAGCTCCCAAGAGGGTGGGACACTGTATAGTAGCTGCCTAGCTAACCACAGCGCTGAGCACTTTCCTCCCAAAAGCAGCGTCGGCTGAAGCATGCGTGTGGAGCCTGTAGAAGCGAGTGAAAGTATGGAGGGATGCCCATGTGGCCGCTTTACAGATCTGATCCGCCGAAGCTTGGTAACGGAAAGCCCACGAAGTGCTAAGAGAGCGAGTAGAGTGAGCCTTAACCTGTAGCGGAGGATTCTTCCCCTTGACAGCATATGCTCTGGAAATGATGGACCGGATCCACTTGGCTAAGGTCGTCTTGGTGGCCTTGGTGCCCCGTTTGGAGCCATCTGGGAGAATGAACAGTGCGTCTGTCCGGCGAACGGTCTCCGTGGCTTTCAGATAGAAGGAAACAGCTCGAACAACATCCAGAGTGTGGAGCTTGTGCTCGATCGGTCCTTTGGGATTCGGACACAAGGAAGGCACCACAATGTCCTGGTTCAAGTGGAATTCAGAGACCACCTAAGGTAAAAAGTCCGGAGTGGGTCTAAGGACAACCTTGTCCATGTGAACAACTGTGAATGGCGATTTGCAGGACAGAGCCGCAAGCTCAGAAACTCTCCTAGCTGATGTGATTGCCAAAAGGAACAACACTTTCTCCGTAAGTGTGGACAGAGGAAGCTGGTCAAGAGGTTCGAAGGGTTCCTCCTGTAAGGCTGAGAGCACCAAGTTAAGGTCCCACGGGGGCATGGGGCAACGATACGGTGGGATGATACGAGTAGCACCTTGTAGAAAAGTCTTGATTTTTGGATTAAGGGCTAGTTTGCACTGAAGGAGAATAGACAGGGCCGAAACCTGCACCTTGAGTGAGCTGAAAGTCCCTTTTGAAAGTCCATCCTGCAAGAAGGAGAGGACCTCCTTGACTCTTGCCTTCTGAGGGTTAAGGGATCTGTGCTTGCACCATGAAATGAAAGTCCGCCAGACATGGTGGTAGATCTTTGCTGAGACAGGTTTGCGAGCCCGCAGCATGGTGGGAATCGCATCTGGAGGTGCTCCCGAATCTCATAGAATCAAGGCCTCAAGAGCCACGCCGTTAAAGCCCAGAGATGAGAATTCGGGTGGACAACTGGACCCTGAGTGAGGAGGTCTGCCCGTTGAGCAAGATGGAAGGGGTCATCGGCTGCCATGGCGACGAGATCGGCAAATCAGGCCCTGCGGGGCCAGAAGGGAGCCACCAGTATGGTCTGAGTTCCTTCTTTTTTCACCTTTTTGATCACCTTTGGTAGAAGAGCCAGCGGCGGAAAGATGTAAGCTCTGGAGAAGCGCCACGGAATCACTAAGGCGTCTACCGCATGAGCCAGGGGGTCGAGGCTCCTGGAGACAAAGGTCGGGACTTGCCTGTTGGTCCTGGACGCCATGAGGTCTATGTCGGGCAGGCCCCACCTTGCCACAATGAGTTGGAACACGTCGTGGTGGAGGCTCCATTCCCCGTGATCGATGGTTTCCCTGCTCAGGTAGTCCGCTAGCCAATTGTCCACACCGGGTATGTGAACCGCCGAGATGGCGGGAATGTTGCTCCCTGCCCATGTTAGTATCGCTTGGGCTTCCCTGAGGGCCGCAAGGCTTCTGGTGCCGCCTTGATGATTGATGTAGGCCACAGCCGTCACGTTGTCTGACTGGATTCGCACCGGGTGACCCCGGAGTACCGTCGCCGTGTGTTCCAGGGAGTAGCGTATCGCCCTGAGCTCCAGAAGGTTGATAGGTAGCCTCTGTTCCTCTGGAGTCCAAAGACCTTGTACTGTGGTTTGGTCTGTGACTCCTCCCCACCCTCTGAGACTGGCATCTGTGGTGAGAATCTTCCAGTGATGTGGGGGGAAGGGTTTCCCCCCGTCGTCCGACGTGGTTGGAGCCACCAATGTAGGGAGAGGAGGACCCGACTTGGAATGGATATCTTGCGATCGAGGTTGACTCGATCCCTGCGTTGGTGCAGAAGGATGGTGTGTTGAAGGAGTCTGGTGTGGGATTGTGCATACAGGATGGCCGGGAAGGATGCAACCATCGTGCCCAAAGTCTGCATGGCAGACCGAAGGGGAACCCTGTTGGGACCCATGAGAGATCGGATCCGGGTTTGGAGGGTCTGGGCCTTGTCCTGCGGTAGAAATGCTCTCCCTTGCCTGGAGTCCAGTATCAGGCCGAGGTACTGTATGGATTGAGTCGGGTGTAGGTTCGATTTGTTGAAGTTGATCGTCCAGCCCAGAGATATCAGGGTCTGGAGAACTTGAGAAGTGTGCTTGAGAAGTGTGCTGAAAGATGCTGACTGCCCCTTGACGAGTAGGTCGTCCAAATAGGGGATAACGGTGATGCCCTTGAGTCGGAGTTCCTCCAATGCTGCCGCCATGACCTTTGTGAAGGTGCGTGGAGCTGACGAGAGGCCGAATGGCAGAGCCACGAACTGCCAATGATTTCCGTTCACGAAGAATCGGAGGAAGCTGTGATGAGCTGGGTGAATAGGTATGTGAAGATATGCATCCTTGATGTATATGACAGTCATGAACTCGTTTTCTTCCATGGAGGCAAGAACTGATGGTATTGACTCCATTTTGAAGTGGCACCGTTTGACGAACGGGTTGAGATCCTTCAGGTCTAGGACAGGTCTGAGTGAGCCGTCTTTTTTGGGAACCATGAAGAGGTTGGAATAGTAGCCTCTTCCTATGGAGTGTGGTGGGATGGGTTGAATGGTGCCCTCCGCTGCCAGGTCTTGTATGACGGACAGAAATTTGGTTCTGTCGGAGGCCTTGGCCGGCAGTCTGGAAATGAAGAATCTGTGGGGAGGGGTGTGAGAAAAGTCTATCAATAGTCCTTGTGAAACCACCCGAAGGACCCACTGATCCCGAATCTTGCTGTGCCAAACCTCTCGAAAGGATTTGAGTCGGCCTCCTAAGGGTATCCCTTCGGGAGGGGGCACACCTTCATGCGTTGTGGGGTTTATCTTGAGAGGGCTTGGAGGCAGTTTTGGAGGAAGACCAGGGCTGTCTTTGTTTGCCCTGAAAGCGTGAGCGAAAGTTGGAAGTGGTCTTATCAACTTGCGTTTTTGACCTTTGTCCCTGTCGGAAGGGTCGAAAAAAGGGCCTCCTCTTGAAGGGGGGTCTCTTGGGTCTGGTTTGAGGGAGTAGAGTACTCTTTCCTCCAGTCGCCTGAGAAATGATCTTATCCAGTTCGGCTCCGAAGAGGAGCTTGCCTTGAAAGGGAATGCTGACTAGGGAGCGTTTGGACGTTAGGTCAGCGGACCACGACTTTAGCCACAAATATCTGCGAGCGGCTACGGAGTGGGCTGAAGCTTGGGCCACCATCCGTGCTGCGTCGAGTGCTGCGTCGAGTGCTGCGTCGAGTGCTGCGTCTCCGATGTAGGTCGTAGCGTCAGCAACTTGGGAAAGGATGTTGTCAGTAGTTGGATCTTCGGATCCTATGAGTTGTGCCGCCTGTTCCACCCAGACCTCCATGGCCTTAGCCACCCAAGCGATAGCAAAGATGGGTCGGAAGGCCGAGCCGGAAGTTGTGAATGAGGATTTGCAGAAACCCTCTAGGCGCTTGTCTATAGGGTCTTTGAAAGCTGCTGCGTCGGCGACAGGAATGGTGGTATTCCTGGACAATCTGGAGACGGGAGGATCAACCGCTGGAGGTGAGGACCAGAGATCAATGCATTCCTTAGGAAAAGGGTAGGTTTGGGTGAATCTTTTGGAAAGTTGCACTCTGTGATCAGGGTTTTTCCATTGCGACTTGATAATTTCATCGAGCTGATCGTATGCAGGGAACAGGCATGAGCACTTCTTGTGTCGCTTAAAGATGTTCTTTGCCGGTTCGGGCGAGGGAGAAGCTTCCTCAATGTTAAGCGTGTTGAGAACTGCTTGAATAAGGCCTTCCACTTCCCCTTGAGTTCTGGGAGTGTCTATGTCGGGGTGGTCCTGATCTGAGTCCTCGGCTGATAGGACTTGACCTTCTTCGTCAGATGGGGAAAGAATCTCCCCAGGGGAGTCCGGAGGAGAAGGGACATGGCGCTTAGACTTCCCTAGTCGTTGTTGAGAATGGGAAGGTTGGGATAAGTGCTCAAGAACCCTGTCTAAGGTCTCGGGATGCGGGCCAAATGTTGGATGCCTGCAAGTGAGAGGGAGAGAGCCCTAAGTATATCAGGGTCCGAAGTACTAGTCTGAGGTAGAGGTGGTAGATCGGATTGTCTGTAGGCCCCACACAATGAATCAGCCGAGGCTGAAGAAAATTTAGTTTTACAATTTGAGCAGGCTAAAAAAGAGACCTGCGGGTGAGGTTGAGCTGAGGACTTAGTGGTCCTGGGCTCTTCTGCCTTGTTAGCCATATTGCTCCTTCGTGGGAAACAGTTAGGAGTATAGGAGAGAATCCCAATTAAAATCCCGTAAAAACACTTTTTTTTTTATTTATATATTTTTATATATATATGAGGCAGGGGAATCGGCCTCCGTTAGAGCAAGTGTGGTCTGTGGAGAAAAATATCAGAAGTATGAATGGGGGCCCAATGGGTCCATTTACTCTGTAAGTAGTAGCCATAGCATGTAGTAACAGAATGCAAAAATCGACCAAAGCATCCACATAGCCTGTTCAGAGGCATAGAAGTGGTATATAAGTATATATAAATATATATATATATATAAATATATATATATATATATATATATATATATATATAAAGTATGACCATGCATATATATATGGGTATAAAGCCAGAGCCCAGTATAGTAATGGCAGAAGCAGAAGCGCAGGAGGGAAGCGCGCGAGTAGGCTGTGTGAGGAGAAGAGAGAATGCGACAGGGAATAGAGTGAGCCTGTGGCTATGGATCGCCGTGATCGTAATCGATAGTACCTGTGCAGAGAGGATCCGGAGGAGACTGCAGCGTCTGTGTGTGGCAGGGCGCGCCTGGCGGGAAGGGAGCTGGGCGGAAACGGAAGTGAGGGAGGGTGAGTGATGGAACGCGAGTGCGTTCCACCAGCAAAAGACGCGCATCCCGGACGCAGTAAGAAAACAGAGAGAAGGGCGGGAGGGGGGGATGGTGGAACGGCGGTAGAGCTAGAAAAGAGCGGTTCAAAAAAGGGGCGCAGACAACAGAGAGGGTGCAGGGAATGGTGGTATTCCTAGAGTAAAATTAGGGATGCACCGAATCCAGGATTCGGTTCGGGATTCGGCCAGGATTCGGCCTTTTTCAGCAGGATTCGGATTCGGCCGAATCCTTCTGCCTGGCCGAACCGAATCCGAATCCTAATTTGCATATGCAAATTAGGGGCGGAAGGGAAATTGCGTGACTTTTTGTCAGAAAACAAGGAAGTAAAAAATGTTTTCCCTTCCCACCCCTAATTTGCATATGCAAATTAGGGTTCGGATTCGGTTCGGTATTCGGCCGAATCTTTCGTGAAGGATTCGGGGGTTCGGCCGAATCCAAAAAAGTGGATTCGGTGCATCCCTAAGTAAAATAAAAATAAGGTACTCACCAATAGAAGGCTGCCAGCTGAGTTGTGCCCTGTGGATTACTTCCCCTAGGAATAAGAGACACACATATAAATATATATATACACAGCTGTGAAATATATATATATATATATGTGAGCTATTATACTGTTATACACCCGGGTGGATGCATACCGCTGATGCAGACCTCCGTAGAGCGGGAAAGCAGTGTAGGGGGGTGAGGAGCCAGCCTGCAGACCTCCGGAGAGCGGGAAGGCTAAAGGGCAGATAGTATGCAGCTGGAGAGGCGCTTGAGTGAATCAGTGGCCTCTGTATGTGTGGCGTGACCTTAGGCCTGAGGCTCTGATCAGTGCTCCAGCCACAAGAAGTGAAAAAGCGTGTCGTCTCCTTCTGAGGACACTAAAAGAAACTGAGGTTTGTAGGAGGAGGCAGGGGATGAAGCCCAGAGCAGGAGGAGGAGTCTTATTTTGCAACATAGTGTCCATCTCCAGCTGCAGGATCTTCATCCCCACGGTGCCTGTGTCCCCCAATTAGGCAAGAGAAATTTTATATTATAAATGTTTGAAGTGCCTGGTACAGCTGCATAGTGTGATTTAAAATACTCTTCAACATAATGGCTGCAATTAATTCTGAAATCCATTTGTTGATTGTCAGGCTTCTTACGGGTTATTTACTTATGCCCAAAAGGACTAATACAGGCAGCACTGTATTCAGTAAAAAAAAGCCCATGGTTTAGTGCTGGAGTGCAAAGGTTTGCATCAACAGTGCAAATTGTGGGGTAGGGTACAAAAGTGCAAAAACTATAATACATCAACTGCACTTCATAAATACGCCCTCCTAGCGGTTGTGCAAAATTAACCCTACGGGCTCTGGTACATAACAGACACCATAATTGTCTCACGAGGAAACTTCGGGCGACTTTGGAAAATTAAGTGCTCCGAAGTGCTCATTTTTGCCGGCGGAAGGCAAGAAGGCAGATTGGGGAGATTAGTCGCCGTGAAGAAGAGGAGATTTGTCGATGGCAACTAATCCCCCACGAATCTGCGTGGCCAGACCCTGAAGCACATCGAAATTACAATTACAATGCTATGCTATTTCATTACACAGCCAAGTGCAATCGTGGTGGTGTGGTGGTAGTACTCTGTACTGAAGTACAGAATTAAGAATACAGTAAAAAAGTAAAGAGTTTTGTACAGCTCATTTCATAACTGATTTATAACTACACTTTCATTTTCTATTTTTTATTGAAGTAGTTTTCTATTTCACACTATTAAGAAACTACATTTATGCTTTAAAAATGGATAAATGAATGACTGGATAAAAAAAAACGTAAACATTTGGGAAAGGAAATTTCGCTAGGAAAGACACCTAACTCCCAATATTACTATGTATTTATAATATATTTATATATATATATATATATATATATATATATATATATATATATATATATATATATATATATATATATATATATATATATATATATATATATACTGTTATATATTACACAGAATAAATTTGCATATAGGTACTCTGAACACAGTAACTTCTTCTATTTCTTCTTCTATAATTTGCCCTGATGGCTTCTTACAGCTTCTTTGTCCATAATCCAATTTATTTCTTGGATGGAGGGTAGTTTAGCCTTGTATAACATTTTACATATTTGTAATGACAAACGATACATTTTTTCAACAATTAGATTTGTATCGTTTATAAAAGGACTGGATCTAACTATTGTAGTGTAATAGTTAAATGAACAGTCAGTAAAGTTTTTTAAATAAAAAATCTTGATTAAATACAGTTCTTAAAAAAAAAAACAAGTCTTAAAGAAGTCAGCCTTTCTTGCCAGCAGCGTATCAGTAAAGATGTAATGAGACTCAGAAAACTGGCATTCACTGTGTAAACTGCCATACAATAAATAGAATGCAGTTTTTGTGACAATAAACTAGCAGTGAATTCTGTTAGAGTATTTCTTCATGAAACATGTTTATGTTATAGTCTACCATTTTTATGGCTGACATTTATCAGCATAAGGTGCATTTCATGACAGTGGAATAACTACATTCAGTTAGAGTTGTCGCCATGTGCCTTTGGTATCAAGACACATGCTGATTATATCAAATACAGTTGACTGTCTTAGTGCTGCAAATAGACAAGATGATTACATTGTTCCTCCAAAATATTATGTAACATTATTCGCAAGGAACTGAAGGTCAAGGTTGTCAAAGTAGAGGAAAAATATGATGTATGTTAAAATCATAGTAACGTGATGAACATAGTGAGCAAGGAGTAAATGACTCAGGATTATGTTCATAAGGCCGTTCGATGTAAAATTGAATCCAATTTAAATAGGATTTGCATAATGGTAAAAATCAATATTTCACAGTTCAGGTTGTGTTCAGGAATGAACCATAAACAATAACAGATGTAATATGAAGTGCGTGCAAGAAAATATTACAACTGGTTTTAAGCCATTTTCTATATACAGCATATATTTTAATTAATATTATGAATTGTTACAAGCCACGGCCTGCAGAACTGCTCCTGAGACTTAGTACAGAAGCAAATCAGACCTGTGTTTAATGATGATTGGCTGCAGTCGGAGGCCAGACTACTAGGATGAGACAAGTTAGTAAAAGCACTGACACATTTTACCTGCCTAGTCCCAAATCATTATAACAGAAACAAAGGTGACCCCTGCTCATTGATAATTCAAAGAGGCGTAATCTAGAGTTTGAAGGGGCTGATAGCACTATGTTGCAGGCAAATACCTATAAGAAATGAGATAAGAATTTAGAAGCTGTAGATCAATCAATATTATAAAAAAAGGTGCTTTTACTTAGTATACAATCATACAAGGGTAATGACCACTCATTGATACTTGACATTTAGAGGCTACAACCAAGGAAAATCATTCACGGAAGTAGGATGTTATTGACTTGTTGGCATTGTTTTTACTGCAGTGCTATTCATTATGTTGGATTCTTTATATATACAGCCATGCAGAGGAACTTATGTTTTATAAAGGCAACAACCTTTACTTTGGACACAAAAAATAAAAAAGCAACAAAAAAACGATTACTGATGGGATATGAATTTTTATCATATGCATCTGAGCCAGCTCATGGGTGCCCGATCCTACAGTGAGTCCTTGCCAAACCGGCAGGTCTCATTTTTAGTATATTGCATTAATATTGGCATTATTGGATGATTTGCTTGGCACAAATCCATTGTAAATATTGCAGCTCCCTAAAGGGAACCCTACAAATACTTTTTTTTTACTAGCTATCACAATTTCTGTATTTTTAGCCATAAATGTTTTTTTTTGCTTCCTACACTAGCAATCCTAACCCCCAGCAACTATCCTAGAAAACATAAGGTGATCCTCAAACCCCTGGCCCCAAGAATTTTACAAAAGGCAGGATTCTATTGCTGAGAAACTGATCCACTCATCCCAAGATACTAATAAAAATCATGGGGTGTGAACTTCATATATATATAGTTGATACTTGCTTACAGGTTTTAGGGTTGGACTGGTATTTGTAAGACACAGCCACTACTGTTTCTGGGCTACAACGTTATCTATGGTCATAAAAATGTGACAAAAGTTGTAGTTAGGTCACCTGTAAGCTTTAATCAGTTGCTTTGCACACTTACTGGAGCAAACAAAATATTAAGCATTAGCAGGGGGAATTATATAGAAAGCAATTGCTCTTTTCTTATTCACTCATTCATGCAGCCCCTTCATTGTCCCTCCACTCTTTCAGAATTTGGATTAATAGCTGGTTCTTATCCTGCTTACTTCAGAGTTGTAGGCATACATTAAATTAGGATAGGCCGGTTCATCTCAGCACAAGGTCCTAAAAGGTCTTGAAACCACATGCATGTCACAGCACAGATATGGAAACCTGTTACAGTTCTAACCATGTCATTTTTTTGCAAGAGAAGCTGACTATGAGACAGACATCAAAAGTGTTCTTTAGAGTTAGCAAAGTGATCGTAGTATAAAATTGTCTGTAATGTAATAAAAGATTTGTTCCAGGTCTTGTAACCATTAGCAACCAATGTCTTTTTCCATGTTTTAGGTGGCGAATAGTCGAGGCAAGGTTTGATAAATCTCAAAATTCGAATTAAAATTTGAATAGAGTTGACAATAATAAATCTGCCCCTTATAGTCATATGATTTTAAGGGCTCAGATTTGTTTCAGTCATGTGCCAGCTTTCAAATACGAATCCTGCTAAAAGAAAACTCGATTCTACCAAATCCTGATCCGATTCTCCTTAAATGAGACCCACTACACATTGAACAAATAACGTTAGAAGTAATTTTAATTATCTTAACATAAGATAGATGCTACCTTACAATTCTTTATTTATTATTTGTATTAATATAAATAGTAAATTATGTCAGAACCATCATTTTTGCCCTTCACAACTTGAAACAACAGTATACTGGAATTATAACCCAGAGCTTTCAAAGTGGTGAGCTGAAATGAGAAAACTGGATTTAATAACATGGTTCCTATTTAAGTAATTTATCTTTCTGCACCAGTCAGTCGTATTATACAGTTATTCAAAAACCTTGGGTATTTGTGCCATTGTTCAAAAAGGTTAATGAAAGGGCACATTGATGGACACTTTGGAGATAAATGGGCTAATTAGATGGAAATTTCACAGTTTAAATCAGTAAACCAGCTCAATTGCTCTCATTCTTAAGTGAGAAAAAAAACTATTGATCAGTCATGTAGTGTTTTATCTTTGCTGTTTGCATTAATTACAGGAGCTCTGCTGCCTGAACTTAATACAATAGGGTTTAGTCATTTGCATTGAGATTTTAAAATTATTAGTTAACCAAAGTTTAATTTTATTGGTTAGCCAAAAATGTATATTATTAGCTAGCCAAAGAGGAACTTTCTTTTATCCAATGACTTCATTCAACATGTCCAACTGCAGAGCAGATTTACAATGAATGGTATGGGACCTGTTATCCAGAATTCTGAGGACCTGGGGTTTTCAGGATAAGGGATCTTTCTGTAAGGATTAATTTTATTGTAGTTGGGATCAAGTACAAGGTACTGTTTTATTATTACATTCCCTACTACTAAAAAATAATTTAAACATTAAGGGGCATTTACTAAAACTTTACTTTTTCTCACTATGTAAAAAAAAAACTGACCAAACTCCCAATCCCCTTAATTTACCGATAAATACAAATGAAAAAAAGTATGTGCAGGGAAAATTCACGTCAAAATGTGTTGAATTGTGCAACTTTTTCGATCTAACACCCAAAAAAAACTAGTCTTTTTCTATTTGACACCCGAAAAACGCAATTTTTTCAGATTATCGAACAAAAACCAGCCCAAAACCCTTGAAGATCATGAAGGCTACAAACATCTTCAAATTGTAAATGGGACATCTGCATGTGACTTTTACATGATTTTGTCGCTGTTCTGATGCATAATAAATCCTGAAACCGGCGTGTTTTTTCCTCCCGAGAAATTTTATGATTTTTTGAGACAAAAAACCCCAATCTGAAAAATTAGAGGTTTAATAAATGTGTCCTTTAATAAACCCAAGAGGATTGTTTTAACTTCAATTTGAATTAATTATATCTTAGCTGGGATCAAATACAAGACACTGTTTTATTATTATACATAAAAAGGAAATATATTTTAAAATGTTTATTTATTTAGAAGGTAGTCTTTGGTAGATGGCCGTCCTATAATTCAGAGGGTCCATGTATAATGAGATTTCAGATAATGGATCCTATACCTGTACAATTTACAATCCGAGTTCAAGCCTGGTTAAAAAATTACCCCAGACATAATCTCAATATACAATTTCTTCGGCACACCACTTACTTTATTCAGGTGCATTCAACTCCTCGGGCTACTTCCAAACCAGTCATCATATTTGATTTCCCAAAGGGAAGAAGCGCACCAATACCTTCGGCTAAGACTTTAAATCATTTATTCAACCCCTTCCTCAGGTCAAATGCATATCCAATGAACACAATTTCATTAAATACCCTTAAATCCACATGACCCATCATGTGATAAATTTTAACCCTTCCTTAAACACTTCCAATGTATAACCAAGACACTGTGAAAACCTAGCGTTAGAATATGACCAGCTAAGCACCCTCACACCAGTCTTACTGACTGTAGATCAAACATCACATATAACACTGTGAATGACAGATAAATTGACAAAACTTCATAATGGTTTTTATCTTTTTGATGAATTTAACCCTTTGATCGGTTTTTTAAGCTTTCCCAAACTAACCAAACAAACAAAAACCTCCAGAGAAAAATAACTGTTCATTCTAGAACATCTTAAAGCAAAACAATAAGTAGCAATATTACTACTTTGCTGAGGCATTGCTCTACCTGCTGCTGCTATTATATGAATCATTTCTGTCCTGCAGTTACCGATAAACGGATTCTTTGTCTTTCTGGAAGAACACTAAATGCCTGAAGGGATGGGGAAAAAAACGCTTAAAATAGCTGGTTTGCCATTCCCAGGAAAGTAAAATTGAAGCACTGTTTTTTTTTATTGGGAACATCGTTTTCTCACTGTCATAAATCTGCCTTGCCTTTAAAGTTTAATTTGGTACTTCTATGAAGAACATGGTGCTTGCAATAAAGTAATGTGTAGAATACATATGCATTTACATATGTACATTTATAATCGTCTGTACTGAATAAGTGTTAAAGGCAGATAAAGGGATTAGCTTTTTCTCTATAATAATTAAACCTAACCCTGTTCTTGATCCCAATCTGGAAAAGGTGTGAATTGGGCAACAACACACAGGGGCTCACTTACAAACACTGGGCGGTTTTGCATCTCAGGTTGGTCGCTAAAACTGGGGGGCCCAAGCCTCCCAGTTGAGACCATTTTTTTAGGGCCCCCTTGTTGCTGGTTGGCACGGGGTTCCAGGGCTGGGTGGGTAAATACTTCCAGCCTCTCCCTCTCTCAAAGTGACTACTGACTTTTTACCTCTCTCTCTCTTGTTTAACAGGCCCCTAACATTTCATGGCACTAGGAAATGACACACTTAGCATATTATAAACAGTGTACGGCAGTGGTTACTGGAACCTCAAGCACATTATATATAGTGAAAGCAAATTTGAAAGCAAATTTCTTATAATTAAAGGCAGTGTGTCCTGGCACCAGTAGCATTTCTGGCCCCTTCTGAAGGGTACTAAGGCATATAACATTGTCGCTGTAAAACCAACAAGAGGAAGATGTGACAACAGGGTTACGACACAACAGGAGACTTGTCACCTGCAGGAAATCTGCGCAACCGTGGGTGAAAAATCTCCCAAACAGATCTCCCCTTCTTCCTCATTTTTCAGCAAATAATCTGGATCAGTGCAATTAAAATCTTTTATATGCTGTGATGAGAATGTTAGTGAATGGAGTCGGTATTTTCAGGAAAATTTGTCGGTTGTAGGTAGCACAGATTTTCCATGGCAACAAATTTTGTCTGTCAATGACAAGAAACTGAAACTGCCCTCAATGATTGGCTGCTGCCACACAGACAGGAAAATGTTGTCAGATGACAGAAAAGATATAGTAATTCGGTTGTACTACCGCTGCATTGCTATTTACAGGAGCAACCTAGAGCTTGGATATAGATAAAAATTGTGAAAGTGCAAAAATTAACCTTTTCTTTTGTTGTTTCTATTTTCTTTGTCTCCTACTTTCCTTCACTGTGAATTTATATTTTGTTCCTCTTTCAGCACTTCAGCTCTTATGTGCGTCTCTTACTTTTCTTTCACATAGCAGATACTTTTTTCTTCCTCAAACTTTTTGTTCATATTTCTCACACACTCTAACCTCTGCCATTGGTTCACCCACCTTTCTCACTTCTTTGGTGTTCCCTACATACATTTTCTATCCCTCTCTGTTTTTCCCACTCACCCTACTCTCCTATTCTGTTAATCCTGCTTTATACCTCTTTTGTCCAATATTTATTATTTTCTCTTGCTAGTCTCCATCCAATTTACTATGGGGGGCGCCAAGCCAATTTGGTCTATGGGCGGGCCAGGCCAATCGGGATTGAGGGTAGGCTGGGCCAATCAGGATTAGGGGAGTGCTGAGCCAATTGGGGTTGGAGGTGGGCTGGGACAGTTAGAACTAAGGGCAGATTGAGGCACTCTGGGATGAAGAAAAAGGGATCTGTGCTTCACTGTGTGGAGCCTCCGTTGGCGAAGGTCCTAAATGGGCCAAATCGTGCAATTGGTTTAAGGCTGGCCCTGTTTGAATCAGTGCAGAGTGCAGTGATACACCATATCGTCTATTGCAAGTCAGAAATCAAAAGCAAACATCCAATTGGCTGCTACTAATTGTGGCCTTCCTCTAGAATTGACTGCTGTTATAAATGCCAGTTGTAGTGGAGGTTTAAACAACACGACCTTTGGGTAGATTTTTGTAGACATTTTCCGTAAGGGTAACCTGAATTACAATGCCTTGTGAATGAATTCAACCCCTTGCCAGTTCATTTCACTGGAAATCTTACACTGAGATGGTGCTCTATGTTTTTTTTGCTTAAGTCCCCATAATGTATGAGCCGCCATTTGCAGAAATAATAGCTTTAAAAATACTTTAAAGGGTAAGAACAGACCACTGTTGCACACTTTTTGGAAATAGTTTCAGCTCATTGTTCCTGGCAGCTTTTCTCCATATTATTTACGTTCAGGGCCGGATTTACATAGCGGACACCCCTAGGCCACATCTGTTCATTGTTCATTGCTCCTGTCCCCTCCCCTTTATTTGTGCAAATCATCGGAACTGGAACAATGAGGATTGGCGCACAGGACATTTTTAAAAATGATTGCATCTCCAGCTCATCCCTAGTATTTTTGAACCAATGTGGGTTTGGTTGGGCAGCATGTCTCCCCCTAAAATCCTGCCGCTCTAGGCCCGGTCCTTGGTGGCTTTTCAACAAATCTGGGCCTGTTTGCATTAGTCGGATGCTGCTTGTTCACCTCAATTTTCAAACAATTCCACAGATTTTTAAATGGATTGAAATCAGGATTTTGAATATTCAATTGCAAAAAAATTTGCCTTTTTTGAGCAATTTCAACATGACTTTGGCCCCTGCATTAGACCCTGTATGTGTGGATTGCCAAAAACATACACATACTCCAAAAAAATACAGGTATGGGACCTGTTATGCAGAATGCTCAGGACCTGGGGTTTTCCAGATAATCTATCTTTCTGTAATTTGGATCTTCATTGAAAAATCATTAAAAGATTAAATAAATGCAATAGGCAGGTGTTGCTTCCAATGTGGATTTATTTTATCTTAGTTTGGATCCAGTACAAAGTACTGTTTTAAAATTATAGAGAAAAAGGAAATACCTTTAAGAATTTGAATAAAACAGAGTCTATGGGACTCCATAGCCTTCCCTTAATTCAGAGCTTTCTGGATAATGGGTTTACAGATAACAGATTCTATACCTTTAATGTGGCTTCGCTCACATTGCAACACTTTGGCAGGCGTAGATTCGTCCGGACAACACTAATTAACTAAAATCCAGAGTTGCGTCCAGGGTGCCAAACGCTGGCGAAGTTGCACTAGCGTTACTGCACCAAGTGAAGCTAAGTTGTTTACGGCGGGAAGTTAAAGTTCAATGGACGTATACGTTGCAGCAAATACATTACACTACACAAGCCCGGGAAACCTTAATAAAATAAAATAAAGTTTTATATTGCCATACACATGAGTCCAGTATATAGTTGATGTGCCATATGTTAGGAAATGTAGGGGGGAAGCCGGTTACCCCCAAAAAATGTTACACTCTTTTTCAGCCTATCACCCTGAAAAAGGAAAAGACGCTAGTGTTTTTTGGGACTGAACATTACGTCACACTGGCGAATTTTTGCCCTTTAGTAAATTTGCCCCCTGCTATTTGTGTTATACACATAACATGTGGTATAGACTACCCATAAAAAATAATCCATTGATGAATGCAAAGTATACCCCAGGTACATCCTTGATTAACTCTCACATAATGCTATGAAGTATACTTGAAATATCTTTGAAGAAAAGGTATAAAGTATCCTGTATACTGTACCTGATGGTTTTCTATCCTTATATGTATCTAGTGTGTGCAGTTGTAAAGATTCTGAAGCTAGGGAGTCCACATTAGCTAGTTTAAAAGAATACAATTAAAATATAATGAAATTACCTAGTGAAAATGTATTGCAAAAAATGGGGCCCATAGATAAAAAAACACAGGTTGCCCAAGGAAAAAAAAAATAGCTGGGAAACAAAACAGATGCTAAAATGCATGTGAAGAAATATTGAAATTGTCTCTGAATATTCTCACTACAAATTACATTTAGTTGCCTTAGGCTTTACTGCCACTGTTCGAAACACAGTTTGTGAGTTTGTCAAAACAAAAAAAGAAGCCCTGGAAAAAAGTATAAAGAAATGATTGGTGGTTAAACAGTAAAACACACTGATATAAACTAATAAAATGGTTATTAAATGAACTAACTGTCTGCAGGTACTTTTATCACTTGTTTCCAAGTTTAGTTCTGATCTGTTTCACATGGTTTCTTTTTTTTTGGAGTTATTCCCCGGGCTATTGTATTTCTCATGTTAACAGCATTATGATGTTATGGGACAAACTGTGTGCTGCTCGCTTCCCTTTTCGTGCTGGTCTATTTCAGATGTTCCCTATGGTAAAATATTTTAACAATTGACAGTTAGATTAAAGCAAGGATGTTCCACAGCTTCAACAAGATGGTTGAATGGCCATAAAGCTCCACACGTGCACAAACTGCACTTTCTCCCAAAAGCTGGGACAGGAAGGCTTTCTAAAGCTGCTGTTGTCAAATATGTCAGCTAAATAGAGAAATATGGACTTAGTTGTTCCTTGTTGAGGTAGCAAAAGGGTAAATCAGGCCTTTGTATATATTTAAGCCCTGAGGCAGTGTCATTGTATTTGCTCCTCTGATCACCAGAGCAGTCATAAAGCAAGGGAGGGCTTGATCAATAAAGACTTACATTTAACCCCTATCATCCCTCAACAGTATTAAAGCTAAAGCCCAAAGGAAGGGTTCACATTAACTGAAAGAAACTGTCTTGAAAAGGTAGAATTAACATTTCTGTGTAGAAAGCGGGTCTTTTGCAAATAAGTACATTTAAAGGGTTTAGTGGAGTTATTAAAGTGTCTGAAGGTGAACCTACTTTTGCACACAGGGCTGGTTTAAGGGATTACAGAGGGGGAATTTACCCGGGCCCCCCACAATCACAAGGTTTATTTAGGAGAATAAATACAAATAAAATCAGGAAGTACAATATAGATGATAATAACATACACAGAGTTTGCTCCGTAGCCATCAATTCAATGCTTGCTTTTAAACCGGACCACTGCATAACAACTTCTGACTCTACAGCTTTCAAATATGGGGGGGGGGGGGAAACTTGGGACAATAAGTCCTGGGATGTGTTTTATGACTGTAAAGAAGGTGCTGCAATAAAGAAAAACATTGCTGGTTCACCATAAATGTTCTTTCTGAATACAATAAATTATTTTAGTGAGTGTCCAGTCCATCCAGCCAGCCCATGTACATATGCATAGACATGTCAAGCCTGAGTCACTTGTTGTGCCAATTTGTTAGATACCCCAAGTGACACCTGTTGTTTACTGTTTACCCTTACAGCTCTGACAATCTTTAGCATTCTGTTCTTTAGTTTGCTTTTGCTTGCAAGCCTTCCACTGTGAATGGGAATGTACAAGAGACATGTGCCAGAGAGAAATATAGGGGGATACATATTTCATACATACAGAGCAGCAACAATTTATTTTTTCTTGGTTCTTCACACTGTCAACCCACTCTACTCACTTCTAAAAGTTCTCTGAGACTTGTCACTTTTCTATATCCATATATTGCTCAGCCTGTAAAATATCAAACACACATACAAAAACAATAATAAAATTGCATTCCTCGAACTGGAAGCAAGCATTTGCAATATATGAGATGGGGAGGACAATTACAGAGTCACGAAAGGACAAATATTTCTGGCTGCACATTTTACTTACTACTTACCCTGGGCTGGTGTTTTTATTAAAAAAGTGCACTGGACTGGTGACTGGTGACTGGTTTTCTTCAGGGCACGCTTAGTCTTCCCATGTGCTTCTCTGGACTAGAGTACAGAACTCTATGGGGGTTATGCAATAAAAGGCACTACGTTTTCCCAGGGGCAGTAACCCATAGCAACCAATCAGCAGGTAGTATTTACTGGTCAGCTGTTTAAAACAAATATCTTATTGGTTGCTATGGGTTACTGCTCCTGGGCAAACTTAGTGCCTTTTATTACATATAGGGGTATGAGATATATATGAAGCAGGTGCAAAGTATGGTCATTTGATTGTCACTGTGATGGTTTGCTTTTTAAAAAGCACCAGCCCTGGATAAAAGGGAAGCAATTAGAGAAACCTGGGTGGCGTGTGCCTACATTTGCCACCTGGCTGGTATATGACCAGGCCAGGTGGTAACCCACCAGCTAGGGCCAGCACCCGTATTACAAATGTACCAACAATGTACTTGTGGGTAAAATTATAACACCCTATAAATTCCTCCCCTCCCTTACCTCTTCTGCTGCCAGACTCGTCTTCTAACCCCAGATCTGCCTCTGCCCCCACCCATTTCCCCACCCATTTCCCAACCCCACCCACTCATTCTCAACCCCGGTATGTCATAACCTTGCCCTCAAGTGACATCATGGACCACCCCGTACCGAAGATCGATATTGGGGGTGGAAAAAATGTAGTCTTGACACACCATAGTGAGTCAGGCATTCCTTGTCCTTTATCCCCACATCATTAATTCAATAATAGTTTGGAGTATTTAGATCATTGACAGGCAACCTCTGTATTTAAACCTACAGAAGGACTATGGCTGACAACTGAATTTGTGAAGACACTGCTAACTGTAGTTCTGAAATACAGAGTAAATATTGCCTGTGCATTCAAATGCTGCAATATTATTTATACGCTGTGTGAGTTTATATATATATATATATATTCATCAGCTTTAATCTTGGAAACTGGATTGTACCACATCAGAATCTTTGGCTGCTATAATCAAAAGAAATAACTGATTTGCTCTAACAGTTCTGACAATCTTTAGCATTCTGTCCTCTAGTTTGCTTTTGCTTGCAAGCCTTACACTGTGAATGGGGATGTACAAGAGACATGTGCAAGAGAGAAATATAGGGGGATACATATTTCATATACAGAGCAGCAACAGTTTATTTTTCCTTGGTTCTTCACACAGTCAAACCACTCTACTCACTTCTAATAGTTCTCTGAGACTTGTCACTTTTCTATATCCATACAGTATATTGCTTAGCCTGTAAAATGTCAAACACATACAAAAACAGTAATAAAATTGCATTCTCTGAAGCATTTGCAACATATGAGATGAGGAGGACAATTACAGAGTCATGAAAGGACAAATATTTCTGGCTACACATTTTCTGTGGCAGCAGAATTTGGGAATATTACTTAATGAATGTTGTTCCTCCAAAGTAACTGACGGTGCACACACTGGTCACAAGCTTTGTAAAAGGCGCTACCGTTAGCCCCAATAGGCAGCATATTCTTTGCTGCCTTGCATATTTACCAACCTAATGTCCCTCTAGATAGCCTATAGTTAGTATGTGTAACTGTAATAGGCTACATGAAATTGCTGTAGTAAAGACCTACTGCTGAGAGATGACAAAAAAAGCTTTTTATGACTGCTGATCTAGTAGAAATTTCACTTATTGTAGTTAACTGCTTGTTCACAATTAGATGCTTACTGATTAAGCCTGTTTGTTGAGTCTGATTATACAGTGTATAAAATGGCCACTTAATGGTCTATGTTTAAACAATTAGGGTGATGGGTGCATTAGCAAAGCAACTAAACACATTCTGCATCGTAAAGTTAAAAATGCAAGGGACTGAAAAAGCAAACTTTATATCCAAGGTGAAGGAATTATAATAATGCAGATTAACAATTTGATTCGGTCACGGGAAACTCCATAGATGCAGTAGCAGGGAAGAAGAAGGAGCAAAGCAACCACAATGTAAGAATAAAAGCAAAATGATGACTCCTGTTGAAGAGTCCACCCCAAATTCAATTATATATCCTATAAAGTATGTATTACAGGTATGGGACCTGTTATCCAGAATGCTCAGGACCTGGGGTTTTCTGGATAATGGATCTTTTCATAATTTGGATCTTCGTACCTTAAATCTACTACAAAATATTGTAAACATGAAATAAACCCAATAACCTGGTTTTGTTGCCGATAAGGAATAATTAAATCTTAGTTTGGATCAAGTACAAGGATATCATTATTAAAAGAAATGGATTATTTGATTAACATGGAGTCTATGGCAGAAACCCTTTCTGTAGTTCGGAGCTTCCTGGATAATGGGTTCCGGATAATGGATCCCATGCCTGTAGTAACATACCACATGGCATACCATACCAAATGACCTGACACAAGTGCACTCATAATTACAGACACTTGCCCTTTACTGTAAATGAATGTAAACAGGCCCAGATTTGCGGCAAGGCCGCTTAGGCCCGGGCCTAGGGCGGCAAAGAAATAGGGGCGGCATGCCGCCCAGCCACCGTTCAACTGCGCCAGCTGCGCCGACGTTTTTTCGCCGGCGCGCTGGGAATGCGGGCGCTGGGACCGCGCGGCCGCCTGGTTGGACCGCGCGGCCTAGGGGCGCCCAGAAGCGAAATCCGGCGCTGAATGTAAACAACTGCCCTTGCTTGTTGACCTAGCTGCCTCTTACCTCTCAAGAGAGCTCTACTTGCCTGACTAACAATATGATCTGGAAATCGCCCATAGGGCCAATTTTAAATAAATAATTCAAATGAATTCTAATTTCCCTTCTCTCTGAAATAATAATAAAACAGTACCAATCCTGTGAAGTTTATTTAATATTTAAATGATTTTGACCTGCCTTAAGTTATGGTGATCCAAATTACTGAAAGATCCTAGTCAGTGTCATTCAGTGGCTTCTAAAGCAAATATAGTTCTCTCTTGTATTTAAAAAAATGGCATTAACTTGTGGGTTGGAAATAAAATTGTGTCTTTTCATAGGTCCCTGGTAAGGCCTCGCCTTGAGTATGCAGTGCAGTTTTGGGCCCCAGTGTATAAGACAGATATCAATGAGTGCAGAGACATGCAAGGGTAGACTGTCAAGATTGGGGTTGTTTTCTCTGGGAAAAAGATGCTTGCAAGGGGACAGGATTACTTTTTACAAGTATATTAGAGGGCCTTATAGACAGATAGCGGGGGATCCTTTATCTTATATAAAGGATCACCGCACCAGAGGCCACCCCTTTGGACTAGAGGAACAAAACTTTCTTTGAAGCAATGTAGGTGGTTCTTCAAAGTGAGGACAGTGAGGTTGTGGAATGCCCTGCCGGATGATGTTGTGATGGCTGATTCTTTTAACTCCTTTAGAAGTGACTTTGATGATTTCTTGAGCAAGCATAATATCTAAGGCTATAGTGATACTAAAATCTATAATTAGTTAGTATAGGTACTGGGATATATACAGTAGTTTATATATGTGAGTGCAGTAACGTAACTAGAGGGTGCGGGCCCTGGCGCAGGACGCGCAGCCCTGAGGGGTGCGGGCCCTGGCCCAATTGTACCCCCTGCTCACCCGGTAGTTACGCCACTTGTGAGTGTATAGATAGGTCTGTATATTTATGTGCATATTCAACTTGATGGACTTTGGTCTTTTTTCAACCCAACTTAACTATGAACAGTTACTATCCCTTATCCAGAAAATCCTAGGACCAAGCAATCCGAATAATAAACCTTGTACCTGTATCTTACTTCCGCAACTGGACCAGTTTAAGGGCAGAGACACACGAGGAGATTCTTGGCTTCTTCTTTGGGCAACTAATCTCCCCACAATTGTCTCACGAGGAAACTTTGGGCAACTTCGGAAAACAAAGTGCTCCAAGTGCTATTCCGCCGGAGATTTAGATTCTAGCTGGCGGAAAGGCAATTTAGGGAGATTAGTCGTCCGAAGAAGAGTCGATTTGTCGCCGGGTGACTAATTTCCCCGAATCTCCACGTGTCTCTGCAAAGGTCCATTCTGTTACCTGATGTCAAAAAAAGATTATTGTTTCCCAACCTCATTATAAAGGTTTCCAGGCCTGGGACCTCTCAGCTCTAGAAACCTCTTAGGGCTTGCTGCCACCTGAAGGACAAATTAAGTATTGTATTACCTGTTTAAAATTGTATTCCTCCTCCTTAAATGCCTTTCGATGATGGGTTGTAAAGTGCAGCATATGACCAGATGGGTTCGGCCATGGGCAAGACCAATGTGGTCAAAGGGGCAGGAACATAGAGTTTATATAGGGACAATGTTTTACCACAGTAGTTACGTAATAGGAGTTAGGAATGATAGCAGCAAGGAAGGGCGAGGACGCTGCTTCTGTAAAAAACAGAAAGTTGTGCTCCTTTCAAACACACTTTAAAATGATAAAGGGTAAGAGTGGGATAAATAAGTTAAACCAGCCATCTTGTATCCAGTCTGTTAATCAAGTTCCTAGAGATATATGTTTAAAATTTAATTTTTTTTTAATTGTCCTTGTATGATCACTTTAACATCAATGTGGAAGCAATGCGCAAGAATATCTGCAAGGGGCAACTCTTCTTCCTGAGGTGGCAAATTCCACACCCCTCAATACATTGTCTAAATCAATGCATTTATTTTCTGAGATGTAAAAAAGCATAATGTAATCTTTGCAGTCTTGTCAAAGTGCTCTTGTTTTTCAAGATGTTTATCAACAATACGAACCTAAGACACCCAGTACAGTACATGGCGCATTCACTTTTGCTAAGTTAAATTAATACCATCATTAAGTGATTATGCTAGATATTTTCAAATCTGCTTTATTTTTACTAAAAGCAGTTGGTGCCATCTTGTGGTTGATTTTACAACAACGTAGGGATACAATTCGTGTGCATTGATTTTTAAATCAATGATCATCAAGTATGCTCATTGCACTGAACTACAAAGTATTGATTAACCAATTCACTAAAACTAACTAACTACAATTAGGTGACACTGTCATGTTACAAATACATTTCCTATAAGCACTGGTTTCTATGTCATAAAATGAACATGCAAAACTAAAAAATGTCATTTGGAAACTGTGAGCTCCTGTATCATTGTCCACTATAAAAGATTTAGTATACAGGCATGTAAAGATAACATGATCTTCCAAAAGAATATGCTGATATCTATATAGATGTTCTGTGCTATGGAGAATGCCCTGGTGTTACTCTAGTCCAGGCATGTCCAAAGTCAGGCCCGTGGGCCAATTGCAGCCCATTTTCAAATTTACACTGGCCCTCAGCATCCATCATGAAATTAATAATAATGTGGCCCCCCAGCACAGTGCAATCAGGAATCACGTAGCCATAGCAGTAATATTTGGGCACATGATTAGTAAGATGATCGTCTATACTGCTGTGTGTGTGCTGAAGGTGTTAGCAATAGACACATACTGGCACGTAGTGACGTGTCACTCTCGCATACGTCATTATTTTACTGTACTGTACTGTATTGTACGTGACTATTGCTAACACCTTCAGCACACACGCAGCAGTATAGACGATCATTTTACTAATCATGTGCCCAAATATTACTGATACGTCTAAATTAGGCACAGAGAATTAGTCCAAACAGACTCTACTTGACCACTTATGTTGTGTCCATCTCCAGGAGTAAATGATCATGATCACAAGCTAGCTACCTTGGGAATGAATGTCAGGCTGAATGGTCGGCCCCAACACATTTTCACCTCACCAAATCTGGCCCTCGTTGCAAAAAGTTTGGACACCCCTGCTCTAGTCAGATTCGTTTTGTAGACGCACAATATTAAAGGTGAGATTTAGCCTTAAATTATGTGCATCAATGTTAGGTTTTATTAACCTACTTTGGCTCCCCAATATAGTACCGTTTAAGAACTTTCATTTATGTTTTCACGATTTCATCTTTTTCTATGTGTGTGTTTAAAGCTCTATAAATTGACAGATATCACCACCCTTACATGTCCAAATTCTCCCATTATGGGGGCAAATTCACTAAAGGGTGAAGTGGCAGACGCTAGCAAAAATTTGCCAGAAATCCCATCTGCAGGGACATCACCAATTAACTAACAGCCGTAGAGGACAATTCGCAAACAAACAAGACTAGTGTTCGTTTGCACCCTATCGCCCTATCGCCAGGCGAATTTTTGCTCTGCCGAACTGTCATTACTTCGCAAATTCACTAAAATGCAAATTTTCTATTTCTTTCACCAGAGTTTACGCCAACTCAGACTAGGCAAACTGATAAATGAAGCTACATCTTCCTCAATCTTATGTCAGTGACATCATATCCTGTATGCCAGAAATTCATTAAAGTTGTAAAAAACGCTGGCGACTTTTCTTTTTTAAAGCAGGATTGCCTTCAAAAGTCCAACCTTTTAAAGATTTATGTGTGAGGAATTTTTTAAAACTAATTTGAGGGGCATGCCACATTTGTTTAAGGGTGGGCTCATGTCTAGGATCTCTTCTGTTTTTATTTTGACTCATTGGACATGTGTTCGAAAAAGTGGCCACTTCAAGCATTTGCACCAACATTACTATTAAAGACGTCAATATGACTTTTAGGAATCCGCCCTATTCAAATTAACCTTAACCTCTTAAAGGGATACTGTCATGGGAAAATTTTTTTTCCCAAAATGAATCAGTTAATAGTGCTGCTCTAGCAGATTTCTGCACTGAATTCCATTTCTCAAAAGAGCAAACAGATTTTTTTTTATATTCAATTTTGAAATCTGACATGGGGCTAGACATTTTGTCAATTTCCCAGCTGCCCCAAGTCATGTGACTTGTGCTCTGGTAAACTTCAATCACTCTTTACTGCTGTACTGCAAGTTGGAGTGATATCACCCCCCTCCCCCAGCAGGGAAGGTAACCAGATAACAGCTCCCTAACATAAGATAACAGCTGCCTGGTAGATCTAAGAACAACACTCAATAGTAAAAACCCATGTCCCACTGAGACACATTCAGTCACATTGAGAAGGAAAAACAGCAGCCTGCCAGAAAGCATTTCTCTCCTAAAGTGCAGGCACAAGTCACATGACCAGGGGCAGCTGGGAAATTGACAAAATGTCTAGCCCCATGTCAGATTTCAAAATAGAATATAAAAAAATCTGTTCGCTCTTTTGAGACATGGATTTCAGTGCAGAATTCTGCTGGAGTAGCACTATTAACTGATGCATTTAAAAAAAATATTTTCCGATGACAGGATCCCTTTAAGTGCAAGTGTGCTATTGAAAAATGAAAAACTGAAAATTAGTTATGAAAAGCTTAATTGCTTTGTTAAAGTTCTGGAAAAAAAGTCTTTTTGATTTATAAACTGATCTGTGTGGTTCCAAGGAACATAATTGTCTCTTATAATTCTTTTTTTGCCGGTTAGATAATAGATACACATTGGGGGTGGGGTGGGCTTGGAGCTATGTGTTCAGGAGGGGGCTTTTGTAGCTGGGGTGGTGAGCCCTTGAAGTGGCAGCCCCAGTGAGCCTGGACCCCCCAGTCCGACACTGGAGATGGTGCATTAGATATGTGTGAAAAGGTGGCAGGTCTGACAGGAACAGAGGAGATGACACTGCAAGAGATGACCTCTGTGGGAAGTGTTGTGAGTCTGTTAGGTTGTAGTATTCAAGGTATAATAGTGTAAGGGCATAGGTAAGTGTTATAATAAACTAGATTACGTTCTGTTGCTGTTTCAGCCTGACTGCAATTGCACTCAAAATACTGTGTGCTTTAGGCGAGAAGACCTGCATCCAAGAAATGCTTAAAAATTAGCAAGATATCTGAAACTGTATGTGAGGTTTATCTGTAGCTAGGAGGTTCATCTTGTATAACAAATGACGGGAGATTTGTCTGCAAGATCATGCATTAATAAAGGTGAAGGAATTGCTGATACCTTACAGCAGGTAAGGAAAACATACTAACCAGCTATTCTGGCAATCAAACAATGCTGAAACTATAGGGTTGAGTACTGAATAAGCATAACACTTGTGTGGTTATTAGGGGCCTGTTGTTCAATACACTGCCTTGGTGCTACTGTAAGTGAGACTGAAACAAACACATAAGAGGAGAAAATATTACATTGGAATTAAAATAATAAAATTGGGTCTGAAACACTTCACTTTAACAGGGCATGCCACTTTTGCACAAACAATGCAACCAGCTAGTAGAAGAAGGTGCGCTACTGGAGGTCGTCTAATTACCTAGAGAAAATGAAGGAGAGATTTCCCAATAGTGTATTAACCTTATACAAATGGGTAATTGGTGATCACAGAACTACTCACAAGGTGATTGTCAGATTATTCGTTTTTAAATTTAGTTCAACACGTATCTTAAAAACGAATAATCCTTGTGAGTAGATTCAAATGACTGCTTTGAGCTGTCTGATTAATTTCTACTTTTATAATGTAATAAGTGGTACACCGACATTTTTAATCAGCAGCCTAAACTATTTTAAAATTATACAGTCGAGAAAAATTATTAGACACAATAGTCAAGGGAATCAAACAAATGACAATTTCATCTTCTTTCAGGCACAATGAAATATGCTCATTGGTTTTTGGAATACAGAAACATACCCTGCAGATTCTAAGTGCAGCACTAGATGGCAATATACAAATGTCAAAATTATCGACTGCATTTAAGCTGATAAAATGGATACATGAAAAGAAATCACATTTATTTTGTTGTTAGGGTTCTAGAAGCACCTTTATGACACACAAACAGTGCATGTTTACTTTACAAAGATTTATTCCAGTGTTATCCATCCACCATCTGTTTTTAAACATTAAAGGGGCTGTATACCCCTTAATCAATGAGTTCAATGAATTGGGCTTGTGCTGAACATAAGTTCCTCTGTTTGCCCTGTTATATGGGTTATACTGTCCCTTTAAGTTATATTACAGCTTTATATGCTATATACAGCAGTTTCAGTGATTACAAAGTATCCAATTAGCTTCTGTAAGATGAGCCTATAGTAATGCCTATTTTGCTCTGTCAAGAAACACATTAGTCATAAGAATAATTCAGCAGAGCTGTATCCATGAAGGGTGGGGATGGTGTAATGTGGATGTGTCCTACATGTACCACCTAGCTGACCCCTAACTTGAAGCACAAGTTGGGGAGTACCAACAAACTCAGACCACATCATAGCCCTGTACTTATCACGTTTCCTATGGCAGGCAGTAATATAAAGTCTGCCTTGTACCTTTCAACGTTGCACCTCATGCGAGTTTATTTACAGCAAGGTGCAGACCACAGCCAGGCATCGGACACAAGTGCTCCTTGAATAAGTACTAAGTAGTGTGCCCCTTGACGTCTTTGTAAATGAACCCTTACTAGCACTAGCATAACTGAATTAGTCTTGGCACTTAAAATGAGTCGTGGCACTTATGAGGCAATTCTTCAAACAAAGTAAATAACCGCACTTAGGGGCAGATTTATCAAGGGTCGAATTGAAAATTAGAAATGCAAATTTTCGATTTTTTTTTTTATGGTCAAAACGGTCAAGTTAGACTAGGGAGTTATTCAAATTTGATTTGAGTTTTTTTTAAAAAAAATTCTAATTTGATTTTCGCCACCTAAAACTGCTGAATCGCTGTTTGTCAATAGGAGAGGTCCAGGGATCAATTTTGAGTTGTTTGCAGCCTTCCTTCATATTGAGGTTTTTAAATTCATATCGAATTTGAGTTTTGAAAATTTGATTTTAATAATAATTTCCATTGGTCGAATTTTAAGTTCATGGGAGTTTCTAAAAACTCACATGAATTCAAATTCAACCTTTAATAAATGTGCCTCTTATGGGGTTATTTAGCAAGGTCCGAATTTACCTCAGTATTTCTAAGTTAGAAAATCGAGCAACTCCAATTTCCCGAATGGTCCTTATTTATGAAGAAAAAAGCCCGAAATAATAGGTTCGAGCCAACTTCGTAGCATTCCCCCAACTCCGCAAAAACTAAGATTTTTTTTCGTAGTTTTCAGTGTTTTTTGCACAGAAACCACAAATTCATCGGATATCGGTACAGACATCAGCGCAGACACTGGGACCTTCCCCATTGACTTATACAGGACCTCGAGAGCTTATAGATGCCAGGGTTTCGGATTCAGAATTTTTAGACCATTGGACATTAATAAATCTCAAAAAAATTGTAGTTTTTTTTTTCTTTGCTCCAAAAACTACGAATTTTTGGAGTTTCGGATATTCAGAGCTTGATAAAAATCCCCCTTAATGTCCTCCACTAAGTAAACTACGCACCCACTTAGGGCAGTGACCTCCTTCCTTTTGTCTCTTCACATTTAGCAGTTAATGATGAATGCAGTAATTATTTTATTTCTGCTGTGCAGTGCTGCGTACATAAGAAGTTCTATAAATAAAAATAAACAAACATACATTCACAAGTAGTTTTATAAATGACAAATAAACAAACCTACATACGTATATTCATTGTATCGATCCCAGTAAATACATAGAAGCAAAGACACCTAATACAACAGAGAACTATAGACTAATACAAGAGGTCCTCTGCACTCAACTCATTATCAATCTATTTAAGACATTAAGAGGGTTATTTACTAAGTTCCGAATATTTGAAATTCCCCGAATTGTGTTATAATAGCCCACGAGGGCTAAAAGCCGGAATATAAAAACACTGCATCTCAAACCTGTCGAGGTTGCATAAAAGTCAATGGGAACAGTCCCATTGATTTTTGGTCGTGTCGGGGGTTTCGGGCAATTTCACAATGTTTTCTGAGTTTTCGGGGAAAATTCACGAAAAAAATCGTGAAAATCTGAGCTTTTCCCGCAAAGGTAATTTTTGGGAAAATGTAATAATAAATAAGCGTTAATAACCCGAGTGGGTTAAATCGGAGTTTGTAGCAGCCGATATTGATATAGATTTGGACATTTTGTGCATACAGCTACTAAAAATGCCTTAGCTTTTAAACAAAACAGGGATTGTTTGTCCATATATTGCAATATATTTAAGCTGGCCAACTACGTCAAAGTCATCCCATATCTGGCCATTCCTACTCTCAAATTGCATCTGATTCTATTCTATTGCTTCATTATATATTTTACACAACAGAGAACTATGTCTTGTTAACAAGAACACTGGGTCCGTCCCAATATTTTTTGATAAAGAGAAGAGAATGACCATCAATCATATTGAGCTGACACATTGTCCATCTTATCTGTCTGTTCTCCATTACACCTTCATACAGCAAAATCTTCAGGCAAACACAGAGCTATATCAATATATAAAGCAGACATATAATCAAACGTAATTCATTCATTGAACTGTTGAACACCAACACTTCTAGAGGGTGGGCAGTTGTTTGGCAGACCTGGCGGGGAACCGCAATTATATTTCCCTGTTTGAAGGCGGAGCTATCATTATCAAACCATTCGCCAACGTAATGACAAATTATTGAGCCATTAGCAAAGTCAGATAAAACTTTAAGTAAATTACTTTTAATGTTAATGTTCAGTTATGTTTGAATACCTCCAGGTAAGACAATTGTCTAAAATATGTTTTCAATATCTGTAGCAAATAATATGCACAGTAAAATTATTGAAATGCTATCCAGTGCATACGAGTGAATTTCTGCTGTACCATCTGCCAAGACAATACATATAATATCTCTTAGCTTTTGTTTCTTTTGTTTCTTGGAAAAGCAAGGACATAAATTCATATATAATTGGGCAAGATTCAATATGATGAAAATACCGTATTGAATTGTCACATGATAAAGAATAATAGAACAGACTCACCACTCTGTTACCCACCCTCTCTCTAAAGCCCCCACCACCTCCCCTCTCTTTGTTCTACAACTGTCTTGTTTTCCATATATTGTTTATTTTATTGCTCTGTTTTACTGCATTAAAACGCAAAAATAAAAACTTAAAAAACCCCCCATAAAGTTCGATTTTCTGATGCATGTGGCCCAATATTGGGACAAACCCCTAGATCTGGTTCTGTACTGTGTGAATAACTCTTTACTGAATGTAAAATTATTTGTAAATAGTGATGGACGAATTTATTTGCCAAGCGCAAATTCACGGCGAATTTTCGCGATTCGCCGCCGGCGAATAAATTCGAGAAACGGCTGCAAAAATTTGCTGCCGAAAATTTTCACCAGCGAATGTGCGCCTACGTAAAAAAAAGGACGCCAAATTTTTTGCCGTCTGCAAATTTCGCGCTAAATTCGCAAATTCGTCCATCAATTGCAATAAATTAGGAGCATAGTGTCAAGGAGACAAGGTGGAGGTGTTTGCCCTTTAGAGCTTACAATTTTATGGGTAATTTACAGACAGTTAGGGGCCGATTCACTAAGGGTCGAATATCGAGGGTTAATTAACCCTCGATATTCGACTAGGAATTGAAATCCTTCGACTTCGAATATCGAAGTCGAAGGATTTAGCGCAGATAGTTTGATCAAACGATCAAAGGATTATTCCTTCGATTGAACGATTAAGTCCTTAGAATCGAACGATTCGAAAGATTTAAATCCAACGATTGAAGGAATATCCTTCGATCAAAAAAAGTTAGCCAAGCCTATGGGGACCTTCCCCATAAGCTAACATTGACTTCGGTAGCTTTTAGATGCCGAACTAGGGGGTTGAAGTTTTTTTTAAAGAGACAGTACTTTGACTATCGAATGGTCGAATAGTCGAATAGTCGAACGATTTTTACTTCGAATCCTTTGATTCGAAGTCGTAGTCGAAGGTCGAAGTAGCCCATTCGATGGTCGAAGTAGCCCAAAAAAACCCTTTGAAATTCGAAGTTTTTTTACTTCAAATCCTTCACTCGAAGTTAGTGAATCGGCCCCTTAGTTTAAATGCATTGGGAGATTACTTTTAAAAATGAATATGGAACTCAGCTTGGTCATATGGAATACATTTTATTAATAAGCCTCATAAATAACAAAAATGTGGGGAATTCATGCTGCCTTGCACAAAATTTGACTATAATAAAGAGGAAATATGACATGTCTAAAACATTTAAATACTAAAAACTGCATTTAAAATCCATCTAGTGCCCTTGTGACCTCTGCTTATATTTAGGTAGTGCCAGCACATCTTCTTTGCATATTGAATGGAAACCATCTGGTGAGGATGAAGTGTTTTTATAAGATCTATAAAACTGCAACACAAAATAACTAAAACCAAGTGAAGGGTGCATTTACACACTGTACGGTCTACTGTACTGGCACTACGACATCTCCAGAAAATAGCACACAATAAGAATCCTGAGGAGTCTCCAATCCATCCATGAATTTTGGAAATCTTATTAAATTAAGGTGCATGGAAAATGAATGTGTTTGACTGCTCAACAGTATCTGTTTTGATAAATGTGACAAATTGTTAACACTTTCTTCTGTTGCTAAATAGGAACATAGATAACATTGCTGAAAATCCTTATGGATTCCCAAGTATGATATTGAATAAATCTGCTTGAGTGTTTGAATGGTGCCTTAATAAGACTGACAGTTGGCCTACTGAGCCCTGTGCTAACATGAGTCCCTGGGCTGGCTGATATTACTGTAGAACTATGCTACTGTGTGCTTTGCATTCTTATCCTTGAATCTGTGCTATTGAACAACTGCAGATTCTATTATCCCTTGCCAAAGCACTGCAAGAATAGAATGGCAAACAAAGAATCATTGATTTCACTTTGTACAATGTTATCAATCAAGTTTGCTTACTCTGTTACAATACAGTACAACTGTGCTATTCTTAATTTAATAAAAGAAACCCATATTGGGAAGTAACCCAAATTTCCACAAAAAAAAAAAAAAAAAAAACAGTAATGAAAAAAATCCCATAAATCAAATTTTCACAGAGTTATAGAGTGATTTATGAATAAACCCAAGGACTTTAGTTGAAATGTTTCTGCTTTTAGTGCTAACATGCATTCCAAGTCATAGACCGTATGGTAGGTGCAGGCAAATTATTAAGTCCTACTTTCCATTCTAGAGTAGGGGTCGCTTAAAGGGTAAGTAAACCTTAAAAAGGTTTTATGTAAAATTGCTCTGGCTGTTTTCTAAGCACGTTTGCAATATACATTCATTATTTTGTTCCATTTCAGAGCAATTTAAATTGGTTTTAACTGCGAGTATAATTAACTTTTAAACAAGGTCGCCACCTGCTGGTCAGTACTTTTGACTTTACATTCCGTATGATATAGGTTCAGAATCGAAAAGTGTTCTTATGTTGCTCTGCTCAGGAAAGAGATCGGGAGCCTCATGAGCCCTTTGCTATCCTTCCTGATAGAGACATGAAAGTATATGTCTCTGAACGTAGAATTACAGGAACTGACAATGAAAATTCATTATATTGGCACTTTATAGAAACTTAAATAGCTTTGAAAATGAAGAAAAAAAAATAATGTAAATTGCAAAGTGCTTAGGAAAGCACACTGAGCAACTTTATATACTTTTTTTTAAGGTTTACTTTATCTTGGTTTTGGATAGGCACTGAAACATACAGGGCTATAATTATGTCAATGGCTACAGATAGTTTTGTGATTAAGTGAATATATACATAATATTGGATCCTCTGCAATCTGGTTTCCGGCCTGCACTCTCTATTGAGACTGCCTTGTGCAGTCAGGTTGCCAAAACCAAAGGCCACTTCTCTGTCCTAATCCTCCTTGACCGTTCATCTGCATTTGATACGGTTGACAACTCCCTCCTGATGCAATTTCTGTATTTGCTGATTATCCGTAATCAGGCTACTGTACATCCTGGCTCTATTTTTACCTTTATAACTAACTAAACCTTACAAAAACTGAACTTATAATCTTTTCACCTAAGCCTGGTCCTAACTCCCATTTACTATCTCTATTGATGGCATGCTCAATAACCCTGTCAACTCAGCAAGTTGTCGGGGGGGGGGGTAATTCTCTCTCTCTTTAGAAATAAACTCACCCTTGGAGCATTCACATAAACACCTGAACTGGGAACTAGCACATATATTGCAGTCACCCACTGTAACCTGCAGCACTTAATATCCTCCTATTTGTGTCTGTAAATTACCCTCCCACTTAGATTGTAAGCTCTTCAGAGCAGGGACCTCCATCCTCTTGTCTCCTTGACACTTAGCTCTAAATCTTGTAATATTGTAACTGTACTTTGTATTTATTTGCACTTATTATTTGTACTTTGGATTTATTTGTATTTATTATTTGTAATGATCCCTGTTTGTTCTAGTAATGCATTGTTCTACTGTACAGTGCTGCGTACATAAGTTGTGCTAATTAATTAAAAATTCACATGCATATATACATTTTATATTCCCCAACGTATGAGAAGGCTCCGACATTCACTGAAAGAGGCAGGTGGAAGACTTGGCAGCGCTTGGCAATTTTGTATTACATTTACATCTCTGTGTAATTATATTTACTGTATACATGACTCTCTCACTGACAGCTTGACATTCTTCACCGTATAAGGGACGGCATAGCAATGATGCTGGTGAAGTCTGACTGAATCAGTATGATAATCTGCCAAATCTCAAATGGTAAACCTATATTACTCCACTGAACCTATTTATTAAGTGACCAATAACACTATGAATAATAGAACCAAAAGATAACATGGCAAAATATTGATTGTACACAAAATACAATCTGTCTATGTTAGCAAGCTTGCTAGCTAGGCTTGGGTGCTTCAGTGCTTTATGTGAAATCATCATACTACCTTTTTCTCTACAATTCTTAGTTTCTTATAACAATAATTTGAAACACTTTCTTTCTATTTCTTGGACTAACTGCGCATAGGGAAAGCAGTTGCATACAAAATAACTGCAACATGTGGCAGGTCCCACTCTATTGATATAAATGGGAGGCACAGTGAGACACTTTGCGTTGACAATTGACATTTATATACAAACACAAAGTCAAATATTTCACAGTACTTTCCATCAATATCAGTGAGACACAATCCGAGTCAGTTAACCAAGGATGTTGTGATGCTTACACAGCTTAAGACATGTTATTCAAAATGCTCAGGACCTGGGGTTTTCCAGATAAGGGGTCTTTCCAAAACTGTGATCTCCCTACCATAAGTCTACTAAAAAATTATTTGAAGTAAATTAAACCCATTAGCATTATATTGCCTCCAATAATTTGGAGCTTTCTGGATAATGAATCCCTTAATTGTATCAAGCAGAGAAATAGTTTGGCCCTCAAAACACACAAAAACACTGCTACAAAGAAAGGGCTCATTTACAACCACAATTGCAATGTAGAAAGTGCAATTTTGGACATATTCGGTATGTTTGGTATGGTTTTACTCATAATGCAGCATGTCCCCAAAATTGTAACATAATTGTGATCACATGGATAATTACGAACAAGGGAAAGTTGTGCTCTCCATTAGGCGGCGGTGCAATGCGGCTGTGACCACAAAATACATATAGACAAATACAAGAGTCATCTGCATTGACATTAAGACATTTTGTGCATACTGCTACTAAAAATTACTTACCCTTTAAACAAAACAAGCATAATTATTATTATTATTATTACCTTTTACAGTGCTTTTATACCATGGAATTGTTGAAGTTCAAAGCAGTTTTTAGTATTACAGCGACAACAGCAGTCATCATAGACACACTAAGCATGAGGAGGACCAGAGGAGTAAAGGTTTTGCAAACTCAAATATAATATTGCAAGGAAACTGAGGGGTGGAAAATTGCACCCCCTTATTGTACTCTGCACCTTGCAGCAGATTGAAAAAGTCTGGCACAGCAGCTACTTAAAAGCAGTCTGTCCTAACTATCTGTCTCAGGGCATATGCAAATGTACAGGGCTCTGTTGGGACCTACATGCCTCCTCCCTTCTTTTTCTCATGAATTCAGCTTTGCTAAACACAGGCCAGTCAGCACTACTAAAGCCAAGCCAATTCCCACAATGCCTTTCATGCTTCTAAATAATGCCAAATGATTTTTAACCATAGCAAAAAACTGGATTTCCAATACAGGAAGTGTCATTTTGACAGAAAGCATCAGAAGTGATGTCTATTGGACAGCACAATTGTGCCTGATTTATTTGATGTGCAAGTGTGTCAGTTTCAATTCAATATCCCCAATTGCCTTCGGTGTAACTACTCCAGATGACCAGGGTCAGACTGAGACGTCGGGGCCCACCAGGACTGGGACTTGATGGACCCCACTGGTGAGCATCCTTGCACCTCTCCCCCCATGTTTCCGATTAAGTCCATCTTTGTGGCTGTCATCTGAGGAGAAGGGACATAGGGGGGTCAGGGAGCGCAGGGCCCTTGAAAACTGGGGCCCACCAGGTTTATCCTGGTATCCTGCCAGACAAGTCTGACACTGCTGATGACCACAATGATGCTGAAATTATGGAATTAAACACTGCATTGTGGGTAACAAAAATGGAGGGATTGCATCCAAGATCAAACTTTTCACACTGCATATTGGTGGTAGATTGTTTAATAAATAAATGATGCCGGTGAGATTTTAATAATACCTATCACTTCATATCTATGCTTAATATAAAGGGGCACTTGTCTTGACATTAGTTATGAAACCACTGTGTTAATTTGTAGAGAATCTTCAAAAAAAACAGTAAGCATTATTTCATTGTGTCACCATCATACAGTCCAAATTCCAAAGCCCACCAGCACTCCCTGGCCTCTCCGGTATAAGCTGGCCCGGTGCACAGTTAGAAGGGATCATACAGCCCTGTCTGAAGTATTGAGCAATTTCTTCACAAAATGCCTTTACTGCTAGAAACCAGAGATAAAAGCTGCTAAGTGCTAAGCCATTTGATCCAGTCCAAATTAATATTCACATGACAGTTGACCTTTAAACAAAGCATTTTGATTTTCATGAGAAAAATAAGAAGTAAAAACTGCCAAAAAATATTACTGTAACCAACGAATTAAAATGAGAAGCTAATTCATTCCTAAACACTAGCATATGGAATGGATGAATTCTAAAGGGGGAAGAGACATGGAAAACTCATGACCCGCAAACATGTAAACTGAAGACAGCACTTGTATGGGTGCCAAGTAAAGGTAATTTAAGCTTCTTAAATAACAAAATAGACCTGGATGGAGTCCAGTATTAGGAAACATAATCAGCAAACTGGATCTGGCAAAGAATCAACTTGTCTACTCTATACCATACGAATCTTAAATTGAATCTGTCAAAATTATTTAAAAATAAAGTACAGCTTGTCAAGGCATAATGTAGCATGGCAACTGTCAGACCCCATTTGCACCATCACAGTGAAGAACAAAAAAAGTCTACAGTTTTCTGAATCTCAGATGTTCTGAAAAAAAATTGGCTTTCTAATCAGCTCTTTCTTGAAATGAGTCTGTAACACATGAACGTTTTCTATTATACTCTTAATGTACTGAAACATTACACTGCATCTGTGGTCACATGCAAGCTATAATGTCCCCTGAAGGTTGGGTGTTTCCAAAGTAACACTCATGCACTGACAATTCTTAAGCCATAGATACTGAATATTTAGATTTTTTATACATAAAATATAACAAGATGACATAACCAAACCCTTTAGAATATTCTACATAATGGTTGAAATGGCTACTTCAGCCTACAGAGTCCATTCACTGACTACTGGCTACTCTCCTTTATTTGTGGAAGACCATATTGTTTTTTAAAAGACTCAAAAGGCCATCTGAGATGCAGTTGATTTGTTCTTTTCAATTATAGTTTCATCTGCCACTGTTTCCGAGCTTCTTTTCTCTTACGATGGGTCACATATTGTCGGCTTCATAGATGCAAGGTAGTTGAAGAGGCACACTCACATCTGAATCAAAGAATTGCTCTTCTAGCACATGTCCCAGAAGCACCAGAAATCTGCATCACGGCTGACTCAGTTAAGAGATGCCAAGATGAAGAAACGCACTCTCATACACATATGACACATCTAAACACACATACCTGCCACTTGCACTAACAACCCTTCTTACCCGCCTAAGCTAAAAGCTGAATATTTTACAAATCAAGACCCAGTTAACAAATATTCACCCAAGCTAAAATAACACAATTTAATGCACATCTAGACCAGTCTATCCCTCCAGTGACATACCTACCCCAAGAACTGCTATCCCCAAACACATTCTACCACTGATGGATATTTCACAAACCAAGGTCAACCCCATAAACCAAAAATATGTCCAATTTAAAAAAGCACAGATAAACAAATCCATCCCTTCTTCTGCACCGCCTACAACCTAATATAGCAGTATAATGGTACCTAAATACATGTAAAGGTAAGAGCATCTAGACTCCCACAACTGTAAACAGGGTCGGACTAGGTGGGCCCCCACCTCTAGTGGGCCCCGATGGCCCAGACAGGCTCGAGCCCGAGTCTGTTGTTCCTACCCTAACCTCTCTCTCCAGGCCAATCGCGGCAGCAGTGATGCAGGAGGGGTGCTGAAGTAGGGTTGTAGCTGCGGCCAGGAGGGTGCTTTGTGGCTGGGGCAGGGGGGGCCCCCCAGTCTGACCCTGCTTGTAAAATGAAAATGAGATGCCTATGCTAAAGAATCACATTCTCACACACCTGTATTTTGACCCTTGCCTGCCTGTTTGACTCTTCTGACCTCTACAATCCTGACCTTGCCTGTCTGTGACTTCGTTGATCTCTCCAATCCTGAACCTTTACCTGTCCACCATCTATTCTACGATCTCTAATCCTGATTCTGGCCTGTCTGACTATTCTAACTGCTTGTGCTGGCCCGGCCTGCCTGTTCCTGGTGGTGTTCTTCCTTCCAGTATCCTGGTGAGACGATCGTGCCCCTTGGCTAGTCCAGAACTGTTAGCTTTGCTCCTCTCTCTGTTAAGACCTGGCGGCAGCCAATTAGCCGAGGGCTCCTCCCGAGGTGAAAGGCTTAGCTTGGGTTCTGGATATAGGGTGCCGAACGTGACAATGAGGATGAACGTCAAGTCTCCCATTCTGGTGCACAAGATTTTGAGATGATGCAAAGCATGCCTTAAAGAAGAATTCAAACCTGTGGGAAAAAAACCCTGTACCCCCCACCCCAGGTAGACCCCCCCCTCCCTCTTCCTCCCAGGCTAAATTCCCCCCGGGGAAATGCCCTTTACTCCATACTTACCCCTCGGCACAGATTCTTCCAGTGGAGTTCCACGCATCCATCTTCCGCGTCCTCTGTAAGCTGACTTTTAAACGCAAATTGCTGATCTCCCAGTCAGCTTACCAAGGACGTGGAAGATGGATGCATGGAACTCCGCTGGAAGAATCTGCGCCGAGGCATAAGTATGGAGTATGGGGCATTTCCCAAGGGGGGGGCATAGTTAGCCTGAGGGGAGGGGGTCTACCTGGGGTGGGGGTCCACAAAATGGCTCCTCCCTCCTTGCTATAATTATGCTTTCTGAGAGCGAATGGAAACAAGTTTAAAATAATTTATATAGCATAATTAAAGTTAATTTTGCTTGACTAATGCGATAAAATAGGATTTGGAATAATTTTTTTTTGCGTGACGGGTCCCCTTTAAAGATGGTTTTATTGTTTTAAACACTAATAATAAGTGTTTACTAGAGACTAACAACACCAAGAAGTATACACAGTTAGGGCCATAAATGTTTGGACAGAGACAACTTTTATTTTCTAATTTTGGTTCAGTACATTAACACAATAATAACTCAGATGCAGTTGAACTGCAGACTTTCAGCTTTAATTCAGTGGGTTGAACAAAAAGATTGCATAACAATGTGAGGAACTAAGCCACAACTTTAGTGGCGGAGAAAATATTTGCAAAACATTTTCATAAATTGCGAATTTACATTACTGTCAACACTATTTTCGCTCACAACAACTTCTCACAGCGGGGGCACTGATGCACACACTCATGTTGTTTGCAAAACAATTTGTGAAAATGCATTCGCAATGGGAACTCGCAAAAAACGGAAAGATGGCACAACAGTGCAATATTTTAGCTTTTAGGAAAAAACATGGACAATACAACCATTTGCGAATAAATATGCGCTGTGCAAACTTTACAAATTACCCCCAATGTGTGTCATATGAGAAAAAGGTTAACAGCCCTGATAAAGATGGAAGCGATATCACATTAAATGGGTATGATGTAGCAATTCCAGCTGCAAAAAGAAATATTTTCACTATCAAACTGTTTTGCAAACATACCAATTACCAGCAGGTGGCTCACCAGCACTACTACATGGTGCAAGCAGTTGACCATTGCACAGTTTAAGGAAAGGAATACTTATATTTTACAGATGTTGAGTGAAAGAGCTATTTTAGTTTAAGGATAATCTAACAGGGCTTTCCAACTGGAGGCTGTATGTGGCCAACACATTATATCCAAGGGATGTTATTGCCACAGTCTGCTCAAAGGCCCCACTTCTTTGTATAACATCCTTATTTTAATATGATACTTGAACATATAGTAAAACAAATAGTTATCCCACTACATATAAAGAGCTATTCAGTATAGCACTAAGTCATTCACATTTGCACAAGTGAAATAATCTCTATCTTTTGCTATATTTTCTTTAGTAGATCTAGCAGTTAGGTTTAACATGTTAGCCTTTTGAGATTTGGATTTCAACAGGGCATAAACTGGGACTAGAAATAGGGGTAGGCGGGGTAGGCAGGAAAGGCAGACCCTTTCTAAGTTTACATATTGTTTGCCAAATGTCAAACTAAGTAGCAAGATCTCGCTTTGTTTTTGGGTAGTGATTATTGAGCATGCCAATACCAAGGCATATGGGGGGCACTGTAGTTTTAGAACAGAACGGAGCAAGTGTATAAGATTCACCCGAGTGTGCAGGGACAGAGGCATAATAGGGAGGGGTGAGCACCATAGTGTGCCAAATCTCCAGGGTCAGGCTCTGGTTTGAGCTGTATTTCCTTAAGTAGTACAGTATAACTAGCAGTTAGGATTAACATGCTAGCCTTATGATATTTGGTTTTCAACATGGCATAATATAGGGTCACCCGCTACTTTACTTAGGTTCACTTCATGAGATCATGATTGTATTGCTTAGTTAATTCACTGCAGCACAATCTCTTCCAATGTGCTTCTTAATAAAGTAGTGGGAACAAGGTCCACTTAAATGTGCAGAGACAGAGACTTGCAGGGGTGTGATCACTGCCTAATGCAATAAATCTCTTCTTGCAAACTCCATTACCTCTCAGGATACCCATTATCAGTAATTTATAAACAAGGCATGTGTACAACCAGTTTTAGCTTGGTTGGATGCATCTCTTAGAACAAGTCCTGCATTATGCCAGCCCTGTTTGTTGTTTGGCTTAGACCCATCTGAAAAATCCTTATGCCTTTGCCTTGTATTTTTAATGTGGTTATTTGCATGGGTGTACACTTAAGCAAAACGTAAGATATCAGTATGCGCTCACATCAATTTGCTTACATAGTAAATACTGTAGATTAGACGGTCGGACTGATGGAAGGGCAAATGATAACCCCCCTCTGATGGAAACCAGCGCTTTTGCTGAAAAAATAGCTGTACCATTTGCTAAAAAGGGCTCAATTTAGCATCCCCATTTTCCTACAGGGGTAGTCCTTCTAAGCTACTCATTTATCTACTTACATAGTTACATAGTTAAATCGGGTTGAAAAAAGACAAAGTCCATCAAGTCCAACCCCTCCAAATCAAAACCCAGCATCACCCCTCCTACTTTCACACAAATCATATATACCCATACCTATACTAACTATAGAGTTTATCCATCACAACATCACCCGGCAGTGTATTCCACAACCTCACTGTCCTGACTGGTTAGAACCCCCTGAAAGTTCTTTTCGTCTAGTCTGAAGGGGTGGCCTCTGGTACGGTGATCCGCTTTATGGGTAAAAAGGTCCCCTGCTATTAGTCTATAATGTCCTCTAATGTACTTCTAAAGTATAATCATATTCCCTCGCAAGTGCCTTTTTTCCAGAGAAAACAACCCCAACCTTGACAGTCTACCCTCATAATTTAAATCTTCCATCCCTCTAACCAATTTAGTTGCACGTCTCTGCACTCTCTCCAGCACATTTATATCCCTCTTAAGGACTGGAGTCCAAACAGTGGCGTAACTAGATGTTGCTGGGCACCACAGCAAATTAATTTTAGGGCCCCCAACATATCCAGTGTTTGTCCTGTTTTACCAATATATGTTGAAATTGCTCATCAATGAGAGCCTCATGGGGCCCCTGTACCTCCTGGGCCCCCTGCAGCCGCAGGATCTGCTTCCTCTGTAGTTACGCCCCTGAGTCCAAAGCTGCACTGCATACTCCAGATGAGGCCTTACCAGGGACCTATAAAGAGGCAGAATTATGTTTTCATCCCTTGAGTTAATGCCCTTTTTTATGCAAGACAGAACTTTATTTGCTTTAGTAGCCACAGAACGACACTGTTCAGAATTAGACAACTTGTTATCTACAAAAACCCCTAGATCCTTCTCAGTTAAGGAAACTCCCAACACACTGCCATTTAGTGTATAACTTGCATTTATATTATTTTTGCCAAAGTGCATAACCTTGCATTTATCAACATTGAACATCATTTTCCAGTTTGCTGCCCAGTTTTCCAACTTTGACAAATCACTCTGCAAAGTGGCAGCATCCTGCATGGCACAATTTTTTTTACTTGGATGGGGATTTTTACCTCCAGAGATGGGGGATCGCTATGGGGCTTCCTTTGCCCCTCCTAACCAACCTCTATATGGGGCATTGGGAACAGTCCCACTTCTACAGATGTGAAAACCCCTTTAGTGAACGCATAGTTTGGTATGGTCATATCGACAACCTCTTATTTATATGGGGTGGTCCACCACAATTGCTTCAGGATTTTCACACAATTGGGTGATTGGGTGCGCTCCCTAATCCAGAGGGAGGCATTTTGGATTTTGAAACTGGAGAAGAGAGTACCTAAACGACTGAATACGAGACATGACAGTGCCTATTGTACTGATAATCAGTTTTAAGATGTTCCTTGTAAACACCATATACAAGGATATTGGGTGCTCTCGTCTATGAATTTCATTGTCTTTACTTTACTTCTTTTTATATATTTTTTTATTATATAATTTTTTATTATTAATATTTATCCCCACATATCCACTCATATTTATACTATCTCTTGACTTTGACTCTATATAGGACCCATATTATTGCCACCCCACATGATTGTTACCCCATGGGAAAACTAAAGGCATGTTTAGTAAGAAACAGGAATAAAAGACACAGAAATACTGTTCATACAAACACATAGAGTCCCCTTTTCAGTCTGAGATATTGTTTTTATTGTATGTTGACATTGAAATTTTACTCTTGTATGTTGTTTTTATTAAGAAAATAAAATTGCAAATTTTAACTTTAATATTGTGCTGTGCCCAATAGGGCTATACACGTTTTGTATATAATATGGCCGCAAGGCAATACTGGTATGCTTATGATTAAGGGACTGTGTCCCAAAACTCCCAGTCCCCATCTCCTTTTTGGTTTGGTAATTTGGTCTGATCTGTTCCCCCAAATAAAGAACAGGGTGCTCTTAAAGGTGCACTCAACATAGTTCCCACTGAAGGCAAATTACAAGAGCTTCTAAGCTCTAAAAATTAGAGCATAAACAGAGTGACCGATACATGGTATCATATTTCGTATGTTTTAAACAGCTAGGTTTTGTATTTTTAACCATAAAGGAATCTGCTGTTTAGAAAATATTTGTATCACATATCAATTTGTAGAAGATGCCACAGATTCAATTTTGTGATATTTTACTGACTTCAAATATTTATGTTGGCAGATGGAGACATACATTCTGTACTTTTATTAAAAGGTTTGCTTTTTCTTAGATATATGATAGACATGTTGGCAGGTTTTTCATAAACTGCCATAGTTAAATTATATATAAAAGTCAATGATTTTACTAATCTATAAATATCTGATTTTTTTGTTAAAAAGGTGAAGCTCAGGTTTTTTATAATAGCTTTATTTCATCACATGGCAGGAACCCAGGCAGACTACATAGTCCCCATGGATCTTGGAAACCTTTAACTCAGTTCTTCAACTAATTCCCATAATTCAGTGTTTTCCCTAGAATTCCTGTATCATTGGGCCAGCTGTGAGTCACCACAACACTTTGTTTCTGCTGCTAGACATTTTTGTGCCAAGTGTTGCACCCACAAAAAATAAGGCCATTGTGATCATTGCATATTATATTATCAATCTAGTAAACATTAATGGTCATTATTTCCCTTTCAGTAGCATATTGTTCACACTATATTACTGATTAACTGATATCCAGGGTTCAGCAAAGCAGAAACATTGGGTTCTCTCAGTGGTGACTTGTTTAATTCAACGACTTATGGCATGCTTTCTGTGTGGTCGATGTATATTATCGCTCATTTTTACATCAGCGCTACGTAACTGTTTTCTCAAGGTTTACTTAAGAAGTGTAGCCAAATAAAATCAAAATTTCTATCGCGCCCAGAGAGTGGTATTATTTGAAAAAACAGCAATGTCCTAAGTCCACTGGGGAAGAATGATCAAATTATATAAATGTATTATTAATGGCTTAATTTATAATAATTAATATAATGTGAAAATAATTTATAACTGATATCACTTCATTAGTAATCATTGCATTTGTGTTTTTGAGTTTTTTTTAAATTACAAACACTGTTTCTCTAAAATTACAAATGCCTTGTAATTTATTAAAAGTTCAGAAAAAAATCCCAAAACCTTTAAAAGTGTGAATGACTAAAAAAAAGGTCCAATATGATCACTGCAGCTCCCACTGTATAGAACCTCAACTGTTTTTACTTGCTGAAGTTTTGTATCAGAGTTTCCTGATTTTTACACTTTCTAAATCTTGCATTTTTAAATAAAAACACAAAGTTGTAGAATTAAAAATTCGTTTCATGAAAATACAGAAATTCAAATGCTAGTAAATAGTGAAAAATAGTGCATCCCCTAACCCTCCAAGGCCACATGTGTTATAAATAGAAAAACAACAAAACAAAATAATAAAACTAAGAGAGGGTGGGTGTCTAGCCAAAGAAAAATGATTAGGAAGGATGTCCCACCAGCTCTCTCTCAATCAGAGAGTACAGGCAGTTCTTTAGTTGAATTTGTATGTAATTTGAAACATATACATTTACAAATTAAGTGCAACTTAACATAGTATTAACATAGTATTTATTTTTACCTTCTGTGCTCTGCAGTAGACAACCCATGCAAGAGGGGATTGGGGCAGGGGGATTATTAAAGCTAATGCTAATAAAAGTCAAGCATAGTATGTTACTGTAATAGCCCCCATCTGTAAGTGTGAGTTGTAAGTCAATTGTATGTAACTCAAGAACTCCCTGTATTTAAAATCCTAACTCAAGGTTATATATTTATAATGAATAAAAATGCAATAGACCAAAGAGAAACCCTCTGAGGTACTTCACAAAGAAGCAAAAGTTCACCACTCATTTTTAAAATCATTAGGCGGGGGTGCAATGAGGCTGTGACCACAAAATACATATAGAGAAATACAAGAGTCCTCAGCACTCAACCCATTATCAATATATTTAGGACAGAAACATTTTGCTCATACTGCTACTGAAAAATGCCTTACCCTTTAAACAAAACAGGGATTGTTTGTCCATATATTGCAATATATTTAAGCTGGCCAACTACGTCAAAGTCATCCCATTTCTGGCCAGTCCTATGCTCAATTTTATCTGATTCATTAAGAATTCTATTGCTTCATTAAACATTTTTAGGTACTTCACTAAAATTTAGGGGGTTATTTACTAAAATACAAATTAATCAATTTTTTATTAAAACAAAGTCGACCTAACTCTTTTCCATGTATTGAACTCATTTATCAATAAGTTTTCTCAAAAAAGTCGGAGCGAAAAAACTTGTCAAAATCGATCAATTTGAATTGTAGCTCCGAAAACTTAACTTTATCAAAATGTTGCTGTGAAAACTCGACTTTATCAGAGGAAACTTTATCGGATTATGCAGTGTAGATCACAATAGCAGGAAACAACTTCAGGGACATCTGCCATGACCTCGACAGGTTTGAGATGGAGTATTTTTGGATTTTCAGTAGCTTTGGGGTATAATAAATCTCTAAAAATCTTGTTTGCCTAGATAAATTAAAATTTTCCCCTTTAAAAACTCGACCACATAAATTTGAGATGTAATAAATGGGTCCCTACATCTGTATTTGAGTTCACATATGCCAGGTTTTACATATGACCAATACAAGAATTGGTATAAATATTAGCGATTTGCGGGTCAGGAAAAACACCCAACCATAACGCCCATCCAACCCTAACCCACACCCAAACCTAACCTACAAAATGTTGCCAATGTAGGACCTGCACCCTATCCATACCTGCAGCATCTTGATCTGTACACTTCTTCTGGTTCCAAGACAGGGATTCTTTGGGAGCAGTGAAGGATTGTTCTTCCCCAGCCTGACCCGCACCCAACCCAAACTTGCAAAGGTTGGCGAAATTTCTACCTAAACCCACACAACTGGTGGTCAACCTGCCTATCACTGCGGGTTTCACGTCAACCTGCACATCACTAATAGATAGTCTCATTAACAGTATTTTTGTTACACACTTAGAAGCAGATTTATCAAGGGTTGAAATTTCGAATTTGAGTTTCGAATGTAAAAATTAACATTTTTGAGTTTATTTTAGTGTAATTTGACTAGGGAACAGTTAAAATTCTATTCGTGTTTTTAAGAAGAATTTGAATTTCAAAATTTATCATGTACTGTCCCTTTAAGAATTCAAATTCAATTATTCGCCACCTTAAACCTGCGGAATTGCTGTTTTACCCTATGGGGGATGTCCTGGAATCAATTTGGAGTTGTTTGGAGACATCCTGAAAATCTAGTTTTTCTTGGTGAAAAAACATGAATCGAAAAAATTTAAATTGGTAATTTTTTGTTTTGAACTTAACTCCCATGAACTCGAAATTGGACCCTTGATAAATCTCCCCGTTACAGTAGCTATGCTTATGTGATACATTATGAGGGTGGTTGGATAATGCTTTTGTGACCAAATCAAGGACTACTTTAATTCAAGCTTAGTTGCAAAACTAAATGTGTCAACCTATCGTTTGCATTTTTCCACTTTACTTCACATGTAACGTTATAGAAATAAACATTTTTTGGGAGTTTAAAGAAAAACATAAAAGTGCTGACACCACTCGTAGTCTTTTTTCCACTCAAACGTTACAAATCAGTTTTGTCTGGAAAATACTACCCTGTACTTCCAGTATCATGAAGCCTGAAAAGTTAAAAAAGATACCCATAAAACTGGACACCCCAAAAGTTCTTTTTATTGATTATTAAATAGACCATCAATATTTGTAAAGAAATAAATATTTAGACACAAGTGATTTTTTCCCCTTTTAAACGTGTTGCAACTTTTCTTTTTTAAATATACATTCATACAGTACTATTATAAAGGAGTGGATGCTTTGCTTTCTGCCTCAGGGTGACAAATAGGCTGATGTCATGCCAGATGCTGGGAGGCTGTGGGAGCATGCAATGTCAAGCACCAGTCCATCCTCAAGTTGTTTTCTTAAAGTACTCATTTGGAAACTTATGGCTAATTGTGTTTAATGTCAATGAATGCTTTTGGCGTCTTATACTTTTCATTAAAGGGGAACTCCACAAAAATATAACTTGAGCTTTTTGAAAAGTAAACATAATTTCAAGCATCTTTGCAATGTACATCATTTAAAAAATATGACTTTTCATGATTTTTAATGGTTTCTGACAGTTCCCTAAGCCTAGCCCCCTGCTCTTCTGCTGATCTCTCTGACTATTTTGCTGAGCTGGCTGACTACTGTTACTTTGTATCAACAGCCAGCTGTCCTTAGCCTGCATCCTCCAAACCCACAATTCCCTACATACGTGATCTCAATAAGGAATGGAACATCACCGTGCAATGCATTGTGGGTTATGTAGTTCCTGCATGTTGTCTGTAAGCTGTGGAGAAGTTGTTACAATTTGTAACATCAGTGTTTAGTCCCTCCTTCCCTGCCAGGATTTCAAATGATGCAGAAAGAGAAGAACTGTTAAACAGCTGGATTTCAGCAAAGAAAATGGCATTTATTCATACTTTTTGAAGAAACAGGTAACTGTGATATATTAGGGGTTTCTGTATTATGTGGGCCTCTTTATCAAATTTTGTTTTGGAAGCCCTTTAAGGATGCATTAATTGGCCTTATTTGACTTTGAATTGTAACTCACTTCAAGTCAATTTATTAGTACTATAGTTTGTAGAATGGCTTAACCATGTCAAATGCAATCATGTTACTCTTCACTCCCCCCCTCTCAGCAACTTGTCTCTCTTCATTCTGTCTTCAGTACTGTAGTTGGAGTCAGTTTTTGATTTACAGGTCTTATATATCCTTTGGGGGGGAGCACCCTTAACCTAGGTGTTCACTCTTTAAAAATAAATGGCTCTGATGGAAATCCTGTTTGTCTGTGTGCAGGGTGTTTGCCTGTTATTTTGTTACCTTTTGTTTGTGTGGAGTTGGTTAATTGGGTTATTCTGCTAAGAACGGGAGCCCTCCTAAAAGACGTATTGGACCTACCTGTCAATCAAAATCTGACCCAGACCTCAGCATGAAGTGACAGGTTGTGGAGAGTGAGATACTAAAGAATAACTTGATTATTTCTTAAATGGTACAGATTTTAAATTGTTTGTACAGTGTCTAATTTCAGTGAGATGAAGCTTATATTAAATTTCCATATTCGCAATAGCTCCCCTTTAAACTTGTTGCATTATTATGTAGCATCACTATCTTTCCTGTGTCCATGCAACCTAAATATTTTTGAAATAGTAGTACAGATGCATTGCACTTAGTGACTACCATCACTTTTGTATGCTTGCATCATGTGACACAACTGGTTGGCCACTTTGTTGGGTACATAGCTCCAATCACCACTAATTTCCCAGCATTGTGTCCAGGAGTTTGCAAATTCTGTGTCAGACCTGCCAACAAGAGCCCAAAGTAGTGTCTTGAGCATCTAGTCTGAAATCCAGTTAGGATGAATATTTAAGCCATTTGTACACTTTTCTGACATCACCAACATCTGCCTCTCCTACTTCTACTCCCTGATGGCCTATCCAAATCCTGATCTAAGTCATATATCCTCTTGCTGTAGTCCAGTGCCATACTACTACTGGGGGGGGGGGCAGTGGTTGTGACTGCACCTGGGCCCACCCCCAGTAGGAGTCATTGAGAACACTACAAGAAGGCCTGGTGGTAAAAGTGTGCGTGGTGGGGGCAGACTGGAAAGGTGCAATTTTTGCACGAGGGTACGTGGTGCCCTAGTTACACCAATGCTTTGGCCTCTGCAGTGCACCCCCTTTGCATAATCCCTTTCATATGTGTATCCCACCAAAACCTTATTCTTCTCTCTTCCTGTATTCCATTTCCTCATGTCCTTCTCAATATATGAACTTTGGCACATTTGCTTTACTACATGACCTGTTTTGTATAAAGTAATTTTATCTCCTGGTCATTCTTTCTGTCAAAACCTTATGTTTAGGACATCCCATTCAAAATCTGAATATCTCTGCTATAAATTTCTCATACTGTGTGTCAGTTCTGCCCTCTGTTAGATCAAGCATAACTGCAACTGTACACTAGTACAATGACAAATCCAATTAATAATGCTTATATTTTATATAATGAATATTTTTATTCAATGAATCATCCCTTCCTGAACCCTTTTTCTACTGTTTTTAGTATTTTGATTTTGTGATTGAAGTTGTTGTCTTCACCAGCAAATCAAGCTAAAAAAGCTAACTATTTATTCTCTGTCTTTTATACTAACAAATCATGTACACTCTTTGGGGTCCTCAACCATTCATTTGAAAAATAACACGTGTGTGTAGATTAATAATTACTGGATTCATTTAAACACCGCTTCTGAAAATCAGACATTTGCTCTATACCTAACTTTGTTATTATTATTTCTAACTATAACTACTTATTACATATGACTACTAACCATCCAGCTAGGCTTTCCCCTCTCGTCACTTCAGTCGATCTGTAATCTGCAGCTAGAATCCTCCAGCATTCAACTACAATGGAACTTGCTGTTCCACTATTAAAGACAATGGCTTTACCCGAAGCTGGCACTCCTCTTCTGTAAAAAAGCTTGGGTGAACTACAATTTTGCACGTAGCGTGGGCCACTGTTGATTTTGTGTGTGGTGGTGGGGCCTGAAAATTGTTTTGCAGTGGGTCCCAATGTTACACCCCTGAACTTACTTACAGCCACAGAACTTACTAGTTCACCTATAGCAACCAATCAGCAAGAAGCTGACACCTGTAGTCTGTTATAATCTCATTAAGCCCCATCTGAGTCACTTTTGTTATTGCCCAGAAAACGTATTGCCAGCGCATGCCAGCGCACATGCGCACACACGCGACATCACTCCGTGCCAGGGCCACCTGGAAAGTACAGTGCGCGCCTGCACACAGGCAGCAGCAGTGCAGCAGGGGTGGCTGGTTAGGTCTGGAGGGGGGCCCTGGACAGCAGCCCCGGTGGCCCCCGGGTCCCCCAGTCCGACCCTGTAAGCTGCCTACTTGTTTATATTGTAAGCTCTAGAGGCAGGGGCAGCATTGTGTGTGTGTTACCACTTGGCATTTAAGAATTGTGACTTGGAACATAGGGAATAATATAGTCATATTACTTTTTACCTAATGTAAATTGCAAAATGTAAAAATGTCCATGACTGCGCATAGCAAGTGCTATATAACCACATTCAAAGATTTTGTACTGTCTAAAATGTACACATGGATGCCAGAGTGAAGAGTAGAGACTTACAATTTTTACTGACTGTTCTTTCCACCTGCTTAGCTTCTCCTTTTCTTCTTTTTTTTGGAAAAAGAGGAGCAAAAGTAAAATTCACAGTGGGCGTGGGTCCTTTTTTTTGGAAGATTCTACCTTGGCATGTTCTTTAAAAGAGCAGGTTAGAAAGTTGTTTATGAATAGACGTTGAAGGATAGAATGGAGCATGAGGAACATGATACTTTAAACCCTTAAAGGAGTACATTTATTACACTTTCATTATTATAATATAAAATATGAGGCAACAAAAACAAAAGGTACAGCTATGGAATCTGTTGTCCGGAAACCTGTTATCCAGAAAGCTTTGAATTATTAGAGCTGTCATCTCTATTTTATTCAAATAATTCACATTTTTAAAAACAATTTCCTTGTTCTCTCTTAAAATAAAGCACCAACTAAGATATAATTCATTCTTATTGCAGGCAAAACAATCATATGGGGGTTTAATTCATTCTTAAATGCGAAAACAATGAGAAAACAAGCATTGTCTCTTTTCTAGCATATAGTTATATTAATGAGACAATTGATTGCTTTATGACTGAACACACTTAGGGGCAGATTTATCAAAGGTCGAGGTGAATTTTCAAATTGAAAAAATTTTAATTTTGAGCTATTTTTGTGAACTTCGACTAGGGAATAGTCAAAATTTGATTCTAATTTTAAAAAAAAAATTATCATGTATTGCCTCTTTAAAAATTCAACTTCGACAATTTGCTATCTAAAAACATGCTGAATTGCTGTTTTAGCCTATGGGGGACCTCCTAGAACCTATTTGGAGTCAATTGGTGGACTTTGAAAATTCGAAGTTTTTTTTGGGAAAAACTTTGAATCGAATTCGATCGAATGTGCTATTCCTTCGATTCAAATGATTCGAATTCAGGCCGAATACGGACCTATTCGATTTAAAACGGACCTACTGGACCCAAAAAAAAAACTTTGACATAATTTTGGTTGGTCTTTTTGAATTCAAATTTCGAAGTTGTTTAAATTCTAAATTCGACCCTTGATAAATATGCCCCTTAATTCAGTTTCCGATCCTAATTCAGCAGAAAAAAAATTTAACTAATACAGTGGTGTAAGGTTACCAAAGTGTGCATGGTATAAAAACTCCATGAGTAAAAAAAACTTGTACAGTATGTATCAAACTGGAAATACATATCCACAATGAAGTGGAGTATTCATATGCTTCTCCCTAGTAGGAGGTTGAAAGAGGCTCATTTCAGTTCTCTCATTACCCCCAAATCTAATTATATAAATAAATCTAGGCCTAGCTGTTTTTTCCCAAGAACAGCACACTTCCCTGGCACTCTGCCTTTAGCTGTCTATTTGCCTCTGTGTTTCATTAAACAAAATCAAACCTTCAGCCTCTCACCAGATATTTGGCACACAATGCTTTGACCAACACTTTCTGGTTCAAGTGGAAACCTTTCCTTCAATCCTACAGCAAGTGCCTTGATGGTAGAGTCATTCCACTGGGAGTTGCAAGGGGTTGCAGCTTGCCATTCCTGTGAATAGTGACAAGTCAGCTTCTCTTCCAGGGAAATGGACAATGTATCTATAGGAAAAACAAGTCCAGATTGCATTACAATCAGATCTGTTGGTATTTCTGGCCTGGGGTGAAATGGTTCTACTGTAAACTGGAGAATTGTTTACATTTGCACACTGCCCCCAACATGTTGCTCACCAGCCCCTTGAATATTGCTCTCAGTGGCCTCAAAACAGGCACCTATTTTTAATTCCTGGCTTGGAGGACAGTTTTGGTTGCATAAAAACCACGTGTACTGCCACATAGAGACTTCTGTAGGCTGCCAGTCCATATCAAGGCTACCAAATGTCCAATCACAGTCCTTATTTGACATACCCAGGAACTTCTTTTTTTTTTTCAGGAACTTTGCTAGTATTGTTCCCCAACTCTTTTTACATGTGAAGGTTGGCTACCCCAATCAATGGTATACAAAGAGTTACTTGTTCAGAGGAGCCAGTCATCACATATATTGTTTACTAAACAAATCATGTCTTCAAGAAAGTGAAGACACCAGGTAAACCAATTTCATCATATCAAATGCACTAATTAGAGTAACCAGAACTGCAAATTGATTGTATAAACTTATAGGAACTCAACAGATTCTCACACACAGCCTACAAGTGATGTGTGAGTCGACATATATTCAACCCACACCTAACCCTAACCCAGCGGTCTCCCTTCTTTATATATACGGGCCCGCTGTGATGTCACGAAAGAGGGTGGGGCATGCCAGATTGAGTATATAAAAAGGTGCGCACAGAGGAGGAAGTGGGGCAGTACAAGGTCTCAGGTGGGATGGACAGAGGCTAAAGTTCAGCCCACACCCGCAGCCTGAAAACACCATGCAGAAGTCAGCCAAACATGCCCGACCCGCGGCATTTGGCCGGCCCACTCATCACTTCTGCCTGGGATGAAATAGCACTTATACATAAATTCCTGGCAATTTCATAGAGTCCTCTATAATAAATATCCAATATGGAGCAAGATAACGGACCTCATCGAAAAACATAAACTGTTACTGCTAGAAAATTCTATTCCAACAGCAGGCATAATCCTCATTGATCAGAGCCATCCATTATAAATATATCCAGCAGTGAAGCTTTTTAGTGCATAGCTAGAAATGTTTGGTTCACACCTAGGTAGGCACACCCATGTTACTAAAGACTGTATTTTGTCAAGTATTCTGATGTACATTTGCTGCTGTGTCTTGCATACTTGCAGCTGAACTGAGCTGTCTGTGTCACTCGTTTGTCGTTTTGCTAGTGTAGCGCTATAGTAAATTTTGTGTACTGTACACCACTATTGAGCTCCACTCCCAATAAATGTGCTCCAGATGAGACCTATAATCTTAGGGAGTAAACCCTCGCAACGGTGTGGAGGCAGGGTGTAGTGCAACTGTAATATCAAAATGGAGCAGGCACTCAAAGGCAAAAACTTCCACCAGGCAGATGTTCAAATGTGAAGAAGTTTATTGTGTCAACCAGCCTGATGCGTTTCGTGTTCCAAACACTTAATCATAGGCTAGGCATAGGCTGTAGTGCAACTGTAACTGGATACAGGGTATAATAATTGGGCGCCAGTGGTTCTTATAACCATGAACTTATTTATTGAACATACACAATCCTCAGTGGAGTATACAATAGAGCATGACAGGATTTAGCATCACATTGAATCGGCAATACTCACAGCACCATTTGGTCAGTATTAGTCCCCACAGGCAAGAGGACGTGCTCAGCAACAAAAAAGGTACACCCAGCTTTCAGCCTTTTTCCTAAGTGGAACCTTAGGGAATCTATCTACCCTGTTCCTATACACTTAGTCCCTACTTCTGGGCTATTAGTACCCGGGATCTTAATCCCTCTGACTCTCCTCGTCTTGAGCCTTGAGCTGCTCAGATAAATAACCTGTCTGTCTGTCACTCCTAGAGTGACCTATAAGGGTGAGTAGCCTATTCTTACTAGACCTGACCTGTCTAGGTTCCACAGAGCTCTACCAGCATGTTCAGGTCAGACCTAGCACAAACTGGACCCTGAAAGCATGGCTTCAGACTGCAGGGGTGTCCAAACTTTTGGCTCGCCGGGCCACATTGGAAAAAGATAAAATTGTCTGGGGCCACACATGACATACTCCAAAACATGTTTGATTTGTAAGAGTAAAGGAAATACACAGAAAAGAACTACAATGCCAGTTGGATAACCAGATGGAGCTATACACTGGAATATGGGACACCTGGATATTAAATAGATGTATTATTATATTATTATTACTAACTGGGCAATGCGCAGAGTCCCCCCTCCTCCTATTTCCTCGGGAACCAAGCGTTTCAAGCTGGGCCGCATTCATATGCATCCTGGGCCGCATGTGGCCCTCGGGCCGCAGTTTGGACACCCCTGCTTCAGAGCCTTTTATATCCCAGCACAGTGCCATCTGCTGGTCACTGTGAGAAGCAGCAAAGGGGCATAGCTTAGAGCAGGAAGAGCAAACAGTACCCCTCCCAACTGTATTTTAGGACCCAGTTAGGTGTCTATAACACTGAGGGACTGCCTGACAATAATACTAGGGGTGGCTATTTTACACATCCCTACACTAGTATCACCTCCCAGCCAAAGACTTGGGTGCAAATTCACTAAAGGGCTAATTTTCGCCATTGAACGCTCTGTCACACGTCACACCACGTTGCCAGGCGTAAATTCGTTACCACTACGCTAATTCACTAAAATGCGAAATTGTCTCTCAGCAGCCAAACACTGACAAAGTTTCACTAGGCTTAGTTCGTAAGAGCGAGCATTTCTTAGTCATTTTTCGCTAGCATTCAATTCTGTCTAGCAAAACTTTGTTAATACTCTCACACTTGCATATTGGTCATAAAGACGGCTTTATTGGAGATGGTGCAAATATTTGAAGTGGCCACTTATTATTACACATGTCCAAGGAAGCAAAATAAAGTCTAACAAGATCCTCTAATGCCCTACACATGAGCCCACCCTAAAACAAATGTGACATGCCCCCTCAAATCGATGGAAAAAAAAATGAGGCAACGTTCTGTAAAATTTGTGAATTAGCGGAGTAACAATCATTCACCTGAACGAAAATTCAAAAATCCTGGCGATAGGGCATAAAACTATGCTAGCAACGGTCTCTTTTTCTAGCGAATTATTCTCTATGCCTGTTAGTAAATTGGCAATGTCTCTGCTGATGAGATTTCTGATGAAATTTCGCTTTACTCAGTGCTCAACTGGTTATACCAAATACCTTCAAGCTTCCTCTGATATTCCAGGTCACCACCCTGATATATATAACTGTAATTTGGACAACCCTTTTTATTGTAAAATCTCTTTTATCGAGAGTAGTGACATCAAGCAATTCTCTAAACTGGTTCAGCCACAGTTTTTCAAAAGTACACCCTTCATTGCTGACTTCCTCTTTCAGCTTACATCAACTGGTTGTAGATGAGTTGTATAAACTCCATGATATCTGAAATGTAAGTTATGACTTACTTACTTACTTGAAGAGAAGGCCAAATGCACTTTTGGGGAAAAAAACTTGTTTTTTTTCATTTGTAAATCAGCTTTATTGTCTTTTGTCCAAGTATCCTTTATTAGGGTAAAGACACACAGAGCTACTAGTAGCAGCTACTAGTCGTGGCTACAAAATGCCAAAAAATACCCTGCCATAGACAAGACTGAGAATTGCCTCTGCTAAAACACACGTAGGGGATTATTTATCAAAGTTCGAATTTATCTCAATATTTTCTGCTACAAACTTTGATCAAATCCGCTCAGGTTTTTTATGCTTATTTATTATTATTACATTTTCCCGAAAATTTGCTTTGCGGGAAAAAAAAAATCTGATTTTCACTATTTTTTTCAGATTTTTTCAACTGATTTTCACTATGTTTTCGGAATTTTCGTCCCATTTTCGTTCCATTGACTTATATGCAACCTCGACAGGTCTGAGATGCCGGATTTTCAGATTCTGACTTTTCCATCCTCAGGGTTTAATAAATTCCAAAAAAATTGTGATTTTTTAAATGTCAGATTTTATAAAAAAAAAATGATTTTTGCATTCGACGTTTAGTAAATAACCCTCAAAGTGTCTTGGCAAAATAAGAGTTTTGAATCTCACATAACGCAGAGACATACAAATCACTCCTTTATATCCTTTATGTTGGCCAAAGGGACATAAAGGAGTGTTTTTTATGTCTCTGTATATTTTGTATGATGCTTTATGGGAGAATCAAAACTCTTACTTTGGTATCTAGGCAGTGCTGTGTGTATGGCATGAGACAAGTACTGTATATACCTTCTGATTTCAGAAGGCTTCACTTTGCATTTTTCTTTCTTTCTTGGGAGATTAAAAAAAACCTCATGCAGTAGAACTATACCTACAAGAAGCACAAGGGGCTTTCTATGAAGAAAATGCAGTTCCTTTCTATAAACAGTGGCACACACAATATTTTAGTAATATGTTGAAATAAAACACTTTGGCTGATTAAATAAAAGAGCCTTTATAAAATTCCAAAGCAGAGACTTTTTTTCTTTTGCAGATAGAGAGAAAAACATAGGAGTCATTTGTTCCTGCAGCACTGGTAAAAGAATTATTCTTTTATAGAATCAAAATGTGATCTTTGTGTTTGTTTTCCTTTTAAATGTAATGGGGGAAATGTAATTAAAAGTCGCAGGCATTATTAAAAATGGCATCTTTGCCAATATTTAACTGGCAAATATTACATTGCGCAATTTCCCTAAGCAAATGTTTACCATTAACGCCTGCTCTGTAGTTTCTTTAAATATTCTGTCGCAAAAATAGGTTTTGCAATTGCAAAATTTTATTCCATCCACTGTGAACGTTTGCAAAAAAACATTTGTTCACAAACTTTGCGATGAAGTCATTGAGGTCTTTACCCAAAAAAGACACAAATATGGTCACTAATGTTTGCAAGCGTCTTTGCGCAGGTTTTTGGCACAATTGAAACATATTCCATTCCCCCTAATATCTTTAATGTTCCTAAAGTCAAGCATGTTTTTTGAGACTCTTGCATTTAGCATTTTTCGTCAAAACAAAGATAACTGAGTGGAGAAGTTTTAATGTAAAGGACCCTTAATACTGTATATACAAGTTGTAAAAAAATGGTACCATTTATAATTCCTGATGATTATTTTCAGTGTGAAACTGGATAAGAAGGTACTACAACCCAACAAAGATATAATTAATTCTTATTGGTAGGAAAACAATCTTATTGGGTTTATTCAATGTTTAAAGGTATGGCAATCCAAATTATGGAAAGAATATATATATATATATGTCTATCTTTTTTAAAAAGAACCCTAATATTTTAAAACAGCACTGCCTTCCTCCAATATAGCCACGTTGATGAATAACATAGCAAACATTTCTTTTCAGAATGAATACGGAACACGGTTCATTAACTAATTTGATCCAAGTCCAAAGAGGACAAAAAAGTTAATCTGAGAAGTCAGAAAGAATTTTATACACATGGCAGTTGTATATTTAGTTTTGTTCAACCAACAACATAAGATTTCAATGCAGCACAAAGGTGGGGTGCTAAGCATATGCACAGATGAAAAGGGGTAATAATAAGAATACCTTATTTATCCAGTGACGGTTAGGAACATTAATACAGAGCATATAGACAGGAATCCATTGTGAATTGTGAAGCTAAACAAACAGGCTACAATATAAAATGATTATATACATTACATAAGTATCCCAATTAATGAATTCATCAATAAAATCAAATGCACCAGCATGATGAAAATTCCCACAAATAAAACTAATTCAAAAGTCCTACAGTTATCAACATGTTCTGGGTAAAATATGCAGAGAACCTTGGAGGTTGGATACTAAATTGGAAGTCACATAACTATATACCCTGCACATTATTCTGTTAATGCATCAGCAAAACAGAGGTAATGTGGCCACATATTTGTACATGTTTGAGAGTGGGTACAACAGTGAAGTAGGTCTAGTTTTGTTGAGATACATCTACAAGTTTATATCCAATCTCAGCTACAGTTACAAGATTATGGGAGACCTGTTTTATCTATCTTTAGAGGGACAAGGGGTAATTTACTATGCAGTTGGGCAGACGTTCAAGAGCAAGGGGTACAAAAAGACGCCAACATACTTTCCCCTTTCATGCCCCTCATGAATACAGCACTACTGAATGCAGGAATTACTCTATGGGCTCTGCTGCAGGTCTTTGTGCTCTGATACCATTAGCCTTTTACATGGCGCAGGAGTGATCAGTAAATACATACAGACAACCATGTCACAGGAAGCATTCCATATTTTTATGTTTTTCACAAATACTTAGGGGCATATTTTTATTTAACAATGAAAATCCATCTCCCGTGGTATTCCTGTGGGCAATTTCACAGCTCTCTGCTAACTCATATACGATATTTAGGGGTATATTAATCAAAAAATGAAAACAGAATAGGCTAAACTAAACCCTTAATTTTCCTATACAAGTAGAAAGAGAGGGTGGACGTGCCCCTTTGGTGAGCTTTATTTTCACTGTTATGAAGATAATATTAAACATGCCCTTCAGCTACATCTGTAATACTGTTCAAAAAAGAGCATCGGACTTACAGGCAAGTTGCCACTCAAAACAGCAAGTCCAAAAGATAATATCTTATCACTGCTTGTTTATTAAGCTTTAAGCAATAAGATATGTGCACGGAAGCTGCTTGCAGGTATGCTCACTTTAGTTCAATAAAAGGAGCTAACATTTCTCTTTTCAGAGAGATGTGATTGAGAACAGAGCTTGCCAGCCATATGGGAGAGAGCTGACTACTACAGGTACAGGACCTGTTATCTAGAATGCTCGGGACCTGGGGTTTTGTGGATAACAGATATTTCTGTAATTTGGATCTTCATACTTTAAGTCTACTAGAAAATCATGTACAAATTAAATAAACCCAATAGGCTGGCTTTGTTTCCAATAAGGATTACTTATATGTTAGACTGGATCAAGTATAAAGTACTGTTTTATTATTACAGAGGAAAATAAATCCTTTTTAAAAATGTGGATTATTTGGATACAATAAACTCCATGGAAGAAGGCCTTTCCACAATTCGGAGCTTTATTGACAACAGGTTTTTGGATAACAGATCCCATACCTGTACTACATGGGAACACATAGACAAATACCATACCTTGGGGCCATGTCTGCACATTGTTGTCCTGGGTGACCAAGGTAAGGCATAAAAGGGGTAAGTGGGGTTTATTTCTAGGCCAGTTGTTGGGAAAAATGATGCAGGTATTTGGTCCTTCCCATGTAGTAGCTATGTTGCTGGTAGTCAGTGTTCCATATTGCTCGCAAGAAACTGTTTAGCATCCTGTGTTTAATCTATATCACAGCATTACCAGCCAGTTCAAAGTTAAAAACTTCTGTATATGAAGTAACGAGTCTTGTATCACACATTGTGCACATCTGTCTAAAAAACCGAAAGATGATCTCTTTATTGCTGACATGCATATGTACAAATGATTGCGACTTGGACTACATAAAGTAAATCTTCAAAGGAAGTGGAAATTAAGCCCATGTAAACAGGAAGCAGAAAAGAACATACTTCGCCTGCCTATAATTTGTCATTAACTGAAGGCATTGACAGAATGGGTAGGACTTTGTGTTTGCTTTGCTTATACTGTTTCCCTGTGTACATTAGCAAGTGAAGACTCAGCATCCTCACTGACACTGTTACTGCAAAAAGATATAGAGAAGTTACTGCAGCTCTAGCAGATGTGATGGGACTTAAAGGGCATGTAAAGCAAAAAAATAAAATCCCATTTTTACTTTCTTTAATGAAAAAGAAACCTATCTCCAATATACTTTAATTAAAAAATGTGCACCATTTTTATAAGAAATCTGACTGTATGCAGTGAAATTCTCCCTTCATTTACTGCTGTGGATAGAAATTGTCAGACGGTCCCTAACTGCTGAGCAGGGAAACAATCATACTTATGAACAGCAGGGGGAGCCCCCGCCTTACTTCCCAGCAATGAAGAACTCAACCAGCTTTGTTTATGACAACCCCTAAGCAGCCCAGACCACACTGAGCATGTGCACAGTCTTAGTCTTGCAAAGACGTTTAACAAAGTTACAAGATGATGACCTCCTGTAGCCAACTTTGAAAGCATAAATTATTTGTTTGATTAGGCTTGTGGTGCAGTAAGTTCATGTTTATATTTAGTATACAAAATACAGCATTTCTAGCCTTATTCTATCTTAGACTTTACATGCCCTTTAAAGAGAAAATGTATATTATTTATGTTGAACATGGCATTTTTCATGGTTATTCTAGGATTTCTAAATATATATTTACCAGTCACTCAGAAGCCAGATATTTCTAATTTTATACCCCTGTCTATTGTGTTTGTTTTAGCTGAACATTTTTATCAAATAGATAAAAACAGTCTAAGGAGATTTAATGCAATTCAATCACATTACCACATTGAACGGTTTTGATTTCCATTCTGTCTCAGACGATTCCCAGGACAAGTTTTTTTTTTTGTGGATCAAACAGTTAATTAAAAAACGTAACATATCTCCAAAAGGGACAAAGCTGCTGGTTTCAAAAACTCAGAAATAACTTCACATTGCAGTTCTTGTTTCTACAAGCACAATATGATTGCACAGGCCTGCGAAAAGTTTCATGTCTGTCACAGACCACTGCAAGAATCCATATTGGTGGCAAAGCAATCGTATTGGGTTTATTTAAAAGTTTAAATTATTTTTTTTTAGCAGACTTTGGGTATGGAGATACAAATTAAAGAAAAATACCTTATCCAGAGAACCCCAGGTCCCAAGCATTCCAAATAATAGATCATGTACCTGGTATTGTTATTAGAGAGAAGAGGGAAACTATTTTTAAAAAATGGAATTATTTGCTTAAAATTGGCTTTATGGAAGATGCCCTTAATTCAGAGATTTATGCATAATGATTTTCTAGATAAGGGTTCCCACAACTGTTGAAGAATGACTGCTGTTTACTCACTTGAGCCTGCCATACTATGGCTGCGGCATTGCCTCTAATAGGATTTCCTATTCTATTAATATCAGGCTTCCACTCCTTAGGCTAGAAGGGAATTTGTTTTAAAGGAGAACTAAAGCCTAACTAAAGAAGTAGACTGCTGTACATAATGTTTTGGGCTTCTGTACCAGCACAAGGCAACCTCAGCCCCAGTAGCATCATCTATCCTACTTATTCACTGCACATGATTCATACTTAATACAGATAATTACTACATTTCAGCTCAGACACCAGTGCAATTAGCATCAGAATTGAATAATCAGCCTTGGAACTTCGACTTACTTACAACTCAACTGTCCAGTTTTTTGCGGGACAGTCCCGTTTTTGACAGTTCAACCCGCAGTCCTGGATTCATACTGAAATGTCCTGACGTTCTCGCTGATCTCCTGCACTGAACAATCAGAAAAAAATACAATGTTTCTAAAACGTAATTGTTTTTTGGCAGAGAGCCCAGAATATGTGGCAGGTGCACTTCGCTACATTAGTCTACAATTTAAAAATCAAATGTAACCATTTAAGATAAGCAGGTCTCTTGGGGAAACTGTGACTGGCAGCTTAATTGACAATTGACCTTCATTAGCAACTGTTATAACACATAAAAACCACAGAAATGTGTTCAAACTCTCATAACCTGCCAGATTTTGTAAAATAAACATGCTAATTGGGGACATGGCCACAAAAATGGGCATGGTTATAATATTTTTGTTGCGCTCCATACAGCAATACTTTTTGTCCCTCTTTCTGTTTCCAAAATGTTGGGAGGTATTAGCTTATATTACAGACAAACCTCATTTTCTGCTTGTAAATTTGTGACCCCTTAGCTTCTCAACAGCTGCTCAGAGCCCACTGAGCATGTGAGTGTCACAGACACTTTACAAGATGGTGACTCCCTGTGACAAGTTTGATGTTCTGAATCATTGCTGCTATTGAGAAGCTGAAACTTTAGGCTGATGCAATAAGTTTGGTATCTAAAATATGGCATTTTTAACCATATAAATTTTTAGAGCTTAGTACATTTATACATTTTACTGTTGCAGTGTTGACTGACGAATGATTGGAATGGATGTTTCCATTGGTCCTAAACAGGGATCTTTAACCTTTTTTACACATGAGCCACATTAAAATGTAAAGAAAGTTGGGAAGAACACAAGCATACGAAATGTTTCTGTGATGTCAAAGTTTAGCTCTGATTGGCTATTAGTAGCTCTAATGTGGACTAACAATCTACAGGAGGCTGTGTTTGGCAGTATACCTGGTTTTTATGCAAACAAAACATTTCTCCAAATTATTCAAAAATAAGCACCTGTTTTAATGCCACTGGGAGCAACATCCAAGGGGTTGTAGAGCAACATGTTTCTCACAAGTCATTGGTTGGGGATCCCATCTTTAAAACCTTCATTGTCTGTCCTGTGCTTGGGTGTTCCACTAATGCAGCTCATAAACCAAATGGGAATCCTTGTATATAGGTGTTGACCAGGCTGACCTACTTCTTATTAAAACACAATGTACCAGTGGTCCTTCTGGCATCTGTTGGACTGTTACCATCTCTGTATTATCTGCCCACAGGGGTCTGACTGGGGGACCCCCGTCCCTGCAGTAAAGACACCTCTGCATCCTACTTTGCTATCCATGATACATGCTGTCCCCTGTGGTCTATCTGTATGTAAATACTGCATTGTCCTGTGCTGCTAGAAAACTGGTACTAACAAATGGTACAAATGGCAGCAAAAAGACCACCCAGGAAATGTATTAAGATGCAAACAGCTTTAATGAATAGGGTAAATTAGTGCAACATTTGTGCCTATTTTAGTGTGAATAAACTTGTGCTGCATTTCTGAATGAGCCCTGAATACCTCAAACATGGGCATACCAGTGTTTTTTCTCATCAAGAAAAAAGTTTTAGAGTTCACTAGTGGTCTTGATTTTGGGGTCTCTATGGTCATTTGGTACTCAGGTTCGATACTGTCAGTAAATCATAGAAGCCACATTCTGACAAGTCTATTTGCTCAGCAATATGGCCACATTTGTGCCCATGTTACCAAAGATTGGGGGAGGATTTTATTTAGATAGATCTGTACCTGTCAGACTGGAAATCTTATTGAAATATGCATACAACTTACTGTCATACAGAACACACACATGCAGTACATTTATTAGCATGGATTAGCATATAAGTTGTGCATCTAAGTGATGTTGGTGTTATGACTATGTCAGACATTATGTACAGGGCTGTCTTGCACCAGATTCCATTGCCCTTTGCACCGTGTGTCTGATTTTTAGTCTGGCACAAGTTGTGCAGCACAAACTGCAGGAGCCATTGCCCCAACCACTGGAAGGTAAGTAAAAAATAGAACTAGTATTATAGTCAAAGGCTGAACAAACTTTGCTGAGCGACATTGAATAATTCACGACTTTCATCATTATTAGTCACTAGACCACAGCCATGCAATTTCAACATTTATGAGTTATTGCAATATATTTAGCCCTGTTATAATAGAAATGAATATGTCACTAAAAATATATAAATGCAAGAACGGTATTTGGGTTAAACTTAAAGGGGTGGTTCACCTTTAACTTAACTTTTACGTATGTGATTGAATGGCCAATACTATGCAACTTTTCAGTTGGTCTTCATTCATTTTTTTTATTTTTATAGTTTTTTAAATATTTGCCTTCTTTTTATGACTCTTTCCAGCTTTCAAATGGGGGTCACTGACACCATCTAAAAACCAAATTCTCTATAAGGCTACAGACGTATTGTTATTGCTACTTTTTATAACTCTTCGTTTTATTCTTGCCCTCTCCTATTCATATTCCAGTCTCTTATTCAAATCATTGCATAGTTGCTAGGGTAATTTGGACCCTAGCAACATGACTGCTGAAACAGCAAATTGGAGAACTGCTGAATAAAAAGCTTAATAACTCAAAAAACACAAGTCATAAAAAACTTTCTTACAATATGCAGCTTATACTTTGTTCTTTTGTATGATTACACATATGCAAACTTATCAGCAAGACCAAACATAGAAAGATTGTAAATTACATCATTTTTAGTATTTTTCTTTCATACATTTAATTGGCTGTCTGTTTCAGTAAGGCAAGCCAAGCAAAGCTTACCCACAATTCATAGCATTAAAAGTATCTGTTTCACAGACAGGAATAAAATGAGTAAAGAAGCAAGTTCCGCAGCTCATATTTAATACTGAATGAAATATGATGCCTAACAAATGCACCGATTTAGTTGTCTCACATCTTACTGCCGATACCCAGAAGAGTGGAGATGAAAAAAGAATTTCCTTTCAAGGGGACAAACTGTCAACGCTTCAAGAAAACATCACGCAACTAAAATAATCCATCCACTCTCTAAATGGTAACACGGAATGCCTGGAAAACATTATTAAAGCAGGAATAAATGGCATCCCACAGACATAATAAAATATAGAAACCTTCTCTATATAGCAGATGATTTCCTGCCACATCAATTACTTACATCTTCAACATAATAGGGCTCATTTATATGATGTATTTGGGCCAAAGCTCCAATGTGACCAGGAAATTTTAGGAGCCTTGTTCATGTCTAGTTTTTGTTATCATGACCAAGGTGCAAAGTATTTGCCTAAGATATCTAAAGTAAAGATATCTTTCAAAAGCTTCCATCCCTCTGCCACCTTACCTATGGTTCTCTTATTAGTTAGTCAGGAGTATTTTATCATTATAACCCAAAAGGGACATCACGCCAATTGTTTGCAGAGCTACTGGAAATATAGTGCAGTTGGTTTTGTCCCTAATATCTCAAATGGGACATTAAAAATGTACTGCATACTGAAAACATTTTTTTTTTTTACAAGTTTTTATTTAACAATTTTTTATTTAACAAGACAAACATTTGCAATATCTCACATCAGTACAATCACATTGGGTCAGTAAGTGCATAATTATAGAGAAGTAATAAACTACAAACATCTCATAAAGGGAGAATCAGGTATTACCCACACTCACACTCATGGAACTGCTGTATCCGGAAAGTCAATCCATTCACCCCATATTGCCCGAAACTTACCAGGGCAACCTCTAGCTAGATACACTGCTTTTTGCAGTGGCAAGATATCATTAATCCGAGATTTCCACCTGGCCAAAGTGGGGGTATTGGTGTCTTTCCACGTGAGTAGAATAGCCTTTTTAGCAAAATATAGCATTTGCAGATAAAACTGCCTACGGAACGGGGGAAGAGTGAGAGGCTCAGTAAGTCCCATGAGACAAAGTTCCGGTGAGAGGATATTAGGAAGCGCAGAACTGTTCTGAATAAAACCCAAGACCTTCCCCCAATATCTCTGCATGTGAGTGCACTCCCAAAAGACATGGTACAAAGTTCCTGCTTCTGTCCCACATTTATAGCAGGTGTCAGGGGTTCCCGGATATATCATAGCTAGTCTATGAGGCGTCAGATACGTCCTATGAAAGAATTTAATCTGAATGAGCCTGTCCCTATTTGAGATATTGACTATCGGAATTTGCTCCAAAACCTCATTCCATGCCTCCTCATGTATTCCTGGAATGTCAGCCTGCCATTTTAGACGCACCCTCTCTAAGTGGGAGTCCAAGGGTTTTAATAGAATAGTGTATATCCAGGAAACCACTTTCTGCAGATCAGGTCTCCTCAGGTATCGTTTGAGGGAGCACTGTGTAATATTGAGGGGTCTAACCTGAAACTGCGTTTGAAACGCATGACTCAATTACATATCAATAAATACATATCATAGATCTTCATGACTGGAGTCATGGAAGCGGTGTACGGGAAGGCAGAGTGCGGACCCCTATATAGGTGATTGGCCAGTGCCTCCATCGAGGAGGCACTCGCCGCCTCAACCATCAGGGCTGGATTATTCAGGTCCGGCACTAGCCACCAGCGGGCATATACCAGTTGAGAGGCATGATAATAAAGCAAAAAATTTGGCAGTGCCAAACCTCCCTTCGATGTTGGGAATTGAAGAGCTGCTAAACTAATGCGGGGAGCCTTATCCGCCCAAATAAAAGAGCTGGTAACTTTGTCTATTTGTTTGAACCATCTTTGGGGTAAATAAATCGGGGCATTATGTAATTTATAGAGGAATTTCGGCAAGAAAATCATTTTGACAATGTTGGCTCTCCCCACTAAAGAGAGAGGCAAATTGACCCAAGAGGTAGTTTTCCTGCGATATTCCTGGAGAACCGGTTCCAGGTTATCCCGTATATAGTTAGCAGGGTCTCTGGAGACGATTACACCCAAGTATTTAAACGAGGTGGTCCATTTCAATTGAGATGGAGTTTGGTCCTGAGTGGCAATTTCATCAATCGGGAAGATAGTGGATTTCTCCTAATTTACTCTGAGCCCCGAGTAAGTCCCATATTTGTTTACCACTTGAAGCAGGGTGGACAAGGAAGCCTCAGGATCAGCCAAATACACCAACATGTCATCGGCATACAGGGATGTCTTTTCCTCTAGCTGGCCCTTTAGCAAGCCTACAATCTCCCTATTATTACGGATCTGAATAGCCAGGGGCTCTATAGCTAGCGCAAACAAAAAAGGAGACAGAGGGCATCCCTGCCTCGTACCTCTATGTAGCTCGAAGATCTGTGAGAGATATGAGTTAACTCTGACTTGGCTCACTGGTGCTTTGTAAATCGCCTTCAGCCACCTAATAAATCACCGATACTAAAGCGGGCCAGCACCTCCCAAAGGTAAGCCCACTCAACTGTGTCAAATGCTTTGGCTGTATCAACGGAGACTACGACTCTGGAACCTTTATTATCATGATGTGTTTGCATATTTGAATATAAGCGCCTAATATTAACATCAGTAGCTCTCCCTGGCATAAAGCCAGTTTGGTCTGGGTGGATAAGATTTTCAATAACCAATTTAAGTCGGGAAGCAAGAACTTTGGTGAAGAGCTTGACGTCTGCATTAAGCAATGAGATGGGGCGGTAGGAGTCACAGCACTGATCAGGTCTGCCTTGCTTTAATAAAACTGTTATCACCGCCTGGGTACAAGAGTATGGAATATCACCCGTCTCTGAGGTGGCGTTCCAGAGAGAGGCGAGAATTGGAGCAAGAGATTTTGTGTTTGCCTCTCAAATACCACTCAATTGGTATTCCATCAGGGCCAGGGGACTTGTTGTTAGGGAAACTAGCTATCGCGTCAGCAATTTCTTCCTTAGCTATGGGGGCATCGAGGGCTATCGCTTGTTCCAAAGTCAGTTTAGGGAATGGTATGGGAGCTAGATACTCCGGTATTCCTGAGCTAGAATCCATTCTAGAGCCATATAATTCCTTATAGTACTCCCCAAAAGCATTCGCTATGGCCTGCGGGTCCTGTATCTCTTCCCCCAAGGGCAGGACTAACCTAGGGACAGCAGTCACTTCTTATGGCTCCTTGACTAACATTGCTAATAACTTCCCACTCTTATCCCCCCTGTCATACCAAGCTGCCCGTCTGTTTATTTCGAATTGAGAAAATGTATCAGTGATCAGGAGGTCAATGTTTCTTTGCGCAAACGTCATAGCCTTTCTGTGTGATAAACTGTCCTCCCGACTTAGGTTTCCCTCAGCTGTTTGGAGATCAGATTTGGCTCTGTCAAGTCCCACCTCTATCATATTACGTTCCCTTTTTATGAGGGAGACATAAGTTCCCCTGGTCCAAGCCTTACAAGTATCCCATACCACTGTGTCCCTAGCTGTATCCGTGTTGGTATCCCAAAATTCTGTGAGCAAAGGCTGGAAACTGTCCTGAATGGACTGGTTATGCACCCATTTAGGGGCCAACCTCCAACTGCGCGCCTGCCCAGGCCCTGGAAATGCAAGAGTTAATTGAAGGGGCGCATGGTCTGAGCAAACCCGGGGCAGGTATTCAGCCGAAAGCGTGAGATGAAGAGCCTCCTTGTTCACTAGTGCTAAGTCTATACGGGATAAGGCCGATGTTGCTATGGTGAAACAGGAATACTGCCTAGCAGTGGGATGCTTAGATCTCCAGACATCTAATAACCCAGCACCCCCTATCCAATTGGGGGAAATCGAGGTGTCATGAGGCAAGGGCCTAAGCCTGTCTATAGAAGGGTCTGGAACCGCATTAAAATCCCCTAGCCACATAGTTGGGTGTGACCCCATTTAACGGCTAGGTACCGACCCTTTGGGTCTGTGTGCAAGTCCGCCACCCCAAGGCCCATTCCTTTTCTAGTGAGAATTGCTACCCCCCTCAAGTGGGAAGAGTACTCTGCATGGTAGAGGCTGCCCACCCAGGTACTGAAAACATTTTTACATTAACCATGAACCAAGAACCACCCCCAAATATATATGTACCTGTTTAAAGAGTTTGACTGTCTTCCCTGCTTTTGGCATAGCAATCCCTTCACATTGTGCATGCCCCTGACTTCACAGCACTCTTTACATGCCCCCTTCTTCAATTTGGTGGCAGGCATAAGGTTCTCCTTTCTTGTGCTTTCAAAGCTAGCGTTGATGACAACTTCTGATACATTGTAGACTTTACACTGTACTCCTGTTGCACACACTGACAGGGTCAAGAAAAAAATAAGTTTAGCAGCAACAGATAAGCAAGAAAATGCAAGGCCTAGCACTGATATTTACAGAGAATACATGCACAAAGAAGGACAAATACCATAAATTATTACAATCAGCAGAAAGTTTGAACCAGACCAGTCATGGTGATGACGAAGATAAAGGCAAATATGTTGAGATAATAGTCATTATATATCAGGGGCCAGATTATTCTTACTTTTAATGGAGTTCTCGGCAGATTCCCACCTTAACTTTTCCAATGACTTGAGAATGCTACTTTATGAGCAAACCGTATTTAAAGGGGAAATATCACAGTAATGAAAATGTAACAAAAGCTTCATGTTATAGAAATAGGAAACCATAAATATACTCTATGAAAATTGCCTACCATTTTTCAAAAAAAATAAATAAAATGAATCTTCACTATCCCCCTCTCAGCAAACTACTTTCTACGTACAGTTTTGTATTAGAGATGAATCTGATTCAGATTTCTGAATGGAGAGACAATGGTTAGAGGAGTATATTGAAGAGTAACTCGATTATTTAACACAATTGTTATTTCATATTTGATTTTTACTTTCTCTTTTAAATAAACACCATCTATTTTAAAAAACATCCTGAATCAAGATGTTTTTCTAGAAGTTCCACCAAGTAACTCAATTTCAAATGTGTAACTTTTTTTTTCTAGACACTACATAATGGAACTCTTAGCCTCCCAGGGTATAGGCTTTATAACAAACAGTAGGTCCTGATTACCTGCGCCTTTTTTGTTTTCATGTATATGCCAACTGTTCACGGCTTCAGCAGCCTATTTATTATGCTGTGTAAAACTAATCTCGACAAAAAACTGGGGAAAATGTATGTTTCAAGCTAGTTCCAGCACAGCCTGCTCTGTGAAATAACGTGAAGTCTGTGACTTCATCCAGCCCAGTTACAGGCTGGAGAGCCATCAAATTGGCTGGGCAAACCAGTGAAACCTTGGGGGAGAGGGTGTGCCTGACTTTGGAGCCAAATGTACAGGGTCTCCAACAGAGCGTAACAGAGGTTCTATGCTACAGCAGCTAGAGAGATTCAGATCTGGGGTGTGTGACAGTGCTGCTTAAAATGAAGTTCCAGGAAGAAGTAAAAGAAAAGGCTGCATTTTGCTCTGCTGGATAAAGTGTATGAGCATCAGGGAGAGCCTGTTTCTATCTCTTGCCTGTGGATACTTTGGCCACTGTGTGTTCCCCAGGGTGAGGGCAGGTCTTTCTTGTGTACCTGCCACATGGGAGCAGCTACTACTTTCAAAGAGAAAGGTACCTTGGGGCAGGTAGCACTACCTGGAGACATAAGAGCTCTTGGGGCGGGACATTTAACTGACCTGCATTTATCCACCTGGTGTGGGACTGTGGCATTGAGAGACTGTGCCAGGGGTTGATAGTCCATACAAGTTTCCCAGAATAAAAGCTAAATTGTGTGATTTGCATTTACAGTTACTAAATACAGTTCATATAAAGTTAAAATTTGTTTCATTGCAAACTGTGTGTGTTTTATTTTTCCTAGTGGAAATCGCCTGAGGTGTGCTCCTTAGTGCTCCATGGGTGGAGGCACTGCTCTGTAAATCCCAGTTCCCAGTACTTTTCATACGCAAAAGGGACTCAGAGCCCTGGATTGCCAAGGGTTAATTGCTATTTTAAGAGACAGCAACCAAATTAGGGTTATATTATATCTTAAGTGTTAAGAAAGCATTCATATGATTTAGGCTGGTTCACCGATATTTTGTTGTGGTGGTCATTTTAAATGTAAGAGATAAAGGCGCAAATTCGCTAAGCGCCGAAGCGCCGAACGCTAGGGTTAATTCGGTAGCGTTTGGCATTTTTCACTACTGCGCAAATTCACTAACGAACGCTGGCGTAGTTTCGCTAGTGTTACTTCGCACCCTTACGCCAGGCGAATTTTCGCTAGCGACGTAACTACGCAAATTCACTAACTTGCGCAGTGTACTGAATGCTACCTTTTACGCTACACTTCCTTCGCCACCTCAGACCTGGCGAAGCGCAATAGAGTAGATAGGGATAGTTTCAAAAAAAGTCAAATTTTTTTCTAAGTCCCAAAAAACTCTGGCGTGTTTTCTACATGATGGGTGTAAAATATTTTTGGGGCTCCCCTCCTTCCCCCCTACATTTCCTGACTCATGGCAACTTACCTAGACAGTGGGCACATGTGTAGGGCAAAGTTGCGCCTGGCATAACTTCGCATCTTAGTGAATTTGCCCCATAGTGAGGATAGAGGCAAAATTTGAGCTTTCTCCCTTAAATTTGAGCTTTCTCCCTTAATACGAAACACAGTCCTCCTGTTCATCATTTGGAACTTTGCATACGGTGCAGTGTAAACAGTCAGGTGATGTTTCTGGACATGGAATGTGAAAAAGCTCACACAGCTAGGTGGCACTTGGTTAAAGACTGGGCAAACAATGCCTGCAAGGGCAACGTATACAGTAGTGGATACGGAATATATTATTGCTGCTGTAAAAACATCACTCAGGTGATGTTTACAGACACGGAATTATTATTGTTATTTAGACAGAATGTGAAAAAGCTCACACAGCTAGGTGGCACTTGCATACCTCCCAACTGTCCCTCTTTTGACCACTCAACCCCCTGTCCCTCTTTTGTACTGGAAAGTCCCTCTTTTCTCTGCACTGAACAGCCAGAAAAAAAACAGTTTCTAACTTAATTGGCTTTTGGCAGAGAGCTCAGAACAGCTAACAGGTGCAAATAAGATACTTTGTAACAATTTTGACTCTGGTTGGTGCTGGTAGTGGTGAACTACTAGGAGGAGCAGCACACCAGTCCCACTCCCCAACACAGCTAGACTAATAGCACTGGGCTCTTATAGTAGCAAAGTAAAAAAACAAAAAAGAAAATAAAAGCAGTCCTTACAAGGACTATTGGGTTATTACAGCAGTCAGCAGATGAGATCAGAAGCAGTGCCCACAGCAGCTACATACAGAGCACTGCAGTAGAAGGTAGATTACTACTAGTCAGCAAAGCTAACAAACCTAAACTCACTGTCCCTCAAATCCCTGCAGAGTTCTGTCCCTACAATACAGAGCAGTATCAAGTAGATTACTAGCCAGCAAAGTTACTATCAACTGTCCCTCAAATCACTAAACAGCTCTCTCCCTACACTAGCTCTTCCAAGTACACACAGGCAGAATGAAAAAACGCTGCAGGGCTTCAGTTTATATATGGAAGGGGAGTGGTCCAGGGGGTGTGGGGGTGGTCCAGGAGGGAGAGCTTCCTGATTGGCTGCCATGTATCTGCTGGTCTGGGGGAGAAATGGCAAAAATAAGCGCCAGCTAAGGCGAACCCAAATTGGCGAACATTGCGCAACGTTCGCGAACATTCGGCGGACGCGAACGGTCGATGTTCGCGCGAACTAGTTCGCGGGCGAACAGTCCGCGACATCCCTAATGACCAACAGGTAAAAATTAATTATTCTTTTTGTCAGCAAAATCCCTCTTATTCATAATGAATTTTGTTTGGGCAGTGGCCCACTGGACATTTTCAGGCACTTTCAATTAGCTCAGGACGCAAGTCTCAAATTCTCAAATTCCACTTTCCCTTAAAAATTGCATTCCCTTGAAAGCACTTTTCAAGCAATTGTCACTTGGAAATGTTCACTGCCATGTTTCTAAGTGATTTACCTCCACTACCACAAAGAAGTGTTTGTATTTGAAAGACTACAAGATAGGAAGGCATCATATTTAACATTTTGTTTGTCCCTGGTGAACTCAATGATCTGTACCTCATGTTGCTGTCATATAACAATATATGACGTAGATCTCAGAAACTGAATCTATCGATCTTTATATAGCTCCATAGATTCTATGTTTGGTGGCAATAAAAAGGTAAAAGTATATCTGTTTTTTTTTTATTCCTAATGGCTCTTATAATCAATCAGTTGCCTTACAAAACTAAAACATAATAATCCTTAGTTGATGAACTGCAGGTGACTCTGGTTTTAGAGCCGCATTTGTTCTGTTAAACCAGCAGATCTGGAAGTGGTAAGATATCAATAGAAATCTGCATGTATCTGCCAATAGTTCTTCAAATAAGAATCATTTTCCCATTTTCTGAACTGTGTGCAACTGGAGTATAAGGATACCATTCTCTGAAGACTTTTACTTTATTTTCTGTACTCTAATCCTTTTTTTCCTCCCTTTAGCCCACTTCATCATAACAGTATTTATGAATATTCTCCAAGTTCAGTGAGCTCCACTTCCATATGTTACACCAGTGTTATAAAACAAAGTTGAGATATGGTATCAACTGAGTTGGCCATACCACTTTAAATTTGTTGCTAAATCTTTCATCTTACAGTGAAACTAAACACCCCCACAGTTATTGTAAGATTGCATTCTTAACATTTTGGAAATTTACATAAATGCTTTCACAACTCAAATGGTTTCTAATTTAAGAAAAAATTTTAATTTTTAAAAACTTGATTCAGCGAGTTCGGGGTTAACAACCCAAAAAACTCTAGTTAATAGAGTTTTTCTATGGAAATTAATAGAATTTTTTGAATTTCTCACAAAACCCTCCAAAAAAACCCGTAAACATCGGTTTGTTAGGGTCCAAATTACCCTAGAAACCATGCTTTGATTTAAATATAATAATATAGGAATTGTTTGCTTAAAGGGTTGTTCACCTTTAACGTTTAGTATTACCGTATGTAGAATGATATTCTGAGACAATTAGCAATCAGTTGTCATTTTTTTATGATTTGTGATTTTTGTGTCATTATAGCTTTTCATTCAGCAGCTCTCCAGTTGCTGCAATTACAGCATGCTGGTTGCTAGGGTCTGAATTACCCTAGCAACCATGCACTGATTTGAATTTGAGACTGGAATATGAATAGGAGAGTGTCTGAATAGAAATATGAAAAGTAGCAATAATAGTAAAATATTTGGGCTTTTGAGCATTGTTTTAGCATTGTTTTTAGATGGGGCTAGTGACCCCCCTTTTGAAAGCTGGAAAGAGTCAGAAGAAGAAGGCAAATAATTAAAAAACAATAAATAATATAATGAAGACCAATCAAAGGTTGTTTAGAACAGGCCATTCTATATCATACTGAAAGTTAATAATGAGGCATACAAAGAGAAGAAAGGTTAGAGAGGGAATAGAATTTGTGTGTATAAAAACCTTCCTTGTGTAAAATCAATAGCAAGTAATGCACTTAAATGTTACAACTTGTTATGAGTGCATTTTAAAACCACTAACCACAGTCCCTTTGGCAGTAAACAGACTTTCCCTTTTAACCCCACTTTCTTTCTCTGCTCACAATCAAACCCTGGGTGTCTGGGAATCGGCGCCACTTATGAGATGTCTGTGCCTGACTTGCTTAATGGCTGCTTCATCCGGGGCAGTGAAAAGACAAAAGGACAAAACAACGAGTCTATGGAACCTTATAAATAATGTGGCTCTGATAGATATTTGCTGCCTGCAGATTCAGAATTGCTTTTCTGTATTGTCTGGCCTGTTGACCAACGCATTGCCTAGGAATACATGATTTGTCAAAAATCCCCCTTATTTATCATATCAAGTTTAAAGGATGGCCCAGCTGTGCTGCACTTTTCAAATTAGCTGAGCCCTCCTTGAGCAGGCACTGAAGCAGCCAAAGGGAGCTGAATCCGCAGAAGGGAGTTGGCCACCAATTTTTTTTTTAACTTTTATGGGGGTGCTGACCACAAATGATTTTTGCTTAACTTTTATGGGTGGAGGCCCTGACCACCAATGTTTTGGCTTTTTTTAACTTTTATGAGGTGCCCTGGCCACCAATGTTGTTTCAACTTTTATGTGAAGCCCTGGCTACCAATTATTTTTTTAACTTGTGTAGGGGACACTGGCCACTGATGGTTATTTTTAGCTTGTGTAGGGCCCTGGCAAGCAATGTTTTTTTTTACTTGTCTGGGAGGCCTGGACTGCATTGTTTTGTCTTTTACTTTGTAGGGCACACTGGCCACCAATGATTATTTTTTGACCAAGGGATTAAACCAAATGGTTCTTATTTGTAAATTATAACAGTAAATTTTAAAACGCTAAAGCGCTATGTCTGTGTGGATTTTCTATTGTAGGATTGGGTGGGCAGGGCCTGTATTGTTATTATTATTATTAACATGTATTTATATAGCGCCAACATATTGCGTAGCACTGTAAAGTAAATGTGATTATACAACTACATCACATGAATTACATATATAGAATATATGGAGTAACAAACATCACAATCAATACAGGTACAAAATGGTGAGGAAGGCCCTATGCATAGGCATACAGTCTAAAGGGAAAGGAGTAATACACAAGGTGTGGGAGTGGGCAAGATCGAATTAAATGGGTGAGAAATGTGGTATTGTATGTGGTGTTGCGTTTGGTAGTTAAGCAGAGTGAGGGTAGGCTTCTCGAAATAAGTGAGTTTTCAGAGATTTTTTGAAAGCAGAAAGGTTGGGAGAAAGTCGGACAGACCGTGGGAGAGCGTTCCAGAGGAGGGGTGCAGCCCTTGCAAAGTCTTGAATGCGAGCATGTGAGGATTTAATGAGAGAAGAGTTGAGTAGCAGGTCAGTAGAGGACCGTAGGAAGCGAGTGGGTGAGTATATAGAGATGAGTTCAGAGATGTAGGGTGGGGCAGAGTTATGAAGTGCTTTGAAAGTCAGTGTCATTAAATTGAATTTGATTCTGAAAGGTAACGGAAGCCAGTGCAGGGATTGACAGAATGGCGAGGCAGAGGAGGAGCGGTTGCTGAGGTGTATGAGCCTCGCAGCAGTGTTCATTATGGACTGGAGAGGTGACAGTCTCTGGAGGGGGAGGCCAATTAAAAGAGAGTTACAGTAGTCTAGACGCGATATGATGAGAGAGTGAATAAGAATTTTGGCAGCGTCTTGGGTGATAAATGATCGTATTTTGGATATGTTCCTTAGGTGGAAGTGACATGATTTAATAAGTGACTGGATATGAGGAGTGAATGACAGGGCAGAATCTAGGATAACCCCAAGGCACCGGGCCTGGGGAGAGGGGGTGATAGTGGAATTGTTAACTATGATGGATACTTCGGGGATGCTACTGGTGTTAGTTGGAGGAAAGAGAACCATTTCAGTTTTAGAGAGGTTTAATTTAAGGTAGCGTTGCGACATCCAGGTAGAGCTAGCGGACAGGCAGGAGGAGACGCGAGTTAGGAGTTCTGGGTTGAGATCAGGAGATGAGAGATAGATCTGAGTATCGTCAGCATAGAGGTGGTAGTGGAAACCATACGAATTTATTAATTTGCCAAGGAAGGAAGTTTAGAGGGAGAATAGTAATGGTCCCAGGACAGAGCCTTGAGGAACTCCAACAGAAAGAGGTAGGGGAGAAGATGATACTCCATTGTAGGAGAACCAGGACAGGGCTGTGTCACGAAGGCCAAGCGACTGGAGGGACTGGAGGAGGAGAGGGTGATCTACAGTGTCAAATGCAGCTGAGAGATCAAGCAGTGTTAGTAGTGAGAAATGATTGTTGGCTTTAGCGGTTAAAAGGTCATTAGTTAGTCGAGTCAGGGCAGTTTCTGTGGAGTGTTGTGGCTTAAAACCAGATTGTAGGGGGTCCAGCAGGTTATTGTCAGAGAGGAATGAGGTTAGTCGGTTGTAGACTAGACGCTCAAGTAGTTTAGAGATGAAAGGTAGCAGAGAGATAGGTCGGAGGTTGTCAAGATTGGAGGGATCAAGAGAGGGTTTTTTCAGAATGGGGGTGACAAGAGCATGTTTTAGTTGAGAAGGAAACAGTCCAGTTGAGAGCGAAAGATTAAATAGGTGAGTTAAGGCTTTGATTAGACAAGGATTGGTATTGCGGAGAAGTTTTGAGGGAATTGGATCAAGCGGGCAGGTGGTAAGATGAGAGGAGGCCAGAAGCGTTGAGACTTCCTCATCAGTGACAGGGGTGAAGGAGCACAGGAGAGACTGGGGAGTGTGGAGGGAGGGTGGTGGAAGTCTAGGGGGGTTGAGTAGTGTAATGTCCCTTCTGATAGTGTCAATTTTGTTTTTGAAGTGCTCAGCAATATCTTGAGCAGAGATAGATGTGCATGGAGGGGGTGGAGAAGGGGAAAGGAGAGTGTTAAAGGTGGAGAAAAGTTGTGCTGGTTTTTTAGAAAGGGAGTTAATGAGTGAAGTAAAGTATGTTTGTTTGGCTTGGAAGAGGCTGGTGTTAAAGGAGCGCAGGGCAGATTTGTAGCTCCAAAAGTCTGATTCTGAACGGGATTTGCGCCAGCCACGCTCAAGTGCACGTGAGTGTCTTTGGAGCACTTTTGTATGAGCAGTATGCCAAGGTTGAAGTGGTTTGGGTCTAGAACGTTTAGTTTTTATAGGAGCAAGCTCATTTAGGGCAGTGGTGAGAGTACTATAGTAGACAGAGGTAGCCACATTAGGACATGAGATTAGAGTGAAGAGAGTCAAAGGAAGAAGAGAGATGTGACACGTCTACAGCTTGCAAGTCACGGTAAGTACGTGTTTGGGGAATGGCAGGGGGTGAGGAGGGAGTTAGTGAGAGTTGAAATGTGAGCATATTGTGATCAGAGAGGGGAAATGGTGAGTTAGTAAAATTGGTGGTTGAACAGAGTCTGGTAAATATGAGATCCAGAGCATTACCATTGGAGTGAGAGGGGGAGTCTGAGCACAAAGATAAGCCTAGGGAGGAGGTTAGTGAAAGATGTTTAGAGACAGAAGAGTTGTTAATGTTGTTAACGGGTATATTAAAGTCACCTAATATGATGGATGGGATGTTAGATGAAAGAAAGTAAGGAAGCCAAGCAGCAAAGTTGTAGCAGGGTGGGCATGACCCAGAAAATGTTGTCTTACAGGACCCCATGATTTCTAATGGTGGCCCTAAGCATTATTATTATTATCAAGTGCCAACATATTCTGCAGTTCTGTGGCATCATTAAACATATCATTTCTTGCTCTGATTTTTGGCAGTGTAGGCAGTTACGGTTGAATGGATAGAAGTAAGACACTGATACTGATACTGATTCAACTGATGATGAATCTTACGCATGCTAGGCAAATATTTGTTTTTGCTAAAAGTGTCCATCTGTATATCATTGTAGTTGTGGACATAATTTGACACACACCATTGTACTTCACTGGTAAAGGTGAGGGTCTACCATGTCTTTTGTTCATGCTATTTGTGGAAGTATATAGAATTTATGTGTTGGAGGGGAAATTGCTTATTTAGCTGCAGCAGAAGAGACCTCTGAGTTCTGGGAGAGTAATGGCTTTATAGAATATTTATATGCTTGTATTGGTGCTAACTTCATTTAAAAAAGACACAAATGCATAAAGAAAGCAATAAAAGGTTAATTTTCTTGTTAATACATACAAAAAGATGCATTAGTTCTAGGTTTAAGAGTGGGCATTTGTGTGCCAGGGTAAAATTAATGACTCATTTGTTGTATATGTGGTCCTTGATTTAGTACTTAGTACTTTAGTTGATTAAGTACTTTTATCTCTGGGCCACAAATTGCTCGATACAACATTTTGTCTTTACTTGTACTGCTGACAAATGACACGAGTTTTCACAATTTCAGTATTGGTACAGGCATCGGTCCTGTTATCCAGAATGCTCAGTAGGGATGTAGCGAACGTCGGAAAAAAAGTTCGCGAACATATTCGCGAACTTGCGCAAAAATGCGAGCGGTTCGCGAACGGTTCGCGAACCCCATAGACTTCAATGGGAAGGCGAACTTTAACATCTAAAAAAGACATTTCTGGCCAGAAAAATGATTTTAAAGTTGTTTAAAGGGTGCAACGACCTGGACAGTGGCATGCCAGAGGGGGATCAAGGGCAAAAATGTATCTGAAAAATCTGCCTGTGTGTGCTTGGAAGAGATAGTGTAGGGGGAGAGCTGTTAGTGATTTCAGGGACAGATGATAGTAAGTTTGCTGGCTAGTAATCTGCTTGATACTGCTCTGTATTGGAACAAAAAAATAAATAAAAGCAGTCCTTACAAGGACTACTGTTATTGCAGCAGTCAGCAGATGAGATCAGAAGCAGGACAGCTGCCCACTGCAGCTACATACAGAGCACTGCAGTAGAAGGTAGATTACTAGCCAGCAAAGCTACCTAAGCTTAAATGTCCCTCAAACCCCTGCAGACTTCTGTCCCTCCAATAACAGAGCAGTATCAAAACGATTACTAGCCAGCAAACTTTCAACTGTCCCTGAAATCACTAACAGGCAGCAGCTCTCTCCCTACACTATCTCTTCAGCACACACAGGCAGAGTGAAAAAAAGCTGCAGGGCTTCGGTTTTTATAGGGAAGGGGAGTGGTCCAGGGGAGAGCTTCCTGATTGGCTGCCATGTACCTGCTGGTCTGGGGTGAGAGGGCAAAAAAAAGCGCCAACAATGGCGAACCCAAAATGGCGAACGTCGCGCGACGTTCGCGAACTTCCGGCGAGCGCGAACACCCGATGTTCGCGCGAACAAGTTCGCCGGCGAACAGTTCGCGCCATCTCTAATGCTCAGGCCTTGGGGTTTTCCAGATAAAGGATCTTTCTGTAATTTGCATCTTTGTACCTTTAGTCTACTTGGAAATCATTTAATCGTTAAACAAACCCAATAGGCGGGTTTAGCTTCCAATGAGGATTACTTATATCTTAGTTGGGATCAAGTATAAGGTACTTATATTATTGTAATTTATTATTAGAGAAAAAATAAATACATTTTAAAAATCTGGATTATGTGGATAAAATGGAGTCTATGGGAGATGGCCATCCCATAATTCGGAGCTTTCTGGATAACGAGTTTCCGGATAAGGGATCCCATACGTACATGTACTGACTTGTCTTTTGCTGCCTACAGTTTGCCATGTAAGCCACTAGTACCATAAAGAAATTTGAATGTGGTCAGTGGGCCTTGCCACCAGTTTCTTTGGTGAGCCCAAACTGCTCCAGTCCGTCCCTGCATATGCTCCCTGACATTTACATGTCATGAGACTATATAGGAAGCTGTCCATGTCCTTTAATGTTTCAGATTTGGCCCTGCCAGGAACCTGGGAACCAAGCTTTTTTTTAAAAATGTTTGCAGGACTTGGCTGAATCCTGAATGCCTGGCTAACAAAATCTTAAAGGGATTCTGCCATGGAAAACATGTTTTTTTATAGTGCCTCTCCAGCACAATCATGCATTGAAATCCCTTTTTCGAAAAAACAAACAGATTTTTGTTTTTTACAGTATTTAATCCAGAATTTTGCAGTGGGGCTAGACATGTCTGTAGTTTCCCAGATGCCCTCAGCCATGTGACTTTCACTCTAATAAACTTTAGCCACTCTTTATTGCTGCTTTGCAAGTTGGAGTGATATCACTACACTCCCTTTTCCTCAAAACATTTGGCAGATAACAAGATAACAGCTCCCCACCACCTGCATTGCTAAAAATGAGAACAGCCCATCCAGTTACATTGAGTAGGAGAAACAACAGCTGAAAGCAGTCCCATTGTGAAAGCTGGCTCTTTCTGAAAGCACAGGGTCAAGCTCTGTAACAATCAGTGCTGCAAATTGCTGAGCTTCCCATCAAGCCTAATCATAATGACATACAGTCCTCTTAGACTGTAACCTCTATGGGGCAGGAACCTCCTTCCTATTGTGTCTCTTACCATATAGCGCTTAAGCTTGATGTCGGGTTATAAGCGCTGTGTACTGGGCATATTTATTATTATTATTATTGTATCTATTATGTGAATTGTCCTCCCTTTGTGTACTTTATATATACTGTATATATATATATTATACTTTCAGGGTCAGACCCTCTACTGTGACACGCCGGCTCAGCGTGTATTCATCTTGGGGGCCGCTCAGCGCGCATGCGCAGGCGGCACTGGGCAGCGCTGGAATAATTTTTTTTTTCAAATCCCGATATCTGGAGAGGGGGTCTGGCATGAGGATCGGGCCCCCCGGGTTTTTTCCCGGTGTCCCGTCGGGCCAGTCCGACACTGTATACTTTTATATATTGTACTTTTATGCATAGTATGGTGCTGCAGCTCCCTAACAAACTTTACAAATAAAGTTATAGACACATATTTCTTTCCTGGTTGTTTCTCATTTTAATCTTTCCCTTAGAGATCTTTGTCACCCCAAAGTTGCTAGGTATATGTCACCATGGTAGTAGACTGACTTTTCTATTCGCCAGCGTGACGTAATTTCAGCACTTCGCAGATTTACTAATGGGCGCTGGCGTAATTACGCTAGTGAAGGAGATAGACTCTAGCGCAAGTTCGCACTCTAACTCCAGGCGTATTTTCACTCTGGCGAAAGAGCGTTAATGCGCAAATTCACTAAGTTTTTGTTTTTACTGAACATTACCTCTATCGCCAGACTTGCCTTCGCCACCTCAGGGATATAGTAATCTATTCTAACACTGGTTCCAGATTTAGTGGTATAAATATTTTTGATTCATGTAGAAGAAAATAAGAAATCTCAAATGGGCATTATTGGCATCTTGCAAAGAGGGTGTGTATGTCGTTAAAGGACAGAAAATTAATTCCAGAGAAAAGACCCAAATAATCCACCCTCAGATGCGCAGGTGGTCATGAGTCAAAAGCTGAACTTCAGCAAAAAAGCCAACTGTTGTCTCTATTGTGCATGTGTCTGCCCCAGGCATTGAAGGAAGAAGTGAAAGAGGACGATTACTCTGTGGTGTTCACTAAGGAGCCCAGGCCAGGGCAACAGGAGAACACCGGCCTGGGGTATTGGGTAGGTGGTTACAATCAATGGAGGGTACAGTATTTTGGAACTCCTTAGTGATTTACACTTTCCTTCTATTTTCACTTCACAAAAACAGTCGTTCACTAATAACAAATGGCAAACATTTTCAGGAACACCTTATAAAATGCATCCACATTGGTCATACCACAAAAACCAGTGAAAAATACAGGAATGTAAGAGGTTTGACTATATGAAGGGTGGCTCTGGCCAAAAGTAGTTCATAGGGAAGCTGGGACCCAAAAACGAACAAAAACAGGCTGGTCATTAGCTAACACTGAGCTTTATGAACATTTTCTAATCTATAGTTTTCTGTACCAATAAGTGATATTACCACGCTGTACTTTCTGTGCATTCTCTCTGTAAAAAGACCGTTATTTGCTTGGGACTCTGGCTTGTTATGAGACAGAGGCGAACAGGGCCCATGAGGTTCGTATAGTAACATTTTCCTCAAGTATTTCTCAGTTATGCCTGCTTGCTGGACTTGATGAACAAGATTTGAAAATAATTTGGGACACCGCAGGTGTATTCCCAGAACCCATTAGGTGGAGGCACTGCCAGAGAACAGTTTTCCCAGTACCTTTCACTTAGCAAAGGGGACTCAGGACCTGCTTCCATAACAAATGGTATGATGTATAACCTTTGGCACAGGGGGTGGCCAAAAAGGGATTACATGTATATGGCATATAAATAAGTATGAACAAGAAGGCCTTTCAATGAAGGCTCCTGTGTATCAATTTGTAAGTGATTCTGTATCAACTAGTTATAGCATTAGGGCACCACTATGCCCAACTACTTGTGTATATATTTATTATTCATTTTCAGTGAAATAGTTGAGAGCTGTCTTTTCTTTAGTCAATTTCTCTTTCTCGTAACATGTGAGAGATATGATCCCTCCAGATGCATTTTATTTACCAGAATCTGCCACTAGTTTAATCATGAACTTTCAATAAACTTGGCAGGCTCAGTTTTTTCTGTGGATTCATAACCTTAATGTATAAATATACAGTATAGACTCTAAAACTTTGGAAAGCACATTGCACATGAGCACATGTCTATGATTTACATTATAGTTAAATGCAAACATTCTTCTACAACATCTTCAATCTACAACTGTCTTATTTAAATGAGCAGGACAAACTGTAGCCTGCAATTAAAAACAGACAGTGAAACCAGATTTACTTAACTGCATGATCAATGGGGGTTTCAAGAACAAAATCTAAGTTGTGAGAGTCCCAAGTTCATTTTCTCTGCTTCATGTGTCCTGCAGTTCAGTGATTTTACACAATAAAAGAATGATGTCCTACAGTATGTCATTTTTTACTTGTTATTGAATTCACATTGCAGGGTCATACATTTCAGATAGAGTCATAATCCATCTGTAAATTCCTGTTTGTTACCATTTTAATCTGATAAATTCTGCTTTACTAAAGAGAAAGTCTAAAGTACATTAAAATGCCTTTTACACTTTACATGATATGATCCAACGATAAGTTCTTGTTTTCCATCTTAGATGTGCAGTAGTGATGTGTGGACTGCCCCGATACCCACTGGTCGGACAGTTTTGGGAAGACCTCGCTGCACCGTTTGCGGGTCGGGCAGGTTCTGGTTGAGCACTTCTGCCTGCTCTACCTGACCCTAGACTGCTGGCTTTTCATTTCTGACTTCTGGGTTTTATAGGCGCGTGCCTGCCCCACCTCTTTTGTGACATCATCAGTTGGGTGGGTGTGGGCTGAGTTTTTCTCAACCCAAACATCACTTATGTACAGGGTTGAGAAATGTGTAATTAGAAGGCAACACCGCCTCCCAAAACATACACCAACATTTACACACACTAAAAGGGATTATGACACTGAAGTGTATTTCAAAACATGTCAGTTATTAGTGCTCCAGTAGAATCCCTTACTGCAATCCATTTTTCAAAGGAACAAGCAGACCAGCCATTTTCTTAGTTTTCCAAGTGCCCTCAGCCCTGTGACATGTACTGTGATTAGCTCCAGTCTATCTTTTATGCTGTGCTGCAAGTTTGATGATTAAATAATTGATGTTAAACTCCTTCCCCTCAGCAGCCTATATAGAACAGTGGGTATGTAACAAGACAACAGCTTACCCTGAAGGATCTAGCTGTCTGAACTAGGAATGCATCGAATCTGTCAGGGAGCCGGGAGCTCCCTCCAGGGAGGTAGTCAGGATCAAGGAGGAAGCCCTCTTGAGGGAACAAGGTCGTGGTGTCCAAGGGGTTAATCCAAAAGAGTAGTCAGAATCCAGGCAAGAGTTCAGGGGCAGGCAGATAACAGCAAGTCCAAAGTCCAGGCAGGGGTCAAGGAACAAGATTAGGAATATCAACACACAGGGAACCCAGGAAATACTTAGAGCAAGGTTTCCTATTCTTGGGCGCCATTCTGGCGTCTAAATGGAGTTTCTATTTTGAATTTGGCGCCATTGATGTCATTGACGTCCTTGCGCCGACGTTGGCGCACTGACGTCATCGCGCCGGCGTCGCTTACCCACATGGCGGCCATGGGCGCCGCCATTTTGGGAGCGACGCCGGCAGGAGAGGACGCGCCGCCCGGAGCTCCTGGACCTGCTCCGGGTGGCGATCGCGACAGAATCCAGGATTCAGTTCGGGATTCGGCCAGGATTCAGCCTCTTTTAGCAGGATTCGGCCGAATCCTTCTGTCAGGCCGAACTGAATCCTAATTTTCATAAGCTGGAAATCATGTGACTTTTTGTCCAGTGGCGGAACTACCGGGGGAGCAGGGGGTGTGAGTGGACCATGGCCCGCACCCCCTCAGGGCCCTCCGGCAGCCCGCTCGCCAGTGAAATCCGGAGGGGGGCAGGGTCTGCCCCCCTCTAGTTACGGCACTGTTTTTGTCACAAAACAAGGAAGCAATACATTTTTCCCCTTCCCATCCATAATTTGCATATGCATATAAGGATTCATATTCAGTTTGTTATTTGGCCAAATCTTTCGCGAAGGATTCGGGGGTTTGGCCGAAGCCAAAATAGTGGATTCACTGCATCCCTAGTCTGAAACTTCTCTGTTTGTATGGTGCAGGGAAGGTCAGGGAATCTTGAGTTTATCCTTCACTGCAACATCAGGAATATCTTTTCAATGTAGACCTTGGGTGGCACGTGGCATTAATAGATAGTAATTATTAGATTAAAAGGCTACCAACCTGGAGTAGCTCCGGGTAAGCTATCCTCGCCTACCTCATTAGAAGATATTATGAAGAATGGAAGTTGAGTAAAACTTACACATGCTCAATGAGTACAGACTGACATATACACTGGACCAGTCCAGACTGAGCAGTTTCACGGAGATGACATTAGAACAGAGCTGACCAACATTGGAAAGCACAGAGCTGACAAATTTAGAGAAACTGGGGCTCATTTATCAACACTGGGCAAATTTGCCCATGGGCAGTTACCCATAGCAACCAATCAATAATTAGCTTTTTAAAGCCAGCTGCAAGTAAAACAATGAATGCAACAATCTGATTGGTTGCAATGGGGTATTGCCCATGAGGAAATTTGCTCAGTGTTGATAAATGACCCCCACTCATTATCCGAGTCATTAAGTATCTCCAGGTCTGAAACGAAACCTACAAAAATAATCTTCATAATCTTCATTATTTATAAATTATGTGTAGGACTTTTTACCTTTTAAAGGGGTAGTTCACCTTTAAGTTAACTTTTAGTACGTTATAGAGCTGCCAATTCTAATCAACTTTTCTATTGGTCTTCATTATTTATTTTGTATAGTTTTTTTTAATTATTTGCCAGATTCTTCTGACTCTTTCCAGGTGTTCTGTAAGGCTACACATGTATTGTTATTGCTACTTTTTATTACTCACCTTTCTATTGAGGTCCTCTCATATTCATATTTCAATCTCTTATTCAAATCAGTACATGGTTGCTAGGGTAATTAGGACCCTAGCAACCAGATTGCTGAACTATCAGACTGGAGAACGGCTGAATAAATAACTAAAAAAATGAAAATCAATTACAAATTGTCTCAGAATATCACTTTCTACATCATAATTTAGTTCAGGGATCCACAACCTTTTGAACCCGAGAGCAACATTCAGAAGTAAAAGGAGTTAGGGAGCAATGCAAGCATTAAAAATGTTCTTGGGTGCCAAATAAATCCGTTGATTGTCCATTTGGTAGTCCCTATGTGGATTGTCAACCTACATTGATACTCTGGGGGAAATTTACTAAAGGGCGAAGTGGCTACCGATGGTGAGAATACGCCAGTGTGATGTCATTTTGGCACTTCGCTGATTTACTAATGGTCGATGGTGTAATTCACACTCTAACGCCAGACAAATTTTTGCTCTGTCGAAAGAATTTGATTTTACTGACCGTTACCTCTATCGCCAGACTTGCCTTCGCCACCTCAGACCAGGCGAAGTGCTGGCGTCTTTTCCATTTTACAGGGTGATGGGCTGAAAAAGAACTAAATTTTTTTTTGGGGTACCCTCCATATGACACCTAAACTAAACTGTGGGCACATGTGTAGGACAATATAACACTCTATACAGTTTTATTAAGGATCCCTGGCCTTGTGTAGTGTAATGTATTTGCTGCAGCATATATGGCCATTGCACGCCGTATGCAAATAAGCCAACGCTAGCGTAACTTTTAAATGCTGAGCATATTTTCGCTAGCGCAACTTCACCAGCGTTTGGTACCCTGCGCGCAACTTTGGATCTTTGTGAATTGGTGTTGTCCCGGCGAATTTACGCCTGGCGAAGTGTTGCGATGTGCGTAAAGCCATCGCTGGTTAGTGAATTTGCCCCTCTGTTTGGCAGTGCAGCTAGTTTTTATACAAACAAAACTTGCCTGGAATTCAAAAATAAGCTCCTGCTTTGAGGACACTGAGAGCAACATCCAAGGGGTTGGAGGGCAACATGTTGCTCGCGAGCTACTGGTTGGGGATCACTAATTTAGTTAATTTAAAGGTGAACAAGCCCTTTAAGAGAATCACCATGAGCTCATTTGTATTTTGCAATGCTAACACAGACCCCTGTCAATGAAGAAAACAGGACAGGAGAAGAGCATTAAAATCACTGGATTGTAGCTCAGCAAAGCTTGAGTTCAGCTCTTGGTTACAACTCCCTGTGTAATTCCTTATGACCCTGCTCCCCAGGATGGCTAATGACCATGACTGGAAATTCATATAACTTTGCCAGATGATCCTCTGCAGGATAATTCACATAATATACCATAAAGCACATGTCTATAAATGTCTGTGGCACATAAATAAACACATTAAAATAAGAAGAATGATCTGTTAAAGGATAAATGTGAATTAATCCACATAGCATTTAGCAATGGTTATAAATCTGCTAGGAGGATCTAAAGGGATTTGTTTCACTGTCATAAGAAACTTAATGATGTGGGATACAGCACTGTGAATGTATAGATGGGGCATAAGCAAGAAAATAAAGGCTTCTTTGAGCAGAATATTGATATGAGAACAAGAAAATATAATGCTAACATTTCTTAGGGAAACGTTGGAGTAGTTAGAATTGGCTTTGCTCCAAACAACACACTAGCCAAGGCCTGTGTTTTATTGATAGACTGTAGAGAATACTGCCTTACTGGAAAGTGACAGTGTAGCTAAGCACATTTTTATAGCAAATAGCAACAGCTACTCATTTCAGAGTGATAACGTTGCTGTTTTTCTCTTTATTCCTTTGTGACTGTGAACCAATTTTTTCAGGTTGGGGAGATTGCACTGAAGGTATCCTATAGAATAGAACTGGAATTTAAAATTCTTATTATTATAAATAACTATAACCAACTTTTTTTTGTTAATGCAATTTCTTTAAATAACACATGCATTGCTTTACTTCCACCTAATAGGTGTTCTCCATTATTCTGTTTTCTATCAAGAACCTAATTACTGATAGATTTTTCTGCTAAATTCTGGAAAAAGCCTGTCTTTGTGTCATGTGGTTGGAATACCAGCGGTCTGTGCTGCTCATTTGAATACTGGATGGCTGCTCAGAGCAGTCAATGCAACTAGTGAGATCAAGAGTTAGGAGAATTAATGAGGGCTGACAGGTCATAAATTCATTCATTCATTTGCTTTGTATGGTATGAAATCAAACCTTTCTTATAGTGCAGATCTTGCCTTTTCCAAAATCACTCAAAAATAGCATTGCTGCACAATTAACTATTTTGTTAATTTCTCATTTCTGAACAAATTACATTTTTGTAACAAATTTGGAGCATGGTATAGATGCCTTCATTTGTTGTCTAATTTTTCCCCAACAAAACACAAACTAAAAATGTTTTTTTAGGTGAATTCCCTCGACACCTGCCAAGGTCAAATGGCATTTACGATGTTGAAGTTTGGACCAAGGAGGAAGCTGTATTGCAGGGAAAAAGAAACAGGGATTAAGAGGCTCAAATTCGTAATCCAGGCAACAGTCGTTGTCAGGCGCAATCATTGGCATAACTAGATATTACTGGGCCCCACAGCGGGGGCCCCTAAATTGTGGTTGAGGTTGACCTGTTTTACCAATATTTATTGAAATTGTATATGAATTAGGGTCTCTTGGGGCCCTACACCTCCTAGGCAACCTGCAGCTAAAGGGTCTGCTTCCTCTGTAGTTACACCTCTGGTGACAATCAGCATGGTCAGGAACAGGCAGAAGGGTCAGGAACCAAAGATCAGTCAAAATAGCAAATTTAGAGAACCCAGGAATTCACCAGGAAGAACCTATATTTGGGCATTGAACCCCAGTATTTGGCTTCTTTTTATTTTAAGTTTTCGCAACAAAATGTGGTGCAATGACGGCACAACTTGGCAAACTGCCCACATCATTGTGCGGCCTTAGGTGCCAACATCTTGAAGAAGCAGAGTAATCACAAGGGGAGCTCCTAACAACACCTTACAATTGCTCACAATCATTTAAAGGGGAAGAATTATTTAGACCCATAATAATTTACTGCATTCCTTAGATTATGGGCCTATGCATGACATTAAACCAATGGCCTAAAAAGAATATGGTTACAATTGTTGTATTTTATAAAATATATGTGTTGTACCATTCTAGATGTCCAAAAGTTCAATATCAGTAATGATCCATGCCTACAAAATCCACACTAGCTCCCCTTGCTGGCTCTGAGTCTTTGGAGTGCCAATGACACTGCACTTGTTCAGTGGGCTCTGCGCTGCTGTTGAGAAGCTAAGCTTATTACATATGCAAGAGAATTCACCAATGGCAATGCTGCTAACTTGCACTAGCATTTTGCATCAGATATTATTTTGACTTCAATAATATTGCACTGTAATCAAATATAATAAGAGAGCACATACTGCTGCTCTGTTTAAAATGTCCTACCCCAATTGTCGGGAACCTGGGCCAACAGATCATAATTGGGGCCTATGGAGACTTGTTAGGAGAGGACTATATTAATGTGATGATGATATCCTTACCCAATGTGATTTTCTTATGTCTACCCAATGGATTTTTGGACCCAAATATACTGTCGGTGAACACTGGGATAACACATGAATTTATAATATCAACAGAGTAACAGACCCAGTTCAAAACACAGCACTCAGGCTTGTCTTAATGAAAAAATAGCTCCCATATTAGGGCTTTAGTTGCAACAGGTGGATGCACCACACACCCATCCCCTAAAGTACATGTGACATAAATGCTCCATAAAAACACATATACACAAAGTGCACAGTAACATATATTAGCTGAAGTACAGTATTTTGTCATAGAGAGTTTTAATTAATATGTGCTTTCCCTGATTTCCATGATTAATGAGGAGACTGTAGATGAGTGTGCCCCCTAGTTACCTAATTATAAAAAAATGTGGAACATTTACTCAGTTTCAATAAACAATAACTACTGCAGTGCCTCAGAAATTGTAAAACACCTGCATATATATATAAAAAAAAACAAAAAACCTAACATACTGAAGAAATCACCTGTTTAAATATATTACGAATGTTTATTTTTATACAATATTTTCTGTTTAGGGTTACTAAGCCGGTCACTAAATTTTCATTATTTTTTTTTAATATAACCTTTGTTTTTGTCTGATGTAAACATTGCCTAGATTTGATTATTATTTTAATGTGCATAAAATAGCAAAATAATAATACAATTGTGGGATCTGTTATCTGTAAAACCCCAGGTCCCGAGCATTCTGGAAAACAGGTCCCATACCTGTAATACAAAATTGGATAATACATTTCTATTACAAGAAGCTGGGAGGGGGGTATGGGAGAGAAATGCAAGGGGAGTTGGCCGCCATACCAGGTGGAATATATTCCACACAATAGTGAAGTGCTCTACCTCTGTGTCTTTTTTAGTTTGAAATATTTTATTTGGTTTTCACAATAAACCATAAAAATCAATATGATAACAAATAGTATGCAGAATAAGATTAATACAATGACATATTATACAGAGTGTATAATTTACCTCTGTGTCTTATCCCTTGGGATCAGGTGCTTAGCAGTCGATTACCCACTCTGCCATGGGTTAGTAAAAGTCATTAGTAAAATTAGTAAAAAGTAAAATTAGCTCATTTTTAATTAGACAAAAATGGCAACATTTTGGGCCTCACAGGACCCTTAAATAAAGGGTCCTGTGGGGGCCAAAACGTTGCCATTTTCGTCAACTTAAAAATGAGCTAATAAAAATCACAAATTCACTAATTCACTTTGTCAGCGTGCCGCGGTCCTATGGATGTTATACCTGGTGGAATGGTCACCAACAGTGACAGGAGTACCGCCTAAAATTTTCTCACAGTCTATACAAAAATTTACCATATAAGATAGCAATTGTGTCAGCAGATATACAGTACTTCATGCTCATGCTCATCACAATTCAGCCTTTTTAGTTTCATTATGTTTAATGTGAAATGCTTTTGCTGTTATCCTGAGCTCAAGATCTGAGAGTTATGCTTATTATTTTGTTTGACTAAAGTAAAACTGTGGTTGAAATCAGCACCAATGTATTTGTTCCTTTTCACAGAGTAAAGTAAAGCTAGCTTTGCACGCACCTAGCTAAACTTAGAAGATGCAGACACATACACCAACCACTTCCTCTCCAACTAACCATAAACCCAGCTTATCTAGTCATGTTTCATGTGCTCTGCCGGCTTTTCCCACCAGCGAGATAATGTTACTGTGCAAATTATGCCCTTAATTATAAATATTGCTGAATAGGCTCGAAGACAGCACTTTGCACGACAAATTATGACAGATTTCCAAACACTTCAAAAAAGCAACAAAAACGCATTTGACCTCTGTTCACGTGTATTCTTCTGCGTAAGTTAACAAGCACATGAGAAAGTCAAACATAAGAAATACACGCAGCTTGAGACATAATAAAATAAATCTGGGAACTGGTTGGTGACTCATTGGACTTCCTATCGTAGGAACTTTATATTGCATCTGACTCTTTTCCTTTGTAACCACACTTTTCACACTAAAGGTCAGTCTTTAATGAAGACTAATAATGTCTGCTCATTCAAAACAGGAAATCCAAGCAGAAGCAGCTTCCTTCGTTCAGTAACTTTAAGGACAAAGGAAAACATGGTGTTTTGTCTGTGTGAATTTTTTCTCAGAAGCAATTTGCCATGACAAATTACAATAAGTGCCATTGGCCTTAAATTGTACCTGGTGATACAGCTGGGAAACTTGACGGTGACTTTTAATCAGTAAGCCTTTTTAATTACACATGACTTCTAATATACTTACATAGTTCAAAACTAATTATAATATTTAATGCATAACAATATTGTTGCTAGGACATTTCTGCTAAGCTTTTCATCAGCAGGCTTACATCTCCACAGGAACAAAGAGTTACAGAGTTACGTCTATCCCTTTCTACTAAAGGATGTGAAGCTTCAAGTAAAGTATATGAAGAGAAAAGAAGAGAAGAGACAAGAGATTTAGATGCTTTACAGAAACAAGATCAGCACAGCATTATAAATAGTGTGTCACTTATGCACAGTATATTTGCAGATCTCAACGACTATACACAGACATTGCATAAGCAACAAATGTACGCAAGACCATTAACATGAAGACTGCATACTGTAAATGCAATGTGATGTCCGGGTGTTAGTTCCGGTCACAAAGATCTGTGGAAAGAAGGGAAGTTGTTGAGCAGACAAATGTGCCCGAAGGAAGTTATAAAGTCTCAGACAAGAGGATAAAGTAGCCCATGGGGAGAGTACTGTGCAGCTATAGCACACAATTGGGGAGAAGAGAGTGCAAGTAAATAGTGTTAAAACAGATGAGAAACACATGTTGAATTGGGTAAATTGCTGATGAAGGGAGTGTAGAAAAGACCCCTAACTGAAGCAAATGAGGCACTCACCCTGTGAGGCTCCTCACATCTCCAAGTCACCTACTCCAAGGCCAGCCCCCCTATTCCACTCATGCCCTCTCCATCTCATTAACACCCAACCCCATGGCATCTGGATTCAAGCCAAGCCGCCTTATAAGCACTGTTTTGTCTCCCCAGCCACACCTGCACCAGTAGCCTACTCTAACCACATATGGCTTCTACCTTAACCACACTCGTAGCACCTTTTTTGGCCCCTCCCCTCAGGCACACCTCTTTCCTTTTTCCGTTTTATTCCACAAACCAATCCTATCCCCTATCCTGACCCCTCCTACCCCACATGCACCAGATAACTTTCTGCCCACTTCTTTAGTTTAGCCAGGGCTTACCTCATACCTTTTACAGTAAAGCCCCCTTGTGGTTAACTTACTATGATTTTCAAAGTGATCATCATAGTGTCAGCCCTCCAATGCTAACCACTCTCTCAGCATAGATGCTACAAAGGTAAAAAAGCCATCAGAGTATTTCATTCAAAAACATAGCCAAAACATTCAAAATTTTTGGCAAGCGCCCATTCAGAAGGAACTGAATCCTGAACCTTGGCCTGTAGTTCTTGATATGACTATATGAAAATATATGATTTTTTTATGAAGAAGCAAAACCACTCTAACCAAATCCTCCAAAAGCCACATGCTGTAAGTAAATAAATCCTCAACCTCCAACCTATAAAGCAGTAATCTTAGCCACTACACTGTTGAAGCACCAGTCTTGGATCAGCAAATTTGGTGGCCAATGATCCTTAATGAAAAACCAGTCCACTATTACCAAATCCTCCAAAAATGTAGATGTTGAATTGAATCCAAAACCATCTCCTTATAAATCAACTCCCTTTATCACTAAACTGTTGAAGCGCCATTCTTGCACAAGCACATTTTGAGCCAGATGGCCTTTTACCATGAACCCTTTTGGCCTTTTACCATGAACCAAGGGCAGGCATTGGAATTGAACTCTCCTCCTTTGTCTTACAAAGCAGTTATCCTACCCATACACTGTTAAAGCTCTACTGCTGGGTAGGCAAAGTTGGTGACAGATGGTCCTTGATGATGAACCAAGACAATTATAACAAAACCACCCAAAAAGACAGATGTGGGAAGAACTGAACTCTCAAAATTATTCTTATAAAGCAGCCCTCAGCTTGTGTGGAGGAGCTGGAAATCAATAGTCAAACATATTTTTACAAAAATAAACCACCCTAACCACTACACTGTCATGTACTGAAGCCCTATGCTTCTATATTTGGTGAAAGATTGCCCTTGCTGAACCAAGGCCACTGTAACCAAACCATCCCAAAAAGACAGGCATGGGACAATCCTGCAATTGAATTATTAACCTTCAACCATGGAAGAGGCTCAAATCAAAAGAGCTAAATTCTTGTATAAAATGCTCATCTAAGTGCTACAGTAGTGGTTAAGGCTGCCACCTATGACACTAGTATTCTCAGTTCAATCTTCATCTGCTGCTTGGGGATAGACAGCTATATGTTATGCTATGTTTCACTTGGAAGTCTTGGACTGGCTAGTTTGGGGCAGAATACCCTTCATACACAACCAAGGCCAATGTATTGTAACTAAACCGTGTTCTTCTTTTTATAAATTAGACCACCTCACTACTACATCATCAAAGATCTATATTTGGGTAGGCAAATTTGGTGGCATGTGGTACTTCATGAAAAACCAAGGTCACTGTAAGCAAAAATCCCAAAATGAGAGGCACTGGAAGAAGCTGGAAGAGAAATCCCAACCTTCAGCTCATTAAACAGCTCCCATCGACACTTCACCATTGAAGCAACACCCCTGGATGTGTTAATTTGGTGTCATATGATATCTAATAATGAACAAGGCCACTGTAACGAAGCCATTGAAAATAATAATGCTTTTAATTACACAATACGTTACAAACTAAAGGGAGCCCAGTGGGTGGAGTAGTGGTCAAAACAATCACCTGCAATGCATTGCAGACTGAGTTCCATTCCTCTCTATGCTGCTTGGTGATAGACAGCTACTGTGTTGTTATTTGTATGAGAGATTAGTTAACAGACTTGTAATGTATGGAAAGGAACCATCATCCTTTGCTGTGTCTGTTTTGTTGAATCATCTAACATAGATATTATCATTTGTTAGAGCCAAGCGAAACACAATTTTCACACCTACCAATTTACAAAACAAATATCACCATTGATACAACTACAAATCTGACCCATAAGTGTTTAAATGAGAGCATTTTAAATTACTCACAAATTTGTTTAGATCTTTCAAAAGTCTTTTTCAAAGACTGTTCTGGTGACAATATGCGTTCTTTTGATAATATATTGGCACTGTGGGAATCCCATAAGGCGGCTGTTAGAGACAAATTCATATTCCTAATGGCAAATAAGAAAAAAAACAAAGCTCACCCTAATTATGCTCTAGAAATAGCATTTTAACAGCTTCGCACATAAAAAAAACCCTCTTTCAATTCTACAAAAAAAAAATTCCTGGGAATTAATATCTCTCTACTTAAAGGGGTTATAGAGAACGTGTTAAATGATCTAGAGATTTTACAAAAGGAAGTGATAAATCGTATTCTTTTTTAGCTAAAAAAACAAGATTAAGATAATCTGCATCTACAGTAACTAATTGGTCTATATATTATTAATTACAACATATCACTGATGTATTAATTACAACATATCACTGATTTAGAATCTCTAGATGTGCCTTTAGGCATGTATTCCATACTGAGTTTCTTACTTTTTAAGACATAATAGTTTACAAATGCTAATATATCTCTAGGGATTATGAAAACAGAAACCTTTGGATTCTTAACTTTTTTGGCTGGAATTTGTGTATATATTATCAACCAGAAAATGGTTATTTATGCCTATGGCTGTTTAATATTACATTTAAAAAGCAAAAGACCATTTTTTTCTGATACTCCTTAAGCCCTAGTAACCCACAACAATCACAGACAGTAGTATATAGCAAGGCCACAATAATATGGGCCAAAATTCACAGGTCTCAAATCATTTCAACACCAACAAAAAGAGCAACAGCATTTAAGATGAGAAAATGTAACCATAAAAAGACATAGTATCGTATATTAATATAAGAGATTTAGAAACACGAGTGTGCTTACAGTAAACATGTAAGTACTCCTTCACCAGAATTGCTGACTGATTGGATACTGTATACTTTGTGTAAACTTTCTATTATAAAAGAGCACAAGGGTGTCTGGACAGTAAGTATTGCACTAACACTTGTGATTTAAAAGTAATAGTCTCCCAGAATCAAACACCTCCACGAGTCCTCAGCGCTTATTCCAATTATATCATCATCATACTTCCCAAGATTTGAAAAATGGAAAGAGGTACGAAAAGGTCTGGCTTGTGTAGTGTGGGAAATTCTTTGGACCATGCCCATTTTGTGACCACACCCCCTAAATACCACATCCATTTTACAAAATTTGGCAGGTTATCGAAAGTTTGAACACATTTCTGTTCGGTTTTATTGTCATGTTTGTATGTGTTATTACAGCTTTGCTAATGGAGGTGAAGGTGTTCTTTAAGCTGCAAGTCTCAGTTCCCCCAAGAGACATGCTTATCTTATTAGTTACAGTTGTATCTAAGTGCAGGTGCTGAGTAGTCAAGGCTCTCTGCCAAAAGCCTCTTGTTGATTAAGTTTGAGAAACATTTTGTCTTTTTCTGGTGTCAGTGCAGGAGATCAAAGAGAATCTCTGGGACTTTTCAGTAAGAAACTGGGACTGAGGGCTGAGTTGTCAAAATCGGGACTGTCCTATGAAAAATGGGACAGTTGGGAGGTATTTATCATGATCATGTTATTCCAGCAATTGGACCAGTGATGGACTGGGCTGGTAGGTGGGGCTCCGGACCTAATTGGCACCAACGACCCAGGCCCACTCCACCCTGTCCCCAAATTACAGCAGCAAAATCAAGTGGCAAGGAAGTACACAGAGCACATGCACGCACACATGGAGGGTGGTGCAAAGTTGGATGCCTCAAGGAGAAGGGCTCTGCAGTTCACATAGAGTGCCCTAAAAGTTGCAGTCCTGGTAGGTGCTGGATGCCGTTGCCCAACCCTGAACTGGAACCAATTTTGAGCAATTGTGAAGGTGTAGGACGCCAGCAATCCCCCCCCTGTGCTCAATGTCCATGTGCCCTTTCGCTTTATTATCCTAGAACGTATATCTGAAGGATATCCAGTCAATGATAAAAGTTTTTTTCCCCCCACAAGCAGGTTTTTGACAAAAGGATCCAGATGCTTGAAGCTTTATAAATATGCTCTTAAGTGTCTGTTTGTTTGTTTGTTTGCGTTGTCTCACAGTTTACGCTCTGGAGCTCTTTTTTGTATCAGTCAGATGTCTCAAAAAAGACCAATAAATGCTGCCTGCTAATGATACCTGTAACTAGACCATTTTGTGACATTTATAACAGTTTTGCTAAAACCCCTGTGTAGGGTTACCACATTGTGAAAAGTACAAGTATAATGGGATCCATTATCCAGAACCCCTTTATCCAAAATGCTCTGCATGACTTGAATGCCATCTCCCATAGGGGCAAATTCACTAAGATTCGTCCGATTCGCCGCACTTCGCCAGGTGTATTTTCGCCAGCGCTACGCAAATTCACTAAAATCCGAAGTTGCGCTCAGGGGAAGCGTAAGGTTGCGAAGTTGCGCTAGCGTTAATTCGCCAAGCAAATCGAAGTTATGCTAGCGATGCTTAATTTGCATACGGAGCCAAATTGAAGTTACAATGGAGTTATATGTAGCAGCACTACACAAGCCTGGGAAACCATCAAAACAGCAAATAAAATTTTTATTTTGCCCTACACATGTGTCCACTGTATAGTTAAGTTGCCATGAGTTAGGAAATGTAGGGGGGAAGGAGGGGAGCCCCAAAAAAAATTTCAATCTTTTTCAGCCTATCACCCATAAAAAAAGAAAAAACCCCAGTGTTTTTTGGGACCTAAAAATTTTTTTAACTTTTTTTGAAGCAATCACTATCTACTCTATTGCACTTCGCCTGGTCTGAGGTGGCGAAGGAAGTCTGGCGTAAAAGGTAGCGTTCAGAAAAATTTGCGCATCAGTGACTTTGCGTAGTTATGTCCGTTGCGCAAATTCACCAGGTGTAAGGGTGTGAAGTAACACTAGTGAATTTACGCCAGCGTCCGTAAGTGAATCGGCAAATTAACGAAAATGCGCTACGCTAGCGAATTAACGCTAGCGTTAGGCGCTTCGTCCTTTAGTAAATTTGCCCCATAGACTCTAATCATTTAGTTTAACATTTTAAATATGATTTCCTTTTTCTCTGTAATAATTAAACAGTACACAGTATAGTGTTTATTTCATGTTTAACTGTTTTTTTAGTAGATTTAAAGTATGGAGATCCAAACTGCGGAAAAGGCCCCTTATTGGAAAAACCTCAGGTCTCGAGCATTTTGGATAACAGGTCACATACCTGTATTAAACATAAATGGGTAGATCAGTTACATAGTAGACACACATGAGGCAGGTTCTGCAAGGAAGACAACAGATCAGATAGATGTCTAATTGGGATTGGGGTTTAATTGGGCAGGCCAGTTTTGAAATAATATGGTATTACAAATGTATACTTGCCAGTAAGTTTCTAATACTGACCCCAGCCTTAGCAGGTGTTTTACAGGCTTGCCAGGTAAAATACTGTCTGGGTGATGACCACAGTCCTGTGTGTCATGGTACAAGCTAAATAACAATATTTTCAGGGCTCTGAGACTTTAGAGAAGGCAGTTTAAGATGTATATTGTGAAATAGTGCTGAGTGAATACTATGGCGTGTGTTTGACATACAGTTTATATTCATATACCACAGATGGGACAGAAGTTGTTTTTTACAGTTCCCAAAACTTAACCCAGTTAGCTAGAATGAACGTTTAATAATACACATGATAACCCACACATAGCAATGGCTTTAAAGTTTATGCTTTGAATTGCCAAAGTGGTAGTCATATCAGATTTGCAGAAGGATTAATCATTCTATATGGGCACTATTTTTTTTGCTCTGACTTGGTTTTTGATTAAAAGGAAGTCTGACTTAGCATCTGTTATTTATTCTTTACAGGTACACCAAAAAATACCAGCAAACCACAGCTCATCGAGTCTGCATTCCATTCAATATATTTTAGTTATAGCTTGAACCTATCAGTTTATACTTCATTTGCAATCGTCTGCATTCTGTTCACTCAAGTTTCATCACTTTGCTCTAATCAATGGAAACGCTTGTACATCATAAAAGGACGATGTGAATGTTTAGAAAAGTGATACTTTTCTACACGAATTGTTTGGAGAGATGACTAGGAATAAAATGTGATTGATGTTAACCCTTAAGTATCCAGGGTTTGGGTAGGAAACTGCAGAGGCCTGTTGAATTTGCTGAATTTTATTTTATTAAAAAAAATGATCAACATACATTTCTAACTACTGGTGGCGTTACCTTGTTATGATGTAAGAGGTATGGAGCAAGCTTCCTACCCCTGGTGAGCTTCAGAGATGAATTTTGCAAATTAGGATCTTTTAGTAGAAGAATTTAATTGCTCTCTTTACATAAGAGTATGTGGGCCCTTCTTTACCTTGGTTGCTACATGCGCTGGAGCTAAGCAGGTATGCTTGGAGTAATTGACCAGTTGAAATCATTATTAAGATAAGTATTCCTCTTGCTGACTCGTGCAGTGTGTTAAAGGGACTTTTCACCTTTAAATTAACTTATAGAATGACATAGACATTGTTAATTGACAATTTGCAATTGGTTTTGTTTTTTTTGTTTTTTGTGGCTTTACAGTTATCTAGCATTTTGTTAAGCAGCTGTCCAGTTTGGAATTTCCACAGCTATTTGGTTGCTAGGGTCTTGTTTACCTTAGCAGCCAGGCAGTGGCATAAATTAGAGACTGGAATATGAAAGGGATTGAATAGAAACATGGGGAATAAAAAACCAAAAATGGCTGCTGGGGGGGAGAGTGGCCCCTATTTAAGCTGTAAAGCGCAGAAGATGAAGGCAAATGATTCAGAAACCATAACAAATATATAATGAAGACCAATGGCAAAGTTGCTAGGAATAGGACAATCTATAACATAGTAAAATGTAACTTAAAGGTGAATCATACACATACTAATAATATTGGTCATACACATACTAATAATATTTTATGAGGGAAAGATTGCATGACTATTGGTATGTGTATGGTAGCACACAGATCCTGATCAATTTCCAAATACTATGGATATTTTTCAGTTCAGAGATTGGAGAGGTCTAAAAATTTGTCCTATGTCAGCCAGTTCTTAAAGCAAGGGATGTAAAGTGCCCTATGGAGTGCCACACGGAACAGCACCAAAGTCTGTCACTTCCACATCAGATACAACAAAAACATTGACATACACAAGTGTAGAAGCCCTCCTCCACTGATGTCAAAATGTATGTTGTTGGTTTATTAGATGGTGGTACCTTGATTAATCAAATTGAAAAAGGATCTAGGACTATGTTTCAATACTGTTTCCAGAGTCTCTGCTACCATTGGCCCAAAAAGATTGGGTCACTAGGCATATCCACCTTATGTGGAAATAGTCCAGTCTGGCTCTGCAGCATTTGAAGCACTGACAGGATTGAGATCTTGGAAATATCTGGGTTAGCTTATCTGGGGTATAATAAATTCTGAAAATAACTTTGTAGGCACTTTCTCTTTGGTAGTGATGCAGAAGAATTTCTTGCTGGTGCTATTCCAGATATCCATCAGATAATTTATGTTAGCTCCGTTTAAAGGTCAGAAATACTATAAAGAAATGTGTGCGCTTCTTAAAATTAATGTTCCACCAAAAATTTTTCAAGTCTCTCTCACTTTAACTGGATTGAGTGTCTCTTACATATCGCTGGATCCAAATGTGCCATATGCTTTTACTGTTTTTCGGGCAGTGATCTCTGACTCCAACCGTCTGCACCTCTCCGCTCCCCTCAAAACTAAACGAAACAAGGTACAAAGCAGTTGCGATTTGCCATGATACGAACAGGGGGACCCTGCTTGAGTTATACGTAGAGGATCCTCCGGTCGCGTGTTGTTACTTGTACATAGTCCTGCTTATGGTTCTGTCTGTTGCCTCTCATTCCTCTTGCTCATGCTCGCCACTTCACTTCCTGGATCTCTCCTCTTAATTGAGTCAATTGGTCCAGACGCTGTAGGTTCCTCAGAGGCTCTAAGGAACCTACAGCATCTGGACTTCGCCGATTGACTCAATTGGGAATTTGTAGGTGAGAGGAAGGATCCAGGAAATGAAGCGGCGCTAGTGGGCGAGAGGAATGCGAGGCAACAGCTGGAACCGCAATCAAGACTGTGCAGCCAACAAGTGACAACACGCATTGTGACTGGAGGATCCTGTAAGTATAAATCAAGCAGGGTTCACCTGTTGGTATCATGGCAACATACAGACTCGGATTTATGGAAAGGCCACCAAGGCGGCAGGATTTTAGGGGGCGGCATGCTACCCAACCACACCCACATTGGTTCCAAAACACTTGGGATGTGCAGGAGATACAATGGTTTTTTTAAATTTCCCATGTGCCAATCCCCATTGCTCTGGTCCCGATGATGAAAATTTGCATGAATAAATGAGAGGGTACGGGGGCAACGAATGTCAGCGGGCCTAGGGGAGCCCACTAAATCCGGCCCTGGCACCATACAACTGCTTTGTACCTTGTTTTGTTTTGTTTTGAGGGGAGTGGAAAGGTGCTGAAGGTCTGAGTCAGAGATCTCTGACTGAAAAACAGTAAAAGCATAAGGCACAATTGGATCCAGCAATACGTAAGAGACACTCAATCCGGTGAGAGAGACTCAAACAATTTTTGGTGGAACATTTATTGTAGGAAGCGCACACATTTATTTTACAGTATTTCTGTTTTTTGGGGGGTGCAATCCTCTTTTATGTTGCGCATCCGATTATTATTAGTGCGCAAGGTGTAAGTCTATTCATTTCAGTTTAATGGTCAGCTTCCCATTTTCCCATATACTGTATAGATTGGATGTGATTTTATTGTACCCTGCAAGGAGCTGAGTACACAAATAAGATCAGATCTTCTCTTTAAGGAGAACCCTCACGTGATAGCTGAAAATACTCCTGGGTGTTAGATGAGGCTTCTTGGTTGAATGGTTTAGAAATATGAAAGCTTATTTACAAACAGAGCACAAAGTGCATAGTACAGTTCATACATTAGATCAAAATCTCCATTTATTTACCTACAGTTCAGCACTTTTTTACAGAATTCCATCTTAATGGTTGGCACACGCTAAACTAGGCCAATGGCAGTTTAGACTTGATGCGACAATCTGCACGCTAATTAGGATGTAAATTGCGTGAATCAAAGACAGGAGTGGACAAGAAGTTGCTAACGTGCATTGATAAATCGCCTACAAATTACACTTAATTATAATTAAATATAATCAAAACACCATGTTTCTTTTTTGCAATGTTTAAATGTTTATTGTAGTGTTAAGCCATGGTGCTACAAATTATGGTAACATCTCTTCTCCAGAAATTCTGAAAAGCCAAGTCACCACAAAACTATACATAAATAATCTTTCCTGGTGTATACTGTATATAAGTGGTTTCTGAATGCTTCTGAACTACAGATACAGTATAACACTGGAGATATACTATGTATGTGTGGGTGTACATTCTTCAAAGAAATTTGCTTTCGTGTTCAAAAACACTGGCTTAAGTCTGGGGGACTACTGAGCTTTAAAGGAGAACTAACCCTTAAAAATGAACACTGCTGGATATGTTGTGTTATATATACACTGAACTTCATGCACCAGCTTAAAGGGTCAGCATTACTATAACAGGCCTACAAAGTTGTGCATAGATAGGAGCTCACCTGTGCAGCCAGTTGGATTAATACAAGAGAATAAAATGCAGGCATGAATACTAGTAGTTAAAGCCATAGCTGTCCTCTAAAGCTGCCAACTTGCTGCCAATCTCTGCATCTATGCTTCACCCTGACATTGGATAAGTGCAATCATTACATTTTAATATCATGGAGACAATTAATATTTCGTAAACCATTGCAATGGGTAAAGTATTTTGCAGAGTCCACTTTGGAGGAGCTGAAGATTGCGGAGAGCTGTGGTCCAGTCTAGTTACACCTTTAATTGAGAACCGGTCAGTTTTCCACAATGATATTTGCAACAGGCCGTTAAAAATCTCTTCCAGCAATCACAGATAAAGAGTTACTTCAGGGCAGTAAATCAATTTCCTTCAGGGATGAGAATTTCTCTTCTGCATATGTTCTCATTATGATTTAAATATACAATATTATGCTTTCATTTTTAACGTGAATTAAAAAGGCATAATTAGTAAAACACTCATCAAGTGGCGGCCATAATAATGCAAGTTATACAATAAACACTGTTATGCTGCACAATATTCTGTTATTTAAAATAGAATAGAACTCTTTAAAAAGAGAAATGCAAATGTTTCTGACATCTCTTTGCTTTGTTTTTTTAAGCAAGAGCAAGATGAGGTAATATCCACAGGAATTGTATGTTTACATTTTCTGTAAATCACAGACATGTGTTAGAATGCGTCGAATTTTATATTCAGAGCATACAATGAAAACCATAGATTTTCTCAGTTACATGCAACATCCTCATTTCATATTAATAATATAATGACTTTTACCACGCAATCACATTCCATCTTTGTCTCTGGAGTGAATAAGGTTATGCCTGGTTTCTGTCCCACAATGCACTGTTAGATAGAAGATTGTCTATACAAATAAAAAACCTGTCAAGTGGAAAGTGAACCAAGGTCACCAGATTATTAAACAAATACCACAACTAAGACAAGCTGTTCTTTAACATGCTCAGATATACAGATATAGATTTCTACAATATAACAGAAAGTAAATGAAATGGGTCAGTCACCAAAGTATCTGTGGAAAGAACCCTAGCAGTTTATCAGGGTGCATATGGTGGACCCTAGGCAGATACCATAGAATTTCACAGTCATTTGCATTTGTTGCTCCCCCTTGTTCCCAGAGCAAAGACATGTGTCATTTGGAATATTGAAAAATGTTGCCATGTTCATGTTTTGTTTGAAGCTTCTACCCTACTGTTCCACACAGCATAACAAAGATAAGTGTTAAACATAGTTTTTCAGCCTTATGAATTAAACATTTGCGACATACTGTACATCAGGGAACTCACAAGAAAAGTTCTATAATCAGGCATTGAACTCAGATCTTCAGTGTTCTTATATTTCAAATCTGGCATCAAACCTCTATGTAATGATGTAATTTGCCTATTACATATATGTTGCCGTTGGTGTTCCACTGTAGGGAACTTGTGTGGTGGCGATAAGTGACATTTACATTTTGGATGCACAGAAGACATTTGTTAGTCACAAATGTATTCACCCCTCTGCCCCCTATAATAGTACTTGCTAGAACAAGCTGCGTAGGGCAATTCTTTATGAGCTTTGCTCATCCTGATTCTGCATTTGTTGAACACAACATAATTGTTCAAGCTCTGATATGTTGAATGGTGGACATTAATGACCTATAAATCTTGACACATCTTTTTAATCATCTTAAGGATTCGGCTTTGACTGGACTATTCTAATAAATGAATGTTCTTGGTTCTAAACTACTAAACCACTCGTGTAGCCAGGGCTGGATTTAAATATGCTGTGCCCCAGACTCCCTGCCCCCAGTCACCCCTCCCACCTCGCAAAAAAAAAAACCCTGGCAAACTCACCACCCACACACTGGAAAGTGTCTCACCAACCTGCCGCTCGAAGATTCCCAACCTTTTCCACTCCATTGGAGACTGATCGGGTGATTCAATCGGCTGTCAAAATCTCCACCCAGTCCCCAGTGGAGATGTGGCAAGAGGGCACCATGCCACTCCTTGATTTCTGCCACCCTCGGCCTGAGCCTTTGTGTCCTGCCCACAAATCTGGGCATGCGTGTAGCTTTGGGCATGTGTATCTAGTCCTTGTTATGATAAAAGATAAACCTCCACCCCAGAAATAGGTTTCTGAATCTCTTTAGATTCCACATGACATAATGCTACCACCATCACAGAATATTTTTCCCACATGTTTGCTGTTTCTCCCACATACCTTTTGGTAAACTGCAAACAGGCTTTGATAAAGCCCAGCTTTATGGTTATAGTTGTCCCACGGACAGTTTCTCACATCACAGCTTTGGATCTCTACAGTTCATTCTCAGTTTTATTAGTCCCTTTGTTGGTTCTCTGATTTATGACTTGTGGTTGTGCCATATTCCTTTCATTTTATTACAATATATTTAATGCCAAGCCCCTCTTAAAGGCATTAATATAATCAGCCATCACAACATCACCTGACATGCAATCCCCAACCTCACTGCCCTTGCCGTGAAGAACCACCTACTCTGCTTCAGATGAAAGTTCAGTTGCTCATAGTCTACAGATTATTTTGTAGAGATTAGTTACATAAATATCACCTGAATCCATTTATTTACAGTTTGTAACAACAAAATGTGGAAACATCCAAGGGGATGGTAACTTATGCAAGAAAGTGTAGGACAAAGTTACATATGACTTGTACTAAGATTGCATTTTAGAAGCTAAGGATTCCTAAATAGGAGAATGTCAGAAAATCCGTCATATTTTTAAACTAACCATTTTTCCAACTTTCAACTTCATACATTAGCTAACCTATACCAGTATTTATACATAGTAAATCTGCATATGAAAGATAACACATGTAGGTAGAAAACTCTTTAAAGGGTTTGTTCACCTTTGAGATAATGTCACGATCGGCACCCAGAATCCAGAAATAATGCTAGGCTCCCTGGTCTCGGCTCTTACTTCTGCCTTTAACAGCCCCCTTTCACCTCGGGAGGAGCCCTCGGCTAATTGGATGCCGTCAGGCCTTATAAAGAGAGGAGCCAAGCTAAAGCTGGCCATAGACGCAAAGATCTCAATCAAGGATTCGTACGAGTTTCGGAACGTGTGTGGAGAGTCTCGACATTTTTCGTCTGGCGGAGATCAGTTGTTCGGACAGGTTAGAAAATTTCTGTCGGCTGCCGATAATATCTCTGCATGTATTGCCGATCGTACGATTTTCAGTGGGAGACTGTCACTAGCTTTGTCTATCGTACGATTGCTGTCAGGGGCAGAACATCGGCTGATCTGTTCTTTAACTACTTTATTTGGTCGGAATGGTAAGACTTTGATCTGAATGGTTAGTGGCTGGTCGGGAGATGGGAAAGTCCAATCGTACATTGATTTGTATGATCGGATCTCTGCATCTGTGGCCAGCTTAAGGGTTTTGGATGAGCAGAGGGACACGATTGTTAAATAAAAGTCTTTGGGCAGAAGGTCACAGTTCAAGGAATAGATGTAAAGCGTAGTTAAACAGGCCAGGTCGTTGTGGGCAGAATTCAAGCGAAATCAGACAGGCAAGAGTCAAAGCTGGGAGTATAATCAGAATGGTCAAGACAGGCACGGGTCGCAATACGGATATCAGAACAGTCGGTTTACCAGGCAGAGGTCAGGATCACAGAAAACAGGAAAGTCAGGCAGGCAGGGTCAAAACAGGAATCAGAATACAGGATTACTCAGGATAGCACCCAGAAACTCTCACAAGATGAACCTAATAACGGCAATGAAAAAATACACACGGTCCCTTTAAATGATTGCGCACAGAAAAACCAGAAGTGCATGCCGCGCATGCCCTAAGGCAGAGTATTGCAGGACACCAAGGAGGAAGCACCACGCGGCGTTGTTTTTTAGAAGGGAGTTAGCGACGCCCATTTGAAAGCTGCAAAAGTCAGAAGAAAAGGGCAAATAACTATAGAACTATAAAAAATAAATAATGAAAACCAATTGAAAAGTTGATTAGAATTGTTCTGTAATAAATAATAATAAAAGTTACCTGAAAGGTGCACCACCCCTTTAATAGTGCCTTTATCTAGTAAAACAGTTCTATTGTAATGAATTGCTGCTCCTGTGCACCTTGTCAGTTAATGAAAACATAAGTAAATCATGAGACTCTTCTACTATCCCACTGTCCAGTGTCCCTTGATCTGACATGGTAGAGCATTAACCCCAAACCATTGGCTCATGAGCAACATGTTACTCACCAACTCCTTGGCTTGTTGCTCCCAGTGACCTCAAAGCAGGGCTTGGAGGCAAGTTTTGGTTGGATTAAATACAGGTTTAGGCCAAACAGAGCCTTCTCTAGGTTGCTAGTCCACATAGGTCTACCAAATAGCCAATCATATCCTTGATTTGTCCATCCCCATGAACTTTTGTCATGCTTGTATTGCTCCCCAGTTCTTTTTACGTTTGAATGTGGCACACAGGTAAAAAAACACTTTTGCCCGATTGTTGCCATCATGCACTACTGTCTGCATCTTGCCCTACTGCAGTGATCCCCAACCAGTTGCTCACCAACCCCATGGATGTTGCTCCCAGTGGCCTCAAAGCAGGTGCTTATTTTTGTTCTGGCTTTGAGGCAAGTTTTGGTTGTATAAAAACAATGTGTACTGCCAAACAGAGTCTCTCGTATTTGGCACCCCCAGGAAATTTCTGTATGCTTTTGTTGCTCCCCAACTCTTTTCACATTTGGCTGTGGCTCAGTGCATTGTGCTGTATGACATAATAAAAACATGGAGTTAACGCCCCACAAGATTTGTGTGAACATTAGCCTAGAATTCCTTTAAACAGCAAAGATTTTGCGGAGCGGATGCCAACTAGACACTTGCACTTTATACACAACCACTTTTGCAAGCCCCTATGGATGAATGATACATGTATGGGATCAGTTATCCGGAAACTCCTCATCCAAAAAGCTCTAAATACAAGAAGGCCCTTTCCCATAGAATCCATAGACTTAAAGCAAGCATCTTATTGTTAGCTATGGGTTACTAGCCTTGGGCAAACTTAGTGCCTTTTATTTCATATGGGGGGTTGTGCATTAAGCCATCTCCTTTACACACGACAGGAATTGTTTGTCCATATATTTCAATATAATCAAGCGGCCAAATTTGTCAAAGTCAGTGCATTAGTGATGATACTTGGGCCTCCACGTGACCCACTCATAATCGCTGCACAGAAAATGTTAGGGAGCTAGGCACATGCTCTGAGCCAAGGCACAGACATAGGGATATAAAGAATATAAGGGAAATTATATATGCCATGTTACACTAATTACCAACAAAGTATATAATGTATTTCGGTTGGCTTTCCAAGTACTTTCCACATGGACCCACTACCTCCTCTTACTACCTCTTTGTTAATGTTTAAATATTATGACTGAAAAAGAAAATATCTACAGTATGAATATTATGGATGTTTATGGTAGGTTTCCTCCCACTCCAAAAACATACAGTACAGTCCTGAGGTAGAGACCTGAGACTGTAAGCTCCACTGGGGCAGGGACTGGTGTTCATGATGCATAATCTATGTAAAAGAGCTGCAAAAATATGATAGAGTTATATAAATAACCCTAATAAATAAAGCAAATTATGTGTCAGTAAATTACAGTCCATCAGGCGAGTTTTTATGATATAACCTATATCATAACCGATAACTGATCAGTGAAAAGACACAGCAGACAAGGTCATCATTGTGTTCAAGGCATTGCCTAGTTAAAAGTCAGAATAATTTTTTAAAACTAGATTTTTACTGCGATTCATCCCAATTAATAAACCAGACACCAAAGTTTCTTCATACCAGCATTCCAAGCAAAACATAATGGAATGTAAGCAAAGTTGTTTTTAGGGGAATAGATTTTTGGATAAAAGGGAAGGAAATTAGTTATCCAGACTGATCCAGGATAAATATGCATGCTAGAAATCAATATCCTACTGGGTTTCGGAAAAAATCATCAGATCTTATATAGTGGATCTATTTATGGAACCAGACCTGATAAAAAAACTATTCTTTACCTTGAAACAAGACAGAGATGGATTTATTGTAATATATAAGTATTATGAGATCATGGAATTGTAATGGAGCAGCCAGAAATGTGCTATCTATCTATCTATCTATCTATATCACTCTGCTCCATCTTCACATCTTAAAGGAGCAGTAGCAGTTCTAGATTATGGTCTGGCATTGAGCTGCAGAATTCAGAAAAGTGGTTCAATTTGTTCCTGCGCCTGCAGCAATTCCCCTGTGCTGAGCACAGTTTAATGCCACCTTAATGGAGGCTGCTCCCACAATTGAAAAAGAGTGCATTAGATGTATTTTCAGTCAGCTCGTGTACATGAATGGGGATCTCATTCCAGGGCAGCATATTCTTGGCCTCTAGCAAAGTCATTTCCATTTGGCACCCCAGCTTCACAGCTTTTTGTAACATTAATGTATCTGGTTCCATAAGCAACCACTCTCTAAGTTTAGCAATTATAGTTTTTTCAATAAGTTGGTCTCTAATCAGATCATCGTGCATATTTTCACACACACACACACGCTTCCCAGTCTCCTCCCGGTATTCTCAAGGCTGCAACATTCTGACATCTTTCAATAGTAATTAACTTTATAAAACTTAACACAGCTTATGGCTCATGGGTAGAAAGATTCGGGGTCCCCTGGTCTGTGGGAACCTTAACCAATACAAGCACATTTCATCCCTTTATTTTTCACATATAAAAAACTTAAAGCAACAAATGTTAAATATCCAAGAACAGAAACATACAAGAAACATTCCCTAACATTGCGTGGAAGTTCAGCATTGGAACTTACAGTACAACTAGGAGCCCATTGTCTGCTACAGAACTTCACTACTGAGGGCATTCTCCCACTTTATTCTCTGGAGTTTGTTCGGACACAAGTGTTGGCCATTACTTTGAAAGAGACTGGTAAGCAGGTTACTTATATTAAAGGGGTGAATGTTTCTATTTCAAGCAAATTCACAATTTGTCTTCACTATAACGTTTGTATAGTTTCTTAATTATTTGCCTTCCTTTTCTGCCTTCTTCTAGCATTCAGGTTGGGGTCACCGAACCCTGTAGACAAAAAATATTGCTCTCTGCGGCTACAATTTTATTATTATTGATGTTTTTTTTTATTACTTAGCTTCCTATTCAGTTCTTTGTCTATTCTTTTTCCAGATTCTCATTGAAATCACTGCTTGGTTGGACAGCTGTCAAGCAAAAAACTAAATAACTGAAAAAATCCAAAATATGAAAATGAAGACCAATTGAAAATACTTTAATAAAAATATCAGTATTGACATTACACTAAGGGGTCTATTTATCATGCTGTGTAAAAAGTGAAGTGAAACATTACTAATGATGTTGCTCATAGAAATAATCAGATGTTTGAAATCTAATTGCTGCTTTGTTGCTGTGGGCAACATCATTCGTAATTCTTCACTCCACTTTTTAAACGGCATGATAAATAGACCCCTAAAAGTTAACTTGAAGCACTGTGGGTTCGGTTTATATTTGATTGAGAACAAGATATTATAGAAGTTTGGGGGCACATTTACTAATGGTCGAATATCGAGGGTTACTTAACCCTCGATATTCGACCTTTGAAGTTAAATCCTTCTACTTAGAATATCGAAGTTGAAGGATTTAGCGCTATTCATTTGATCGAACGAACGATCGAAAGAATAATCGAACGATTAAATCCTTTGAATCGAATGATTCGAAGGATTTTAATCCATCGATCAAAACGATTTTCCTTTGATCAAAAAAAGCTAGGAAAGCCTATGGGGACCTTCCCCATAGGATAACATTGATGCTCAGTAGGTTTTAGGTGGCGAAGTACGTGGTCGAAGTTTTTTTTAAAGAGACAGTACTTCGACTATCGAATGGTCGAATAGTCGAACGTTTTTTAGTTTGAATCGTTCGATTCGAAGTCAATGTCGTAGTCGAAGGTTGAAGTAGCCAATTCGATGGTCGAAGAGGCCAAAAAAAACTTTGAAATTCAAAGTTTTTTTTATTCTAATCCTTCAGTTGATATTAGCAAATGTGCCCCTATGTCTTATTTCTCAAAGTGTTGCATTAGTGACACAGCCAGGTTTTCTTTCCATCCAAAATAACTGCAGCTAAGTAATTGTACGCTAGCAGAAAAAGTACACCTGAAATGTATAACCAAGGCAAACATTAACATCAAAATTCTATGGGTTCTGACATGTGACAGCAGTTAAACAATATGCCCTGGGAAAATTCTACCCAGATACATTTAAATATATATAACAAATGAGGTCATGTGAGCGTTGAACCAGTTTTCATTAGTCTGTATTAACAATAATGCAAAGGAACAAGGGGATTACTCATTTACCCTGAAGCATATTCTACTTTAAGAACGTTCATGCTGATTACTTTACTCCACACCCTTCAGCTTTTAATAATTAGAACTCAGTTTCAGGAATTCATGTATCCAATAATGTACACAAATGGGCATATTTCTCAAAGAGTGAAAATAGAGTTCACCACAGGTTACCTAAGGGAAATTCCCAACGCTGATCCTTTTTATAGGACATATTTATCAATGTGTGAAAAAAAAAGCTTGCTCTATACTTAACCTCTGAAAAATATGCCCCTAAAAAAAGTGAATAAAGATCTGTGCATTTCTTTATGAGAAACTATGAATTTACCGAAAATTATCAAAACATCTGTTTGAAATATTCGGTGCAGGAAAAGTCTCTACAAAATCGCGTGACAGGTCGAATCATACGATTTTTCCAGATTTGATGCTTGAAACTTTTTGAGATTATCGCATAAAAACCAGCATAGATTACAAAACTAGTAAAACGGACATCTGCCATTGACTTCTAAATGACCTGAACAGGTTTAAGCTGGAGTATTTTCAGATTGGATTTTTAGCAGCTTTGGGTATAATACATCTCTAAAAATTTGCATTTTAAAAACTCATCCATAAAAAATCGAGGTTTAATAAATAGGCCCCTTAGATATAAAGATGAACTAAACCCAAACCCAAAAAGTAACAAACAAACCCTTAACTGCCTGCTATCGCCCCCGCTCCTTTTTCCCTCCCGCACTGTGCATTAGTCAAAAAAATGCCCATTAAAAAGGTGCAAAATTGTGGGAGAAGTTTAAAATTAGTAAATTAATTGTATGACTTATAGCTGAATTCTTTCCCAAAGTAAACTAATAATTGGACACAAACAAATATAGTGGAAAATATCAAAATTATATTCTTTACTTTTCAGGGAATGAGATACTTTGCAAGAGTCTGTAGATTTTAAAAATAATGAACTATAACTAAGATGTAAAAGTCTCAAGATGTAAAAGTCTCCCCCAAGATTCCGGATACATGTTTTTCTTATAATTTTGCATGAACTTTAAGAGATCTTTAAAAAATTATATTTGTCCCTAAAAAGGAAGACCATTTCCCCTAGAATTGTCTATGCTTGAATTCATTATTATGTTTTGAACTTGGTCAGGCCAGTTTGTTTTACTCAAAGCAGCACTTAATGGAAGTGTTGGAAAAATGCCAAAATAATGAGCAGTTATATATACACTAAAAATTAAAGAAAAGAAGTCTCTATACAGCATTGATAAAATACTAGATTAGTCCCAGCCATGGCCAGACTATCCAATCATTATTCTGAGATGTGATTGGCTAAAGGACATGCCTGAAACAGTCTTTCAAGTTCATGAGCAGGATATTCTGAGAAAAGATATTCTCTCCGACTGAAGGCAAACATATAAAATTATTTGCACCTCAGCCACTTCCACTTGCATTTAGTCCAGTGTTCCCATTCATTTCATTGTATCCTGATTACCTCCTTTTTCCTCCTGCTATTCCACTGACCAGGTCTGTCCTTCGCCTGCCCTTACCAATTCAACTGATTCTGTTTCCAAGAAGAGCACATGACACAGTTATAGAAACAAACTGTAAAAAGATCCAATGTTGCCTCTTTGGTAAGAACACAAGAAGTAAAATGTGACATAAGCCGTTAGGCTACGTTTAACCTAATTATATCAAAGTACTGTTGATAAGAGATATAAGGACTCTTTATTTAAAGGGGGTAGGTGAAAAGTGCACAAATACCAAACTAAAGCACCATTTTTTGCTGTTAGTAGCCTCCACCACGGTTTTTTTCTGCTGCCATCACATGTCATTACATAAGACTGAGGGGCATGTTTACTAACATTGGAGATAAATATCTGGAGAGATTTCTGGAGATGTTGCCCATAGCAACCAATCAGATCTTTGCTTTTGTTTTATAACTTGGCTGTGGCTGTTTAAATCTAATTGCTGATTGGTTGCCATGGGCAACATCTCCAGAAATCTCTCCAGATATTTATCTCCAATGTTAGTAAACATGCCCCTGAGTTCTTTCTGTATGGCCTCTAAGAGGTGCAATTCTACCTCTCTTACTGAACCACAGGCCTGGATTTCCAATTTCTATTTGGGTGCCCCTAGGCCACTGGGTACCATTGTGGCCTTCCATAAATCTTGGCCTGCTGGACCAGCCTTTACCCACAGTAAATGAAGGTAGGCAGAAGAAAATATAAATCTGAAGGCCTTGCTCACAGTCTCAGATTGGGCTTCCTGGCTAGAAAATGTTGTTACAGTAATTTCTATTACAATTAGTCATTTTAAAAGAAATTTGGAAGAGTCACAAGTGAGGACAAATACATTACTCAGATGTGCTCTACCTGTGGTTCTTCAGATGTTGTTAAGCAACTACTGCCTGTGGGTGCTGGGAATTATAGTTGAACAACAGCACTAAGGCCACATTCTGAATGCTGCTAATGTATGTCTTTCCTGCTGGTAACCTTAAGCTGGCCATAGATGCAAAGATCCGATCGTAAGAATCATCGTATGATCGGACTTTCCCATCTCCCGACCCGCCACTAACCATTCAGATCAAAGTCTTACCAGTCAGATTAGTTAAAGAACAGATCAGCAATGTTCTACCCCTGACAGCAATCGTACGATATCTATGTCCAACCAAAGCTAGTGACAGTCTCCCACTGAAAATCGTACGATCGGCAATACACGCAGAGATATTATCGGCAGCCGACAGAAATTTTCTAACCTGTCCGATCGACCAAACGACTGATCTACGCCGGATGAAAAATGTCGGGACTCTCCACACAAGGTCCGAATATCGTACGAATCCTCGATTCGTACGATCAGATCTTTGCGTCTATGGACAGTTTTATTCTATATTGCCAAAATTGCCTTATTCTGTCTGTGTATAGCTGGATCAAAACTTCTGTTATGAATTTTCTGGAAAAAACACATTTATAGTCCCAACAGTCTGCAGAATAGACTGCATACAATGTACCTACTGATGTTCAGGAACCCTGGAGCTTGCTTCACTATTCTCTCAGTTCCCCCGGACTTTTTACTTACTTACTTATTGCACAGATCTGCCAGTAAACACTTCCACAAAAGGATTTTTGCCTTGCCCATACATGCCAAAAAAGGCTGTATCCTACATGCTCCTGTAAGACAAACCGAAAAACTAACAAGAAAATGTATAAACATAAACAGAAAAGCATGCAGGACAAACCATGAAATATAAGGGTCATTACAATCCTGGGCAGTGTGCAAACAGCAAATAACAGGCACTTATACTGCATATTAGAGCACAGGGACCTGCGGTTACCCCTTTGAAGGCGGCAGAAACTCGAGGCTTCTCACTGTGGCCTGTCTTATCTGATATAATGAACTTGCACCTAAAAAATCAGTTAAAGTTTTTCAGTGCATTTACTCAATGTGCATTGGCACCTTGTGGCCTCAATTACAATGAAATTATGGGGGAAAATGCTGCATTGAGAGTAAAAAAACTGCCTGAAATTGCACTTTGCAATATGAAACACAAGAACCCACCAGCACACCCTGGTCTCTTGAACACAAGTAGGTCCGGTGCGCAGTCTCAGGGATCGGCACCCTCAATTATTAGTAATAAAAATAAGATGAACCGGCACTGCAGACTCCATGCAAGCGGGACAAGTCCTGCGTATATATTCAAGGTAACGTTTCCAGGGCGTGCCCCTATAGACTTTTATTGGATTGTGGGGAAGTTTAGCTTCATGTCAAACTACACACCTCCTCAGTGTAATATTCTGAGGACAGAAAGGAGCATGTAAACAGAAATATATGATTAGTATCCATAATAACATTGCACTGCTAGAGAACAGGGGTCAGCAAACATTTAAACTAGGGCTCTTTTTTAATTCACCACCAAACAGATACAATACAGATATGTCTCTATCAGGATACAGAAGGAGAAAAATGTATAGTAGCTCTTTTGTGTAAGCTGTGTTTATTACTATTGTTTTGAAACCTCCAGTTACAACACTATGGGGTTAATCTGAAGTTATCTCATATTTTATTTAAAAAAATTACTAAACTCTCAAGCTCAATTTGACATTGTATTAATAAAATAAAGCAAATTAAATTCAGAAAACTCTGTAAAATTGAGCAAAAACCCCAATTGCTCATATTTCTCTAATTTTTGCCCAAAAACACAGAAAAAGTCTAATTTTTGGGCTAAACCCAGCGCAGACAACAATAACTTCAAATTAATGTATACAGGACCTCGACAGGTCTGAGATGTTGGATTTTCAGATTCAGGCTTTTTACAGCATCAGGGTGTAATAAATCTAAAAAAAAAAAAATGTTCCCACAAAAAATTTGAGTTTTTGCCCCAAAAACGCAGACCAGATAAATTCAAGGTTTAGTAAATAAATTCAAGGTTTAGTAAATAGTAAATAACCCCCTAAAAGATTAATACAGATCTGAAATTATTTGTGATTTTACTACATTTAATAAACCAGTATTTATGTATTTGCAATATTAAAGCACCACAAATAAAAATATATCAATGATTGAGGATAAATAGGGCCCATTCAGGCCCGGATTTGCGGCAAGGCCGCATAGGCCCGGGCCTAGGGCGGCAAAAAAATAGGGACGGCATGCCGCCCAGCCGCATTATGGGGACGCGTGCGCCAGGACCGTGCGGCCGCCTGGTCGGACCGCGCTGCCTAGGGGCCCCCTCATTGAAATCCGGCGCTGGGCCCATTTGGAAATGCCAGTGAGATGAAGTAGGACACCAAGCCACCAAGTATAATAGCTAAAGCAACAGGCACTGCACATATTGTGAAATTGGGTTAAACAAGAAATTCCATTTGAGAAAGTAAGGTATTAATACATCATGGTGAGAACAGTTCAATAGATGAAAAATCCTATTCCTTATGATCTCTTTCCTGGCAGGGTTATGCTGTGTGTAAGCATCCTGTTCTTTCAACAATGTTTCACACCTCGTATTAAGTTATGTTTCTATTTGCTTCTAAACATTTTTATCACCTGAATAATCTCAAGTTGCATTGCTCAGTGCCCCCCAGAGTTTGTGAAACACTGATCTACATGTAAGTAGATGGGCTTACAGGAGTCCCGATCTAACACCAAAGACACATTTGTCATTGATTAATTACTCATAAGCATTTTACACGGTGCTTGTGAAATAATTAAACTATTAAATTTAAGACAGAGAAACAGCTCTGTCAGTCAAGCAGACACCCATCATTTACTTTCTGGAATCATACAAATGTCCTGCTTCTTTTCTGTCTTCTCAAGTCTTCTCAAAGACCTTATGTGAGGGATGAAGGTTTAATTGGCATATTTTAAGATCTCTTTGTAATCTCTAGTAGGCTGCAGTACCTGCCTCCTGGCTTGCTTTACTTGTGCATTATGCTACTGCTAGAGTTGGCAGCTAAGCAAGCAAAGGTTATTGCCTAACAAAATAGCATGGTGGAGTTTGTGTTAGTGCAGGTCGGCTGAAGTAGGTCAGAGTGTGGATGAAGAATATTTGGTTTTATTATTTTATTATTTCACACTATTTGTATGTTAGTGCTGTAAATTCCAGTAAGTTAATCTGATGATCTGAGCATTGCCATGGGGTATTTTTAAAGTTGTGATCATGGACGTGTTGACAAATTTAAGGCTATATTCATTAAATTTTTAAAACACAATTTCAATATGCCTACAAAATTAAGCAGAAAAGCCGTGCTGTATAAAAACAGGTATCATACCTGTTAACCAGAATTCTCAGGACCTGGGATTTTCCAGATAAGGGATCTTTCCATACTTTGGATCACCATACTAACAAAAAAAAAATGTAAATATTAAATATACCCAATAGGATTATTCTAACTGCAATCTGGATTAATTATATTTTAGCTGGGATCAAATACTAGGCACTGTTTTATTATTACAGAGACGTATGTTTTAAAAGTTTGAATCAAAATGGTGTTTATTGGAGAATTTCACAAAATTTGGAGCTCTGGATAATGGGTTTCCAGATAACAGAGCGCATAACTGCAATAATAGTTATAGGGTCAGCATCTAAGAGTGATGACAAACCATCCTGTTATCAAATGGCTCTATAATATAATTGCTTGAGTTTGCATATGCTTTAATAAATATGTGGAAACTTGAAAACTAAGTGTGTGCTTAAGTTATACGGTAGTAAAGGATGTTATAAGCCAGTATTTATCAATAATTGTTTTGTGTTTGGAGACAATTCTCTTAATATCCATTATGCTCTGTTTATAATCCTTACTGAGGGATCCTAGTGTTGTCGTGAGTGTTGCCATTTAGGAATGAAGCAGCAAAGGTATGTTTACGTTTTTATAAACAACTAGTCCTGATTGGACTGGAACTACTGTAACTGCTCTTTCAGAGGCTATAGATATATTTAATCTCCAATGGATGCATGACTAAAATTGCAATATTCCCTGGTTACTTAATCTACCAAAGATTTATCTAAGCCTTTGAGGTATCCATTCTTCATATTGTTTCAATGCTAGAGAACTAATGAGATTATATGCTGGTCCCGGCAGGCATTCAGATATTCCCTTCAACCACTATAGCAATCTGTGCTGTGGGTCAACTCTTTTAGCATCCATGTAACCTTCATTTTCCATGTCTCTTAGTCATTCTTTCCAGCTCACTCTGGCATAGTGCCTGAAAATGCTCTCAGCATTGGGTCCAGCCAATTATATAGGACTCACATGTAATCTTCACCTTGTCACTGGTAACATTTGCTGAATCCACCTCACCGCTTGAAAAAAGTGACATTTCTTTCATACAGTGTGCTCTATTGTACACGTCTGTTGGCAATAGTAATACGGTTTTACTTATCCCTGATTTTTAGTGATGTATTTATAGTCAACTTTAATGAAATTGCAATTTAACAATGTTTACATTTTGTTTTTATTTACATAAAGTATGTCATATAGAAATGAAAAAATAAAAATATAGAAATACTGTAGAAATTAAAAAATGTAGGGGTGTATCAATGAACACTGATGAAATACATCGCCAGTGATGTTGCCCATAACAACCAATCAGCAATTCATTTTCAACTGTTGCCTACAAATTAGAAAACAAAAGCAAAGATCTGGTCACCGGTGATGTTTTGCTCTGGTGTTAATAAATATGATCTGTCATGCAATTAATATCATGGCATTTAGAGCAAAATCACTTATTTATTAATATGGTGTGAAGGTAATACCTGCCCTGTTTGATAGATTTATTAATAGTTGTAGTGGTATATTCAAGCACCTGGAAATTTAGTGTTTAAATACATTCGGAAACCATTCAGAACCATCCAGGACCTACATTCAAGCTGATAATCAATATCATTTTAATTTAAGTTAGCCAATAATAGAATTACCCAAACAACAGCTTGACAATGTATTGGGATGACTGGGGATTTGGCAGCTGTGCTCTCGATTTCAGTAGGGCACCCCCGCTCCAGGTGTAGGAAATGAACCAATTAGTTAGAGAACTGAGAGAAAGCAAATGAAGAGGCAGAACTAATTGGTTCAACAGCTTGACACTGTAAATGGAGAATAGATGAACAGCATTCTATCTTGTCCTTATTGAATTGTGATGTCCCAGAAGCCATTTTACATACAGATGCAGCCACTTTGGTTTGTCTGTTTGACACAGAATAACTAAACACAGATATCCCATTTATCTCATTTAACACAGAAAACTGCGTCACAACATCCCATCTAATTAAAGCATTCACCATTGTGAACAATGGAGCTTTGGTATGCTAATGAAAAGGTTAAATGCATTAAATGAGTTAAGATGACTTAAGATAACACAGTTTCTTCAATTAACCCTGAGTCATGACGCATTTAACTCACAAATCCAAGTGGCTTCATCTGTATGATGATCCCTAATGCTCACCAGCATATCCCTGTATTATATCTCTTCTCTTTTAACAGCTAGGATAGAAAGAACTAGTGCATGACTGCATGTGTTTAACTAAACCTATTGGGCAGATTTACTCAAGGCCGAAGTGACTAACGCTGGCATCGTTACCGTTTTTAGGCACTTCGCTGATTTACTAACGGGCACAGGCGTCACTTCGCTAGCGAAAGAGACAGACGCTAGCGCTCATTCAGGCGAATTTTCACTCTGGCGTATGGACGTTATTCTGCAATTCACTAAGATATGGATTTTACTGAACGTTACCTCTTTCGCCAGACTTGCCTTCAGCAGCTCAGACCAGACAAGAGCATTGGAGTGCATAGGACTTCCTCAATCTTTTGTTACTTACATCATATTTTTGGTTTAAAAAGTTTCTAAGTCCTGGCGTCTTTTCATTTTTTCAGAGTGATAGCCTGCAAAAGACCTTAACAATTGTTTTTGGTTAACCAGGTTCTCCCATACATTTTCTAACATATACAACATTAATTATACAGTAGGCTCATGTGTAGGGCATTATAACAACTATATTTTCTTTATTAAGGTTCCCTGGACTTGTGTAATATAATGTATTTGCTGCAACATATACGTCCATTCAACTTTATAATTTCCTGCCGTATGCAAATTAGCCTGAGCGAAGACCTCTAACGAAGTTGCGCTAGGCATAATTGAACGCTAGCGCATCTTCGCTTTGATTGCCGAAGTAACGAAAAAAAAAAAAAAAAAAGAAAAAAAAAAAAGCTGCTGTATATGTTTTAGTTATTTATTTAAATGTATGAAAGAGACTTAAAATATGCACTAGAAAATACAGACACCAGTACCTCTCTGCTATATGAATTTAGATTAAATCACAGTCACATACCTCTGGGGCATAAAGGGCAGTGTTCCTTTTGTGCATTTGATTTTTTTCTTTCCAAACTTCCCTTTAGCTGCCAAGCCAAAGTCAGCGATCTTTATATGTCCCTCATTGGTTACCAGGACATTAGCTGGTTTAAGATCCCTGCAAGGTAAACATTAGGGTTAAAGCATGTAAATAGAATTGAGAGAGAACATTGAGAGTGGGGGGTGAGAAGGGATGTGAACCCTCTTCCCTAAAATTACAGAGTGTCTTGGGTGAGGGGTGTGAAACTATTAGAATGCTGCCTGTAGCATGGAGGGAGTTGTACCTTTCAGAATTTTACTTATACCCAAACTAAAGTCCAAGGGAAGAGGAGCTGAACTACATGATACTGAGGACATTAATGGAATTCTGGGGGTCACCATTAATTTTAAAATTACCAAAGCCTTACAGACATGACTAGGGTAAGACCAAAATCACTTAGTCATGACTAGAGATGGCGCGAACTGTTCGCGCGAACATCGGGTGTTCGCGCTCGCCGGAAGTTCGCGAACGTCGCGCGACGTTCGCCATTTTGGGTTCGCCATTGTTGGCGCTTTTTTTTGCCCTCTCACCCCAGACCAGCAGGTACATGGCAGCCAATCAGGAAGCTCTCCCCTGGACCACTCCCCTTCCCTATAAAAACCGAAGCCCTGCAGCGTTTTTTCACTCTGCCTGTGTGTGCTGAAGAGATAGTGTAGGGAGAGAGCTGCTGCCTGTTAGTGATTTCAGGGACAGTTGAAAGTTTGCTGGCTAGTAATCGTTTTGATACTGCTCTGTTATTGGAGGGACAGAAGTCTGCAGGGGTTTGAGGGACATTTAAGCTTAGGTAGCTTTGCTGGCTAGTAATCTACCTTCTACTGCAGTGCTCTGTATGTAGCTGCAGTGGGCAGCTGTCCTGCTTCTGATCTCATCTGCTGACTGCTGCAATAACAGTAGTCCTTGTAAGGACTGCTTTTATTTATTTTTTTGTTCCAATACAGAGCAGTATCAAGCAGATTACTAGCCAGCAAACTTACTATCATCTGTCCCTGAAATCACTAACAGCTCTCCCCCTACACTATCTCTTCCAAGCACACACAGGCAGATTTTTCAGATACATTTTTGCCCTTGATCCCCCTCTGGCATGCCACTGTCCAGGTCGTTGCACCCTTTAAACAACTTTAAAATCATTTTTCTGGCCAGAAATGTCTTTTTTAGATGTTAAAGTTCGCCTTCCCATTGAAGTCTATGGGGTTCGCGAACCGTTCGCGAACCGCTCGCATTTTTGCGCAAGTTCGCGAATATGTTCGCAAACTTTTTTTCCGACGTTCGCTACATCCCTAGTCATGACTGACTTGTGTCAGTGTCAGAAAATCTGACACAAATATAGTAATGCTAAGGTAAATAAAATCACAGTTCAATGCATTAAGGGAGTTGCACCTAGTTCTTTAAGTTGCAGCATTTTGAATAATACTCAAGCGGTGGACAGGAGCCCCCTATCCTCCGACTTTCCCATCTCTGCCACACCAGAGGTAGCACTCCATACAGAGTGAGACACAACTCTTGTGCACTCCTTTCTAGCAAACAAGAGTGGGGTGAAGTGTAAATTGCATCAAACTGGTTGCTTTGTACCCCTGTGTTTGCCCTTTACCTTGCTATTGTAAATGAGCTTTATTGTTTTTACTTTGAAAAATTAGGTTGGATCGTTGCCTTGACCAATGAACCACAGCAGCACTGCTAATTGTATCAGCTTCATTACATCATACCTTTTCAAATGCAATTGCAAATGATAAGGTTTCAATCATACATGAGACAGCAACATAATCATTATGCCCTTTTACACACATTCAATAATTCATTTTTGTGAGACATTTGTGTGAGGCAAAGGCTGGTGCTTAGGGCCAGGCCCATAACTATACACCAAAGCAAATGTATTGAACAGTAGGGTGGGGATTTATTGCAATGGGAAGTGGAGCTACAGGACATTACTTTGTAGAATAAAATGTAGTCTTTATTAGGTGATAGCATAGATTCCCTGGATAATTTCCTTTACATGTAAGTTAGTCAGCTGAAAAAACGTTGACCTCTTTTTATCCATCCTTTACTTCTGAAACTACAAGCAAGTTAGTCCCTGCTCTGTTGCCCCATACAAATACCTAAAGTCACTTACGTTACTAAGTCCATCTCCAGCTGGACAGTGTTCCTGATGACATTTCTTAGGATCCCTCTGCTGACAAACTCCATAGCGAGCAGAGCAGCAAAAGCAACTAAAGAACAGGCACAGATGACTTAATACACGGGATTACAAGTTTTTGTAAAAAAAGAACTGTGTTTTATAGTTAGGGACAAACAATGAAGATGCTCATCCTATACGGAGCTGTGGTAGACTATTACTAATTCTGCAGCTCCCTTAGATCCTTACTCATCCTGCACCTTGGGGCAAATTTTAGCCTGAGCTACACTATACCTCATACCTTATACATCTTGCCACTAGAGATGTACAGTATATTAGCATGTGTTGGCCTAGGTATTTATGGCATACAACTCTGCAACTCTATGTATATATATATATATATATTATATACTTCAATAGTAGTGTTTGTTGAAAAATAATGTGCATTGGAAAAAACACATTAAGAATATTCGAGGATCAATGTTGTTTCCAATCACAGACCCAGTCTAGAGGTCCTAGAGGTCTAACAGATAAAAGCCATTACCACTTGTCTCACATGGGTACGCAGCAGTGTGCAAAAAAGGATGCCAGTAGCAGAACCCATACATGCCAGACCCTCTGCCTGCCTAACACTGGTTGCATCAGGCGAACTTTAGTTCACAAGTGAGGAGGACCACCCTATAGCCCCCTCATTACCATAAGAATTCTTTATTTATAAAATCGATTTAAATTAAATAATTGACATATAAAAAACAGTTCATGAATCATGAAACAAAACAAAAATAACCAAAAATCCCACAAACCTACCCTCCATACCATACCCTCCCCCTTGCAGCCATAGGGTCTGCTGCATGGTAGTTATGCTGCTCCTCAGTACATACAGCATGTAAAATATAAAACCCAGAATTCCACAAGGAAAGAATCAATTAACCTTCAAAATACACTTCTCTTTTTCTATACAAATAGAACAACCTTTTTATATTAGATCACAAATTCCATTCAGCATATTAAAAATTCCTCATGAAAAAGAAACAATCAAGAATGAATAACTTGTGCATTAATCACTCCCATCAACACTTTGCTTTTGTTACTTGAACAAGTGTACATTGTACCGCTGGCCCAAGGTTGCTCTACTCCTTTAGAACAGGCCTAAACTAATCTTCACACTTCATTAACGGAATGGTGAGTGGGCCACAGAACTCCTTCCAAGTAATGGGAGAATCCAGATGTTATCTGTGGCTTTCAGTTGAGCTCTATTTTCTTACATATTCTGGCAAATAAAACAAATGTATTTTGAAAACTGAAACAGGTTGTTTGTTGGCAAGTTATACTGCAACTGGGCAATGGAAAGAGATACAGTAGCTTTTGGATAGTTATGTCATACTAATAATGATTCACCTATATACCTATGTGCCCTTTACATTGGAATAAATGGCCTGTTTTTTTGCAATTTCTTTAGAAGTTGATATATGTAAATAAACCATAAGCAAACAACAATAAATGTGAAGCTGCTAGTGATTCATTTTAGGCTACTAATTATCACTATGACTATTCTCCTATTGTGTATGTGCCCCTGTGTGTAATAAGAGTTTGCCCAGGTGCAGTATCCAATAGAAACCAATGATTTTTGCATATAAATAGGTGACCAGTAAATACTACTTGCTACAACTACAACTACTGGTTGTTTTTGGTGATAAGATATGTAGCAAATGTTGTGCTTTATGATAAATTCAAATGCCAGTGGCTTAAAGAAGCAGACTTTGCTTATATTTTACCTTCATACCCTTGTGCATGTCGGGTATGGAACAACAAAAAAATGTCAAAGGAATATCCATGGCCCAAAGCATTCTGATACATCTTCAGATGTATTTTTAGGTTCCCACATATTATACAGGTATAGGATCCATTATACCGAAACCCGTTATCCAGAAAGCTCTGAATAATGAGAAGGCCATCTTCCATAGACTACATTTTATCCATATAATTAAAAAGTGTAAAACGTATTTCCTTTTTTCTCTGTGATAATAAAAGAGTTCCTTGTATTTGATCTAAACTAAGATTTAATTAATCCTTAGTGATGAGTCAATCAATTCCATTTCGCTTTGGCATAAAACTAGTGAAACTGCAGAAAAGTTCACAAAACGGCGAATAGTTTGCAAAACTTTTTTGTAAATAGACAGTGAGATGGCTCAGATCCCTTTGGTTAATGTGGAAGGAGGAATTTTGTATGCGTTTGTCACGTCTTTTTTTTGTTGTGTGTCTATTTTCTGTGTTGCACGTTTCTGGATAACAGATCCCATACCGGTAACAATAATAATAATTATAAACGGTCAAGTATATGTTCATGTTTCTCTATTTTGTATTAAGAGCACATGACTAACTTTACTTCATTTATTTGTTTTGCAGTTGTAGTGAGCACAAATGACATAGATATGCAAACACTCTCCTACAGAGACTTCTTGGCATTTGGCTGTTTCCCTCACATGACTAAACAGCTGCAAGATTTCAATCAGTCAGTCAGCTCAGCGTATTGGAATTAGGTTTTCACAAAGCCATTCCCATTTGTATTGCTTTTACATGAGAGTTGCACATGAGGAAACCAGCATCACCTTTTCATGTGTCATGTCACAGTCGTGGCTTTGGATATTACTTTTCGGAGTAACTGCCATAAACATCTCTGTGTTGCCTCTTATCTGACTTACGTAAGAGCCTTACAAATAGCAGCCTTAAAAAAGAAGCATAAAAAGAGTCACGTAATAAAAGGTTTGTGGCTTTTGCCTTTATTATAGATACTATTTTTCTAATCTTTTAAGATTATATTAAGCAGGTCACAGCAGTTACCATCATCCATTGTCTAGACAGGGTATTTCAAGTTCAGCCATTAGGGACAAGAATGTTTTCAGTGTTTCTCTAGTGTACAAAATAATTAACATACTTCGGATTGGTATGAACCTATATATTATCAAGGATTTGCGGATGGCAAATGTACATCTTGTGGCTGGACATTGGAAAAGAAGGGCTTGTTGAATAAATCATTGAATACATATGCTTTATGTTTCAAGAGAAATTAAATGAAAGTAGACAGGAGTCATTTTGTCTGCAGAAAATATGCATGCAATATAGAATTGCAGCACACATAACTCCCACCCTTTCTTTATCATGATGGAAAGCACAGAAGAAAAACAGATATTAAAGGGGCATAAGACTTTTTTAAAACTCTCCATTCTACACCACTCCAGTATGAATAAAAAGTGAAAATCATCACCATTGAATTAAGTATATTATTTTTTTAGGAGGTAGATACCAATAGAAGGCTTTCTTTGGAAACCATTATACAGTGAAGCTTCAATTTTGCATAAGCTGAATTTAGGGTTGCCACCTTTTGCAAAATGATTTAGAGGCCAGCAGTTGGTGGCAACACATTGGGTGATGATGAAATGGAGTGGAGCTATGATGTCATGCCAGCGCACGGAAAATCAGAGAAGAGAAAAAGGGTAAGATTGTGCTAGATTCTGGGCAAATTGCCTCAAGAGGGGGCTGAACTGTAGTGTAATACAAATGTATCAGCTACTACATTGCTGGTCAATTATTAATACTGGCCCTGGCCTTGGTGGGTATTTTACAGGCTAGGCCATAAATTAACCCTACCTGATTTAACATTTTTCCAGATTACAACAATTTTACTGATCCCCTGAAAAACATAAAATGGGGGGGGGGGGGTTCTATGTATGTATATGAATATTTATATATTTGTTTGTCTGTATACTGCTCCTGATGAAGATCCCTGTGGGGGATCGAAACGTTGAGGCTAAATAAACCTTTTTTGTTTTTTGCAACATAAACCATGTGAGTGCCGCAAGCTTTCTTTAAATTGCAAATCCCAGGTAGTATCTGAGTCTATGGAGTGCACCATTGCTTCTAATATATATATATATATATATATATATATATATATATATATATATATATATATATATATATATATATATATATATATATATATAGTATGTATGCACAAAATGTCTCTGTCTTAAATATATAGTCATATTCCTGCTAAAATTAGAATTCTGTCTGCACATATTACACTGTCATCTAATATCAGACAGTTGGAATACAGTTATGTTTATAAAAATGTATTTAATGCATCTGGCAACAATTATATGGGCAATGAAGAGACAGCCAAGTGCTGGTCAGTCTCATTTATATGTAATTAAAGAGTACGTTCACTTTAAAATTAACTGTTGGTATGAGGCAGATAGTAGTGGTAATATAAGTAGTAGTAGTAGTAATAGTATGCTAACATATTTTTTTTCAATACTTGGTTGCTAAGGTTTAACTATACTAGCATAGTAACATAGTAACATAGATAGGTAACTGGCAGATAGGTAGTTAATTAAAAAAAAAAAAAAAAAAAGTTGAACTCGATGGACATGTGTCTTTTTTCAACCTTACTTACTATGTTACTATGTTACTATGTTACTATGTAGTATGCTAACATATTTTTTTTCAATACTTGGTTGCTAAGGTTTAACTATACTAGTATAGTTTAACTAAGGTTTAACTATACTAGCATCCAGACAAAAGTTAGGAAGTCAAAATAGAAGATGAATAGTAGCAATGATCAATATAAAATAAACATTTTGTTAAAATTGAAGCATTACTATTAATTTGTTTTTTTGGTTGCTGAGGTCAGTGGCACCCAGTTAAACAAATACTTTGAAAACTATAGAAAATAAGAAATGGAAACCAAATGAAAAGATGCTGAGAATATTCCTATCTATAACATACTAAGGGGGGAATGTTATTAAAGTTGCAAAAAGCAAAACAATTCGCCCCAATAAGAATAAAAATCCACTTCAATGTAATATTGTTCCTTAAACTGTTATTGCATTGCAAATTTTAATTATGCATTGCAAATTTTAATTGCACACTCTTAAGAAGTGCTTGAAGGTGTCGTAATCTTTTGGAGCAAACATAACATATTAGAGTCTATGGGTGTATTTATTACATTAAAGTCAATAAGCATTTATTTCTCAAGTTTTTTCTCAATCAGCTTTTTTTCTCACTCCAAATGCATTAAAGTCAATGGATGTTTTTTCTCAATTTTTTTCCCCCACTCCATATGCATTGAAGTGAATGGGAAATTTTTCTGAGCACATTTTTGCCTCCCGCAAGGCAGGGGAACTGTTTCATGTAGCGCCTCACCAGATCTCGTCACTTTGTTGGTGCTTATGTTTCTACCTAGCCATAGATGTTGAGATTTTTAATAGATCCGATCATCATCGTGAGACCATGATTTTCTTGGAACGATCGTACGAATTGTCCATCAACTAAAAAGACCAATTTGCCAGGAAAACAAAGCGTAGCTGCCTACGTGGCCCTGCAAACATAGATAGATTGCACTGGGGCCGACAAAGATTTTTAGCATGGCCGATCAATCGCAAGATGTTCGATTGCTCGAATCCCACTAACCGCACGATAAATTCGAAGGATTGGTCGGACTTCGCTAAAATCGGTCGTTCGGCAAGAGAAATCTTTGCGTCTATGGGGACCTTTACATGTTAAATAATTGAGCCCTGTGCCTTATTAAGTGGTTGCTGTGGAAGCATTTATAAATTAGAACTGTATAAAATAGATTTTGCTCTACAGAAGAATAAGAATATCTTATATCACAAAATCCATAAAATGAAATTATTTAGCCTTGAGGTTTACAGAAGTGTTGAGTGGAAAAGTTAGGTTATTTTATGATAATAAACCTCAAACAGGTGTTAAATGCGGATGTGGTGCTCTGCCACTGAAGATTGTTGATATTAAAGGACAGTGGCGGAACCTTGTTGGGCCCTGGTACAGTTACACCCCTGACCCCTTCACCCAGTTTACTTACACCACTGTGGCAGGATTAGGGATGTAGCGAACGTCAGAAAAAATGTTCGCGAACATATTCGCGAACTTGCGTCAAAAATGCGAACGGTTCGCGAACGTCGCAAACCCCATAGACTTCAATGGGAAGGCGAATTTTAAAAGCTAGAAAAGACATTTCTGGCCAGAAAAAATATTTTAAAGTTGTTTAAAGGGTGCAACGACCTGGACAGTGGCATGCCAGAGGGGGATCAAGGGCAAAAATGTATCTGAAAAATACATTGTTGACACAGCGCTGCGTTTTGTGCTGTAAAGGGCAGAAATCACACTACGTCACTCAGGTGATGTTTCTGGACACGGAATGTGAAAAAGCTCACACAGCTAGGTGGCACTTGGTTAAAGACTGGGCAAACAATGCCTGCAAGGGCAACGTATACAGTAGTGGATACGGAATATATTATTGCAGCTGTAAAAACATCACTCAGGTGATGTTTACGGACACGGAATTATTATTGTTATTTAGACAGAATGTGAAAAAGCTCACACAGCTAGGTGGCACTTACATACCTCCCAACTGTCCCTCTTTTGACCACTCAACCCCCTGTCCCTCTTTTGTACTGGAAAGTCCCTCTTTTCTCTGCACTGAACAGCCAGAAAAAAAACAGTTTCTAACTTAATTGGCTTTTGGCAGAGAGCTCAGAACAGCTGACAGGTGCAAATAAGATACTTTGTAACAATTTTGACTCTGGTTGGTGCTGGTAGTGGTGAACTACTAGGAGGAGCAGCACACCAGTCCCACTCCCCAACACAGCTAGACTAATAGCACTGGGCTCTTATAGTAGCAAAGTAAAAAAAACAAAAATGAAAATAAAAGCAGTCCTTACAAGGACTATTGGGTTATTACAGCAGTCAGCAGTCAGCAGATGAGATCAGAAGCAGTGCCCACAGCAGCTACATACAGAGCACTGCAGTAGAAGGTAGATTACTAGTCAGCAAAGCTAACTAACCTAAACTCACTGTCCCTCAAATCCATGCAGAGTTCTGTCCCTACAATACAGAGCAGTATCAAGTAGATTACTAGCCAGCAAAGTTACTATCAACTGTCCCTCAAATCACTAAACAGCTCTCTCCCTACACTAGCTCTTCCAAGCACACACAGGCAGAATGAAAAAACGCTGCAGGGCTTCACTTTATATATGGAAGGGGAGTGGTCCAGGGGGTGTGGGGGTGGTCCAGGAGGGAGAGCTTCTTGATTGACTGCCATGTATCTGCTGGTCTGGGGTGAGAGGTAAAAAATAAGCGCCAGCTAAGGCGAACCCAAATTGGCGAACGTCGCGCGACGTTCGCGAACATTCGGCGGACGCGAACGGTCGATGTTCGCGCGAACTAGTTCGCGGGCGAACAGTCCGCAACATCCCTAGGCAGGATGCTGGTTGATGTGATTCAGATACAAAAGAGCTGGTTTGACATCTTTAATTCATGTTTTTTTTTTTTGCTATGTGTCTTTCCTTCAGGTTTGGGTTCTCAAGACTGCATTACGCAAGGCCCTATCTTTTCTATCTCTGGCATTTACCAAGCTGTAAGCTATAACTTTAGCTGGGACAAAAACATGTTCGTACAATTTCGAGCATCGCATCCTATCAGAAATGAGAGCCAGGAAATAATGTGTCTAGATTATTGAATTCAGTTTACTTTTGCAGTCCTGTATCCAAGGTCACCAGGAAACAGCTGGGGGCTTGAAAATAAAGTCCTATAAAATACATTACAGCACTGGGGATAAAACATGAGCATACAGCTATATAGGCCTTGAGCAATCATAAACAAAGTCATTCCTTTCCATTCTGGACCATGAGGCATAAATCAAACGAGATTTCCCACAGTTCCAAATAAACATATACATTGAGTGCAAGGAAACTTTCCTTCCTCATGGTGGCTTGCTTAACTCTTCTCATGGGTGTGCTCTTGAATGACACTCTGTTGACTTACAGTATTAGAAACCAGCTTTGTCAAATGGAAGCAATAGCAAATTATACACCCACTGTATGCCCTGTGGTCATGGCTGTTGAGGAGAAATAGTTACACAAAATAGTCATAAATAAGTGTAATCTAAATACCATTCGCCTAACTTCTATATATAAGCCCAGATGTAACATCTTGTAGAAATTCAGGGCAAATGAGGTAATGTAGGAAGATGGCATTTGCTGGAGAGACTGGCTACAAAGGCAATTAAAAGCGAAACTCTCCCTGGGGGAGGGATTGATAAAATCTTGTAAGTATATATCAATATCATACACAAGAGCCATAATGTCCTCTGTTGTAATCGGAGGTTAGTGATGTCATTTCTGTCACATGACTCACTGAAACTTGTGTATTATAGTAAATAAAGTAGCCCTGTATCAAAGTATGAGAATATTAGAAGTCACCTCGGCGTTCTATGATCTGTATAAAAACACTCGGCCTCCGACCTTGTGTTTTTATATGGTCATACAACTCTTCAGTAACTAATAATATTCTTATCTTTTACAAAGGGTGGTACTTTATTCACTATATATATTAACTATCTACTAGCAGTCTCAGTTGAAATGGATGCACAATATATTTCTTTATGTCCCATGGGATGTCCAGTAGAATTAAAAGAAAGCTGTAATGCACCTGTTCTTTGAAGCCCCTCAAGGAGGAAAAGAGAGGTGCCTGAAGCTTAGGGAGTTGCCATACAAGAAGTTAGTAAGGGCTAATAGGGCTAATGTGCTGGCAGCCAAATATCCTAGTAAAGGCGTTTAGTGGGGTTAGCACAACAGTAGCTCACACCAGTACAGGTTGTCACTAATCTCTGACTAGAGATCCAGGAGGTGCATGGGAGACAAGATGTATATGTATTCAGTAGAGCATCTACCATACAGCAGAACCAGTAATAGCAGTGTGACCTGTGGAAAAAGGGGGCCTGGATTATGGTGTCTGCTGTATGGTAGTTCCTACAACCAATTCAAACTTGTCACTCACTTACTGTGGTGTAACATCTTTACAGCACAGGTACAGAATCCCCCTGTGGCATGAAAAGTCCTATTAGAAAAAGTTTCTAAACAATCGAGAGACTAGCACAGGAAGCAGGTTGGTGAGCCCATCAGCAAAGCTTATAACAGACACACAAATAAACACATTATGGTGACCATGGGGTGGGGCATGTGGCATCAGAGGGATGGGATATTATGTAGTGATTGGCAATCACAGGGTCAATCTAGGGGAATCTTGTTTGATTTTCCTTATTTGGAAAACCAGGCAGGCAGTTTTGAACTGAAGAGCCCTTCTGAAAACAGGATTGTCCAGGTGAAAACTGGACAGGTGGCAATCCTACCATGTCCATGGGGTCTGCTGTATTGTAGTCTTTCCTTCCCAACAATCTGCAGTGGGCAAACACAAGTGGGCTGTGGGCAGAGGTTCCCTCAGGAGGCAACGTGAGTTCCAAGCCTTCCAAAGATTTGTTTTCTAACTATGCCACTGACAGGTATTAAATGGAAACATCTTCTCACAAGCAGAACTTTTTCTTTTCAAAAATACAGACAAGCTGTTGGATCTGACTCTGTTATGTTCCCAGAAGCACTTTTCGGTCTCTCACTGCTGTCTGTACTCTACACACTCTCAGAATGGCCACAGCATTTCCTCTTCCTCTCCCAAAAGGAGCTTGTTCTTGAACAAACTTTATGGGGCAGATTTTTTAATGCTGTGTTAAATGAAATAAAACTGTGTAAAAACCTGTGTATAATAAATGGCGAATTTATCAATGTGGTTTTTATTTTACGCCATGCGAATACCAGATTTGCCACCGTTATTTTTATGCAGCTTCATACCTTTGTAAGTAAGCTCCAGCAGAAGTCAGTCTAAGAAAAAATGCATTAAAAACCTGGCAACATGTGGCGAATTTTGACGCTGTTTTTACACCACATAATAATTCTGCCCCTTACTGTAACAGTAACAGAAAAAACAGTAACAGAAGAAATATGCAGCAACATCTTGACATGAATTTGTACATAAAATTTAAATTTCTCTGTCCAGCTTATGTAGCACAAGCTAAGGGGACAGTTCATAAGCACAGTTTACTCAATTAATCAATGATCTTACCCCATGCCTATCTATCATGCCCACACCCACTCTGCGCCTAACTCGGCTCACATATAACTGCTCCCATCTCTGACATTGCTGGTGGGGCTGTCAGTTTTAGATGTGGGGTAGGGATAGGGCAGGAAAGGTCCAGAATTAACTGTGCCAGCCGTGAATAAGGCCCACCACAACCCTCTGTAAAATGTGTTTAATATTTCAGGTGATAATTATACCAGCAAACTTAGCAGAGCCAAGTGTTCACTTGCTATGATTTACAGTCCAGCATCTTGGAGTAGGGTTAAGTAGCCATTTATCCATCCACTTTAAGCATGGGATGGCTTATTAAGGGGCAGAGAGTGCAAATGGGAAACATTTAATTCGTTGTTTCCCCTTTAAGTTAACTTTTAGTATTTTATAAAATGAGCTAATGAATGTCCTAAGAAACGTTTCAATTGGTTGTCATTATTTATTTTTTATAATTTTTTAATTATGTTTTGTCTTCTTCTGACCCTTTTCTACTTTCAAAAAGGGTCACTGACCCCTTAAACAAATGATCTGTAATGCTACAAATATTTTTGCTATTGCTACTTTGTATTACTCCTCTTTCTATTCAGGCCCTCTCCTATTCATATTCCAGTCACTTATTCAAATCAATTCATGGTTGCTAGGGTAATTTGCAACCCTTGCAACCAGATTGCTGAAATTGCAAACTGGAGAGCTGCTGAATAAAAAGCTAAATAACTAAAAAAAAAACAAATAATAAAAAATGAAAACCAATTGCAAATTGTCTCAGGGTATATAATAATATAATAATATGTCTATTTAATATCCAGGTGTCCCATATTCCAGTGTATAGCTCCATCTGGTTATCCAACTGGCATTGTAGTTCTTTTCTGTGTATTTCCTTTACTTTTACAAATCAAACATGTTTGTGTATTTCATGTGTGGCCCCAGACAATTTTTCTTTTTCCAATGTGGCCCGGTGAGCTAAAAGTTTGGACACCCCTGTTTTAAACTGTATTGCAGCTGTGGTCCATGGAGAACTAGTGAAAGTTTTTCTTAATCAATATTGCTGATACTTTACATGCTGTACACTTTGATAATATGTTAACATATCCTGTGCTATGTAGTCCAACAACATCTGAGCAATATGCGGAGTAAGGTTGAGAAACAGCATTTAGCTCATTAAACTACCTCTCCTAGCATACCACCTCACTCCCACTATCGACTCAGTCATGTTCTGACACATCTTTAATCTCCTTAACCACCTTTATTTTCCCTGTAAGATTCAGGACTAACATGCAGAAACAAGTATCATTTTTTATATGCATTGTACAGTGAAGTGCTTATATCATGTGTAATAAACTATCATGAAAACAGGTCATACATAGCACATTTCTGTGGCACAGCAGTCACACTTACCAGTAATTAGAAAAAGATGTCCAGGTAACTCAACACAAGGACAATAGGTCTTAAAAATCCAAATGGACCAGGTTTTAAACTTCAATTCTGTTGGTTTAGTGTCCCTCAAAGGATGGATTCATTTGGTGATTTATAGGTTTCTTTCTGTATTTGTTTTCTGTTTATTACTATACTATATTTGCATGTCTGTTTATAATTCTTTCTGTAAACACAGAAAACAGCTCTGTGCCATTGGGCTCTAAACCATATAGCATCATGGGCAAGAACTGCATACATGGCATGCCCTATATTATGGCACCTGTGCTTTATAGTCAGACTTTTTGTCTGACATTAAAATACATTATGAGTAATATTAGATATAAAGAAATTACAGGAACATATGCTCCCTTTAAATAGGATTTGATAGTATAGTAGCGGTTTGCCATGCAAAGGGTCAAATTTGAGACCACTGAATGCCATGCAGACATAACCAATGACGAATTTCAGAGTGATGAAATGCATTGGGTGGGCCAAGATTCCAAGCCTCTATTCTCATGAGATCAGCAGTCTGAGTTTAGACAGGTGCTCCTGAGTCACGGCGCCATTTGAAGCAAGACAGGGGGACGCAAGACGTGGAAGTGATCCTCTGTGAATGAAAAGGCTCCTCCAGAATGGCGTCCAAGCAGATCCACTATCTGCAGAAATAACAATCATAAATATGTGTATGAAGGAACCAGTGAGTGACAAGCAAATACAGCTTGATATCGCCATTGCTTGCAGTGTAAAACTATGATATGGGTGCAATTTATTCCAATATCACCAATTTATTATTTACTGTACGGTATATGTGTTTTCACTTCAATTTCTGTTTCACGTACGTTGGAACCAAAGCTTTGACATTCCCTTTAGGATTTAACTAGCTCTAGCAGAAGTGTTTACATTTCTATGCACATCCTGTATATCTTTCCAGTACTTCATTTTTATATCATAACTTTTATTTACATATTCACCTTCTTCTTAAAGACAAACTTTATTTTAAAGAAAGGCTTAATATATCCTCCTTTCCTGTGAATAAAACAATAGCGCTCTCAAGAGACAATCAAGAACACATATACATATATTTTAAGAACATATTTGACATTGAGCAAGAGTACACAATATACAGTATGTAGTCATTTGGAAAAGTACAATATATAATTTTCTGCTGTTGAAGAGGCTTATACCTACTGTTGTCCATGCAGCATTTTCTGCGTGAGTGGCATGCTGTGATAAAGGTACATGCAGAATGCAGCACTGCTGGCAGGAGGGGTTGAGAGAGAAAGAGCTGGAAAGACTGAAAGCAAGGAAAAAAACTGTTTTTCTGTGGAACTCTTCTTCAGGGCCAGGACCCTAAATTCTGTTACAAAGACACATCATGGATAAAGATAAATTAAACTGCTCTCCCTGGCAAGCTATAAATAGCACTGGCAAGGTCCCATAGGTAAGCGTCTATCAATATGTGGAAACTTTCACATACAGACGGCAGTTGAATATATGGAAATATTTATTATAGCTAACAGTTTTATTACATACAAATCATCAGTCCTGCACCTTAGTACAGCGTATAAGTTATTGCCAAGGACTTTTCTATAAAAGAACATGCTGCCATGTTTGTTTTCTGTGGAATGTGCTGTAAGATAATGTGAATTTTCACCAGGTTAATTATTTGCTACATCAGGGCTGTATGTATGTACTGTAAGTGTCTAAATATATGCACGTAGAATGTTATTTATACTGTGCCCTCATCAGCTTGCAGCCTACTAGCAGGTCATTTATTAACAGGCCCATTTATTAGAGGTCGAATTTTAGTGGTATTAGAGCTTTTTGAAACCACAAATAAACCCTGTTTCTCTAAAATCACAAATGCCATGAAAGTTATTAAAATATCTGAATATAAAAAGTATGAATGGAAAAAAGTGCTGAACGATCCAAAAAAAAATTACGAATATCTCTAAAACCTCTACAAATTTTCAGACAATTACAAGAGAAAAAAGTCCAAAAACCTCTCATTTGGCTTATAAAATTCCCAGTAAGATCAGGGCAGCTCAAAATGTACTTCTTCTATGGGACCTTGACTGCTTTTACTTGGCAAAGTTTTGTATTAGAGTTTTTTGTAAAAAAAAAAAAATAAAACACACAAAAAATACGATTTGTGAGAAAAAAGAAATCAGAATGTTAGTAAACAGTACCCTTCCAATACAGACAAAGCAGTAATACAAACATCCCTGAATTGAATCCCAAGGGTTTGTAAAACAGTTCAATTAAAGGACACATTATTTAGAAAGTAAAGGATGGAAATACAGAAAAGCAGACAATAATGCAAGATAACTACCAGTTGCATGGATACAGGTGTTCTACATGAGGAATTTAGGTAACAAGCACCATGTTTCCATGCATATTTTATATAATATAATAAAAAAACATAAAGTACAGTATATTGGTAGGCCAAAGAAATTTTTTCAGGACTTCATTATTACATCCAGAGTGATTTATAAATGCCCTGGACGGAAGAGTGCACATTCATGGACACTTGCATTTGGTGTAATGCAGTCCAATTCTTACCACTGACCATATAGAGGTGGTAAAGACTTTGTTGCCTTATGCCCACCATGTTCCTTTGCATCCTGTGCCAGCTAGCACCCTCGGACTTGCCCATCTGAGTGATGTGCAGGTTAAAGGGAAGGTAGAGTCTGGGATGGGGATGTCTATGTACCTTTAGCCCACTCCTTATGAATACAGTGCTGCCATAAGCAGACAGCATTGTTTAAAAAAAAAAAAAGCCTTGGTTATGTGAATATGAGCACTGTAATCTTATGCCTACTGTATAAATGATATCATCAATATACTGTTGTCATCATATACCTAACAAAGATTGTCCTATGGTTATATTATACATGAGTGTATCATACATAATGCATGTATTCTTATCATGCACGCAAAAATTAAAATCCAATTTACATTGCAGTTTTAAACATGTAAGCAAACTTTTCATATTTTGTAGAATGGCGATTTCTAAGAGACTTTTCAATTGTTCTTCATTATTTTATTTTATTTTTTTATAGTTTTTTTTAATTATTTGATCTCTTTGACTCTTTCCAGCTTACAAATGGGGTCACTGACCCCATCTAAAAAGACAAATGCTCTGTAAGGCTACACATGTATTATTATTGCTACTTTTTATTACTCATCTTTCTTTTCTTGCCTCTCCTATTCATATTCCAGTATTTTGCTCATATCAGTGCATGGTTGCTAGGGTAATTTGGACCCTAGCAACCAGATTGCTGAAACTGCAAACTGGAGAGCTGCCGAATAAAAAGATAAATAACTCAAAAATCACACATCTTTTTCTTCTATTCTTTTCCAACCTCAAAGAGCGAATGGTAGAGCTAAATAGTGTAGTATTTTTACTCTTTTTACTTCAAACTCATGCATTGGAATTATGGAATTATGGGAGATGGTCCTATTAAAGTTCTAGCTGCATTGTCTCTCATGTATAGTATGTAAGAATGGCAGTGTTCAGTTTGCTTTGGTACTAACAATTTTGAGAAGTGCAATTAATTTTTTCTACAATTGTTAATAAAAATGAAAACCAATTGCAAATTGTCTCACAATATCACTCTCTACATCTACATCATACTTAAAGTTTACTCAAAGTTGAACAACCCTTTTAATGCCACAGCTCGCTGTTGAAATCTTCAGTAGTTATAATAAATGTGTATTTTTATAGTGAGTGTGTAAAATCTGGTCTAAAACATAATGCAAACTGGAAAAAAGGCTACACAAAAAGTTGTGCCAAAAAACACAATTTCATACTATTGTCACTCACCCTTGAAGCAATGATATACTTTGACTAATACTTTGGATATTTGGAACAAATTGAAATAACACAGGCCATGGGCTGTTTAGATTCTAGATTCATAGAGAGATGTTTCTAGAAGTGTTCAGCTTTGCGGAATTGGAGCTATGCAGTGATGTTAATTAAACAAAGATCAAAGGACAGATGCATTGAGATTACCAATACATCGCTTTTGATCTTTGCACTCAACGTAGCACAAACAATGTGTTACAATGTAACTATAAGATTTTGCACAGCACTGTATAAAGCAGCTACAGAAAGGTTTATAAGTATATCATACCAATCACTTTGCATCTCACATTCTGGGCAGTTCTCTATAAGTAGGGTTTGGCATGTGTATTTTGATGCAGCTTTTCCATCTGCCTTTTTCCTATAATTACAATAAAAGCTTTTACTTTCTTTGAAGGCTTTCTATTTTTCCCTTTAGCCAATAAAAGATGTGATTCGCTGTAGTTGAAAGAATGTGTGGCACTACGTTCTTGCTTGTGCTTGCTTGTGAATGAAAAGCTAAAAGTCTCCTTTTAGTTTACTCCTACATTAAATACCAAAGTTACAGATTCATCTTGAAATAATAAACTACTTGCAGGGAATTGCCCATTGGACACTTTTCTGAAAATCTTTAGGATTCTGTATTGCTTTTATGGTTGGAAATTATTCATTTGTGGTAGTGTAATGTAACTTCACGTTGAAGAGAGACGGTAGTCATTCCTTATATCATTATTTATTGGTGTTATAGTCTGCTATATAGTATTGCCTCATGTTACTAGACACAGACATGTGAGACAAGTGAGAACATTTGTCAGGGTAAACAACACTAAATAAATGTTTAGGCCCTAATGTAATGGTTCCTATTTACTGGTGACCAGGTTGGTGACCCATTCTGGAGGCCACTTTGACTGGGGAAATGGTTTCTCTTCTTGATATTCATGGAAGTGTAAGTTAAAGGTAATTTAGGATAAGATTTGGCTTGGGCATAGTTGGAACTATGGTCAAATGGCTAATAAAGTAATATTTTCATCTCTCGCACCAACAGCTTAAAACAAAGAACATATTTCTTTACACTTGAACCCTACCACCAACAAACGGTGGGAAAATGCCACTTTTCTCTCCTCCCTGTCACTTTCACTGGTCCTTTCTACCTCCATCTTTCTAAAAAAACATTTTATTCCCTCTTTCTCTCCACTTACTGTTTTGACCTCTTGTCTTCTTCTCCAGAAATTTAGCCAAATCCTAGAACTTTTTGGAGGAATTTGGATTGGGCCACATTCTTAGGGGCCTATTTATGAAGCCTCACTTTTTTCTGGTCTAGTTTTTTAGGGGGAAACTCACATTTTAGAGGAAAAAAACTCAAAATTTTACAGATTTATTATACCCCAAAGCTGCTAAAAATCCAAAAATACTCCAGTCATGTAGAAGTCAATAGCAGTTATCCCTGAAGACGTTTTTTGACATTGTGATTCTCACTGGATAATCCAAAAAGGTTGGGGTTTTCGGGCGAAAACAAAAATGGTACCATTCAGGCGTCAAATTCAAAAAAGTTGTACAATCCAAATTTGTGTACGATTTTATCAAGACTTTTCCTGCAACGACTTCATCAAGCTGATTATTTGATAAATGAGTTAAACTCATGGATAGTAGTTTGGTCGACTTTGTTTTAATAAAAATATTAGATAAATTTGAGTTTTAGTAAATACTCCCCTTAGGGCTTATTTACTAAAACTCAATTTAATCTCATAATTTTTGTGAAAACAAAGTCGACCAAACTCTCTTACACAAATTGAACTCATTTATCAATCATTTTTATCCCAAAAAAGCAGAGCGTCAAAAGGTCGCTACAAAGTCAAGCATCAATTCGTATTGCACTTGAAAAAATCTTGAAACTTCAATTTTCAATGTGACATCTTTACGCTTTCAGAATATTTTACAAAAACCTTGACTTTTTTGGATTATCCAGTCCAGATCACGATGTCAATAAACAACTTCAGGGACATCTGCGATGACTTTGGTTTGAAATGATGTATTTTCAGATTTTTAGCAGCTTTGGGGTATGATAAATCTCTAAAGATTTGAGTTTTCTTTAATTATAAAAATTCAAGTTTTCCCCTTTAAAAACTCCACCAGATAAATTTGAGGTTTAGTAAATGGATCCCATTCTGCTGAACCCTTAACATTGTATGACTTTAAGGCACTAGATAACTAAAAGTTGCAATTGACTTTTCTTACATTTTAATACGCAAATAAGGGTAGTCAGCAAAATTTTTTGACATGGATACCAAGTCACCAGCTTATTGGTGCCCGCTGATCTATGATCTGCCTGTGTGGATCTGCAGATAACATCTTAACTCTAGTACCATAGCACTGGCTGCTCCGTGAATCGCTCCATTCTTGATTTCTCGAAACAAAGATGCAGAAACCTAGGACAAATTATGAGAAACCCAATGTTAACTTTGTAAAAAAAAAATCAAACAAATACTTCTTCACAAAGAATTTTACCTTGCAGAACCTGAAATAAAAATCCCCAGCAATCATAATGCACAGTAATCTGAACAAAATGCTTCTAATGTGTAGCAGCACATTGCCTCCTGGCCAGCTAGGCTTAAGCTAGAACAGTTTCCCAATGAGATAATTTCTATCCAATGTTGAGAAGATTTACTTTGAAATAAAATTCCATGGCTCTTACACACCGCTGACGAAAAAAAGCTCTTAAATATGACAAAAGCTGTTATTTCTATTTCTTAGCCCCAATAGAACATTCACAGATGGCTCAGCTATGCTACAGTACAAATCTTTACATATTATTTCATCTGGAAATATGAATAGATTTATCCATTCCTGAGGTTATCTGCTTTTTATTTCTCTTCTGTGATAATCATTTTCCCTGTTGTTTTTTAAGGAAACATTTCCTTTCATAACAGAACTATGAGTAAACACCAAGGGGCAAATTTACTTACCTTTGAAGTTGCGCCAGCATTGGCTTCACCACATTTTGCCGCACTTCACCAGGCATAGATTCACCAGGGCTGCGCAAATTCACGAAGATCCGAAGTTGCGCACAAGTTACCGATCGCTTGCGAAGTTGCGCTAGCGATGTTACGATCAGTGGTTCGAAGTTAAGCTAGCGATGCCTAATTTACATACGCCGCCAAGTTAAAGTACAATGAACGTATATGTAGCAGCAAGTACATTATACTACACAAGCCTGGGAAAGCTTCATAAAATAAAAGAGTTGTTATTTTGCCCTATACATGTGCCCAGTATATACTTTAGGTGCCATATGTTAGGAAATGTAGGGGGGAAGCGGGGTACCCCAAAAAAAAATTACGATCTTTTTCAGCCTATCACCCTTAAAAAAGTAAAAGAAGCCAGCGTTTTTAGGATTTAGAAAAAAATTAGACTTTTTTTTAACCAAGTCCTATCTACTCTATTGCACTTCGCCTGGTCTGAGGTGGTGAAGTAAAGTCTGGAGCAAGTTAGTGAAATTTGCTAATCCGCAAGTCAGTGAATTAGCGTAGTTATGTCCCTTTGCCAGAGTGCAACTTCACCTGGCATAAGGGTGCGAAGTAGCGCTAAAGTAGGTCCACAGCACCCGTTAGTAAATTGGCGAAGTGGCAAAATGACGCTGGTGAATTTTTGCTAGCGTTAGGCACTTTGCCTTTTAGTAAATTTGCCCCGGAGAACCTTTGGTTTTGAAAGACAACGGTTAATTTGAACAATCAGTAACATAACTACAGTAAGTGGTGTCGGGCCCTGGTGCAAGCTGTGCAGCCGCCCCCCCTCTGGAAGTGATCTACTATGCGCATACACTGGCGCACAAACCCCGACGGGCCCGTGGAGGGTGCGGGCCCTGCTCCCCCCACCACTGCGAACAATGTTTCTGTTTAGTTTGTGCATTTTGTTTCATCCCAACGCAACTCTGCTTTGAGAATTCTTAGTAGTTCGATTTATTGGGGGTTCCTTGCAATGACAAAACAAATTGACACATTTCAATTCATCAGAATGTATTCAGCAGTTTTTATAGTGAATATGTGCACAGCGCAGCTCAGCAGCAGCATTGTGTGTATCTCTTGAGGGGGGAAAGGATCTAGACAGTTAAGAATAAATTGTTAAATCCAAAACCCCTGGTAAAGGTTTTACCTGCTACTCAATAAAAATTAACTCAGGTTAATAAATCAGCCTACTTTCTCTGGTAAGTGATAATATATATGGTATGTCCCTTTGAGTAAGCAGCTTTTACCAGTTTGTCAAATGTAATGGACTATGAACAGCTTAGAACTAAATGAGCAGTGAAAAGTTAGGCACTAATTCCATGAAGAATACTGTCACTTTCTTCCTAACGCTTTCAGCTAAGGCCTATGCTTTACTTTAAAGGTTTTTTTTTTTTTTTACTAAAAGTTGACTTTATATCAGTTTTATATTAAAACAAAGTCGCCCTAACTCCCATCCACAAACTGAACTCATTTATCAATAATTCTTCTCAAAAAAGCCTTCTTAAAATTCTTCTAAAAAAAAAAAAGCAACAAATTCAAGTGTCAACTGAATCATACATGTGGCGTTTAGAAAACTTGACTTTATTGAATTGTCGCTGCAAAAACTTGACTTTATCAGATTATCGGACGAAAACCCTGAGTATTGGATTATCCAGCACAGATCACGATATCAAGAAACAACTTCAGGGACAATGGCTTCTACATGACCTCGACAGGTTTGAGATTTGGATTTTTAGCAACTTTTGGGTATAATAAATCTCTAAATATGTAAGGGTTTTTTTCCCTTTAAAAACTCGACTGCATAAATTTGAGGTTTAATAAATGGGCCCCTTATTGTTGGTCATTACAGATCACACACAATGCAATTGTTTGCCATTAGAATAGCTTTAAACTTAAAAATCTCTGGTGGATCTTACGAGCCTAGGAAGAAATCCTACTTACAGTATGTATATATATTAAACATTTTTTATCCAATAAGTTTTGGTTTATTTTTTTCCTATAATTGTCTCACATTTGCTGTACACCGCATTTTGCAGATTGTATAAGTGGATGTAGTCCTGCCTTGTCCTAACCTCCTGCCATAAAGCAAGCAGTAAGGAAAATGCCTTGTTGCGACTTGCATCAATCGCCACTTGCAAATCTGAATGAGTCGGCCATGTGCCTGTCGCAGTCCCCTCTTTACAGCACTGCCAACTATTCATGAAGAGAAGTGTAGAGATATATAATTACCTTGCAATACCTTATCATTTTTATACTGGCTAAGCAATCTGAGCAATCTTAGGGCTTTTTTTATTATTAAAAATATTATTATTAGCTATTCTAGTTCTCCTTGAACCCATCTGAGAACTTTGTCCATTGGCCTGAGTGTGGTAACAGCCCTGCACAGATACCCTAGAGAATAGAGTTATTGCACTGAAGATCATTACAAAACTATGAGAATGTGAATATTAATATTTTTTCTGTTATAAATATAGTTAATCGTTATTTACATAGCTTATATGGTTATTGTTGTTACTGTTTATTAATCACTTTTTATCCTCTCAAATCCCACTCACATATGTGTGTGACATTTGGCTTACTGAACTGCAAATGGAGTAGTCACAACAAAAACAAAACAAAATCTGCAATTTTGATAACTTTTGATAAATTATTGGGAGCACTGAGACATGGAAACTGATGCATTTTAGTTAACTAGTTAAGCTCCACATTTCTGAGTTTACAAGACAAATAAAAATATTTAGAATTAGGTATTTCTTTTTCAAAACTACGAGAGAATACATCTATTTACATTTACTTAGCTCGAGTGAAGGAATAGAAGAAAAAATACTTTGAATTTTGAATGGTTGAATATGGCTACTTTGACCATCGAATAGGCTACTTCGACCTTCGACTTCGAATCGAATGATTCGAACTAAAAATCGTTCGACTTCAACCATTCGATAGTCGAAGTACTGTCTCATTAAAAAATACTTTGACCCCATGGTTCGCCACCTAAAACCTACCGAGGCCAATGTTAGCCTATGGGGAAGGTCCCCATAGGCTTCCTAATAATTTTCTGATTGAAGGAAAATCCTTCGATCGATGGATTAAAATCCTTTGAATTGTTCGATTCGAAGGATTTAATCGAACGATTATTCCTTCGATCGTTCAATCGTAGGAATAGCGCTAAATCCTTCGACTTCGATATTTGAAGTCGAAGGATGTACATTCGGCAGTCGAATATCGAGGGTTAATTAACCCTCGATATTCGGCCCTATGTAAATCTGCCCCCTAATCATTTTTATCAGTTTATTTTATTTTCATTTCAGTTATTTCTGTAAGAAAATCATCTGTTTATTTAATTTTGTAGTATGCAGATAGTCTGGAAAAGTATTTTTGCTGAAAGAAAGGGGGATCTCTTCTCTCTAAAGATGAGGGACCAATAAAACGAGGGAGTCTAGCCAATCAGCATATGCATTGCTGAATTTCTGGAATAGGAAAACCACTGGTGTTTCTACAAATTAAAATTATACTGACAGATGCAAGTACAATGCTGCAAAGGAGCAGGAGAATTCCTGAATATCAGAATTTAAGTACTAAAATCCCTATTTTGATTTTAGCAATCAAATATTGGAGCCATTTTCTGTAACCTGTTATCCAGAAAGATTAGAATTATCAGAAGGCCTTCTCCCATAGACTCCATTTTAACCAAATAATTAAAATTTTTAAAAATAATTTCCTTTTTCTCTGCATTTATAAAACAGTACCTTGTACGTGAGCCAAACAAAGATATAATCTATCCTTATTGGAGGCAAAACAATCCTATTGAGTTTATTTTTATGTATGTATAACTCTAGACATAAAGGCCACAGCACCGTACAATGCAAAAAAGTACAATATAAATAAAAGTACAGTATAGAAAAGTACACCAGGAAGGACAAATCAGACAATAAATTCAATAAATATACACAGAACACAGAGCTCATGTAAGGACACTGAGTGCTATGTGGTAAGAGACAGTAGAAAGGAGGTCCCTGCCCTGTAGAACTTACAGTCTAAGTGGGTGGGTGGCCAACATACAGGCACCAACTGGAGGGGGAAAAGTGCACAAGGTAAATACATTGTCCAATAAGTGTCAGGATTAGACTAATAAGTACTCCTTACGGAGGAATTCAGGGATGGAATTACAGAGGTAAGGAGCAGAAAGATAGAAAGGTTTGAGATGAGAGGTGGCAGTGAATGTGGATGTATGAAAAGAAGGTGGCTCTGAGAGGAGTGGAGAAGATGGACAGCAACATACAGTGAGACAAGTGAGAAATATAGTGAGGAGCAGAGGAGTGAAGGGCTTTGAATGTTAGCAGAAGGATTTTATATGGTATCCTTTGCTTAACAGGCAGCCATCAGGGCCGATTTTGCCATGAGACAAGGTGAGACCCTTGGCTCAGGCAGCAGCAAGCGGCCAGTTACAAGGGGCGGCAAAAAGCAGCAGCCACATGATCAGCGCTGGCAGCCATACTAAGGATTTTAGTTCGGGTTTGGTTCCCTCTTAGGAGAGAGCAGGAGGATCCTGGTAACAGAGTTTAAGATTAATTGGGGAAAGAGGTGTGAGTCAGGAAGACCGGTTAATATGTGATTGAAAAAGTCTAAACGGGATAGGGTAAGGGTCAAGTTGAGCTTGAGGTGATGTTGGTTCATCCAGGAGGAGATAGCTGGTAGGCAGTTTGCTATCTGGGTCTGAATTTCAGTGATTAGTGAAGGGGTGTCTAAATATATCTGGATGTCATCGGTACACAGGTGATATTTAAAGCTAAATGAAGCTATAAGGTCTCCTAAAGAGAGAGTGTACAAGGAGAACAGCAGATGATCAAGTACAGAACTTTTCTCCGCGACTTTTAATCCGCAATCGCTGGGGAAACTTTTGCGCTGGCGTCTATGGGGAATCTAGCGAGGCAATTTCGAGCGACAGTAGAAAAAAGATCGCCGCGTGTGTTTTTACGCTGGCGATTTTTCGCGATTCCCCATAGACGCCAGCGCAAAAGTTTCCCCAGCGATTGCGGATTAAAAGTCGCGGCGAAAAGTCGCCGCGAGTCAAATCGCGGCGCTATCGCCTAGTGTGGCCTTAGCCTAAGGCAGTCTCAGTGGAGTGTGCAGGTCAAAAGCCAGACTGCATAGGATCAAGCAGATTATTGGTGCAGAGAAGGTTAGCAATATGGGAAAAGACAAGACGCTCCAGAAGTTTAGAAGCTAGCGGTAAGAGAGATAAACAGGATGGGTCCAGTGTAGCCTTTTTCAGAATGAGCTTGACACAGACCTGTTTAAGCAACAAGGGGGAAGTGCCAGAAGTTAGCAAGGAATTGAATATATGAGTACTGGAGTAAGGACAGGGGCAACTGTTTAAGTTGTTGATGGAAAGGACAGGAGAAGTTTTGAGAATTCAGACTCAGTTATTAAGGTTTATTTAACATTTTCAATAACGTTTTGGTGATCCAAATTACAGAAAATTCCAGGTACTGAGCATTCTGGATAACAGGTCCCATACCTGTACTAGTTCATGGTATCAAAGGTCATGGTATTAAACATGGTATTAAGATTATGAATCTATCCAGACTGATCTTGCTATGATTTTTCTCTGACCTGTTAATGAGTTGCTTAGCAAAGCTAGGGTGTAGTTTATTTGAGTTACTTAATCCTGAAGAGAATCTACTTTTAATAGTCAGTTCAGCATTGTCTGAAAGAGTACTGCAATACAATAGGAATTTTCAAGAGTACACTTAAGGAATATTTATGTAAGGTTATTGCTGGATCCCCACACAAGTTTAATATTGGAACAAAACCTTAACATAAGTGTTGCATTTGGAAAATCTGAACTTTTAGACTGGTAGACTTGAGTCTTGAATTCTTATTGAGTCAATGGTGAAACAGAGTCTTGATGGGGGTTTTGCTATTTTTTTTTCTGAACATAGTAGTAATAAGGAATTCAATGAAATGCAGGTGTGGGATAAGCATTGGCCCAAAATAGAATACATTTTATTTACTGTCTCTATGCACTATAGATTAAGCTATGATAAAATTCATTGTTCCCCAAAAATTTCTATCAAGCACACTATGCATACAGTATATGGTGCTTTATAAATACATAAACAAACAAACATTTTAAAGTGATAACGACACGTTCCTATAAAAATCTTAGGAATGTGTCTATATCAAGGAGGTCACTTAGACATCAAAAGAAGGACGGCACTCCGATACGTGGAATATACTTTTATTCCAGATTCATACAAGGATCCAATGCGTTGGATCCTTGTATGAATCTGGAATAAAAGTATATTCCACGTATCGGAGTGCCGTCCTTCTTTTGATGTCTAAGTGAATTCCAGCAGTGGGGACGCTGCGGACTGAGCATCCGATTGGAGCAGCGAATAGGGAGTGTGAACTTGGAGCGGTCCCCCTCTCGTGAAGTTATATCAAGGAGGTGCTGCACGCCGAATAGTTTCCTCTAAAAGCCCCCCAAAGCCACGCTCAGCCCACAAACCTTCGTAAAGCCAACCCTCCCATACTGCTAAATGATCTTCTGTGTTGTTACAGTGATGCTGAGCTGGGGTGGCGCAATCCTTCCATAGGCTAATTACAAATGAAAACAGGACTTCAGCCTATGAAAGGATTGATCCGCCCCCAGCCCAGCGTCACTGAAGCAATGCAGAAGATCTGTTAGCTGTGTCAGAGGGTCGGCTTCAAAAAGGTTTGCGGGGCTGGGGGTGGCTTTGAGGGGGCTTTTAGTGGTAAATATTTGGCGTGGAACACCTCCTGGATATGGACACGTTTCTATGATTTTTATAGGAACATGTCGGTATTGCTTTAAATAGCCACAAAAGTAGATTAAGAGTTCTATGAGCAGGTTTTCATTGGACTGAATCCATTCATATTGAGTTGAATTGAAATCTAAAATCCATTTTTCTTACAAACAGAAAAGTTACTTTCTTGTTCATGGGCAGTCTATTTATTGGTCTACAATGTCTGTGTATGTATGTATGTATAACTTTATTTGTAAAGCACTGTTAAAAAAGTACAATATATATAAAAGTATACATGGGGGAGACAAATCACATAATAAATATATACAGAATCATATGACAAAGAGCTTAAGTGCTATGTGGTAAGAGACATAGTGGGAGGTCCCTGCCCCATAGAGCTTACAGTCTAAGTGGATGGGAGGCTAACATACAGGTACAAATTGGAGATAAAAAGTGCAAAGCATAGTCAGTAGGGACTGGACTAGGCTAATGTTCTAGTCGTCCAAAAGGTAGACTCTTAGTTTGTTCTTGAAGAGACTAAAAGAGGATTCCTTACGGAGGAATTCAGGGATGGAATTCCAGAGGTAAGGAGCAGCAAGATAGAAGGGTTTGAGATGAGTGGTGGCAGTGGATGTGGATGGTGTGAGGAGAAGGTGGCTCTGAGAATAGCAGAGAAGACGACCAGGAACGTATAGTGAGACAAGAGAAGAAATATAATGAGAAGCAGAGGACTGAAGGGCTTTGAATGTTAGTAGAAGAGTTTTATATGCTATCCTTTGCTTAACAGGCAGCCACGCTTAGGATTTTAGTTGGGGTTGAGAAGGTTCCCTTTTAGGAGAGAGCAGAAGGATACTGGTAGCAGATTTTAAGATTGATTGGAGGGGAGAGAGATGGGAGTCGGGAAGACCAGTTAGGAGGAGATTGCAATAGTCTAAACAGGATAAAATAAGGGCATGGATTAGTGTTTTGCCTGTTGTTTGTGAAAGAAATTGGCGTATCTTGGCTATATTGTGGAGGAACAAACAACAGGTTTTGTCAGTATTAGGGATGTAGCGAACGTCGGAAAAAAAGTTCGCGAACATATTCGCGAACTTGCGCAAAAATGCGAGCGGTTCGCGAACGGTTCGCGAACCCCATAGACTTCAATGGGAAGGCGAACTTTAACATCTAAAAAAGACATTTCTGGCCAGAAAAATGATTTTAAAGTTGTTTAAAGGGTGCAACGACCTGGACAGTGGCATGCCAGAGGGGGATCAAGGGCAAAAATGTATCTGAAAAATCTGCCTGTGTGTGCTTGGAAGAGATAGTGTAGGGGGAGAGCTGTTAGTGATTTCAGGGACAGATGATAGTAAGTTTGCTGGCTAGTAATCTGCTTGATACTGCTCTGTATTGGAGGGACAGAAGTCTGCAGGGATTTGAGGGACATTTTAGCTTAGGTAGCTTTGCTGGCTAGTAATCTACTGTTCTCTTTAAACAACTGCCATACTGTACGTTGCCCTTGTAGGCATTGTTTGCCCAGTTTTTTTGGACGCAGCCACTGAAGCACAGTTGCCAGAAAAAATATGCCATATAAATGCTGAAAATAGTCATTTTTCGCCATACGTTGACCTTGTAGACATTGTTTGCCCAGTTTTTTTTGGACGCAGCCACTGAAGCACAGTTGCCAGAAAAAATATGCCATATAAATGCTGAAAATAGTAATTTTTCGCCATACGTTGACCTTGTAGACATTGTTTGCCCAGTTTTTTTGGACGCAGCCACTGAAGCACAGTTGCCAGAAAAAATATGCCATATAAATGCTGAAAATAGTCATTTTTTGCCATATACGTTGAGTCAACGTATGGCAAAAAATGACTATTTTCAGCATTTATGTGGCATATTTTTTCTGGCCTCTGTGCTTCAGTGGCTGCGGCCAAAAAAACTGGGCAAACAATGCCTACAAGGTCAACGTCGTTGACCTTGTAGGCATTGTTTGCCCAGTTTTTTTGGCGGCAGCCACTGAAGCACAGAGGCCAGAAAAAATATGCCATATAAATGCTGAAAATAGTCATTTTTTTGGTCGCAGCCACTGAAGCACAGTTGCCAGAAAAATTATGCCATATAAATGCTGAAAATATAAATTTTTTTGGTTGCAGCCACTGAAGCACAGAGGCCAGAAAAATTATGCCATATAAATGCAGAAAATATGCATTTTTTTGGTCGCAGCCACTGAAGCACAGTTGACAGAAAAATTATGCCATATAAATGCTGAAAATATAAATTTTTTTGGTTGCAGCCACTGAAGCACAGAGGCCAGAAAAATTATGCCATATAAATGGAGAAAATATGCATTTTTTTGGTTGCAGCCACTGAAGCACAGAGGCTAGAAAAATTATGCCATATAAATGGAGAAAATATGCATTTTTTTGGTTGCAGCCACTGAAGCACAGAGGCTAGAAAAATTATGCCATATAAATGGAGAAAATATGCATTTTTTTGGTTGCAGCCACTGAAGCACAGAGGCCAGAAAAATTATGCCATATAAATGCAGAAAATATGCATTTTTTTGGTTGCAGCCACTGAAGCACAGAGGCTAGAAAAATTATGCCATATAAATGGAGAAAATATGCATTTTTTTGGTTGCAGCCACTGAAGCACAGAGGCCAGAAAAATTATGCCATATAAATGCAGAAAATATGCATTTTTTTGGTTGCAGCCACTGAAGCACAGAGGCTAGAAAAATTATGCCATATAAATGGACAAAATATGCATTTTTTTGGTTGCAGCCACTGAAGCACAGAGGCCAGAAAAATTATGCCATATAAATGCAGAAAATATGCATTTTTTTGGTTGCAGCCACTGAAGCACAGAGGCCAGAAAAATTATGCCATATAAATGCAGAAAATATGCATTTTTTTGGACGCAGCCACTGAAGCACAGTTGCCAGAAAAAATATGCCATATAAATGCTGAAAATAGTAATTTTTCGCCATACGTTGACCTTGTAGACATTGTTTGCCCCGTTTTTTTGGACGCAGCCACTGAAGCACAGAGGCCAGAAAAAATTAAACCAGTAGGGTTTGCACCCTAGTTTGTAACGGTGGCGGAGGGAGGAGGACGCTAAAGGACAGCTGTGTGTGGAGTCATGAGGCTTGAAGAGAAGGACAGCTGCATAGAAGTCAGAACAAGTCTTCCGGCGTGCAGTAACCCTCCGAGATCCACCCCTCATTCATTTTAATAAAGGTCAGGTAATCGACACTTTTGTGACCTAGGCGAGTTCTCTTCTCAGTTACAATCCCTCCTGCTGCACTGAAGGTCCTTTCTGAGAGCACACTTGAGGCTGGGCAAGACAAGAGGTTCATGGCAAATTGTGACAGCTCTGGCCACAGATCAAGCCTGCGCACCCAGTAGTCCAGGGGTTCATCGCTCCTCAGAGTGTCGATATCTGCAGTTAATGCCAGGTAGTCCGCTACCTGCCGGTCGAGGCGTTCTTTGAGGGTGGATCCAGAAGGGTTGTGGCGCTGCCTTGGACAGAAAAACATTTGCATGTCTGATGTTACAGACCGGCCAAAGGGCTTTGTCCTTGCAGGTGTGCTCGTGGCAGGATTACTGGCACCTCTGCCCCTGGAATGTTGATGAGTTCCTGAAGTGACATCACCCTTAAAAGCATTGTACAACATGTTTTGCAGGCTGGTTTGTAAATGCCGCATCTTTTCGGACTTGTGGTATGTTGGTAACATTTCTGCCACTTTATGCTTGTACCGAGGGTCTAGTAGCGTTGCGACCCAGTACAGGTCCTTCTCCTTAAGCCTCTTGATACGGGGGTCCTTCAACAGGCATGCCAGCATGAAAGACCCCATTCTCACAAGGTTGGATGCAGAGCTATCCATCTCCGCTTCCTCATTATCAAGGACTGCATCATCCACGGTCTCCTCCCCCCAGCCACGTACAAGACCAGGGGTCCCCAAAAGGTCACCACTAGCCCCCTGGGAAGCCTGCTCCTGTTGGTCCTCCTCCTCCTCCTCCACAAAGCCACCTTCCTCCTCTGACTCCACTTCTGGCACCTCTCCCTGCGTTGCAGCAGGTGCCTGGGTTCGTTCTGGTGATTGCGACCATAAATCGTGCGCTTCCAGCTCCTCGTCACGCTGGTCTACAGCCTCATCTGTCACTCGTCGCACGGCACGCTCCAGGAAGAAAGCGAAGGGTATTAGGTCGCTGATGGTGCCTTCGGTGCGACTGACCATATTTGTCACCTCTTCAAAAGGTCGCATGAGCCTGCAGGCATCGCGCATAAGCACCCAGTAACGGGGGAAAAAAATCCCCAGCTCTGCAGATCCAGTCCTACCACCCAGTTCAAAAAGGTACTCGTTGACGGCCCTTTGTTGTTGCAGCAGACGTTCCAACATAAGGAGCGTTGAATTCCAGCGAGTCTGGCTGTCAGAAATCAAACGCCTGACTGGCATGTTGTAGCGCTGCTGAATGTCAGCAAGGCGTGCCATGGCTGTGTAGGAACGTCTGAAATGGGCCGACACCTTTCTGGACTGGGTGAGAACGTCCTGGAATCCTGGGTACTTGGAGACAAAACGTTGGACTATTAAATTTAACACATGTGCCATGCAGGGCACATGTGTTAAATTTCCCAGTCTCAACGCTGCCAACAGATTGCTTCCATTGTCACACACCACTTTTCCGATCTGCAGTTGGTGTGGGGTCAGCCACCGATCGGCCTGTGACTGCAGAGATGACAGGAGTACAGATCCGGTATGGTTTTTGCTTTCCAGGCACGTCATCCCCAAGACAGCGTGACAACGGCGTACCTGGCACGTCGAATAGCCTAGGGGGAGCTGGGGGTGCACAGGTGTGGAGGAGGAGAAGGAGGACCCAGCAGCAGAGTAAGAAGAAGAAGAGGAAGAAGACGAGGTAGAGAGCGATGGAGGAGTAGAGGTGGTGGCAGAACCGCGTGCAATCCGTGGTGGTGACACCAACTCCACTGTTGTTGTTGAGCTACCCATTCCCTGCTTCCCATTCCCAGCCATTACCAAGTTCACCCAGTGGGCAGTGTAGGTGACATACCTGCCCTGACCATGCTTGGAGGACCATGCGTCAGTAGTCATATGGACCTTTGGCCCAACACTAAGTGACAGAGATGCGGTAACTTGGCTCTGCACATGTTGGTACAGGTGTGGTATTCCCTTTTTAGAAAAAAAATTGCGGCTGGGTACCTTCCACTGCGGTGTCCCAATTGCTACAAATTTGCGGAAGGCCTCAGAGTCCACCAGCTGGTATGGTAAAAGCTGGTGGGCTAAGAGTGCAGACAAGCCAGCTGTCAGACGCCGGGCAAGGGGGTGACAGTCAGACATTGGCTTCTTACGCTCAAACATGGCCTTCACAGAAACTTGGCTGGTGGCAGATGACTGGGAATGGGAACAGGTGGTCAAGGTGGAAGGCGGAGTGGAGGGTGGTTCAGATGGGTCAAGGAGAGCAGAGGTAGAGCAGTAAGATGCTGGACCAGAAGGAGTGTGGCTTTTAGTTTGCCTGTTGCCTTTGAGGTGTTGCTCCCAAAGTGCTTTGTGCTTGCCGCTCATGTGCCTTCGCATAGAAGTTGTACCTATGTGGCTGTTGGGCTTACCAAGGCTCAGTTTCTGACTGCACTCATTGCAAATTACAATGCTTTTGTCAGAGGCACACACATTAAAAAAATGCCACACTGCTGACTTTTTGGAAGTCTGCGATCTGGCGGTAACAGTAGAAGTTGGCGGCATTGGCGGCAATGGCGGGTGCGTTGGCCGGCTGAACACAGGTGCCGATACATGTTGTTGCCCTACTGATCCCTGCGTGCTGGCCTCCCTGCTTCTTCTAAGTCTTATTCTCCTACTGCCTCTCTGACTCTCGTCTCTCCATCTGAACTACCCTCCTCTTGCTCTCTTCTACTAGGCACCCACAAAACATCAATCTCCTCATCATCATTCTCCTCAGATGCATCAATTTCTTCTGACACATCACAGAAGGAAGCAGCAGCGGGGACCTCCTCCTCCTCCTCATCACTCATCATTATGTCCATCTCTGTCGTGTTCTCTGCCAGAATTAAATCTGGTGTAACGTCCTCATCTCCTTCATCTTCTTCTGCCAATAATGGTTGCGCATTACTCAGTTCAAGAAACTCATGGGAAAATAACTCCTCCGACTCCAGTGAAGAAGGGGCACCGGTGGTGGAGGAAGTGTTACGTGGGGTGGCCATAGCAGTGGAGGATGAGGAGGATGTTGTGGTAAAGTTAGAAACGGTAGAGGATGGGGTGTGCTGTGTAAGCCAGTCAACTACCTCTTCAGCATTTTGGGAGTTCAGGGTCATTGGCTTTTTAAAACTGGGCAATTTGCTAGGGCCACAGGATTGCATAGCAGCACGGCCCCTAGCACGGCCTCTGCGTGGCGGCCTGCCTTTGCCTGGCATTATTTTTAAAAAAACAACAACAACAAAAACTCAGTTGGTTTTTCTGGAAACGATAATACACACAGCTAGATGGCAGTTTGAAGAAAACAGTGTGCAAATAATGCCTACAAGATCAACGTATACACTACTACAGCGGTGGATACGGATTACGTAAAATATATGAATGCTGCTTGAAAAAAAGTAACTCAAGTGGTTTTTCTAGAGACGATAATATTATCAATATTTAGACAAAATGTGAACAAGCTCACACAGCTAGATGGCGGTTTGAAGAAAACACTGTGCAAATAATGCCTACAAGGTCAACGTATACACAGCGGTGGATACGGATTACGTAAAATATAAGAATGCTGCTTGAAAAAAAGTCACTCCGGTGTTTTTTCTGGAGACGGTAATATTATGGATATTTAGACAGAATGTGAACACGGTCACACAGCTAGATAGTAGTTGGTTGAATAACACACTGGGCAAAAAATGCCTACAGGGCAAATAATGCCTACAAGGTCAACGTATACACAGCGGTGGATACGGATTACGTAAAATATAAGAATGCTGCTTGAAAAAAAGTCACTCCGGTGTTTTTTCTGGAGACGGTAATATTATGGATATTTAGACAGAATGTGAACACGGGCACACAGCTAGATAGCAGTTGGTTGAATAACACACTGGGCAAAAAATGCCTACAGGGCAAATAATGCCTAAAAGGTCAACTTATACACTACTACAGCGATGGATACGGATTACGTAAAATTTATTATGGCTGCTTGAAAAAAGTCACTCCGGTGTTTTTTCTGGAGACGGTAATATTATGGATATTTAGACAGAATGTGAACACGGTCACACAGCTAGATAGCAGTTGGTTGAATAACACACTGGGCAAAAAATGCCTACAGGGCAAATAATGCCTACAAGGTCAACGTATACACAGCGGTGGATACGGATTACGTAAAATATAAGAATGCTGCTTGAAAAAAAGTCACTCCGGTGTTTTTTCTGGAGACGGTAATATTATGGATATTTAGACAGAATGTGAACACGGGCACACAGCTAGATAGCAGTTGGTTGAATAACACACTGGGCAAAAAATGCCTACAGGGCAAATAATGCCTACAAGGTCAACGTATACACAGCGGTGGATACGGATTACGTAAAATATAAGAATGCTGCTTGAAAAAAAGTCACTCCGGTGTTTTTTCTGGAGACGGTAATATTATGGATATTTAGACAGAATGTGAACACGGGCACACAGCTAGATAGCAGTTGGTTGAATAACACACTGGGCAAAAAATGCCTACAGGGCAAATAATGCCTAAAAGGTCAACTTATACACTACTACAGCGATGGATACGGATTACGTAAAATTTATTATGGCTGCTTGAAAAAAGTCACTCCGGTGTTTTTTCTGGAGACGGTAATATTATGGATATTTAGACAGAATGTGAACACGGTCACACAGCTAGATAGCAGTTGGTTGAATAACACACTGGGCAAAAAATGCCTACAGGGCAAATAATGCCTAAAAGGTCAACTTATACACTACTACAGCGATGGATACGGATTACGTAAAATATAAGAATGCTGCTTGAAAAAAAGTCACTCCGGTGTTTTTTCTGGAGACGGTAATATTATGGATATTTAGACAGAATGTGAACACGGGCACACAGCTAGATAGCAGTTGGTTGAATAACACACTGGGCAAAAAATGCCTACAGGGCAAATAATGCCTACAAGGTCAACGTATACACAGCGGTGGATACGGATTACGTAAAATATAAGAATGCTGCTTGAAAAAAAGTCACTCCGGTGTTTTTTCTGGAGACGGTAATATTATGGATATTTAGACAGAATGTGAACACGGGCACACAGCTAGATAGCAGTTGGTTGAATAACACACTGGGCAAAAAATGCCTACAGGGCAAATAATGCCTAAAAGGTCAACTTATACACTACTACAGCGATGGATACGGATTACGTAAAATTTATTATGGCTGCTTGAAAAAAGTCACTCCGGTGTTTTTTCTGGAGACGGTAATATTATGGATATTTAGACAGAATGTGAACACGGTCACACAGCTAGATAGCAGTTGGTTGAATAACACACTGGGCAAAAAATGCCTACAGGGCAAATAATGCCTAAAAGGTCAACTTATACACTACTACAGCGGTAGTAAAATAAAAAAAAGTTAAATAAAAAAAGAATGAATATTAAAAAAAAAAAAAATTAAAGTTGGTGCTGCTGAACTACTAGGAGCAGCAGATTAGCACACCAGTCCCACTCCCCAACACTGCTAGACTAATAGCACTGGGCTCTTATAGTAGTAGTAGTAGTAGTAGTAGTAGTAGTAAAACAACAAAAAAATAAATAAAAGCAGTCCTTACAAGGACTATTGCTATTGCAGCAGTCAGCAGATGAGATCAGAAGCAGGACAGCTGCCCACTGCAGCTACATACAGAGCACTGCAGTAGAAGGTAGATTACTAGCCAGCAAAGCTACCTAAGCTTAAATGTCCCTCAAACCCCTGCAGACTTCTGTCCCTCCAATAACAGAGCAGTATCAAAACGATTACTAGCCAGCAAACTTTCAACTGTCCCTGAAATCACTAACAGGCAGCAGCTCTCTCCCTACACTATCTCTTCAGCACACACAGGCAGAGTGAAAAAAAGCTGCAGGGCTTCGGTTTTTATAGGGAAGGGGAGTGGTCCAGGGGAGAGCTTCCTGATTGGCTGCCATGTACCTGCTGGTCTGGGGTGAGAGGGCAAAAAAAAGCGCCAACAATGGCGAACCCAAAATGGCGAACGTCGCGCGACGTTCGCGAACTTCCGGCGAGCGCGAACACCCGATGTTCGCGCGAACAAGTTCGCCCGCGAACAGTTCGCGCCATCTCTAGTCAGTATTATTAATATGATTAGAGAAGGAGAGGGACTAGTCAAAGATGAACCCTAAACAGCGCGCTGAGTTAACCTGGTTAATAGTCATACCATCAATAGTAATGGTGAAAGGAAGAGAAGGGCTCGGTTTGGGTGGAAAGACCATGAGCTCAGTCTTGGCCATGTTGATCTTGAGGTGGCGTTGGTTCATCCCGAAAGAGATAGCTAGTGATGGGCGAATTTATTCGCCAGGCGCAAATTTACTGCGAATTTTCGCGATTCGCTGCCAGCAAAAAAATGTGCCCGAAAAAATTTGCTTGCTTAAAAAATGGGCACTGGCGTCCAAAAAATGGGCGCCGGCATCAAAAACGGGCGCCGGCGTCAAAAACGAGACGCCGGTGGCGTTTCGCAAATTTTTTGCCGTTTTTCAAATTTCATGCAAAATTCGCAAATTTTTCGGCCAAACTGCACAAATTCGCCCATCACTAGAGATAGCTACTAGGCAGTCTGCTATCTGGATTTGAACGTCAAAGGTTAGTAAGGGAGTGTCTAAACATATCTGGATGTCATCGGCATGAAGCTGATATTTAAGGCCATATGAAGATATAAGGTGTACAAGGAGAACAACAGAGGACCAAGAACAGAACCCCGAGGCACCCCCACATTAAGATGAACAGGAGGAGAGGATTTGTTTGCGAAAGTAACAGAGAAGAAGTGGTCAGGAAGGTAGAAAGAGAACAAGGATGCAGCTTGATCACAAATACCAATTGTGAGTCTTGCCTTGCATGTGCGCTGCCTGAAGTAATATGCTGTTTAAAAGTGTCAGTCTTCAGACTGGTCAATGAAATGTATAAAATGATTATATATTAACTAGAAATGCGTGCATAAGAAGCCACATCAACCCAGAATTGAATTGACTAGGTTAATACAGTATAACCACTGTTGCTTATTTACAGAAAAGCAGGATACAATTGGTAACGATTGCATCCAGATTGATTTCATGATAACAGGCATTTTACAGATATTGTATTTCATGCTCATTTTAAATGGATTTGCAAACACACAGTTTTAATTATCTGTATTGGTTTTAAACCAATTCTGCTGGTGATTTGTGTCAGATGCAGTAAAATACAGCATAAATACATGCTATTCTCACCCTAATGCTGGCCATACAAATTTAGATTTTATAAATCACATGGCATACGAATACCAATCATATATTTTAATAGCAACGATTTAAAACTAACCATTCAGGTTTAAACAGTAGGATTAAGGTATGAAAATTAACAAATAAGACAATGTTCTGGCCTTAACTGACAGTTAAAAGTTATGTCCCAGTGACAGTCACCTATTGATATTGGCAGATAGGCAATACGTGCAAAGATATTATCGTAAGATAGAGAGAGAGAGAGAGAGAGAGAGAGAGAGAGAGAGACCTGCTTGTAGTCGGCACAGCACGTATATAGGTTCAAAGCACCCGGGAGCAAAATGCTAAAAATTTATTAGATTATATAGTAGTTAAGACAATATGACTGAACATGATAGATTTGTGTTTTTTTAAACCTCATACAATTCACATTTGGTATATAAACTGTAGTAAACTGCATTCTTTCAGTGTCATACCATAAAGTTACAGATGCCGTGCTAGTGTGGCACTTGAGGTTGTAGACCCTAAAGGAATAACACTTAAAGTAGGCCACCCGTTTTTCAAATCTGGGAACACCTGACATGGAGTAAAGACAATTTTGAAATATGGATTTGTGCTTTATTATTACCAGTTGAAATGGTTTTCTTAGACGTGTCCAAAAATGGTGTGATTCTAAGATTGCATGCTTGGAAGTCGAGAGTTATGGACAATTGTAATGTGATATAGTCAGACTGTATGGAATAACATGGCAGCTTGGTACACTTCCACAAGCACTCTCTAAAAAATGAGAAGTTATCAAATTTCTCTAAAAAGCAAACACAGTATTTATGAAAAATTTATTTCAGCAAGACTTAAAATGTATTTCAAAGGAGATATTTCAAGCCTGCATAGCAGTTTGTCAGGTACCATGTGTATATCTTGTATAAAGTTTCAATAAACAACAATACTACAACAATACTGAAAAATACTTGAATTGCTTTCTTTTTGTTTTTATACGGTTCCCTTTAAAGGGACAGTATAGACCTTTCTCACCATTGCTTCAATAAATAGGGCTTGTGATGGGCATAGTTTTTTGCCTATTGTTTCAATTAGGAGATAAATTCTGTTTTAGTTACTTTGTGTTTAAGGGCAATATTTTAAAATGAAACTGTAGTCACATTCTATATCTCGGTCCAAATGATCAAATAAACCAGCAGCCCATTGATTATAATAAATACAATAGCTATTTATTTCTGAAAACAACAGGAATAAAAGTATGAGTATATCTCCAGTTTCAACATAAGTTGAAAATGGGTTATACTGTCCCTTCAAATGTCTTTGATCTGCTGCATTATATTTTCTGTGTGATAACACAAAGAGGGTTATTTATCAAAATTCTGATGTTTTAAATAAAAAAAGTCAGATCAAACTAACATCCATGATTTACCCTTATTTATCATAAAAAATAAGATTAGAAAAAAACTCACCTTTTTGGATTGTCACAAAAAAATCCACATTTTTTGGATGTAATGCCCGAAAAGTCCAAATTTTTTGAGAAATCAGAGGAATTGCCTGAAAAACCCAAAAATGTTCGGATAATAATACAAAACCCAATGCAGACCATAATACCTTCAGATTGCAAATAGGACCTCTGCCATTGACTTCTTCAGGAAGATGGAGTATTTTTGGATTTGGACTTTTTGCATCCTAAGGCTAAGGCCACACTAGGCGATAGTGCCGCGATTTGACTCGCGGCGACTTTTCGCAGCGACTTTTAAGCCGCAATCGCTGGGGAAACTTTTGCGCTGGCGTCTATGGGGAATCGCGAAAAATCGCCAGCGTAAAAACACACGCGGCGATCTTTTTTCTATTGTCGCTCGAAATCGCCTAGCGAGGCGATTTCGAGCGACAATAGAAAAAAGATCGCCGCGTGTGTTTTTACGCTGGCGATTTCCCATAGACGCCAGCGCAAAAGTTTCCCCAGCGATTGCGGCTTAAAAGTCGCGGCGAAAAGTCGCCGCGAGTCAAATCGCGGCGCTATCGCCTAGTGTGGCCTTAGCCTCAGGGTATAATAAATCTCAAAAATATGTTTGTGAAGATTCTCATTCATCCAGGTCATGGTACTGTATATCTGTAGAAATAAATCAAATCAACTGGACTTGCTGTGTTTTTTTTCCTTTCATCCAACTGGCTTTCTCAAATCAGAATAACATATTCTGAATTGAGAAAGCCAGTTGGATGACTGGTGAAACGTCTGCAAGGTTGATTTGACTTATTTCTATAGATAAATATTGAAAAATTCAGATTTTATAGTAGATAGTAGTAGTTTTAGAGTTTTTGACATTTGGGGGCAGATTTACTAAGCTCGAGTGAATGTCAAAAAGTTCGAATTTCAAAGTAAATTTTTGGGTACTTCGGCCATCGAATAGGCTATATTCGACCATTCAACTTTGATTCGAACGATTCGAAGTAAGTAATCGTTCGACTATTCGACCATTCAATAATCAAAGTACTGTCTCTTTAAAAAAAACTTTGACTTCGAAACTTCGCCACATTAAACCTGACGTTTGCTATGTTAGCCTATGGGGACCTCCTAGAACCCATTGACAACATTTGGCTAAGTTTTTAGAAGTTGAACTAAAATGTTATGATCGTACGATTAAATCATTCGAATCGTTCGATTCGAAGTACAATCGTAGTACGAATTTGTTAAATACCTTCTTATCACTGTATCATCATTGTATCCTCCTTATTGAATCAATTTTTAAACTATTTATTGCAATTTCCTGAGTAATGTCTGACCCATTGAAGGATATTTTAAGATGTGCTTAATTCAGTGTTATAATTTCCTCTTTGTGTAAGTAGCTTAATGACATTCAGTTATTATGTGTACACTTGGGTAAAGTGATGTAACATCACATGATGCTATCCATAAATATCTTTGACAGTTTTTGTCTGCTAAGCCCTTTAGGGATTCAAACAGTGCTGTTTAAAAAGTATTGAGTTTAAATGACAAAGAATTGCATTGAAGAATTTAAGCATTTACTGCACTGGGCACAACAAATCAGTGCCTGCGACAATGACTTGTCTTGTGGCTACATAAATCTAATACGAAATTATGAATTTATATATATATATATATATATATATATATATATATATATATATATATATATATAGTTACTTATTTCCTTTCAATCCGTTTTGAAGAAAAATGTATATTGCTTTATTTGATGAAAACAACATTTTGTCCCATGAAAGAATTTATAAATGTTGCTTTCGGCCGGCTTAATTATTTCATACATTCTGCATCCATTTAAACATTTAATAATATACAGACCTTCCTACAGTTCTCCAAAGACTTAACAATCAGGATAGAATCTGGTTACTGGATACTTTACAAAGAATTTATTGTTTGTCTGCCTGGGTCACTTCTTCTCAACGTATTTATTTGTCCTATAGTGAATAGATTTATAATGTATTTGGCATTATATGAAAACTAAAACTTGACAAAGAAAAAGGCTAGAAAAGCAACACTTTTTACACTTCTTTACCAGCCGAAGATGACCATAGCCTTTTATCAGTGAAGATTTTTCCTTCAGATGATACCCCAGTAGATCCTCATCTCCATCATTCTTTATCTGGGCTGCTGCCAGTTGCCTAATCTTAGGGGCAGGCATTCAATATACAATATAAATAAATAATATAAATATCACAATATAAGGTTAACTAGTAATTGATTCAGATTCCCAGTTACATAGAAGCTCATAAACCAGTGCATTTTGCATTTCAAATCTCATAATCAGACCTGTACCATCAGCTTCTAGAACAGACAAACTTTACTCAGGCTTGATCATTTACAAAATAAAAGGGTGGTTCACCTTTAAGTTAACTTTTAGTATGTTATAAAATGGCTATGTCTAAGCAACTTTTCATTTGACCTTCTTTATTTCTTTTGTATAGTTTTTATTTGCGTTTTTCTTCTGAATCTTTCCAGCTTTCAAAAGGGGGTCTCTGACCCCATCTAAAAACAAATACTCTGTAAGGCTACAAATGTATTACTATTGTTACTTTGTATTACTTTTTATTACTCTTCTTTCTATTCAGGCCTCTCCTGTTAATATTTCAGTCTCTTATTCAAATTAATGTATGGTTACTAGGGTAATTGGGACCCTTGCAAACTTGAAAGCTCTGAATGAAAAGTTAAATAACCCACAAAACACAAATAATAAAACATAAAACACAAATGCAAATTGTCTCAGAATATCACTCTCTACAATCATACTTAATGTTAATTTGAAGGTGTAGACCCCTTTAAGTTTGACTTCTCAACAGCTGGCAAGAGCACACTAAGGGGCATGTTTACTAACATTGGAGATAAATATCTGGAGAGATTTCTGGAGATGTTGCCCATGGCAACCGATCAGCAATTAGATTTAAACAGCCACAGCCAAGTTAGAAAACAAAAGCAAAGATCTGATTGGTTGCTATGGGCAACATCTCCAGAAATCTCTCCAGATATTTATCTCCAATGTTAGTAAACATGCCCCTAAGTACATAGAGTGGAATGGACGTTCAGAAGGTAGCCTAACAATATATAAGGTTACAAGCTCAAGTTTGAAGGCCTGGATCATTACTGTTATCTCTGTTAGTACAAAGTTCTATATGTAAAATACAGCATTTCTAGCCATGTTCATTTTTAATATTTTTCTCTTTTAATCACATATGTGTTTATATATAGTGTATAATATCGAAAATATTACATCATGTAATATTTCTGCTTAAATTCATTTGTGCCAGTTTGTACATATTGTACCATTTTTATTTACTCCAGAATTCCTTATTATTTCTGGTCATATATGAAACTGGTCATGGAAACAGATTCAGTGCCAAATTATATTATCTATTAATCATATTATGTATGAAATGCATATTTTAGTGCAGGATTTTGTCCATTCAAGAAATTCCTATGTTTAGAAATGATTAAAAAATAATAAGTAAGAGAAGCAATTAATTGTTTTTATTTTTACGACATTATTATATAATTGCATAGTTCATTTCATTTCATAGTCCATCAAGTGCATCCCATCCAAATGATCCCCAGTACAAATATATAATTTCCCTTACATCCAAAACAGTTAAATCAGAAGCATTTGCCAAAGATTCTAAACAGACCCTATTCTACATATGGATTTACTTTCCACTTTTGTTGCCAGCAATTTTGGTTGTGCAACATTTATAATCCAAAAAAGTCTAAACATATGCAAAGAATGTTGGCCCAATTATCAACACTGACTTTACTGAATTTATAAGAGAGCTGTGGGAAAATAGAACTCTTTAACTGTAAATATTACTGTTTAAAACAATCACATATAGCTAAGTCAAAATACTTTTAAAAGCAATCCTACCATTCCAAAATCCATGGGCTGATTTCGTAATTTCATAATTCATAATTAATTAATAATACTTAATGTAATTCATTGTACTGCTGCCACAAAACTAGATGGGATGGTAAATCTTTGTGGATGTAATCCATGTACATTTTTTTAAGCAAATTCTTTTTTAGGCCCCCAAAATGTCTAGAAGTTGACCTGTTTTACCAATATTTATTGAAATTGTATATGAATTAGGGCCTCATGGGGCCCCTATACCTCCAACCCCCCCCCCATGAGTCTTGATGGTCTAGAAACATTGATTAATGAATCACTAAAAAAACAGAAAAAAGTTAAATATTTAAACAACCCATATATACATATACGTAGAACATAAGGTAATAAATGTTCCGTGCCATGTGTGTACACTAGTGTATCATCATTCCTTCCAACAATTGAAACTTCTTATGGCCCAATAAGATACTGCATTCTTATTAATTAACTTGGCTTGATGGAGCAGGTAAGTGTAAATACACTGTAGCTTCAAACAATGACCCAGATGCAGGAATCTTTGATACTATGGAAATGTATTAAATATATGGAAATGTATCAAAGGAACAGACTCTGTGGGGCAGATGTATCAACATTCGATTCAAGTTTTTTGGCAAAATTCAACATTTTTTCTAAAATGCTAAATTTCAAGATATATTAAGTGCAAATATATTTCAAAAAAGTCAAAAAAAGAGTTAACATATAAGTCAATAAAAGTTGAATTTTAAAATTCCAAACTATTTTTCAATTTAAGTTTGATTCGAAAAGCGTCCGAATGATTGAAAATGAAGGGTAGAATAAAATAAATATATAAATGCACAGTTGCGATTTTGAAGTGTTCGATTTTTTCAAATGTAAGAAACACTGTAAACTTCATATAAAGATAAATCTGCCCCCATATTATTAGTTGTCAGACACATCTGTCTCTTTACCTAGAAAGTTTATCATGCAATTAGATGGTACAGGTATGGGATCTACGATCCAGAAACCCTTATCCAGAAAGCTCTGAATTACAGGGAGGCCATTTCCCATAGACTCCATTTTATCCACATAATTAACATTTTTAAAAAGGATTTTCTTTTCCCCAGTAATAATTAAACAGTACTTTGTACTTGATCCAAACTAAGATATAATTAATCTTTATTGGCAGCAAAACCAACCTATTGGGTTTATTTAATGTTTAAATGATTTTCACGTAGACTTAGGGGGCTGATTCACTAACTTCGAGTGAAGGATTCGAAGTAAAAAAACTTTTTTGAATTTTGAAGTGTTTTTTGGGCTACTTCGACCATCGAATGGGCTACTACGACCTTCGACTACACTACGACTTTGAATCGAACTATTCGAACTAAAAATCGTTCGACCATTCGCTAGTCTAAGTACTGTCTCTTTAAGAAAAAACTTCGACCCCCTAGTTCGCCATCTAAAAGCTACCGAACTCAATGTTAGCCTATGGGGAAGGTCCCCATAGGCTCTCCTAAGTTTTTTTGATCGAAGGATATTCCTTCGATCGTTGGATTTATAGCCTTCGAATCGTTCGATTCGAAGGATTTTATCGTTCGATCGAAGGAATAATCCTTCGATCTATTTGCGCTAAAATCCTTCGACTTCGATATTCGAAGTCAAAGGATTTTAATTCCCAGTCGAATATCGAGGGTTAATTAACCCTCGATATTCGACCCTTTGTGAATCGGCCCCTACATGGGGGTTGTTTACTAAAACTCAAATTTTCATGGTCATGCTTTTGGGGCAAAGACAAATTTTTTTCAATATTTATTATACCCCGATGCTACAAAAGAGCCCAAATTCGAAAATCCATCATCTTAAACCTTTCAAGGTCATGTAAAAGACAATGGCAAATATCCCTATCTCAATTTGAATATATTGTGGTTTGCTCTGTGTTTATCCCAATAATCAAAAACAAGTGGTTTTGGAGAAAAGTCCTAAAAAATCATATTATTCTGGTTTTCGCTAGTTTTTATCGAGATTTGTCCCAATCCAATTTATTTTAATGATAAATTAGGCAGAATCGTGAAGTTTAGGAGTTTAGTCGAGCTTTGTTTTATAAAAAAAATTAGATAAATTCGGATTTTAGTAAATAACCCCCTTACTGTATGAAGATCAAAATTACAGAATGATCCCTTATCCAGAAAACTCCAGGTCCCGAATATTCTGGATAGCAGATGCCATACCTGTAGTATAATTTCACATAGGGGTAGACAGACCATTTCAAAGTCATGTACCTTCTACTGGTGTTATTACATCCATATTTTATTACATTATTAGTTAATGGTTTCATATTTGCAGTTTCTTTGGGATAGAGGTAAACATACTGTTTTTATATAATGCTATATACAGTATAAGAAAAATATATAAAATATATGTTTCCTTATATGGAGACACATATGAATCACGTGCATACCATCCTTAACACGTCTACTCTATGATTGTTATCAAATACCTTATCTTTGTGCAAACTAAGTTCACATTACCTTGATACTGTGAAATAAATCCCATCAAATAGCAGCCATGCAGATCAGAGAACTAGTGATACTTTGCCAACATTCCATCACAGACGTGGCTTCGTGATTGCCTCCTATTTGTAAGTATTTGAAAAGCCTCTTTGTGCTATAAAATGCAGTGTATTATTACAGGCTCCTTGTCTTCACTTATTTTTCACTTAATTTTAAAAAGTTTAAAAGTCAGTGACAGGGAGCATTTTCTGTACAGATATACGGGTAAAGCATATGCTAAAATCGTCCAAGGATTACTCAAGTAGCTCTTTAACAGTCTGCTAGTGGCAAAAGAATGTTTAATGTTAAAACTGTACACTATAAACCCATTGGATCTCACAGGAACTGGGATATTACCACATTCATTTTCCATTTTATGTATAAAAGAATTAAAGGTAAATAGTTACCTTTAATAGTAATGGAAAACAAATATAAGCACAAGAAAAAGATACACTTGAAGCTTTGTGAATATGATCAATTACTTTGCACTGTACACAAGTGTATCTGTATAGGGAAGGAAATGTACTCTTCTGATGAATATCCCTTTTGATATACAGTACTTCCTGATTTATGCATGATCAAGACAAAGATTAAAATGTAAGCTAGAACCACATACCATTTTCTAATAAGCAGACACATAACGTAGGAAGCATTAAATAGGATCAGTTGAATTTTCCCTTCACTAGGGGTATAGGGGCAGGGGAACCAAAGTGGGCTCCCAGAGGCACAAACCATTAGACCTATCCCAACAGAAAAAAACAATGAACTGCAGTGTTAAAAGGATAACATCCAATCCAATATACAGGATCTAAAGGATTTTGATTTGCTAAAAGGAAGGATTCAAACTGGAATAATTGGTCCCTGGAGCAATATGTTGGGAACTAAAGACACATGTTCAAATCAAAGCCCAAGAACCTCCAGCTACTCCCCTACCTGACACTTAAATGAGAACTAAACCCCCCTCCCCATAAGAAAAGGGTTAGCTCTACTTTAAGGAAAATCTGTGGGGGATCATGCATTTCCCTTGTTTTTCTGTCTGTGACATCATCTAGCGTGGTTACAGACTGGAGAGCAATCCGATTGGCTGAGAGCCCCAGTGCATCTCTGTGAGAGAAGGATGACCCAGAGGAGGAGTGCCTTGCTTTGGAGACAAATGCACAGGGTTACAGAGAGAGCTTATAAAAGAGCACTTGCTGCAGCAGCCAGTCAGAGCAAGAGAGAGAGACAGCATAGAGGGTGCTAGTGCTGCATGGAAAGATTGACCAGGGAGAGTTTGGAGAGGGCTGTGGTGTGCTCTGCTTTGAGTAAGCATTTGTGCTTCATACATTAAGAGAGTCCTGTTTCTGTCTCCCCTGAGGTGTGCTCCTTAGTGCCCACTAGGTGGAGGCGCTGGGATATAAATCCCAGTTCCCAGTATCTTTCATGCAAAGGGAATTCTGGGCCCTGGATTGCAAAGGGTTAATTGCTATTTAAAAGAGTGTGATCTGATTCTACAAGCAGTGTGGTAAGGAAAGGGTTACACATCAATTTATTATTTAACTAAAAGTCTGTATGTTTTGAGTAAATGTTAGCTTTTACATCAAACGTGTAGCAGGAGCACAAACGATAAGTCGTTTTTAAAGCTATAAGTATCCCATGGTCAATATAAAAAGTCTCTGTCTTGTCTGTCTGATAACATTATCTCCTTCCCATTATCATTAAGGGAGTCCTTTATATAGGATGTAGAATCCATGAATGTACTGTATGTGATATATTGAGGCATATTTTGTAGCAGTACCCACCCTATCTGTAGGACTATTGTTTCAGCAGAAATGTATCCCCAGACACAATGGAATATGGCTACATACAAATTATGAAGTAATCTGATTTATTTACATTGGAAGCCATTGGATGGAAGCCATTGTTAACTATAAGTGTGTTGTGGTGCTACAGGTTGCAGAGTGGATGCACTGAGATTGCACTCGCACTATAAATGTTGCTTAACCACAAACTTACAATTTGTTGAATCCTGATCATATCAGGAGCATAAACATTTCAGACTCTTTAGGTGTCATTACCAGAACCTGTGACCATAGAAGCCTCTCTTACTACTCCCACATACAGTACAGTATTCTTCATAAGAAACACATACTGTATGTCCACTCTCTCTAACCTCAGAAACCTCCTCATTCCAGGCCCATTTATTGTATATCATGTGTTTAAGTATCACTGCTGTCCTCCAGGGGTCAGATTCTGACTGTCCAATGACTATGATGTTACCTAAATTTTACAAAGATAAAATAGTATTTCTTTAAAGGGGTGCACTGTCCAGTTATGGGTTTAATAAAAATAGTTGTAAATAGTTGTAAGAGCATTGCCATCTCATTCAAGGTCAAGCTAGTTTCAAACAGGGGAGTGCTAAAATATTTCAACTCCCCTAAAATTTAATTTACACAGGTAAACCGGTAAGAGACTATGGGGCTAATTCACTAAAGCGTGAAGCAGCCAACGCTAGCGCAAATTCGCCAGCGTGACGTCATTTCGTTACTTCGCCCATTTACTAGGGTGCTGGCGTATATTCGCTGGTGAAGGGGACCTACACTAGCGCTACTTCGCACCTTTACACCAGGCGAAGTTGCAATATGGCGAAGGGATTTAACTACGGTAATTCACTAACTTGCGCATTTTACTGAACGTTACAGAATAGAGTAGATAGGGCTTGCTTCAAAAAAAGTTGAAATTTTTTCTAAGTCCCAGAAAACCCTGCCATCTTTTACTTTTTTAAGGGTGATAGGCTCAAAAAGATTGTAAATTTTTTTTTGGGTACCCTCCTTCCCCCCCTACATTTCCTAACATATGGCACCTAAACTATATTGTGGGCACATGTATAGGGCAAAATAACAACTCTATTTTATTTTATAAAGCTTTCCCAGGCTTGTGTAGTGTAATGTATTTGCTGCTAAATATACATCCATTGTAATTTAACTTGGCGCCATATGCAAATTAGGCATCGCTAGCGTAACTTCGCTTTGCTTGACGAAATTAACGCTAGCGCAAATTCGCTACCTTTCGCCTCCCTGAGCGCAACTTCAGATTTTAGTGAATTAGCGGCGCCCTGGCGAAACTTCTCCTGCCAAAGTGCGGTGAAGGCGTCACTAGCGTATTTTCGGCACTTAGTGAATTTGCCCCTATGTGCAAAATAATCTGTGTACAAACATATAATTGGAGATTTATAAAAATATATAGCGACATTGAACATTACTTCTTAGTGGGGCAGCAATTCCCCTTTAATAAATTATATGATGTTTTTCAATGAGTATTTATTGCAATGGGAGAGTTCAGTGCTGACATTGCAAGTTAAATCAATTTTTTTTTTACTGCCCTGCAAAAGTGTACAATATTTGTTTTTCCTTTTGCCTTCATCCATGTCAGATGTGAATTGCTAATCTGGATTATTCACAATGACACAGTTCTCTGCTAATTAGATTCAGAAATATACTTTATGCACATTTATTTACAAGATTTCATAAAGAAAGGATAATGTTCTCAAATATAAAGGGAAGTCAAGGTGACAATATGAATCTTTTAGTACATACATAACCTTGTTAAAAATAACAGAAATTATGCTCTAAGGCCTCTATATTTCCTGTATTTCCTGCATCCATTTTAAAGGCAAACAGTATCCACTCCATATAAAAAGACTGTACTGTTTTGCCATGCAAGATTTCTTTACTTGAACAAATATGCATTGCTCAGAGTTATATGTACACACAACCCTATATGGTTTGGCATGCCTTTCTGTGGAATGAATGTAATTTTATTCTGCCATGAAATGGAATACATCTCACAAATTGCTTGGAATATATCAAATAAGCATATGTATAAAACTTGCATTGTTCTATTATGTGCCAGCTTTTTTTGGGTCTAAAGCATAAAAGGGGAATTATCTGAAAAATGAAAATTTTATATAAGCTTCATTATACTGAAATAAGAAACTTTCTAAATGCAATCAATTAAAAATTCTGTACCGTTTCTGAAATAATCAAGTTTAGCTTCACTATTCTCAGCATCTGTTGCTCTTCATTCTGTCTTTATTCAGGAGTTTGGTGAATGAATGATCCAATATATCTTATAGGAGGGCTCCTTTTGCCTAGAAGATGTATTAGTGCTCACTCTAATAAAATCACCTGAAATCCTGTCGCTATACATGCAGGATTTGCGCAAAAGGCAGTTGTTAGATTTTGTTTGTACTGGAATCGGTTATTTGAGTAAACCCATCGCATCAGTGTTTTACTCATTATATTCCTTATCTGAAATGAGACAAAGCAGTTTTTATTTTCCTAGTCAAAAACTATGCTAAAGATCCGTGTTGTCTATGTAATTTGAAATTTTCAAAATGTTAATTTTTCTTCAATTTATCAGTTACGAGTTGTCTAAATTGTACTAACCCCAAACAAGAAGTCCATTGCAGCCCCTGGAAAGTAGTGGCATCACCTCAACCAGAAACCACAACCAAGTCAGCTGTTTTACTACATTTGGCATTTCATTCAGAAGCCTCAGAAGCCAACCTACCAACATATACTGGTAGGTACAGGCTGTGGTGCAAATAAGCCGCTATAGTAAGGGAACAGAGATCCCACAATACATTTACAGTTACATAGTTCATTTGGGTTTACAAAAGACCATCAATTTCAACCCTTCCGGAAAAAATACATGTAAATTGATTTTCTTCATGTAAAACGCTTTTCTTTATGCGTTAGGTAGTAGAGTAGCAGGATGTTCTTTGGCGTGGGTTTAAAGTCGGCTTTCATTTTTTTTAACATATTTCAACATATTGCTCCAGGGACCCAGGTTTTCATGTTTTTAGCCAACTATAACCTTTTAGATCCTGTATATTGGATTGTGTGTTGGCTTTTTCACACTGCAGTTCTTTGTTTTCTGTTGGATCTAATTATTTGCATCTCTGGGGACTCACTTTGGTTCTGGGTGCAGTTATATCCCCTGTCCCTACACCCCAGTGAAGAGATAATTTAACTGCTCCAATGTGATGCTTCCTAACTGATTTAGATGAATGATATGCGGCTCTATCTTATACTTTGATCTTTGCCTTATAAATCAGGAAATATATCAATGGGGATACTCATCAGGAGAGAACATTTCCTTCCCTACACAGATACACCTTTTTAAATTTGTGCACAGAAAAGTAATTTATTACATTCACAAACCATTTGCCTGCTCTTCAAATGTATCTAAAGTCCATCAAGTTCAACCTCTCCAGAAAAAAATGAATGTTTTTTAAAGTGCTTGTGTCATGATTTTTATGGTGTAGTTTTAATTTCTAAATTACCCTGTTTACACTGCAAATAAGTTACTCTACCGTGTAAAATTTCATTGCTGAACAAACAAGTATAGATTTTTGGTTGTAATTTTGGTGTGTAGGCGGACATCTCAGGTCATTTTGCCTGGTCATTTGCTTTCAGAAAGAGCTAGTGTTGCTCTATGGAACTGCTTTCTGACATGCTATTGTTTTTCCTACTCAAAGTAGCTAAAGTCTCAGTGGGATATAGTTTTTTTTTATTGAGTGCTGTTCCTATATCTATGAGGGAGCTGTTGTCTGGTTACCTTCCCATTGTTCTGCTGATAGGCTGCTGGGGGGTGATATCACTCCAACTAGCAGTGCAGCAGTAAAGAGTGACTGGAATTTATCAGAGCACAAGTCACATGACCGGGGGCACCTGTAAATCTGGCAATATGTCTAGCCTCATCTCAGATTTCAAAATTAAATACAGTATAAAAAATCAGTTTGCTCTTTTTAAAAATGGATTTCAGTGTAGAAGTCTGCTTGAGCAGTACTATTAACTGATGTGTGTTGCTAAATTAATATCCTCTAAATTTGTACTAAAAGTAGCAAAGAAAATCTTAAGTAAATGGCATCATAAGAGATTCTGTATCCGACTATATGTCCAATGAGCAAAAAAAGTATATGTATAATATGTGCAATTTATAGCACAGGGACAAATTTCTCTTAAAGGTATGGTCACTTAAAGGGGAAAGGTTAACTTCCTGCTATCTAAGTGCCTCACGTTCTCTTATGCTGCAGCTCACACTATAGAGGGGAAATGACTTCTCAATACTTCAGATCTTGTCTTCTTATTCATCTTGATGCAGCACTTCACAAATAAAGACACATTTCCAAGGACCCAGGCTACCCCTTTAGGAATAAGCTGCAGGAAGATCTTTTCACACAAGGTTACCTTGGATTTCCCTCTGGTGTTGGAAGCAACTAGTGATGGGCGAAAATTTGCGAAACGTATTGAAGTGTATGGGTGTCAAAATAATTCTGACTTGCGTTAATTTTGACCAAATGCATGAAAGTCAATGGGGGTCCGAATAATTTTGACGCATGACAATTTTTATGCGGGCAACAATTTCACCTCGCAACAATTTTTTTTGTTGCACCAGATTTTTTGCCAGTAAATTTGTGCCGCATTTTCTTAAAAATATATACGAGCGGCAAACACAGAAATTTGACGCAAATCCATGCCTGCCGAATTTATTCACCCATCACTAGAGGCAACATAAAAGGATACACAATGAGTGCTCCATGGCAGCACAACCTTGCAACATGTATTTATAAAACTGATAGCACGATTAGTGATGGGCGAATAAATTCTCCAGACACGAATTTGCAGAGTATTTCCATGTTTCGGGCCAAGCAAATACATTCTCAAACTGCGGCATCAATTCGCCGGCAAAAAATCTGCTGCGTCAAAATTTGCGTGCGACTAAAATTATTCAGACACACCGTGACTTTAATGCATTTGGACCAAATAGTCACGCGTATAAAAATTGACGATCGTTTGATGCCTGCTAACTTCAATGTGTTTTGCAAATTTTTCCCCGTTTCGCTGTAAATTCGCAAATTTTTCAGCGAAGCAAAACTGCACAGATTCACCCATCACTAGCACTGATGTCTCTGCAGACTTTTTAAATGAAGCCCAGCAACTTCAATATTAAAGTTTTTAGTAACAAACAAAATGTAATGACCACAAGTCTAATTAACATTGCACGTTGGGCACTATACAGCCATAATTGTTACGGGGAGGCACATTTATCAAGGGTCGAATTTCAAGGGGTAATAAACCCTCGATTTTGACCCTCGAAGTAAAATTTTAGCGCAAATACTTCAATCGAACGATCGAATAAAAATTGTTCGATCGAACGATAAAAATCCTTCGAATTGAACGATTGATCATAAAAAACGTAGAAAAGTGCTGGGGAAGGTCCCCATAGGCTAACATTGAACCTCGGTAGGTTTAAACTGGCGAAGTATGTAGTCGAAGTATTTTTTAAAGAGACAGTACTTCGATTATCGAATGGTCGAATAGTGGAATGATTTTTAGTTTGAATCGTTCGAATCGAAGTCGAAGTTCGTAGTAGCCTATGCGATGGTCGAAGTACCCAAGAGAAATACTTCGAAATTCAACGTTTTTTTAATTCGAAACCTTCATTCGAGCTTAGTAAATGTGCCCCTTAGTGTAATATGGTGAAAGTGACAATTATTACAGAAAATGGGGATGGGTAAAATACAGAAGGCAATTAAATAAAAGTATTCACTCACAAATGATCCAGTTAATAAAAAATGTTAATAATTTGTAAATCAGTACTGATACTACAAAGGTCAATATTGCAATTTGTATCAGTAGCACAGCATGTATACAACTCAAACTCTTACGGAGAACCATCTGACATTTTCTTCAGTTCTGACCATCAGAACAGATATGCCCTACGGCTAGAAGTAAATATTTTAAAGTTGTCTTTTCAGATTCCCAACAGTTAAGAAAAGCTTTCCATATTTGTTTATGCAAGGCATTAATAGTGATTGTCATTTTTGTGATGTGATAATAATATGCATGAGATGTTATTATAACAGATGGTGTTGTCACCATTTCAAACACAAATGATAAAATGAACAACTATCAACTTGCTGTTATGCAAAGATTAATGCTTATAGAACGCCTTTATTCATATAATTAATAATGTTATCTGGCTTTAGAAAAACAAGACTATGTAATACATTTAAGACCTTAATGGAGCTTTATAAAGTGCTTATAATGGAGAGCGCACAAAAAGATATATTTCCATTGTTTTACCATCTGCCATTGACTTCTACATGAGCTTGACTGGCATGCCCGGATTCCAGGCCGAGGCTCCCCTAGGTGACCGGCCTGGCCTGGCTCTGACTATTAGGGTTCAGTCTTCTTTATGAGTGATAGGTGAATTTATTCGCCAAGCATGGACTGCGGTGACAATGTGCCTGAACAAAAAATTATTGCACGCATAAAAATTGGCGCACATCAAAATTATTTAGATGCCAATTGACTTTAATACATTTGGACAAATCAGTCACGCGTATTTTTAATCCACCCATCACTATTATTTAACATTTTGAAGTATAAAGCATACTGTATGTATTTATATGTTATTAATCAAATTGTTGCAACCACTAATGTCTTTGTGGAATGACAACAGGAAGTAGTTAACAAATGTTACATTTGCTAATTAATTTTTGGCTCCCTTAAATGAACAGTTCAATGTAAAAATAAAAATCGAGTAAATGGATAGGCTGTGCAAAATGAAATATGTTTCTAATATAGCTAGTTAGAAAAAAACGTAACGTATAAAGGCTGGAGTGAGATAATGTCTAACAGAACAGAACACTACTTCCTTAGACTTCCTCTCTAACTCTGAGTTAGACAGTGACTTTAAGGGGGAACATAATGGACATAAAGGTCCAGTGAATTTCCCTTATCCAGAAACATAATGGACATAAAGGTCCAGTGAATTTCCCTTATCCAGAAACCCGTTATCCAGAAAGTTCTAAATTACAGAAAGGCAGTCTCCAATAGACTCCATTTTATCCAATTAATCCAATTTTTTAAAATGATTTCCTTTTTCTTTGTAATAATACAGCAGTACCTTTTACTTGATCCAAACGATTATATGATTTTCTAATAGACTTAAGGTAGAAAGATCCTAATAATGGAAAGATCCATTATCTGGAAAGCCTCAGGTCCCAAGCATTCTGGATATTTATATATTGTAAGATAAGTGCTGGGCAGGTAGCTGATGGTGTGTATATTTCACAAAGGATGAAATGGTACATGTATTAGCTTCAGGAAAAAAGGTGTGGTTTTGTAGCAAGAAAATGCTGCAATTGGTTTGCCGGCTTTCGAAATCTGGATAAGCGATCCCTGGAGCAAATGGAGGGAGAGTAGGGTGGGTCCTCCATTCTATATATTGACCAGTGTTTACAGCTGATCAGCCAGGTAGCTGCTTACTTAGCATGCAGGTGTGCAGGAGAGGACTGATCCTGAGAGAACTTTATAGAGAGGGTTGATTTATTTATTAAACAGTGCCAAGTTGGCCTAGGTTTTGTTATTTTCTGTTTTTCTTTTTCCTTAATGAAACTGACTTTGGGTCAGTTGTACCCTATTTTTGGGACTCATGTTGTTTTGTGGGTGTCTGAGCAAGAGTGAGTCCAGTCTGTCCCAGGAAACCAACATCCTGAAATCCCTACTATATAATAAGCATGAAGGACACCAAGCACTCATGGGACTTGATGTTATGTGCAACAATTTAATGATGTGAGTCAACTTTTTGATCCTACAAGGGGGAACCTTTATCAAGACCCTGCAACATTTAGACTGTCTATAGTGGGCACTTACAGGATTTGCACAAAACAACTGTGGGGCCCATTATAATCTAGTTACTCCACTATATATATATATATATATATATATATATATATATATATATATATATATATATATATATATATATATATATATATATATATTGGAAAGAAAAGCCAAAATATCCAACGTACAAAATAATATGCTTATAATGATTTGATTTTAACATTTCATATTACAGACAAGCCAGTATATAAAATATCTGTACATATTGTTTTAATCAAGGTGAGTAGTGTTACATTACCATACACACCTTTTGCTAATTGACAAGAAGGTAGTTTTTAAAGTAATCCTCTCGTGGTGGATTATCCAGTAATGTGTTAACGTTGTACTACCTCAAGGTGCCAAAAATCATCTTTCTGGCACATAAACCTACTTTAACAAAAACGTAGGTAACATTAACATATTTAAATCTCTTTTACGTTTTTGTGACTCCTCTACTACACAACTTCTAGCCAACTTTTTAGCATATTTATATTTTGATGTTTAATAGCATATTTCCCATTAGTAGGCTTGGGATTCAGTGCAGACTCCTTCCATATAACAGCATCTGACTGAGAAGAACATCTGTTTTCAAACACTTCATCAATACTTTTAGGGATTTCCAGAAGCATGATAGTGAATGAGGTGATATTTTTGTCTGGGTGCCTCCAGTACTGTCAATACATTAGAATGTAAGCTCTAAAGGGCAACAACCTCCTTCCATATGGCAGCAAATCTTTATAGTTGTATATATTCTTTTATTTATTGCATTGTCTGTAATGTAAATGTACTGTAAAACTGTACAGTGCAATGTATAGTTTAAGTTTATATAAAATCTATAAATATATATATTCATGGTTGTAGCTTGGAGGGATTTCTATTTTTGTTGCACAATGATGGACATTTAAAAGTAATCATACAAGCTGTATATTGATTGATTTTTAATGTATTCGTACACAATATATTGTATTACCGAACCATATATAAAAAGCATCAATGTCATGTTATGTCTGTATCAGTGAAGTCTGATCAATGACTGATTTATGGGCTAATAAATATATAGCAGAGAAGAGTAGGCACAATTGCATTCAGGGTTCAGGTGCTTGGAAACTGGTGTCCAACACGAAAAGATATACAAAGTGAACTGAGATGCCGTTTGGGTGTTATTGATGGAAATGTAAGGACAGAATGTTTCACTGGGAATAAAAATGTTCCCTTTCTAAATTTCCCTCATGCAGCATTTTCCAGCTAGACAAATAGTAGATGAAGCAAACAACTGGATACATTCCGTCAGCTGTCATCTGTCAGTGTAATGTATGTGGATCACTTTTATCAATTTTCAAGATATTTCATAAACTTTAACCACCTTATGTGTAATAGCGTACAGGGAAATTGGGATGTTTTTGTGTCTGTAACTTTTAGTAGCTTGGGAGTGAGGGCCAAAACACCTAAAAGAATGCTTGGGACCTGAGGTTTTCCGAATAATGGATCATTCTGTAATTTGGATCTTTATACCTTAAGTCTACTAGAAACACTTAATAAACCCAATAGGCTGGGTTTGCTTCCAATAATGAAAATAAAGATTTACTAAAGGGCGAAGTGGCTAACGATAGCGTCAATTCGCTAGCATTACCTCCCACAGGGACATCCCCAATTTACTAACGGGCACAGGCGCCAGTTCTCTAGCAAAACAGACAGTCACTAGCGTTCATTTGCACTTTCTCTGCAAATTCATTATAATGCAGATTTTAATGACAGTTACCTCTTTCGCCAGCTCAGACCAGGCAAAGTGAACTGGAGTGCATGGATCTTCCTCAATTTTCTGTAACTTACATCATATTCTGTGAGTAAAAAAGCATCAAAGTCCAAAAAACGCTGGCGTCTTTTCCTTTTTCAGAGTGATAGCCTGCAAAAGTCCTTAAAATTTTTTTTTGGGTAACCAGTTCCCCCATACATTTTTCTAACATATAGAACATTAACTATAGAGTGGGCTCATGTCTAGGGCATTATAACAACTCTATTGTTGACTATATATTGTCTATTAAGGTTCCCTGGACCTGTGTAACAGTGGAAATGTAATGAATTTGCTGCAACGTATAACATAAAGACATCCATTCAACTTTAAATTTCCAGCCGTATGCAAATTAACCTGAGGGCAAATTTGCGCTAGGCAGAAATGAACGCTAGCGCATCTTTGCTTTCAATTGCTCACATTGCTGAAGTAATGCTAAGAAAAGTCGCCATTGTTCGGCGCCCACGACAAAACTCTGCATTTTAGTGAATTAGCATTGTCTGAGTGAATTTTCGCCTGGCGGTGTAGCGATGGGTGCGAAGCGGTCACTGGCGACTTTTCGCCGGTTAGTGAATCTGCCCCTTAGTTATGATCAAGTACAAGTTGTTTTATTATTACAGAGAAAAAGTAAATTATTGGACTATTTGGATAAAATGGAGTCTATAGGAGAGGGCTTTTCTGTAATTCGGGGCTTTCTGTATAACTTCGGATAATTGATCCCATACCTGTACTGGATGTTATTTTGAAAATGCATCTGCACTGTTTGCAATACACAGGGTCCTTGAGACATGGGAGAGTTATATACAGCTTGTGATATGTATTGTATTTTTAATCACAGGGCCCCATACTACTAATCTAGAAGGGCACTCCACCCCAAGGGACTACAAACTATTAATCCATTGGTCACCTGGGTGGAGGGCCCCAATAAAAAAACAATACATATGGACATGATCATGCCCTATATCAATCCCAGTAACACCCATTATACTAAAACCTCTCCCATGATACACCCAAGACCTCCCCCTTCACAAACCCACAATACTCACATATTTTTGGGATCCCCCCCCTCCCTGACTTTTGTACCTTGATGGTGGCCCTTGCAATACATATTTTAGTAATCCAAGATAAAAGGGATTTTATTTTTATTTAAGACTTTTCCAACACTGCATCTCCTGTCATATCTCAATCAAGGTAGATTTTGGCCTGAAAATATCCAGTTTTGGGCTGACATCTGCTCTGTGTGCAAATTGGTAGCACAGCCAGGCCCGGACTGGCAATCTGTGGGTTCTGGCAAATGCCAGAGGGGCTGCTATAAGGTCCCATAGAAAGTCACTATTTAGTGGGCTGGTGGGGGCTGATTGGGCCTCTGTGTACCTGAAATGCCAGGGCCTATTTTAATTCTCAGTCCGGACCTGAGCACAGCCTTATCTCTAGGTACATTTCTATGGGACATTGAGCATGTATTGATATTTCTAAGCACATTATAATATGCGGATGCAACAATGAAATGTTGAAAACCCAGGTAGACAATGAAGTAACACATCAGAAATTGAGAGCGAGAGGCTGTTTTTAAATGTTGACATTATAGTTAAGATCTGAGTGTGCTCCAAGTCTGTACATGTTGACTTACATCTGTATTCTGTTCTTGGTATTCACAATGCAAAGTATATGCAGGAATGACTAACTGATTATTCCTCCATAGTGGAATTTCAAACTAGGCACTATGCTTCACGAGTAAGTATAACATTTGTTACCCTCTACCACTGACCACGTGTACAACACAATGGTCCTTCTGCATCAGTATGCAACAAATTATGGGCGAATTTGGGGCGTTTCACTTCGCCCAAAAACTTGCGAAACGGCGCCGGCGTCTCGTTTTGACGCCGGTGTCCATTTTTTCTGATGCCGGCGTCCATTTTTCTTTGACGCCAGAGAATTTTCGCAGCGGTTTCTCGAATTTATTGGCCAGCCGGGAATCGCTGGAATTTGCCCATCACTATATGCAACAGGTTTATGCAATATTTTGTACAAACATTCCTCTAACTTTCTCCATACTGACTTGATTTATATAAATACCTGTATACTATTTTGAGCATATTTTGTGAAGGCAACAAAATGTTCTATTTATTTAAAATGGTTCATTTGTGTGACAGTTCAAACTGCTCCACACATAAAAATTCTAAATAAGGACATAAATATCTATTAGAATTTGCATCAACACAGATGCACGAATACCACAGGTACGCTGGTGTCCTAAATCTTTCAAGAAACACATAAGACAGGACTTCTGAACTGTAAAAAATTGTGTGTCATCCTAAATGCCAGTTTTATATTCAGTTCTAAAATACATTCAACTATAAAACAGGCCTTCAAAGTTTAAAAACCAAATAAGGTTTTCTGAACAGCCTGAGTTGTCTTGTATGTTTGCTATTCAGCCATGGGTGATGTTTTCATTTCTATAAATTCATGAACACTTTGTAAATTTTCAGTCAACTCTAACTAAGCTATATTTTTAATAACTGCACACATGCCTTTTTGATTATTATTGTCACAATTCCATCTGAAGAGACATTTATTCTAGTGGTTGTGTATCTACAAAATAGACACAAAACCATGTTATATTACTAAATATTATGTACTATAAAATACATTTTATCATTACAGCATACAATTACTTTTAGAATGGATACAAATATGTTTAATTTTGTGTTGCATTCCAGTAACAAACTCCTTTGGGCAGGCCCAGATTTGTGGCAAGACCACAAAGGCCCTGGCCAAATGTGGCAAAATCTTATGGGTGCAATGCCTCCCAGCTGCAACCTACGGAGCACTAGCAACGTGTACTCCTATATGGGGGGTGATCTCACAAAGCGCCCGGGTGCTAGGGCCAAGCAACCTAGGGGCAACCAAGCCTGCATTTGGGCCTGCATTTGGGATAGAAAAAAATGATACACAGCTCACTGGAATAGTAATAATCAACAGCAATACGCAAGGGGTGATAAACTCAAGATTATTTTACATTTACTATTTAAGTTATAGGGCTTTGTGAGGAGTATTTTAAGAACAAGATGGAACAAATATATGTTGTAGATAAAGGTGGTTCACCTCTAAGTAAACTGTATTTTGTTATAGAAAGGCTGATTCTAAGCAACCTTTCAACTGGCCTTCATTTTTTATAGTTTTTGAATTATTTGCCTTCTTCTGACTCTTTCCAGCTTTCAAAAGAGGGTCATTGACCCTCTCCTATTCATATTTAAATCTCTTATTAAAATCAGTGTATGGTTGCTAGTGATTTTGGACCCTAGCAATTAAATTGCTGAAATTGCAAAATGAAGAGCTGCTGAATAAAAACCTAAATAACTCAAAAAACACAAATAATAAAACATGACAACCAATTGAAAATTGTCTCAGAAAATCACTCTCTACTTCATACTAAAATGTAATTTCAGGGGAAACAACCCATAACTATTTCCACTAGACAAATTGAAAGGAGAAATAAAGGGCAAAAACAGACAGAAATCCCTTGAATCATCACGGTTGCTCTGGTTTCACTTTAAATTGTGAAGGATTTTCAGCTTTGTAAAGGTCTAACTGCAAAGGCTGCAGTCTTGCTAGAATTGCACTCAGTGCATGAAGTGGTAAAACAATGGCATGTGTTGGGCACAAATCTGAAAGAGAAAGTCACACAGCACAGATTCAGATGCATATTAATAAGAAAAATATAATTAGTATATTTTTAGTTGTGATACTTTCCATCTTAAACACCTGTGGAAGGTTTTACAGTTGCAGTTAGCACGTTGCTTAATGCTTTAAAGGAGAATTCTACCCCCACTGTGATAAGTCCCCACTAGCCCCCTCTGCTGGCCCCCTTCCTGCCTCCCCCCTTCTAAGAGTTACCCCAGAATTGTGTCCCCTGTAGGATTACTGACCGTACATGCACAGTAAGTGCAGCGGAGATCATGGGCGCCATCTTCGTCGCTTTGGTAATCCTTGTAAAGTGAGCCGTGTATTGGCACATGCGCAGTTGGAGCAGTTTTCCGGTTTGTTACAACTGCGCATGCCCCTGGAAGTGACAGAGATTGCCAAAGGGAAGGAAGAATCCTACAGGGGACACAATTCTGGGGTAACACTTAGCAGGGGGGAGGCAGGGAGGGGGCCAGTGGGGACTTATCTCAGTGGGGGGGTTTAGTTCTCCTTTAAATGAGTGGTTCACCTTTAGTTAACTTTTATTATGTTATAGGATGGCCAATTATAACCAATTTATATTTTTTGAATTATTTGCATTTTTCTTCTGACTCTTTCCATCTTTCAAATGGGTGTCACTGGCCCAATCTGAAAACCAAATGCTCTGTAAGGCAATGCATATATTGTTATTGCTAATCATGTTTCTATTAAGGCCCACTCCTATTCATACTCCAGTCTCTCATACAAATCAATGCATGGTAGCTAAGGTAATTTGGACCCTAGCAACAAGATTACTGAAATTACAAACTAGAGAGCTGCTGAATAAAAAGCTAAAAAACTAAAAACCACAAATAAAAAAAAACAAAAACCAACTGCAGATTGTCTCAGAATATCACTCTCTGCATCATACTAACAGTTATTTATAACAATATAATTATATAGGAAACAACCCTTGAAGAAGAGGTAATTAATGCTACCAATGGTGTACTTAAGGAGCTATAGAGTAAAAGGAGGCAAAGAAACTTGAATGGGCAGGAGTGAGGTGACGGCATGTTATCATACAATTCCATAACCAGCAGTTGTCAGCATTTTTGCTCCAAACAACCCTTTGAGGCTCATCATTTGGTCACAGCCTACATCGTTCTATAACAAGGATACTGTATATGATAAATTGCTGTGTCGTTTATATTTTCAAGAATGGCATATAAGTGTACATTCCAAATCTTGATTTCATTTGTCTTCAGGTCGGGCTACCAGGTGTATCTTGGAGAGACAAAGGCCATTCTTCCCAAAATAGACATTTTGTCTGGGTCTCCGATGGGCCACCTACTCCAGAGTCATATCTTAGAATTTAAATGTGCACTGCATAGCCTTCATAAGTGTCCTTTTGTGTGTTTTTCCAATATTAAAATAATGGCTGAATTAATATATCAGTTAAATATAATGCAGACTGTTTGCCAGCAAATCCAGGGAAGAAACACATTACCACATCAATAGATATCAATATTTTCAGAATCATGCTGTTCTTCTCATTTTTGGCAGACACAGTTCAGTGTGCTCCGCAGGGGTGACGGCATCATACATTATATCTTAACATATTTGTGATAATGAGACTGAAGGATGCCTAATCCTATTACTAAGTGGCCCCTGAGCATTAATCACTGAACCACAGCTGTGTATATCCTGAATGTTAGTCATTGGTGTGAAAGTCATATTGTCAGATTCATTTTACTTTCTATAAAAATGACTGTAAAAAAAGATAAAGTTGCCTAATGTAAGTGAGAGTTAAAATGGTCAAAGTTGAACCTTTCCTTTAAAGCACTGAAAATAGTTTCTGGTGATGATTCACATTAAGCAGAGATGCTTTCAAGATTGGCTTCCGTTCAATCACAAACTAATGGACTATGGAGAGGGAAGCTCAGTATGTTTCTCTATGCCTCTTTGTACTTCTAAACAGTATTGGATTAATGGTGCCTTCAGCCTGGAGCTGAGAAATAATGCAATGTAAGGTTAGAGTATGTAGCAATAAATACTCATGATGATTTACTTTAACACGAGAAGTACAAAGAAACTGGCTTTATGTTGTGTATCATTTAGGCTTCTCTGCCAGTTTCATCATTATGTCTCAGGTCACACAATGACGTTGATCCTCATGGCTTGGATAAAGTGAAGTCCCAGGAAAAGCCTGCTCTTTCCACCCAGCAATAATGAAGCATAATGTACTGGTGATGCCAATTTCTTCAACAGAAATGTTGCTGCTGCAGTTTGGGTCTAGAAATATGAGGTGCCTAACTTTGTGTGTTATGTAAACCTAATACTTTAGAAATGGACAATTTCTTAAAGCCCCAACCTACTGGTTAGTGATCCCCAACCAGTGGCAAAAGGTTGCTCTCCAACCCCTTGGATGTTGCTCCCATTTGAATTCCTGGCTCGAAGGCAAGCTTTAGTTGCATAAAAAACAGGTGTTCTGCCAAACAGAGTTTCCTGTAGGTTGAAGAACCGACTGCAACCGCGAGGTAGGGTGAGAGCACTGACCCTCCGTCCAGCTGAACCGATCCACTCTGGTCACGTGGGCTGAAGCAAACAGGAGAAATGAAAGGCGCATCCGCTGGCTCAATGGTAGGGTAGATAAAATGTAGAAGTAAAAACCACGTTTATTGTGTCATTTAAAACCATAAAGGAATTCAAAAATTCAAAAGTTCTAAAGTTCAAAATGAGTGAGCAAGGCAGGGGCTACAATGGTCACTTCGTCAGACTGATGGTGTCGGATGTAGTCGCATGGGTCAGATGCAGTCGCATAGGTCAAAATAAAATGGCTGATATATTGAAGTACATTGACTGTCTGTTAGACATAGATGCATAAACAAAACACACCATCCCACTTTATCTGAACCGATCACATTACAGATGTGGGCAGGGCCAGAACTAGGGGTGGGCAGAGTAGGCACGTGCCTAGGGGCAAAACTTAGGGGGCGACAGGCATGTACCTTTCACTGCTGCCTACCCAAGTCCAGTATACAGAGCCTGCCTATTTGTGTTTGTTTGCATGCCTTCACGTGGTGAGGGGGTGATGCTGCCAGTGCATTCATGTGCGTGCGTGCATGTACGTGTGCTCGGAGGGGGCAATGCTGCCAGCTAGGTTGCCTGGGGCGCCCAGCCATCCTGCCCCGGGCCCTGGCTGTGGGGATTAAATTTTGTAGGATCCCACAAAATGTCAAGATCAGATAAACTCTGACCTACAAAAAAATATCAAAATTTCCTGTGTTGATTAGCCATAAAAGGCACAAGGGAACATGTTTGGGAGTGAGTACCTTTAATGTGAGTCATCAATTTTTGCATCGCCTGCGGTTGCCTAAGGTCTCACGGAGCTTTTTGTTTTTTCTGTGAGAAAGCAAGCTGAGAGCCAATAAAAGATGAGATGATTGTAAAAGTGAAAACATTTAAGCTTTGACGATAGTTGTATTAAGTACAGTATATTCTTATATACTAAATATATCAATGATGGTTAAAATACATTTTGATTGGGGGAAAAACTTTTCTACAAGCCTACCTTGATTGCACATGAAAATAACTGAAACACACTTATTTGCATATCTAGCCTCCATAGGCAGTAACTAGGCCTCATTTGCAAAGTCCTTAGGCGGGTGTTAAGGACAGGGTTCAGTTGTGTGTCCTTGTGTTGCTCTCTACACTGAGTGCTTAATTTTTCATCTGGAGCTCAGTGCATAGTGCAGCAAAGAGAGATACACAAGAGTTTGCCCCTTAGTGCTCTTGCACTTGCACCCCAGGGTCTTAAATGACACTTGGCAAAGTAAACCATAACAATTCTGCAATTATCCAATATCATTTTTATTAACAAGCTGGCTGGCACAGAAGGAAAGTTGTGCTCTGAAATTAAATGAAACTGACCAAACACCTGCAGTGGCATATCACGTTATAGCACCTGCCACTTACTGCTTGAATTTACATACAAATGAGTACTGGCTGAGTGAGTTATTGAATTCCATCCTGAGAACTTCACTTTTCGTTCAGATATGATGTCCTCATATTAACTCAGTTTAAAGAACTGACTAACCTACTTTTTATTTATTTAAAAAGGCAACTCATCAACTTTAAACTGCCAACTATGAAGGCCAATACTTTGAATGTTAAGACCGTGCCAAGGGATGGTAGTCAAGCAGCCAAATGGATGATATGGCTGAACAAGGTTTGCCAAGCATTATACAGGTGCACCTCTGGGTTGAATTACATTTTAAAAAGAAATACATAAAGATATATCGACATTCTTTCATTGGACGATAGTTTTCTTTTAAGTTTAGGGTGACAATAGATGGAGAGTTGGGTGCCATATTGGTACTGATCGTAGCTGCAAAACTGCCTCATGTTGCTGGGGTTAGAGACCTTTGTGGATCAGGTGGACTTATCTTTGACCCGCTGACCTGTATTTGGATTCACCTGGACCAGCTACCCAACCAACAGCCTTATCTACAACCTGACCCACTACATGCCACCCACCCATCATAAAAATGGATAAGAAAAAGAAAAGGGTAGTTCACCTTCATAATAGAATGTATATATGGCTTTCTCTGCACTAAAATAAACATTTTTGCAATAAATTTCATCAAAAATAAAGGGTTTACAAGATACTCAACTGCCTATTTTTCATTTAGCTACAATAAACATTTCTGAAGACTGATTTGATGCAGGGGGATTGCTGACACTTCTTAGGCCTCCACACCAGCTGTTGTCACATGCAGTTTTGGTACAGCCTGCATCAAGTGCACATGCTATTGTCCCTGTCCCTCATCAGTCATATATGTTGCCATTCATTAGACTGTATCAGCACTTGAAGCAGGCTGTGCCAAAACTGTGTGTAAAGAGTAAAATTGTTTTATGCTGTCCTACATTGTCATCATGGAGCGTTTGAGTACATCTTACAAAAAGTAAGAGAATTTGTTTTTTTTATACCTGTATGACAATATTCCAGGTGATTCCTACCAATCACATTAAAGGGGTGGTTCACTTTTAAGTTAACTTTTATCATTTTATAGAATGGCTTATTCTATGCAACTTTAAATTTGGAACCTAGCAACCAGATTGATGAAATTGCAAACTGGAGAGCTACTGATTAAAAAGCGAAATAACTCATAAACACACAAGTAATAAAAAATGAAAACTAAATGCAAACTGTCTACATCATACTAAAAGTTAATTTACAGGTGAACATGCCCTTTAACTGATAATGCTACACAATTTTCTTAGCTTTTGCAAGAAAGGTAACAGAGACAAGATGCAGGCAATATCAATTGTTGCATTAGCTTAAAAATTTCCACCTACAGGTATGTACAGTAGGTACAACTTGTGCATGTTTCCAAGCTGGGAAAGTTTGTTCAAAATATGAAAATACGTCCTATGGAATGACGAGAAATGTAAGCTTTCATGAGTGAATAAACCTCCCTTTGATTCAAAGAATAGAATACCTTTGTCTTACAACTGAATGGGTCAGGATATCAATGGTCAACAAATATGGCAATCCTGGAAAAATGAAAACCAGTTATGCGGAACTGCTAAGAAGGAACAGAAAATAAACTGCCCTCTTTGGTAACTATAGTTGATACATCTGAACCATATGGGGGTGAAAAAAAATTTAACACAAGATGAAATACCACATAACTGATTATACAGGTGAAGCCCCTGCAAACTGTTTACCTGGCACACACATCCATGCCATTTGTATGGTATTCCATATGATCCATCAGTGCCAGATCCACTAATTATGGTGGCTCCATCTGAAAACATTAAATCAAACAGATACATCTCCTGTTCCTAAGAATGCTTACAAATGTGTCCTGTTATCCTCTTTATCTTGTCTCTTAGTATCTCACCATTTTGTAATTTGTAACAACCAGTCAGTAATTTCAAAGACGAAGATGAGGGCCTGAAAAGAAAGATAAGTAATAAAATAACTTACATAAATTACAGAGCCTCACAGACCAATATTGTTTCAAAATCAATAACAAATAAAAAATGAAGACCAATTGAAATGTTGCTAAGAACAGGGCATTCTATAACACACTAAATTCTAAATTAAAAGTAAATGACCCCTTTAAATTGTGCTGCTAGAATCCTCCCCTCAACCAAGAGAGAACAGGCCCCTCCACTTTTGAAAATGTTATCATGGCTTCCCATAGGAAAAGAATGATAGAAGGAAAACATACTAGCGGTAAGCCAAAGAACACTAAAGGACAAAGAGCATAAGAGTGAGTGTGTTTATTTAGGCAGCACTACTTTCCCCAACTGTACTCTGTACTTTGCGCCAGATAAAAATATGAGGTGCAGAATGCAGCATTGACTTGTGATGGACACAAAATCGCAACTGACCTCTGATCTTTTGGGCATTGCAGATGATCCACGATTTTACATTACCTATAGGGGGCCAGGCCCACCTAGTTACACCACTGCCACACTGTGCTTTCAGGTCACATCAAAAGTTTGATCACAAAAAACAAATCACAATGAAACTTTTTTGAGATGCACTGGGGATTCAGCAAAGATTCGGCCTTTTCAGTAGGATTTCGATTTGGCCGAATCCAAGTGCCTGGCCGAACTAAATCCAAAAAATCATTTGACTTTTCGGCACACAAAGCGGGTGCATGCGATACATATGCAAATTAGGGTTTGGATTCGTTTCGGTATTTGGCCGACTCAAATAATGTGAAAAAGTCTGGGCTGGACTAGCCCACTGGGTACTCAGAGAAACTCTGTGGGTCCCAGTCCTCATTGGTCCCTCTGGCACAAACCAGATTCAATCCAGCAAGCACCCTTTCTTATATTCCTGCACCAGTCCTTGACCTGGTGATATCAGCAAAGGCAGCAGGGTTAGCTATGTAAGAGATAGCAGGGCCCAAGTTTGAGATGGGTCTTAGTTGGGAGAGAGTGGGTTAGGGTTGGGACTTGCTTCTAAACAGTTGGCCTATGTCATGGTCATTCTCTATTTCTTTATGGGAAAACAGAGGCTTAATAATGGAAGAATAGAGTATAGTAAGTAGATATAAAAGACTAGGAGAATAAAGTGGTTAAGTGAGGAGAGGAGGAATAATAGTTTGGAAGTGTGTTCAGTCTAAGGTTTTCTGCTGGGCCCCGGGCATCCCAATCCGACACTGTCTATATATCAGCGGGCATCAGTTTCTCCTTATCCAATTCTGTATCTATTTAAGATCATTTTTACTAGGCTGGTTTGTATTGGTAAGCTTGGTGATGGCTGGGCATTTGCTAAGATGAAAATATAAAAGCCCAGTTAGAAACACACCCACTCACACTGGCATAAGTGTAGCGGAAGTTTGTAAAGTTACATGGATTCATGCAGCTTAGTTACTATCACAAATAGTGTAATGGTTTATTATTACAGAGAAAAAGAAAATCATTAAATTGATTTTTGGATAAATAGCTCTCTATGGAAAATGGCATTCCTGTATTTTAGAGCTTTCTAGATCATGGGTTTCAGAAGAACAGATATCATTTCTGTATATACATGTTTACCAGTTTGTAAAGTCTTTGCAGCGAATCCATGCAGTGTTGCTGAAATGTGGCTGATTTTGAGTTGGTATGTAGGGGTGCCACCTGGACTATACATATCATGCTTAGTGCCAAGAAAGAAAGGTTGCAAGGAAGGGTACAAAATGTACATGTTCACAGCTACCCTATTTTTAAAGTATTTAAACGAACCACAGCCTTAGACAATGACAAAATGTGTCATAAGACCATAGTTTTTCAATTTCCGTGGGTGCTACTCAAATGGGGCTTGTTGTTGTACAATATGTGGCTTCCCATAATTTGTACTATGTAATGTTTTCAACCACACTGGTTATGTTCTTGCCTCTGAGGGGTACCATGCTTCTGAGAAATGTGCTGCCATGTCTGTCCCATGCAGCTCATTTTACCACACATTGACAGTCACATGACCCCAAGCCCTGACATGTAGCTGCTGCTAACTAGAAGTTGAGTGAGATATTACAATGGTCAGACACTGCACATCACTGCCAATAAGGTCTGTAGTGTATAATCAACCTCCTGTTGCTTCAAAGCAACCCCCCATAAAACAGCACCCCAAAATTACCACTCAGACAACATCATTCATTTTGGAAAAAAGGGGAGGTCATGAAAATTATACTGACAATTCACCCAAAACATTCCCAGCAGGATCAGAGCTTGGTATATTCCCAATGGTTCCCCCCACACAGCTCCAGGGTCTGCCAACCATCACATGGGGCCTGCATTGTTGCCACCAACAGAGAGGAGTATAAAATATCTCTACCTCTGTCATCAAAACAAAATTAACTTGTATATATGAGCAAAATAGTGCACCTTGTTTCGCCAAGAAAAAAACACCCATAGAATATAATGGATGGTTTTATAACAAAAAATTGTTGTGCAGTTTGATGTCCATTGAATTCAATGGGGGTCATTTATCAACACTGGGCAAATTTGCCCATGGGCAGTAACCCATGGCAACCTCAGCTGCTTTTTATAATTCAGAAAGCCGCTGAGCCCATCTGAGCCCTCTCTTACCCAGCCAGCTTATTCTCATTTCTTCTTGTGGAATCCCCAACTGCCCCAACTACTCTTCAAAATATTAATGTAACTTAATAGTTACCTATAGGTCATGTTGATCATGATAGGTCTACTATTGTAAGTAATTATTTATTTAAATTTCCCAACTTAATTGTCCCTTCTCAATCTGTCACCTATTGCTTGGGTGCAGACTCAATGGCCAGCTTTTTTAACTTGTTCAACTGTTGTGTCAAATGACTCCCTGCATAATTCCTCCTGAAAGGATAAGAAAGAACCTTAATTTACCAACCACACCAAATAAAGACTATATTCTGGTAGGTTCCGAGTATCTCAGCAAATTTTATTTATTCTCCATTTAGGTATATTTGATCAATTTAGACATGGAGTAGGCCCCAGGTCTCTAAGATGGGAGTTGTAGTACATCTTTATACAGAACCTAAATACAGAACAGATACAGAACCTAAATTTACCCTCCTCTCTGACAATTATCCCAAGGGATGAGTATATGAGACCTTCAATTGGAAGGATAGAAATGGGCCTTGCACTCTACATAGAGCAACCTCCTTATCTATTTTAAAAGAGCAACCTCCTTTTCTATTCTACTTTGAAGGACCTGGGGAAACTGATAGGCTGATTTTAGAATCCTAATTTTGGGTGAACTTTTCACCTCTCTAGTGACTGGTATTGTGAAATCAAATAAAAACCCTTGAAACAAAACCGAGCGGTCCTGCAGGGTTCCTTCTTGTAGTGTTTTTTCTAGTTAATTCACATTATTTGGAGTTGGAGTTGTTTAGAGGATGGGAGTGACCATAATATTTTTCTATTAGTCCCCTGGACTTCACATTTCTTGATGAGACCAAGCACAGGGTGTGCAAACATGCCTGTATTTGCTAGCGTAGTCCTTAATCCATTTTTTTATGAAATGCCCAAAATTCTCTGCACATCCTAAACTGATTTCCTCCAAATTTTGTAGGAGTAAAAATGCTTGATATTCTGGAATTACTCTCTCTAGCTATAATTTTGGTCCAAAAGTCTAGGTCCTGGCCAAATATAAGAGATGGATCAGATAGCATTTTACTCCTGAATTCCATGTCATATTTAGACTGAGAATGTCAACGCACAGACGATTAAGCATTGGATCAATATATTTTGTTCTGAATTTTCTTCTAAATAGCTGCTAGCATACACCAAAAAAACCTCTTAGTCATAAAACCATCTGCTTCTTTTGCCTGCCCTTCTTCTCCCACTCGTCTTTTGTTTTCCCTGTTTTTGCCATAATGGCCATCCTGGAAACTTCAAACAGATCAACAAATTTTAAGTTCCCCACTGGATTTAGGGCCCAAGTGACAATGGAGAGAATTCCCTGTTATAGAAACCCTAATCCAGTTAACCTACTCAACTGATGCAGCAGATCTACCCTCTCTATGTGAGTCTTGCCCTTTTGTCAGTTGTAAGCATTTTTTAAAACTGCCTAAATTACTTTATCTTTTCTCAGCAGTACCATCTTCAGAACCAGGAATCGTGCCAATGTTGATTTTAATCAAACTAACATTAGACTCACCAGTATTGAATGCAGCCAGTGGTAAACTCTGCTGATCCACCTGATTGTGACCTGTCTGAGCAGTTAGTTGAAATTCTAGATGATTGCCCCGATGCTCTAGTCTCTTTGCTTCTTTGGATGACCCAGGCATTGCTTGGAGCTTAGCCTGATGTCCTGCTGTTGCTGCAGTCTGCTGGTCAGATTGGTTGTTGGCTATGTATTTATAATACACTTATGTGCCCTCAGCCAGGGCCGGAACTAGGGAATGGCAGAATAGGCATCTGCCTACAGTGGAGTAACTACCGGGGGAGCAGGGGGAGCGATTGGGCCAGGGCCTGCACCCCCTCAGGGCCCCCCGGCAGCTCACACGCCACTGACTTCTTTGTAATTCCGGGCGGTTCTGGGCGTGCGGAGGGGGCCCGGCCCTCCTCTAGTTACGTTACTGTCTGCCTAGGTTGCAAAGATAGGCGGGGGGGGTGCTGAGCAGGTACCTTTTAAACATTTGTCTGCCTACCCCTAGTCCATGCTCTCTTGCTCCTGCTGCCTTTTTCCTCAGTTGTGCCCGCTTGCTTGCTACCCCGTGCACACAACAGCATACAGTAGTGCAGGCATGTGTACCCACAGGGGGAGGTGAGGTGGCCGGCCGGTTTGCCTAGGGTGCCATGCCAGGTCAGCTTGGCCCGCCTATTATAGTTTAGAAAGTGGGCCCTAAAGTTTTCTGGTGGGCCCCTGTTATCCCAGTCCGACACTGTCGACCTTGCACCGTTCTTCGTGGGTGGCATCAAATGCTGGCTTCTGACTTCTGGGTTCGACTTTTATAGATGCTTTGCCGGCTCGCCCCGCCCCTTTTGTGACTTCATCAGCGGCGCAGGTCTATAAAAGCAACCTGGAAGTCGGATGCGGGAGGGTGCGGGCTAAGGTAAGCCCGGGTTAGGGTCAGGGAAATACCTACCCGCACATCACTACCGGACTGGCAATCTGTGGGTTCTGGCAAATGTCAGAGAGGCTACTGTAACATGCTAACAGGGATCCCCAACCTTTTGAACCCGATGAGCAACATTCAGAAGTAAAAGGAGTTGGAGAGCAACACAAGCATGAAAAATGTTCTTGGGGTGCCAAATAAGTGCTGTGATTGGCCATTTGGTAGCCCCTATGAGGATTGGCAACCTACACTGAGGCTCTTTTTGGCAGTACACCTGGTTTTTATACAACCAAAACTTGTCTCCAAGCCTGGAATTCAAAAATAAGCTCCTGCTTTGAGGCCACTGAGAGCAACATCCAAGGGGTTGGGGAGCAACATGTTGCTCACGAGCTACTGGTTGGGGATCACTGTGCTATAGTTATTATTTAGTGGGCTGGTGGGGAGCTGAGTGGGTCCTTGTGTACTTGGAATGCCAAGGCCTATTTTGAATCCCAGTCCAGACCTGCAGACACACACAAACCCCCAATCCTGCAACTGCCCAACAGCCCTTATAGGTCTTCACTCAGGCTCTTATTTTCCTGCAGATTCTGTTTAGTTGTTACTGAATAAGCCCTGCTGCTTCCAAGCTGCACTCTCCCTGTGTGACTGAAGAGGCGCAGGGCAGGCTGGCTGAGTTAATATATATGTATGTATACAGTAAGCTGCCTGTGTCTATACTGATGGGATGGAAAGCAGAGGCTGCCCGACCCCTCCTCTTGATTCTCCCCGCCCCCCCTATCCTTGTTCGTCCTCCCTAGGCAGGTCATTTCAGGACAGCCCAGCGCCCTGGTGCACGATCAGCTGTAGATCTCCCTGTCTGTGTCGCTGCTGCCGCTTCTACTTCAGTTCCTCTGACTGTCAGGTGAGCGATTCCTCTGCTTCTCTTATTATATTCGGTGTATGTGTAGCAGCCGGCCTGCTGCCGGGCCCCAGTCTTTTCCTTCAGCTGTTTTGGAAATCACATAAATCTATCTGCAGTTTCCTTCGTGGGAGCTGTGAGTGGAGAGGAGCCTTTGCCTCCTCCACTTGTGCAATTATAATAATCATAATAATTATCATCTGGCTGATCTCTTCAGCTGCAGCGCTCTGACTGCCAGTCAGCTCAGTACTTTCACTTTATCCGCCTGCCTGTCAGTAAGCAGCCTCCTGCTCGCTGTCATTTCTCTTCACACACAGAGCTACACGTTTGTTTAAATGCTCTCTACATGTCGGCTATTTGGTTTATGCTGTTCCCAAGGTGTGCCTGATGCATCTAAGGTCTGCTCCATCTGTGGATTTATCTGTATTGGAAAGCATTTCTTCTTATCTTACATAGTGGGTTTTTTTCTGTTACACTGCAATAATTATTCCTATTATTATAATTACCAACGTCCAAGCTGTTCCCAAACTACAACTGTCAGTATCCCCCAGCTTGAGGATGCTGGGAGTTATGATTCAGCAACAGCTGGAGGGCCTCTTATTGGACAGCCTTGCTGTATAAAAAGTGTTTTTCCCTCCGTGTGCATGGTGACAGCTGACGTGAAACTTATATTTGTATCAGTATGGCTTGTATTGGAGGTTTGCATTTAAAGCTATACTACACAGGATCCCAGGGCTTGCTCTCATTGGTCTGACAGCAAAGGGTAACAGGGATGTATTACTGTAATAATATTAACGCTTATAGAATCAAAGGAATTGTTGTTTTTCAGAAAAAATGCATGCTTGTGTTCATAGTGACATATATATATATGGGTAACTACGAGTGAATCCTATTTGTGCTATCACGTGTGCTATGATCATATGCCAAAGGTCCTGCTTTCGAGGCACCGTCCTCTCACTCAGATTTGCTACTGGCCCTGAACGGGTGAACAGTTGAGGGACGTTAGCAGCGATTATGTCTGGATTATCTGAAGCAGAATTGTTTCTCCCTATGCCTTGAGCTTTGCTGCAGGAAAGAACACAGTATGTACTAGCAGCAGCAGCAGCACAAGAGATCCCTGCATTCTTGATGAAAATGTTTCAGGGAGAGACAGCTCAGACGTAAGCGTGTGCCAGCCAGTCTTTTATTCATGTAAACTAAGATAGATCCTCCCATGTCAATCCACCTCCAACCACCCCCCTTCTTTCGTGGGCATTTACAGACACTTGGGTGACTGCCAGTTGTGAAGTTCATGGACTGCCAATGCTACCTTGCCCTTGTCTGAAATGTCAGGCCTACAGATTCTCCTCTTATTACTGTTCTTTATTATCTCTAATTACAGTCTTACACATAATTTGTGCCCCTGCGATACTTTTTTTTTCTATTTATAATATTGGCAAAAAGTTGTAGCAGATGAAGGTAAATTGTAGTTCAACAACATGTGGAGGCCTTCTGGCTGCTGCCCACCTATGCGTATCCTGCTTTCCAGACCATTAATCTAATTAGGATTAAGCAACGCTGTTGCTATGCTCCTGAATAGTGGGCTGGGGAATTTCAGTTTGGTTGCTCTTTTCATGGCTCTGTCATTGCTTACAAATGAATAGTGATCTCTTCTAAGCAACAATGGAAATAGAACTTTTAACCTGTTATATTAGTTTGTTTGGCTGTGCTGTATTTTCACTCGCTGGAAACACTTGTAAAACAATCCCAGGGTTGAAGCAGTTGGCTGTGAGTTTAGGAATCCTGACTATAAGACTGGCTCTCAAACTAGGGAATATCCCAGTGCCAGGTCCTTGTGATCTTGGCCAAATTAGCTAATCCTCTGAAGTCCCAGCATACTAAATGCTCACTAAGATGACTGTCTTAAATGCTTTAATACTCTGAGATCCTTGAGAAGCAAGTGCTCTGTAAATGCTCTGATGATTGGTTGATACAGTTTCTGTGACCTGGGGCAAACTTTGCTCCTGTTTTTATATTATCTCTGTATTTTGGGCAGATAACTCTTCAAGTAACCACTAAAAGCTGAATTATATGAGCAGAAAAGACAGAGCCTATATAGCTAGTTATCGTGTTTTGTTATCATCAACTTAGTGGTTCAGTCACTCTGTGGCCCCACATGGGCCCCTTTCGCATACAAACTAATTTAACCACAGAAGAGTCCGTTTCACGAGAAACGTGTCAAGCTGCTAGAGTTCCTTTGGTCTGTGGAAGGAAACCCTCACAAACGTGGGCTGAACTTTAAGGAGTTTTATATGAGGAGTTTATACTACATCTAGCATTACATTGTACATCTAGCCACCAAAGAGTTGCTCAAGATTACTAGACCTGATGCAAACTTTCTGACTTTTATTACATTTAGACGAGCATCCCAACCTGCTTTTGGCGCTTACATGCGTCTGTGTGAGTACAGCCCCATTGAATAGAATTCAGTGCGTCTACTCCTGAGCTCCCCTGCAGCTGAATGCATGACCGGAATGCAGGGGAGCGCAGGTAAAAATGCTCGTCTGTAAGAGCCCTAAAGGGCACCTAGCATCAAAATTGCTTCCCCCCACCAAATGTGCAGCTTAACATAGCCCACAATTGAGTTGGGGGGAAACAATATTATTTTTTCCAAAAAATCCCCTAATGAGAATGGGCATATTGGGGCACATGCTTGCTCATAATGATCGAGTGCCCCAGCTCACTCTTTATTACATGTGTGTGATTTAGTATTGGGGGTGCATTGACCAATCACAAGCATGTACACAATGAAAGATGCATAAATCTCGATATGACCACCTGCACAAGGGCAGAGAGTAAATTAAAGGGTTAAAATACTATTGTTTCTCTCAGTGTGTGGACTCTGATGGCCACCTTCCATGGGAGAACAATCTTGATGTAATGGGTGTTCAGTTTGCACAAAATTTTGCAAAATACAGGAGACATAACATTTTTTGCCAAATCACTAAACCTACAACATATGTGTTCCTGTACAATTGCACATATAGTTGCCACATTTCCGCCATACTAACTCTGGACGGGAAGGCAGAGCCATGACTTAGTGGGGGCGGGACGTGACGTAGCAAGGATGGGGTGTGATCTCAGGGGCGGGACTATGATGTTGGGATTGGCCAATGGTTGATTGTCGCGTCAATCTCAGGGAAACGAACAGCCCAGACAACCTTATAATCCATACTTTAAATCTGCTAAAAAATAATTTAAACATTTGATAAACAGGATTGAATTGCCTCCAATAATGATTCATTATATCTTAGTTTAGATCAAGTACCAGGTACTGTTATATTAATACAGAAAAAAAGAAATCATTTTTAGAAACTTTAGAAATTTGATTAAAATGGAGTCTATGGGAGACGACCGCTCCTTAATTTGGAGCTTTCTAGATAACGGGTTTCCAGAAAATGGATCCTATACCTGTATTTTTTTTTTCTACTTTTAGGTGGTATAATATATTTGAACATAGACTATGGGATTTCTCTATTCATACATGGATTTTCATTGTAGGGGTTGTACCTGGGAATATCTCTAGGTGATCCAATTCTATTTTGACTTATATTGCAATGTTTTATCTTCATAAAGAAAAGAAATGTTGAAGTTTACATGAAATAATTTAATTTTGTGTTAACTTTTAGTAAGATGTGGAGAGTGATATTCTGAGAAACTTTACAATTGGGTTTCATTTTTTATTATTTGTGGCTTTTGAGTTATTTAGCTTTTTATTCAGCTGCTCTCTTACAACTTCAGCAATCTGGTTGCAAGGCTCCAAATGACCATAGCAACCAATCACTGATTTGAATAAGAGACTAGAATATGAATAGGAGAGGCCTGAATAGAAAGGTGATTAATAAGAAGTAGCAATAACAATAGATTTGTAGCGTTACAGAGCATTTGTTTTTGGATGGGGTCAGTGACCCCCTTTTGAAAGCTGGAAAGAGTCAGAAGAAGAAGGCAAATAAAAAAGTATAAAAAAATAAATAATGAAGACCAATTTAAAAGTTGCTTAGAACTGGCCATTATATAACATACTAGAAGTTATGTGAACCACCCTTTAATGCCCCAGTGCCTAGATGTTATTGCACCATTTAACACAATATATTGCATATCTGCACATTCATAAAGCTATACTGTATGTGCCATGTAGCTGATTGATATGCTTCAAGAAAAAGCAGATGATTATCTACAGATGTAGTCATGGGCAAAAAAAGTAAACCACAAAACAGTAGGTTTGGCTTTCCATATAAATGTAAGGCTGGGTGAGCCATCGTTATCAGTGCTGTTGAGTTATATGATTAAATACCTGTTGGAAACACCTGCTATTAATTCAGTAGCCTAAGGTTATGACTGCTGTAAAACTTTCCCAAGCAAGGAAGAGCTACTACACAAGCAGAAAATAAAGCTACAGGGCTCATTTTGTGCCCACTTTTTGGGACAGTGCCTTAAAGGGATACTATAAAGCTTATTTCACAAACCACTGGTTTTGTTCAAACATAACACCAGTGCCATTTTTGCAGCCCCCATGGTGTCAGAAATTTTCTGTTGGTATAAATGAAATACTTGAATGAAAGCAAATTCCATCACTTTCAGCACATACTGAATGGTGAATATACTTGTCATTCATTCCACAGCAGCCTGTAAAGATCAACATAGGTGCTTTACTTGGTATAAAAGAACCCAAGGCATGACCTGACATCAGACTGACATCACTGCCTAGACGTAAGCTTTTTTTCCTGTAATTTTTCATAAACAATCTTCAGATTATGGATACAGGCCCAACGTGTTTTTTTTTCCTTTTCTTTTGGTTTTGTAAACGAATTCCATGCCAGAACTGAGAGACGTCAGGAAACAGACAGAAGTAGTAAAAAAATAAAAAAAACTCTCAATGTGAGGCATCTAAGGGAACTAGGGAAACTAGGGAAACAAGATAAACAAAATAATACTTAATTCAGGCACTTTCCTTTTTTGCAAGAAAATAAATGAAATCCATTTTCCATAAAACAAACAGGGGCTGATAAAAGTGTAATCATGTGGGTTTTAGAAATAGTTTTGCAAATTAATTAATTGCAATTAATAATAGAAATCAAATATTCTCAAACAATTGCACGTTTAAGGGTAGTATCACACACCTCACATGGTTTCTTCATACTGCTCCAACGCTTACACAGGTAATCATAAGCAAGAGCAGCAATGGGGCCCAAAAGTGGGTCTATTAGTGCTCATTTTGAGAGATTTTTCATCAAGGGTCTGGCTGTGTTATTCACTTTGAGCTGGATAAAAATTCAAGGTGTAAGGCAACCCCTCAGTTGTGCCCGCCTAATGCCCCCTTGTACTCCTTAACTATGGGGGTATATTTAAAAAGGTGAAGGGTGAAATTGAAAATTTGGAGTAGTTTCATCAAAAATGAAAACTCCCTTCAACATCGCTAAGTTTACTAAAAGGTCAAGACAACAGATTTTGGAGGATTAACCACGCAGTGGTAAAAATTCTCTTTGCATTTGCAAATTCACATCTCCAGTTGACGAAGAGAACAAGAACAAAGTTTCCCCAAGAGAAATTTCTCCACGTTCAGACTGGCGAACTACCATTTTAAAGAAAGTGCAGCCTTTATTTACATCACCCTTTCCAAGCTAATTTTCCATAATTCATTTTTCATGGAAATCTCTAGAGAATTTTCCTCATTACAACTGCACAGGGAAAATATACTGGCGAATTTTCACAGAGAATTTATGCACATTTCTTTTGACCAAAGTGTACTTACAATTTATATTAATATATGCCAATACACCTGGCAAATTGAAGTGAACTTTGATGAATTTAGACAAGGAGAAAACACATTAGGTGATGCGCCCCTATGTGCAGGTTAAGGGATGGATATGGGGGTAAGAGGTGGGACACGTACACCCATGAATACAATTGAATACAGGCAGCATTGTATTCATGTGCGTGACATTTACCAAAGCGGCACAAAATTTGTGTCTGTGTTGGCAAAGTAGTGTGCAAGTTGTAGCACACACTTTTTTGCAGGCGCCTGCTATTACACTGGAATTCTGGGGGGAAAACTGCATTGTGGGTAAAAAAAAATTGATTTTTTTTTTGAAGAATTTTGCCCTCTTCAAGAACTGCCATAATTTGTCATTAAGGAAACATACTATATGTTTGTCTTAGCAGTGGCCATTAAATAAAAGCCACGTGTAGCTGAAGTTAAGTATGGCATATTTTGCATGCAGTTAAATCAAATTTAAAAAATATTTTTTTATTTTTTTATTTTTTTGAGGCTCCACATTTTTGCATACTGAAAGAAAAGGTAATTGTAGGCAACTTTCCAATGAACCGTACTTACTAATTTCTAATGGTTTTAGCGTTATTTGTAATTAATTGGTATTGAAAACAGTGTCTGTCTGGATGTTTCCATCTCTGTCTGTTGCAGATCAGCTGATAAAATCTGATTAAAATGCAAGTAGGAGCCTCAAATTATGTTACACTGTGTTAAAGGAGACGATAAGGTGAAATCACTGAGCTTGAAGTGATTATAATCACTAACCTGATACCCAGTATATCAGGAGTCGGGACTCCTACATGTACAGTATTGTAATCAGATTGTATCAGCTGGTTTGCAACAGTCACAGACATATCCTGCTTTCAGTAGCAATTACATTACAAATAACGCTGAAATCATTAAAAAAGAACTCAACCCCCCAATTAAGAAAAACCTCTACCTGTTAACCTAGATAGTCCCCCTCCCTGCTTCCCCCCCCTCCTGCATACTTCAATAGTCCTGAAAATGTCCTTAAATATTTCTTACCTATCAATGCAGAGTAAACGCAGTGGAGCTTGTGGGCGCCATTTCCGGATCGCCAGTCTTCATCTGTAACAATGCGCCGTATTGACTGGAGCAGTCGTCCGGTTCGTACTGACTGCTCATGTACCAAAAGTGCCAGAAATTCCCAAAGAGGACCCGAAGAAATCCAAAGATCCGGAAGATGACACCCACAAGTTACGCTGCGCTTACTCTGCACTGATAGGTGAGAAATATTTTACGGACATTTTCAGGTGAATTGAAGTATGTGGGGGAAACAGGGAGGGAGGACTATCTAGGTTAGTAGGTAAGGGCTTTTCTTAATTAGAGGGTTTGATTCTCCTTTAAACATTTGTAATTTATGCATATTGGAAATCTGCTGAGAATTACATATTCTTTTACTATTACAAAAATAGTTTTGGGTGGAATGACAGTAGGGGCATAATAGAAAATACTAGAAACTGTAGTGGATGCTATGCAATTCTTTTTGATATATAAATGGATTATATATATATATATATATATATATATATATATATATATATATATATATATATAAATACAGACTGTAAAATTTATACACTTTATTACAAATCTATTTTTAAATATCTCAATATATTTTTAAACATCTATTACACTAGGAAAGATTAAAACTAAGTAAGCCTTATCAGAAAGGTCCACCTAAATATATCAGTAAACCCTCAAAGTAATGCCGCTCCTCTGTCAAAAGAAACACTGCATTTCTATCCTTCTATTGTGTACACATGGACTTCTGTATCAGACTTCCTGCCTTCAGCTTACACCTCCTTGCCCCAGACGTGAGCATGCTCAGTTTGCTCCTCTTCCCCTCCCTCCCTTCTCTGCTGTAATCTGAGCCCAAATCTATTAGTGAGTAGGGAGAGATTAAGCCAGGAAGTGACATCACACCAAGCTAATACTGCAGCTGCTTTCCTAAACAAATAACAAACAAATACTCACGTATGGTAAATCATTCTACAGAATAAATATAGCATTCTAGCCTGCCCTATTGCAGCTAATCTATTGGCAATAAAATGCCTCTGTAGCTTTCTTTCTCCTTTAAGGAAAGTCAAAGCATGAAGATAAATATTATAGTAAAAATCAAGTCTTTTTTGGTCTTTTGTGAGCTCAGATGGACCTAACAAGCGCAATATTCTTACCTTGAAAAATTACACCATTTAGTATGTAAATGTGGGTTTTCCTGCCAGTTGTGTGTGTTTGTCAATAATAACAACAGTAGTCAGCCTAGTTAAAATATATATAAAATATATAGTGTATAAATTTTATTCTGAAGCTAAATTAATAAAGTACAATAACTCTGCAAATTGTAATCCGTGTATTTATGCCTTTTTACAAGGCTCTGAAAACTGAAAGTGAAACCTGTGTGTTAAAGGGTTACATGGGGCTGCAATGTTTGAGCTGTCTGAGTTTTACTGTTCAGTTTATGACCAATATGTTTACAGTCTAATGCAGTTTCTCTTGCAGATAACACTGTGATTGTAAAGAAACAAGAAGTTCCTTTTGTATGTACTTGATTTTGTGCCATTGGAACCTAATCTACATATAGCTAGTGAAACTGAGCAGTTGTTTGCTTTGTTGGTTTCCCCTGTGAAAAACCTTACTGTACCTCCCTCACTACTGTACTATTCAAAATCCACTGGATATATATTCTAGATTTTATCCAAAATGATTAAAAGCTATAAAGAAGGGAAATAAAGAGGTGAACTGTAGTGCTGCAAGCACAAGAGGGGATTTAATACGTGTCCGATTTTTAAAAAAAATACAACGCTATACTTACAAAAACAGCAAACACATCATTGCTTATTTGAAATTTGTGTTATTTTACTGCTGCGGTATACACAGTAGGCTGAATTTTAGTGCCCTCTGGCAGCAGAATTGAGAATTCCTTTCTGTGTTTAGTCTTCACTTTGGAAAACATATCGATATTCCGAATTCAAACTATGAGAATTTATTTAAGCCTGACTGTTCTCAAAGCCCTAACAATAGAATATAATAAATGATTTATGACATGGTACTTTTGTCTAAGCTTACTGTTGGCATGGCTTGCAACTGTACAACCTTACATTCTTCAATGTACTGTATATGCTTGATTTATTTTCCTGTGGGTGCCAACACGAGAATATAAGTCACAAGCACTCCCTTTTCTATGGTAAAATGGGTGTGATTGTGTAAATAAGTTTAGTTTGCTGAAAAGTGCTCCTGGCAGGGAGCAGCTGCAGAACACTGTGTAAATAGCATAAATAATAGAAGAATACATTAAAGTCTGAGTGATTCAAGCAGAATGGAATTCATCTTTGTGTATAATGGTTTATTATATATAAGGGAAGCATTATTGGTCACATATACAAAGTGGTTTAAAAATCTAAATGCAAAATATTATAATTGCATGTATGGAGGTTTCGTAAATCCATATTGGTTATGTTCTGTACCTTTACTGCTTTCTTGCAACTTGGAATTGCTCTATACATTGTTCATGTATGGTCCAACTAAGAGGGTAAAAACTCGAATTTTTCATGGAAAAAAAACTTGAATTTTTCTATATTTAATATACCCTGAAGCTGCAAAAAGTCAAAATCCAAAAGATGGAATCCTCCATCTCAAACCTGTCGAGGTCAAGTATATAAGTCAATGGGAGAATTGCCAATTTTAAGATATTGTGATCTGTGCCAGGTTTTGTCCGATAACCTGAAAAATGTGGGTTTTTCACGCGATAACCGAAAAAATCAAGGGAGGCATCAAATACGAAAAATTTGTACGATTTGGGTTTTCACCCAATTTTACAGATTTTTTTCCCAACCTGACTTTTTAAAGTTATTTAATTGATAAATAAATCATGGATGGGAGTTTGGTCAAAGTTGGTTTAATAAAAATATGAGATACATTTAAGTTTTATTAAATAACCTCTTCATAGTGTTTGCCCAAATTTAATCTCATGGAAGAGAAGCTGCTACTACCAAGTGAAAGTGCTGGACATTCACCCAAAATATGTTACATCATAGGCATGTCAAATGTATCTTTATTGCAGTGCATAAATATGGAATCGGCAGCCTTCCATGTTTGTGCATGCTGTAATTAAAGATAAACACCAGTCTAGGTTTCAGCCAACAGTCTTACTCAATGAAGCATTTTATCATCTACTGAATGGCCTAGCTTTAACACATTGCAGAATTATTATTGACAATTAAACTGAAAAGGCATTTTAATCTTGATGTCTTTACACGATCACTTGCTGTTACAAAACCAAGCAAAAGTACATTTTAAAGAGAAATGGATCAAATTTCAAATCGAGTTTTCAAGGGAAGCTGCAAGTCATTACATTATCCTGCCATATTATATTGTTATCCCTAAGACTTACTGTAAAAGGAATAACTGGCAGAATTTTTAAACATAAACATTATAGATGTAGGGTCACTTATCTGGACACCTGTTTTTTTTCTGTTTCTCTAGAGCAGGGGTCCCCAACCTTTTATACCTGTGAGCCACAATCAAATGTAAAAAGTGTTGGGGAGCAACACAAGCATGAAAAAAGTTTCCGGGAGTGTTGAAAAAGGGCTGTGATTAGCTGGGAAAAACATCCCAGTTGGTGAGCTTCATTTTCTCACAAGCTACTAGTTGACTGCAGGGGCGTAACTACACAGGAAGCAGACCCTGCGGCTGCAGGGGGGCCCAGGAGGTACAGGGGGCCCCATGAGGCTCTCATTGATGAGCAATTTGAACATATATTGGTAAAACAGGACAAACACTGGATATGTTGGGGGCCCTAAAATTAATTTGCTGTGGGGCCCAGCAACATCTAGTTACGCCACTGGTTGACTGTAGGCTTTTCATTTTTCCAGAAAGTGGCAAATCATTGTGTTACCACATTTCTATACCATGATCCAGTAGTGGGGACCACAACAACATTTTCTTGATTTTAAAAAATGTGTATAATTTATCAGCAGATAGAAGAGACTTGTTTTATTCTCTTGATTGCCGCCTTTTTTTTATGGCTATGACAATCCTGTATTAATTTAACAATGATTGAGTTTGCACTGTAGTCTCCACGATTGACTAAACATACCTTGGTTCTGGGCCAAAGTGGTTTCAACTGGGGCAAGGAAAGTTGCTGTAGCTTTGGCACATACTTAATGTGTTCGTCAACTTTTCCTTATGAAAGCATAGTTATTGAAACAGGAACAGCAGTTTACTAGGAACTGTAGTGGAAAAGCCTGGATTCTATGCTACTATTTTTTATTTAATCTCAGCTCTGATAATATCCACGGGTATATTTCCACTGGCACCAACGAGCAAGCAGCCGTTGGTCAATTTTAGCAGGTCATTTTGGCAGGCTGCTATTTCAGCTATTTGCAAGTGGCATGTCTGTGGTATCTCATTTTTCATCACCATTTTCAAAACCCAACAAATACTTAAAGAACCACTGCCAGAGGCTAGAGAAAGACATATTTGCTGTCAGAGAGGGCTTTCAACAAGTATGTCTCCAATAGGAGTTGAAGGATGGTGTTCTCTTACTGTGTGAATTGAGTGTGACAACAGTGTTTTAATTTGGGGTTCTCACAAAAAGTGGCTTTGTCTTGGAAATTGGCAGGGGTCAGATGGTTACCCTTCTATGCACAGTATGGGGATACTGGGCTACACTGTGCAGAATGGCCTATATTTGTATGTTTTTCTCCTTGGAACATTTCACCACTTTAAAGGACAAGAATGTAACACAAGAAGAGCTGTTCAAGGGCATAGTAAAATACTTAGTTATAACTTACTTCTCCACTGCATCATTCTCAATGTTTTGCTGAACTTCCATTTCCTCTAACAAACCCCCTTGCCCTGGGCACAGGAAGAATAATCCTAAAATCTGTGCATACCTGCTATTTGCTTAGTTATATTTCTCTATTAGCAAAGATTGGTGGGTCACATGAGATGCCTACACATCATCAATGACCCTTGAAAGACCACCTCTCTTCTTTGACATTGATGGTAAACAACCTCACATAATTATAAAAAAATGAGTCCCACGGCTTCATCATCCTATCAGTGAAAAGATGGTGCGATTGCCAGTGGGCAGAGAAATCTTGTGCATATACAGTACACACAACAATCCAATGCAGGAGGGAATTGTCACAGTAATTTAAGATGGCGCCCATCATCTATACAGAATACACGCAACATTAAGTGCTGATTACTTGTTTACAGTAATGATTTGATAAATATAATTACAAATTAAGAAAACAGAATCAGACAAGTGCATGCACAATGTATTGTCACAATACCTTTCCTCCCCCTTCAATTACTGAAACATAATACTCTGGACTGTTATTTGGAACTGCTGGTGGGAGAAAGTGATTTGTTACCTACACCTGTTTCCTTTCCTTGAAAAATTTTCACTTATCGAACAACAGGCAGACACTGCATGGTTACTACTGGCTTCGTTTATTCATCAAAATTGCCTTATCTACTGTGCCTGCTTAACCATAAGTCATAACTGGTTACTACTTGCTTGAGACTGCTGATTTAACTACCTCTGTATTTTATATGCCTCTAACAACTTCTCTGTTATTGCTATTAAATATGTTATTACATTATTTTATTTGTTTCCTGATTTATTCAGCCAAGAGTTTTTATTTATCATGCACACATGAATGTTTCTATTTATAGTTTTTTATTTCGTGTAAACTTTTGCAACCATTTCGGTGCGCTATTTTTAAGACAGGTTTATGCTGTAATTTGCTGCTGCCGCTTTCCAGCTGTGAAGCAGGCACAGGTTCTACCTGGCTATAAAGAATAGCATAGGATGACCCACTATCTAACCTTTTAAATAAAAGACAATAGGGCTCATTGCACATTGCCATGATTTCTGTCCACAATGTCATTTTTTACTTTGCATCTGCTCTTTGATGTGAATCAGACAATTGCTCTGAAAATCAGTGTTCAGATGTCATCATTTCTACAATATGAAGTCAAAAATGACATCTGTGTTGATCTGTGTTCTATTCTATAGGTTTAAGGTCACTGTGTCCAATTACTCAGGCCACTGTGGGAACATTGGAGCTACCCACCTTTGAGTGTGGGTAACTATGCTCTGTGGAGATAAATGTGCCCATGACTCAATGTGGTATATTTATCAAAGAGTGAAGTTAGAAATCGCCACAGCCTGCTAGAGTGAAATTCCACCACTCACCATTAATTTCTATGGGATTTTGAAAGACGCATTTATCGAAGGATGAACTTTCACTTTCACCCATTGATAAACACTCTTTTAAAAGGAGAGTGGCGGAATTTCACTGTAGAGGACTGTTTGATAAATATACCAAATGACTCGGCTAGGTAATGTAAAAGTAAAGTCCTTTACATACAGTCCCTTGCCAAGAATAAGAATGAGACATCAGAATATCAGCAAAACCATTATCCAGTCCATTTCAAGCAAACAGTTGTTTTTGTAAACTTTCATAACTTTTTTGTAGGTATTGGATCCATTATTCCTAAACCTGTTATCCAGAAAGCTCTGAATTACGGAAAGGCGGTCTCCAATAGACTCCATTTTATCCAAAAAAATTCCTTTTTCTCTGTTATAATAAAACTGTACTTTGTACTTAATCCAAACCAGAATAGAAGTAATCCTTATTGGAAGCAAAACCAGCCTATTGGGTTTATTTAATGTTTACATGATTTTAAAGTTGACTTGGGGCACAAAGATCCAAATTACAGAAAGATCCATTATCTGGAAAGCCCCAGGTCCCGAGCATTCGGGATTATAGGTCCCATACCTGTACTATATCAGTACCATGAACTTGATATAACAAAGTCATTAAATCCATATTGGTGGCAAAAAAATCCCATTTGGTTATTTAACATTGAAATGTTTTTAATGAATATTTTAATGAATTTAAATTGATGAATAATCTTGTATCCCGAAAATTACTGGGCTCTCAAGGGTCATAACAGTGTTCATGAGAAAAGCTTTTGTTTAGCCAACATTCTCAACAGCAACACTGGTCCATTTCTAAAGTCTTGCATCATGGCAGGCCGTGGATTCAGCTCTTTCAATTGCTCCAGGCCTTTCTTTCTGGCTCAGCTCTCTCACTCATTTGGGGCCAGTTATAGTGAGTTAAGTGGAGCTGGGCTGCCAAGGGTAAAAAAATACGTTTTATTTGTTATTATTTTTATCTTAGAAAGACCTCTTCAAAATATTTTCTCCTAAAATGAGCAGTGGCATGGGATGGCTTACATATTGGCATCCCCTAGTGAATCTGTATTTCTGTCCTTTAATGATAAATTGACAACTAATATTGTTATATGGAGAAATGTCACATTGTTTAGGAGATAGAGCCCCACGGCCACCCTTAACATCAAGGGGTCATGCTATAGTTCCCAACCAATAGGATAAATTTGCCCAATTTAATGAGATCCAGTTGATTAGCCTATAGCAGATCTCGGAATTGGTGCTGATCTGTTAATGCATATAAAAATGATTACTGGTACAGTATTAAGCATTACATATTCTTGCTAATATATATCTGTTTAAGTAGACAACACAGTAACTGTCCAATAAGAGTACAAATGGACTCAGATCTCTACATTTCTTGCAGGCTTTTGCTAAGCTGCCTGCCATGTGCAACCCAACACCTATTGACTTTATATTACTTATGCACTCATGGTGTAAAATAAGCATGCCTTTTGCTTTGTGGCAGTTGATACATAGTTCACTCTTTCTGGTGCATTTCATATAGAGCAGCAAACACTGAGAAGGATTGAACAACTGAAAATTAAATACAACCCACTTTCTGCTGCAGCACAAATAGTCTTTTTAAACCTCATAATAGAAATAGACTCCCAAAAAGATTTCTACAGTGTGATGGTTTGGACTCCAGTTACATCCTCATATTTCTCTGTAGGTATTTTTTTAACCTCTGCAGAGAAATATAGAAATTCACAGTGTAATTAATATAACTTGCGCTAGGCTTGGCAAGGATAAAGTAGCATGGATATCAGATGTACCAGGGTTCTTCTAAAACATGCAATGCCATATCACTATCTTTACATTTATTAACGCTGGCAAACGCTAGATAGAAATGTTAGGAGCATCAGCACATATACCATAATTAACTGCATTTGCAGCTTTGGGACCTTGCCAGTGTATTTCTTAAAGGAAGCATGTACCCTGTGCATATGCATATGCAGCTTCTGTTGTTTCAAAATTCACATATGGTCAGTATTACACTTTGAAGCCTTTGTAGCTTGAAGCCTTTGTAGCTTGCAATTATTATTATTATTATTATTAATAACATGTATTTATATAGCGCCAATATATTGCATAGCACTGTAAATTAAATGTGATTATACAACTAAATCACATGAATTATATACACAGAACACATTGAGTTACATACATAATCAATACCGGTACAAAAGGTGAGGAAGGCCCTATGCAGAAAGAGCTTACATTCTAAAGGAAGGGAGTAATACACAAAGTGTGGGAGTGGGCAAGATCGAATTAAGTGGATGAGAAATGTTGTACTGTATGTGGTTTTGCATTTGGTAGTTAAGCAGAGTGAGGGTAGGCTTCTCGAAAGAAGTGCGTTTTAAAAGATTTCTTTAAAAAGCAGAAAGGTTGGGAGAAAGTCGGACAGAACGTGGGATAGAGTTCCAGAGGAGAGGTGCAGCCCTTGCAAAGTCTTGAATACGAGCATGTAGGGAGGTAATGACAGAAGAGTCGAGTAGCAGGTCAGTAGAGGAGCGTAGAAAGCGGCTGGTGAGTATGTAGACATGAGTTCAGAGATGTAGGGTGGGGCAGAGTTATGAAGTGCTTTGAATGTCAGGGTCATTAATTTGAATTTGATTCTGAAAGGTAGCAGAAGGGAGTGCAGGGATTGACAGAATGGCGAGGCAGAGGAGGACTCTGGAGGGGAAGGCCAATTAAAAGAGAGTTACAGTAGTCTAGACGTGATATGACGAGAGAGTGAATAAGAATTTTGGCAGCATCTTGGGTGATAAATGATCGTATTTTGGATATGTTCCTTAGTTGGAAGTGACATGATTTAATGTGACTGGATATGAGGAGTGAATGACAGGGCAGAATCTAGGATAACCCCAAGGCACCGGGCCTGGGGAGAGGGGGTGATAGTGGAATTGTTAGCTATGATGGATACTTCCAGGATGTTATTGGTGTTAGTTGGAGGAAAGAGAACCATTTCAGTTTTAGAGAGGTTTAATTTAAGGTAGCATTGCTACATCCAGGTAGAGATAGCGGACAGGCAGGCGGAGACGCGAGTTAGGAGTTCTGGGTTGAGATCAGGAGATGAGAGATAGATCTGAGTATCGTCAGCATAGAGGTGGTAGTGGAAACCATATGATTTGATTAATTTGCAGAGGGAGGTAGTATAGAGGGAGAAAAGTAAGGGTCCCAGGACAGAGCCTTGAGGAACCCCAACAGAAAGAGGTAGGGGAGAAGATGCTACTCCATTGTAGGAGACACTGAAGGAACGATTAGTGATGTAAGAAGAGAAGCAGAACAGGGCTGTGTCATGAAGGCCAAGCGAATGGAGGGTCTGGAGGAGGAGAGGGTGATCTACAGTGTCAAATGCAGCTGAGACATCAAGCAGTATTAGTAGTGAGAAATGATTGTTGGCTTTAATGGTAAAAAGGTCATTAGTTAGTCGGGTCAGGGCAGTTTCAGTGGAGTGTTGTGGCTTAAAACCAGATTGTAGGGGGTCCAGCAGGTTATTGTCAGAGAGGAATGAGGTAAGTCGGTTGTAGACTAGGCGCTCAAGTAGTTTAGAGATGAAAGGTAGCAGAGAGATAGGTCAGAGGTTGTTAAGATTGGAGGGATCAAGAGAGGGTTTTTTTCAGAATGGGGGTGACAAGAGCATGTTTTAGTTGAGAAGGAAACAGTCCAGTTGAGAGCGAGAGATTAAATAGGTGAGTTAAGGCTTTGATTAGACAAGGATTGGTATTGTTTTGAGGGAATTGGATCAAGCGGGCAGGTGATAAGGTGAGAAGAGGCCAAAAGCCTTATTGGTCTGCTACATACACCCCACCTACGCCTCCCCCAGCCCCCTCTTTACTTATTTGTGGCTGCCAATGACACCTCTTTGACCATGGTTGCTACAGGAGTGATATCGGCTTGGGGTGGGGAAAAGCCTGTATGGTAGAGCAGCCATAGCTGGAGAGATGTTGGAGGAGGACAACACAGATAAGTAATGGACATTTAGTTTGTTAGCTTTTTTAAGGTCCCTGGTGTAGGTCAGACACCATTCTCTCTTTAATAAGTGCCAAGAGCTTTTACAAATGTCATTATAATGATGATATTTAAGAATAAACATTTCCCAAGAAATACAGTCTCAAAGATAAGATTAAGCTAAGAGAAAAATCAAACTCAGTTTGGAATTTAGAAATTTATTTTTGTTACTGTCTGTTAATTTGTTCATGGAGCAATGTTTGTAAGGAATATTAAGCACAGCCAACAGACATCATGTGATAGGACTCCCTATTAGTTAGAACAACAAAAAGGGAGCCCTCACTGAATGTTATAGTTGGCAATATGGAGAACAAGAGCTGCAAACAAGAAAGCTTTAAGCGATTGCCAAACTTTCCTCATGAACATAGCCACAACTTGTACGTAATCACAGGGATATGATATAAAACACATCTGCCACAGCAGGAATAAATGTAGTCTTGCTCTCCACTTTCACTCAGACTTATTTACGTTTCATTCATCGCTTATTTATTATGCTTTCAGATATCTTAGCTGCAGACGTTTTCATCCCTGCTCACTTTGCCTTATCCTGCAATGAATGGGCCCCTTGATTAGTTAGATTATTTACCCCCTTTACATTGGTGTCAGTTACTTATTGCTCCCGATACTCTCATATGTTACATTCGTAGAGTGCTTTTCCATACGTTGAAACCCTGTAAAATAAAGAGAGACTAAAGAGCTTCAACAACCGAATCAAAGAATCTTTTCACTATAATTTTACTTGTACTATTTAGGTCACTTGTATCCATTTATGTATATTTTACACAACTCATAACTTTTTTATTAGTCTTATGCATTCAAACATTTTGACAGCCATGGTTCTCCAAACACTGTGGCAGCCACTGGCACTGCTAGACTGGAATCATTTAGGAATCGTGGGTATGTTGTACTGTCATGATTAAGTGATCCCTGCTTGACATACCAGGACCTGCCAAAGGTAGTCCTTTCCTATTCAAACAAATGGGAAGCAGCTGATTTTGGGAAAGAGGGTCAGCAGGAAACCAATTCCAAGCACATGTCTAAAGCAACAAGTGCAATGGCCTAGTCAAAGCCCTGATCTCAGAGAGACCTAGAATTTTTGGCACTGCCTGCACAGGCATCATACAGTGTATCAGTCCAAGGACACTAGGAAGTCAAGTACCTATATATTACTATATTCTAGGATATACTGTATATTGACAGCAAACAGGAATCTAGTGAACAGAATGACTTTTTCTTAAACTATGAAAATGGTGAAGCATCACACAACCAGAAATGAGAAAATATTAACATGGACTTTTTTTTCCTTACAACAATATTTTTTTAATAAGGAGTTTAGTTTAATTAACTCTGAAACCCTGCAATACTTTTAACCCTGTTTCATGTCTAAGGCCTAACCACAAGCATTCAGCTTCAGTTCACATCCCCACCAAAAGCTCTGGTTAGATTATGAAATCCTTCTTCTGTGGTTTCTTTGGCCTGATCATTTCTTCCCATTTTGCTTCCATATATTTAACACTTCATATTTCTTTTGTCAAAAAAAAAACAAAAAAAACACCGCTCCCCTATTAACAAACTTACAAGCAGCATTTGAAGTGGTATGACAGACACGTGTATGGAATTTTATAAATATCAGATGAGGTCATACACTGGTAAATCTATTTGAAAGGGTTCCATAGGCACTGATATATAATTTGCTTTTGAATTTTAATTTCTGTAATTTTCAGTCAGATTGGGACTATTTTTGTCTATGTGTGGTGCCAAAATGTGCTTCATATCATTCAAATTTCAGTTGAGGGAACTCAGAAGATAAGACAAAGGGAGCTCTAATTAGGAAAGTAGGAAACTGAACCAATAAGCAATAATACTTTTAAAGAAAACTCTCCATAAGGCTAATTTATTGGTTTTAAATGGCATGTAACACAATTGCTAAATCACAAGCAGTCGGGGATTAGTTTAGCTTCAAGAAGTCTTTTAATTATCATCTTTTCTCAATTTCGAATTGAAAAAAACCTCGAAATTAGAATTCAAAAAGACCAGCCGAAATAAAGTCAAAGTTTTTTTGGGTCTTATAGGTCTGTTTTCGATCTAATGGTTCCGTATTCGGCTGAATTGCAATCTTTCGAATCGAAGGAATAACGCATTTGATCAAATTCGATTCAAAGTTTTTCCCAAAAAAACCTTTGATTTTTCAAAGTCCACCAATTGACTCCAAATTGGTTCTAGGAGGACCCCCATAGGCTAAACCAGCAATTTGGCAGGTTTTAGATGACGAATGGTCGAAGTTTTTAAAGAGACAGTACATGATAAATTTCGATATTCTAATCGAATTTGGACTATTCCCTAGTCGAAGTACACAAAAATAGCTAGAAATTCAATTTTTTTCAATTCAGAAATTCACCTCGACCTTTAATAAATCTGCCCCTAGGTGTACATGCAATATCTGTACAGTAGAAGCCTTATTTTATGTTTTTCAGGGAACCAGGAAAAAAAATATGTAAAATCCAGAAAAATGTAAAAATCAGAGAAATGTGCTAAAACAAGTTATTCTTTAAGAACAGGACAGAAGCACAGGAGCCAGTTTTGCTTTGAAATCCAATTTGTTCTGTGTTAATGACAAGGTTAAGCATTGCAGCATTAATGTTACACTATGGGGGGGTGCATGTGCAAGGCCTCTCTGTCACATACACAACCTAAAGCAATAAGTGATTTGTTCATGAGGTGAAGATTAATTGGACTTAAGGTTCAACTGTATAACTATAAACAGTAGAACCATTTTCAGCAAGAAGTCACTATAACCCCCTCCAGAAAAACTACACAATGTTTACCTATTGTTTTCAGGCATACCGTAAGTAATTTGAATTTTTAAAGCTAGCATTCAATTAAGTAATCAGTTATTAAGTAGGCAGTACCAGAGCCATATACTAGCATCTCCCAGTCTACTTTAATCCTTGCTAAGACAGTTAATTAATTGCTTCTTTAGGCACTGACAGTAATTAAATAGTAAAGAATGGGGAAGCAGGTTACATAGTTACATAGTTAAATTGGGTTGAAAAAAGACAAAGTCCATCAAGTTCAACCCCTCCAAATGAAAACCCAGCATCCATACATACACCCCTCTCTACTTTTAATTAAATTCTATATATCTATACTAACTATAGAGCTTAGTATCACAATAGCCTTTGATATTATGTCTGTCCAAAAAATCATCCAAGCCATTCTTAAAGGCATTAACTGAATCAGCCATCACAACATCACCCGGCAGTGCATTCCACAACCTCACTGTCCTCACTGTGAAGAACCACCTACGTTGCTTCAAATGAAAGTTCTTTTCTTCTAGTCTAAAGGGGTGGCCTCTGGTACGGTGATCCACTTTATGGGTAAAAAGGTCCCCTGCCATTTGTCTATAATGTCCTCTAATGTACTTGTAAAGTGTAATCATGTCCCCTCGCATTCGACTTTTTTCCAGAGAAAACAACCCCAACCTTGACAGTCTACCCTCATAATTTAAGTCTTCCATCCCTCTAACCAATTTAGTTGCACGTCTCTGCACTCTCTCCAGCTCATTTATATCCCTCTTAAGGACTGGAGTCCAAAACTGCACTGCATACTCCAGATGAGGCCTTACCAGGGACCTATAAAGAGGCATAATTATGTTTTCATCCCTTGAGTTAATGCCCTAGGTTGAACATGTTTACTACTGTAGTTATGTAATGTTATTGCCTGATTCTGTCTTCCAGCCCAAAGAAACTGCAGTGGCAATACTATTTTACATTATTCTAAACTAGATAAGAAAATGCAAACAACTGATTCTCCAACCCAGCTGGTTTCGGATATATGAAGAATTGCAATGTTTCATCACAGGGAATTTAGAATCCTGTATAACGTTTTTCCAATAACAGCAAACAATTAATAGGTTTCTTTTAGGTTAGTTTTATGAACATAAAGGGGTAAAGGTGTAACAGGTGCAATGCTTGCTCCAGTTCTACTAACCATAACAACCAATGAGCAATTAGCATCTTTTGGTAGAGTTACTGCACAGAAAAAGCAAGTTTAAGGGTAGGACTCCACGAGCAATTTTGTCGCGATCCAACGCGCTGTAACAAATAAGGTAAGAGATAGAATTGTCACATGGTGTCGCAGCGTTGATCCGACGCGACACAACTGTCTGATGTATATCGGATGCAGACGCAGCAACAGTTGTGTCGCGTACGATCAACGCTGCGACACCATGTAACAATTCTATCTCTTACCTTATTTTTGTTGCATGTGACAATTCGCATGCGTTTTGGCGCAGCGCGTCAGATCGCGACAAAATCGCTCGTAGAGTCTTACCCAGCACGCAGCGTCTGCATCCGACACTCAGATTGCGTCGGATCAACGCTGCGCTACCATTCGACAATTCTATCTCTTTTGTATTTTTTTACAAAATCGCTCGTGGAGTCCTACCCTTATAGAAAAATTTTTAAAATAGCATTTGTCTTTGTCTTTTCCATTTCAAATTTAACCCAGATATATTGTTAAAGGGCCATAAAGTCCTGAAAATGAAGAAAAAATAAAAACAATTACATTTAACCATAGGGGGTTATTTACTAAACTCCTTATGCTAAAATCACGAAAAATTTGTGATATTTTTTTTTATAAAATCAGACTTTTAAAGAATCACAAATTTTTCGGAATTTATTAAACCCCGAGGATGGAAAAGTCTGAAAATCCAGCACCTCAGACTTGTTGAGGTTGCATAAAAGTCAATGGGAGAAATCCCAATGATTTTTTGATGTGCGCGGGGTTTCGTGCAATACCCCGAAGTTTTTGAATTTTTTGGGTGAAAATCGGAAACATTTTTTGAAATCAGATGAAAAATCATGAAAATCAGATTTTTCCCGCAAATGTAATAATAAATAATCTTAAAAAATCAGAGTGGATTTGATCAGAGTTTGTAGCAGAAAATATTGAGATAAATTTGGACTTTGATAAATAACCTCCTTAATGTTCACATAGTTAACTATGCATAATTTCTGGGGGGGGGAAAATTCCAGGGGGTTATTTACTAATTCTTGATCTTTTTCAGTTTTTTTGGGCAAAAACTAAAATTTTTCATGGAAAAAAAACTTCAAGATTCATTATACCCGATGCTGCAAAAAGCCAGAATCCAGAAATCTTCATCTCAAAAATGTCAAAGTCATGCATAAGTCAATGGCAGATAGATGAAGATATCATGGTCTGCTCTGGGTTTATGATTTGAGTCTGGGTTTATGATTTGAGTTTTGTGTAATTTTTTCACGACCTGACTTTTTCGAGTTATTTTATTGATTGGTAGCTTGCTTATCCAGGTAGAGAAATAATAAACTCTTCTTTATGCTCGTTTTCTGCATGGCACACCATTTGCTAAACTATCATCAATGCTCTAGTACTAATGCTGGCAATTTATAATGGACAATTACTTCAGACAGACAAGTTTTCATATTGGAACTTGGTAAGGATAATAAAAGTCTTTTTGGCATTGCATTCTGGCAACAGACGCCATGCTAATCTTTCAATTGGGCACTGGTTTGCATTCACTAATACTATTTGAATATATTGGATTTATATTGACAAAAACTATTAGTCTCAAAATTTTGCACTAGATTGTTCTGTCCGGGCCTCTTTTATTTAATAATTATGTTATTTGTTGGTTAATGCTGGGAGATCTGCTGCTCCAAGCTATTATATAGTGAATAAAGTACCCCATCTTGTAATATATAAGGATATTATAAGTTACAGAGGAGTTTCATGACCATACAAAAACACGAGGATTTTATACAGGTCATGGAACTCCGAGGTAACTTCTAATATACTCATATTTTACAACTGGGGGTACTTAATTTATTATAATACAAAAATTTCAGTGAGTCATGGGACAGAAATGACATCAGAACTCACCGTTTATAACCAATGACGTCAGAACTCACCGTTTATAAGGATATAATTTACAAGATATTCATGGCTTTTGTGTATTATACAGAGATATCAATAGGGTTTCTATTATTTACAATTAAAGGCACACCTATAAAAAGGCATTTTCGCAGCCTGCGCAGATAAAGAACACACTGTTCTGGTTTGCAAAGGAAAATAATTGCATCTTTCATCTTCTATTTCATTGGCAGTGCTGGCATTTAGGAATGTTGATGAGATGAGCATTTAAATTACTCATTAATCATTCCTAAGGCGGTTATTCTGTTTAACCTATGATACCTGTGCAACATAAGAATAACTACAACAAACCCTTTTAGGTGATCAGATTAAGGTTGTTAACACCCGTGGGGGTCTGAGATTCTTTCTAAGCATCTTTATGTTATGGCACATTTACTAATGGTCGAATATCGAGGGTTAATTAACCCTCAATATTTGACCATCGAAGTAAAATCCTTCGACTTCAAATATCGAAGTCAAAGGATTTACCGCAAATACTTTGATCGATCAAAGAAAAAATCGTTCGATCAAACGATTAACATTGTACCTCGGTAGGTTTTAGTTGGCGAAGTAGGGGGTCGAAGTTTTTTTTAAAGAGACAGTACTTCGACTATCGAATGGTTGAATAGTCGAACGATTTTTAGTCAAAGTCGAAGTAGCCAATTCGATGGTCGAAGTAGCCAAAAAAAACGTTCGAAATTCTAAGTATTTTTTCTTCTATTCATTCATTCGAGCTAAGTAAATGTGCCCCATATGGTACTGGATTCTGGTGTAGACATGCTTACTAATGCCCTTCAACCAATCAGACATTTGCTTTTATTTTTTATTAACTGGACTAGACAGTTTAAAGTTAATAGCTAATAAGTTGCTCCCCCATATGCGTTTATAATTCGATTTGTGACATTACCAGAGGCAAATTATCCTTCAACCAAAAAAACATAGCCAAGCCTATGGGGACCTTCCCCATAGGCTAACATTGGGTTCGGTAGCTTTTAGGTGGCGAACTAGGGGGTCAAAGTTTTTTCTTAAAGAGACAGTACTTTGACTATCAAATGGTCGAATAGTCAAACCATTTTTAGTTCGAATCATTCGATTCGAAGATGAAGTCGTAGTCGAAGGTCGAAGTAGCCCATTCAATGGTCGAAGTAGCCAAAAAAACACTTCGAAATTCGAGGTTTTTTTACTTTGAATCCTTCACTCGAAGTTAATGAATTGGCCCCTAAATGTTACAAAATTGTAACAGTTTAGAGTCTGCACCGGAATTACTGAGCTGTCAGACTCAAACACCAGAGACAGGAACATTCAACTTTAGGGTCAGGCCACACTGGGCGTTTTGGGGAGATTTGGTTGCCTGTTGACTATTTGCCTCGTTTTTGCGGCGACCAATCTCCCCAAACGCATTCCCTGACTCTGCGCTGGCTAAAATGAAAAAATACGCCAGCGCTAATCACACACGGCGATTCGTTTTCCAAAGTCGCCCGAAGTTTCCTTGTGAGGCAACATCGGGTGACTTCGGAAACCGATCCGCTGCGTGTGATTAGAGCCGGCGTTTTTTCATTTTAAGCTGGTGCAGAGTCAGGGAAGGTGTTTGGGGAGATTGGTCGCCACAAAGACGAGGCGATTAGTCGCCAGGCAACCAAATCTCCCCAGTGTGGACTTACCCTTAAACTTAGATTTTGAAAAAACAGTAAAAATAAATAATGGAAAGTAATTGAAAAAAGTTTTTATTTCTAGGGAACAATCTGAAAACAACTGAACAAAAGAACGTGTTTGGAAGGTAAACAACCCGTTTAAAGGGATTGTTCATCTTAGTATGATGTAGAGAGTGATATTCTGAGAACATTTGCAATTGGCTTTCATTTTCTATTATTTAAGGTTATTTAGCTTTTTATTCAGCAGCTCTTTAATTTGCATTATAAACAATCTGGTACCTAGGGTCCAAATTACCCTAACAACCATGCATTGATTTGAATAAGAGACAGGAATATGAATAGGAGAGGGCCTTACTAGAAAGATGAAAAATAAAAAGTAGCAATAACAATTCATTTGTAGCCATACAAAGCATCTACTTTTTAGAAGGGGTCAGGGACGCCCATTTGAAAGCTGCAAAGAGTCAGAGGGAAATTATGATCAAACTATAAAAAATAAATAATGAAAACCAATTGAAACGTTGCTTAGAATTTGCCATACTATTACATACTAAAAGTTACCTTAAAGGTGAACCACCCCTTTAAAGAATGAAAAGAAATGAAATAGTAATAGTGTAAAGTCACCAGTACCAGCACACGTGCACTGCTTCCTGATGCTCACGCTGCCTACACTTTCAACTGGAAGGAGCTGATGAAAAACTGTAGGGTAAGGGGGTCAGTGACCTCTTCTGCCAGATAACCCTCACAGCCCTTAAGTAACAGGGGTCTGGATTTCACTTATCTCAATATCTTTAAGAGATCCAAATTTCAGCTAATAGAAGTATATTGCATATATGTTACTATTGGAACATTGGATCTAAAAGGAGTGACTGTATACAGGTAAACATCACCTCTCTATTGCAGTTAGTTTTACTGTTCACAGCAGACACTTTGGAGGGAATGAGTGCAACAGCTGATTGCTAGTATTTCTAGTGCATTGCCCCCTGCAGTTGTCCCCATGCAGATGCCTCTGGTTGCACTTCCCAATCTGTCAGAAGAATACATGCTGTGAACCATGACTTCTAGGTTACCAAATCAGACTTTGCAGTTTATAACCATCAGGAGTCCTCTCAGCTTTGCATACAGAACATACAGTATTTTCATCATCTGCTTGTAGTATGTTAACAGCTATTTTATATGTATACTGTATATAAAACAAAAAAATGCATTTAAAAAAAAATCATTACATTTTTCCTTGGTTAAAAATGCCAGTGTGGCATATTTATAAGGTTGTGTAAAAAAGTGAAGTCAAAATACACCACACAACAACACATTGACTGCATGGATACACTGTGTAAACTTATGGATATTTCTAAAGCTGTGTAATGAATGTGTAGCAAAGCGTAACAATCTGTTGTAAAAAGCTATATAAAAAGTTGTTTTTTTTCACTCATGACGTATCTTCTCTGTATGAACCTCTTGAAGTCACATTGAATTTTATTTGATGGGGAGTAAAATTATGTTGTATATTTCAAACAATGGTGTACTTTTGTGCAGTAAAATAATTCAATATTACCATTTTCCTACTTTGCAATAGATTCTGCCTGCTGATTTCATACATGGCCATTATCAGGAGAAAATATAATTTTCACTTTATACTACATTTTCCATATTTTTCATGCTATGTATATGCCTCATGGAGATTTATTTATTAAAGGTCAGATTTGAGAAGTTGTAGAGGTTTTTGAAACCACAACTAAACTCACTTTCTTTAACACCATGAATATCATGACATTTATAAAAAAACCTCTAAATTAAAAAAGTTTGAGCAGGAAAAGTTGTGAAAACCGTGACTTTTTTCGAGTTGTCATCTTTTTCATATTGACGCACAAAAATATTTTATAGAACATCATTGTATGTAGCTGCCATTAAAAATCTAGAGCTCCTTCTTCATGGTTTAAGAAAGCTTGTGTATCTTTAGATTCATTACTGACCCACTTGTCACAACGGATGGACATTGTAATGTTTGAAATATTATATCCAGCGCAGAGTTCATAGGTAAGTGGGTTGTGCATGCACATCTGAAGACTTTCATGGAGAGGAAGAATGGCAGTTGGGGATGGTGGTTAGAATAAGGGACATATTTTAAGGTTTATTATTATTAATAGCAGCCTTCTCTATGCACATGTTGTTTCAGCTTTACTTTTTTTAAACATTGATTTTATTGAAAGCGTTTTCAAGTTACAAGGAACTAAAAATAACAGTGTCTTCAAAAATAAAGCCACATATTACAGTACATCCCAAAATCAAGCATTACATTTTTTACCAATCAGGAAAATGTTGCTTTGGGCACAGAGACCCTGGCAGAATGTGACATCCAGGGCACAAATCTGCCAGTCTGCCACAGTTGAAAATTAAAAATAGATTATATTTGCTTCAAAATGGCTATTTTGCATGTTTCCCCAATTCAGCTTTAATTTCATCAAATATTTTTATTTACTAAGCTCCGAATACCCGAAATTCCTCGAAATCCGAAAAATGTGTGATTTTTTTTTATAAAATCAGACTTTTAAAAAAAATCATGAATTTTTCGGAATTTATCAAACCCTGAGGGTTAAAAAGCCAGAGTATAAAAACACGGCATCTGAAACCTGTCAAGGTTGCATAAAAGTCAATGGGAACAGATCCACTGATTTCTGGTTGTTTAGGGCAATTTCACAATGTTTTTGAAGATTTCAGGTGAAAACTCGGAAAAATTCTGAGTTTTCTGGGAAAATTCACGAAAAAATAGTGAAAATCTGAGCTTTTCCCTCAAAGCAAATTTTCGGGAAAATGTAATAATAAATAAGCGTTAAAAACCAGAGCGGGTTAGATCGGAGTTTGCAGCAGCCGATATTGAGATTAATTCGGACCTTGATAAATAACCCCCTTAATAAAGCAGTGAAATAGCATATGGCATAACTTGGGTAGGATGGGACATTTTATAAGATCAACCAACCTAGCACTGGCTGTGACTAGTGTCGGACTGGGCCGGCGGGACACTGGGGAAAAATCCCAGTGGGCCCTGGCCCTCGTGTGTCCTGCTGGCCCAGATCCGTCCTTTCATGAAAGCCACTTCCTCCACTCCACTCCACTTCTTCTATTCTTTCTTTACAATTTGATGTTGTTTTGGTTGCTGACGTATTACAGGAGTGGATGTCAGTTTACTACTTCATTATTTATGAGTTTGGTCTAACAGCTGGAAACAGTTAAATCTGTTCCTTCAATCAGAACCATTTGTTGTGGTTATATAAATATAAAAATAACTTTGTGTTGGTCAGCAGATTATCCCAATAATTACCTTCGCCCACACAGTCTCAATAAATAGTTTAGAGCCTTTATTTTCTTTTATATTACTATTTTTTATTTCTAAAGAACAAGCCTTTTAACTGCTTTTTGCTAAGTGATTACTGATTTAAAGTGGACCTGTCACCCAGACACAAAAATATGTATAATAAAAGTCCTTTTCAAATTAAAGGGGACCCGTCACCCAAACAAAATGATCCAAATCCTATTTTATCATGTTAGTCAAGCAAAATGAACTTTAATATATAGTATAAATTATTTGAATATTGTTTCCATCAGTCTGGGAACTCATAATTATAGCAACCAGGAAGGAGCCATTTTGTGGACACTGTTATTAAGACAAGCCTTGTGTCATCTCAGAATCTTGTTTGTGCACCAGGGGGACAGGGACCCAATGTCCATCCCCATGCACTGGTTAAACAATTAAATCGTTAAGAGCTGGGGGAATGTAGGGAGAGCGGTGACATCTAGGAAGTGCTGAATGGAAAGTGAAAGTAATTGCTTGCCCCACCTCTATGTCTAGGCATAGAGGCGGGGTAGGCAATACTTGATTGACAGCTGATATTTTTAAATGAGTTTACAACAGCTATGAATACTTTAATAATTAAAAGAAATTGGATGTCATATTTAATTTAAGAAGGACTTTTATTATACAAATTTTTATGACTGGGTGATGTATCCACTTTAAACATGAAATCCAATTTCTATTTTTTATTAAAGCATTCATAGCTGTTGTAAGTTCATTTAAAAATCTCAGATGTCAATCAAATATTGTCTGCCCCTCCTCTATGCCATGGCATAGAGGCAGGGCAGACAATCACTTTCCATTCAGCACTTCCTAGATGTCACTGCTCTCCACACATTCCCCCGTTCTCTTTACCATTTAATTGTGTAGCCAGGGCATGGGAATGGACATCGGGTCCCCCATTCTGGTACACAAACAATAATCTGAGATGATGCAAGGCTTTCCTTAATAACAGTGTCCACAAAATGACTGCTGCCTGCTTGCTATAATTATGAATTCCCAGACTGAAGGAAACAAGATTCAAATAATGTATACAGTGTAATTAAAGTTAATTTTGCTTGACTAATGTGATAAAATAGGATTTTGAATAATTTTTTTGGGTGATAGGTCCCCTTTAAAGTAGAAAACAGATTAGCAAGTCAAATACTTAGATGGTCAAACAACAAAAAAAAATTAAATTATCATATTTTTATCCACCATGTGCCATTTTCTTCCAGCATTATGAAATGCCACCCATTGTAAATATTTGTTTCCCATGCTGGAGGTGCAGAGATTTGTGTTAGTACCATAAAAGGGCCTGCTCATCCCCAAGACAGATGTTGAATACAAAGTTTCCTTGTTTTTTTGTGCACTGAGCAATGCACATTGTATCTGTAAGTTGTCCATGGGGGAATTTTAATGAAGGCTTGGGAGGCTAAGCCCAACACCAGTTAATTTCTTACAACACACAGGGTGAAGGTATTGTGAAGCTGGAACTGCATTTGTCCTGCTGTGTGTTATGAGGTTATAGGCCGGCTGCCTGCTGTCATGTGGCAAGTTGCAAATTTCTAAATCAGAATTTCATCTCTCCTTGTGCAGAAATCGCAATTTTACTCTCTGAACTAGCAATGTTCTCCCCCTTGGCCTGCTCCGACACTTGGAAAATTAAGTGCTGGGTGCAAGGGATGAAGCGCATCACCTCAGGGCGGCAAGGACTCCCAGAACAACCCTGGTTATTATACATAAAACTGTGTTTATACTGCCATGTGTTCTGGGAGAATTTTGTATGGGATTTGCCATGTATTTTGGAGTATACTATATGAAACTGGTACTAAATTTATCCTGCAAGCTGTTTTGGATATAAAGTGGCACTACATTGATTCTGCCATGTGTTCTGTCGTATTATACAGGGAACTGGTCTTGGGATACTTTAAAGGAATCCATGGAGAAAATAGCCTCTACAAAAACAAAAATTAACCTCTACCTATGCTCATAGCTGCCAACATTAGCAAATACTTTTGTGCCATCTTAGTGTTTAGCAAAAGCTTCACCCTGTTTTAGGTCCATGAAGCAAGGCTAGCCAGCCCCATTAAAGGGGACCCATCACCGAAAATAAATGATTCCAAATCCTATTTTATCATGTTAGTCAAGCAAAATGAACTTTAATTACACTGTATAAATTATTTGAATCTTGTTTCCATCAGTCTAGGAACTCATAATTATAGCAAGCAGGAGGCACCATTTTGTGGACACTGTTATTAAGGTAAGCCTTGCATCATCTCAGAATCTTGTTTATGCACCAGAATTAGGGACCGGATATCTATCCCCATGCACTGGCTACACGACTAAATGATTAAGAGAACTGGGGGGAATGTGGGGAGAGCAGTGTCATCTAGAAAGTGCTGAATGGAAAGTGAAAGTAATTGTTTGCCACACAAGGGGCAGACAATATTTGATTGACAGCTGAGATTTTTAAATGAGTTTTGAACAGCTATGAATGCTTGCCATCAGCAAATAATTTGGGAATTTTTTTCATAAGGTAACTAAGTTTACATATTGTTTATTTGAAGGTTTCTATAGTGAGACATAGGGGCCGATTCACGAATTTCGGGTGAAGGATTCGAATAAAAAAAAATTCGAATTTCGAAGTATTTTTTGGGTACTTCGACCATCGAATTGGTTAAATTCGATCGAATTTGATCGAATTCGATGGATTCGAACGATTAGAAGTAAAAATCGTTCGACTATTCGACCGTTCGATAGTCGAAGTACTGTCCCTTTAAAAAAAATTCGACCCCCTACTTCGGCAGCTAAAAGCTACCGAAGTCAATGTTAGCCTATGGGGAAGGTCCCCATAGGCTTGCCTGTGATTTTTTGATCGATGGATTTTCCTTCGATCGTTGGATTAAAATCCTTCGAATTGTTCAATTCGAAGGATTTAATAGTTCGATCGAACGAAAAATCCGTCGATCGATCGATTGCAGGATTTGCGCAAAATCGTTCGACTTCGATATTCGAAGTCGTACGATTTTAGTTCCCAGTCGAATATCGAGGGTTAATTAACCCTCGATATTCGACCCTTCGTGAATCGGCCCCATAATGTGGAAAATATGATGTTTTTCATCAGACTTGGGGATAAATTTTACTTCGGAGTTCTCATTCCCAGGAAGGAGGAGGTAATGGCAATGGCAATGGCATAGATGAGAGGTAGTTATGTATTCTGAAGAAATTAATTCAATTGTTTTACATATTTATTGTTGCATTTTACACCATGCTTTACATACCCAATTAAATTGTGATAGGGGAATATATAGGGGTCATTCACTTCTATAAAGAGTGCTTATTATGACTGTTGGCTGTTCTTATTGCTTTTTCATGAGAAGACAGTTTGGACTATGGTACATATATAATGCCATCTTATTTCAATTGACGAAGAAACACCCCATGTTTCCACCCGTGTTTCAAATGAATGGAAATTGCCTTTCACTTCTAGTCATCAGAAAGACAGGTGGCATTGAGAGGAAGGCACTGCAGTTATTTTATGCAGGCCTGTGCTATAGGCCTTATATTTAGAGTATTAAAAACTCGAACTAGTTTTGCCTGCTGAGGGGCAGATGTATCAAGGGTCGAATATCAAGGGTTAATTAACCCTCGATATTCGACTGCCGAATTAAAAATTAAAATCCTTAGATTTCGAATATCAAAGTCAAAGGATTTTGCGCAATTCGTTCGATCGAACGATTAGAACGATTTTAATCGATCAAAGAATTATCCTTCGATCAGAAAATTGTTAGCAAGCCTATGGGGACCTTCCCCATAGGCTAACATTGGCCTCGGTAGGTTTTAGGTGGCGAACTAGGGGGTCGAAGAAATTTTTAAAGAGACCGTACTTTGATTATCGAATGGTTGAATATTCGAACGATCTTTAGTTCGAATCGTTCATTTCGAAGTGGAAGGTCGTAGACAAAGGTCAAAGTAGCCAATTCGATGGTCGAAGTAGCTAAAAAAAACATTCGAAATTCAAATTTTTTTCCTCTATTTTCCTCTATTCCTTCACTCGAGCTTAGTGAATGGGCCCCTTAAATATCAGTTAAGTCCTTGTTTTTTCCCTAAGACCATGTACTTCTGTCTGTCCAGTTCTTCGCCACCTTTTATTCATACTGAAAAAAATTAGGTTCGCGTTCTTTTACAATTACAGATGTACTTGATGCAAAGGTAATTAGTGTTTCAGCTTGATCTTAAATTTTTGTCACTTTAAGGAAAGCATAAGTATAGACATGGCTTGACATGCCCACTTTTGTAATCCTGTCCTTTGAATGCCTCCATATGTACTGTAGTGAGAACAGACAGGTCAGTCAGTTCCTAGATTGTGTTAAAGAAAGGAAAGTATTATAGCATAAAAGCAGAATGCAGCAAAGACAATGTAAAATGTTATTACACAGGAGCCTGCAACCTCACAGTTATTTAGTTTTAAGGACTGGTACAATAATACATAAAGCTGTTTTGGAGATGAACAAATATATATTTTAGAGCAACTAAAAAAAATTGTTTTCTAGGATAGGATAGCATCAGTTTCCCTGATTATGGCAGTAGTCTTGTTTATAACTTAGTAATTGTAGAGGTTGGTTGGTTACCCATTAGTATAAATATAATTTGGATGTTTATATAAATGAACAGTTGAAGGAACACGTCTTCTACAAATACTTCATAGATCACTTTGGTGTTACATTCTGATCAGACTGAAAGCAGTAACCTGCACCCCCCTCCCAAAAAAATGGAGGTTAAATTGTGTAATTTGCAGTCAATAAGGGAATTGGTTGTGTGGTGCCACAACATGGCCACTAAGAGTGGCTCACAGTCCTCACACTAGCGTTTGCTCCACAAATACTGGACTGACTTCAGCACCAGTTAAACATGGTGAACAATTCATATTTTGCTCATATGCAGACTACATAAAAAATACCTATAGAGCTTTTTTAAAATAATTTCAGTCCAAGCTTTTACACCACCAGATATCTTACCCAGAGGAATCTTGTTCTAAGCATCTTTAATTTAAGAGAATAAACAAATCATAATCCCCTGTGTTGTTAACTGTCAAAAATGAAAATTAAATTATTATTTAGAACCTTGCCAGATTTTAATGATTCATGTGGGATGAGGGTTTATTTGATAAATTACAACAAGCTTCTTAAGTAAATGAGCAATTTTATTACACTGTTAATGAAAGTCACTAAATTGTACTTAATGTCTCATTAACCAAAAGTAAACATAAGCCTTTGGAATACAATCTGCTGCTGGTGTACGGCCACATGAGCTATGTCTTAGACATAAGAAAAGCAAACACCTCTAAAATGCCATAATTATAAACCTTAAAAGAAAATATGTATATATTTAATATAAAGGTTCCTTTTTACTTTATTTTTTTACAATGCATACAAATATATTCTGTTAGAAATCCTTACATACTTGGATTTACTGATATACTGTAAGTAGGAGCTGTTATTCTACTTCCGCTATAGTGGAAAATTAATTATCATTCATAGACTCAAATGGAACAGTACATGGATTTCCCAGGCAATAACTTTTGAACTAAGCAAGTGTAATACATAGGGGGGCAAACAGATAATTTATAGCATTTCATTATTAAATAGCGTTACCCCAAGTTAGGAGGTAGGAAAGAGGATGTATACGGGCCCCTCATGAATACAGCATTATATTGGAGGAAACATAGGTCCTTGTACTCCAGAACCAAAGGCACTGATGGCAAAATAAGAATTGATACAGTAGGCAGCAATGGTGAGTGACCAAAGGGAATCACAGGCATTTTGATAGGTGGAAAAGCATAGCAGCAAAACACCAAGTATACCATGGGCCTAATGATGTAGAGTTTTGAAGGTGAATAAGGAAATAATATAGTCCATATCATGACAGTTTATTGAGCAAAAAAGGTCCAGATATTTCCTGGTACTATGTCTCGGTTACTGTGTTGTTTTAAATACCTATCATGAAGCAATACTCTGTTGATGTCCACATTTCTAAGCAAGGACAAGAAAGCCTGTGTTTGACTGTCTATGCCTAATAAATATTTTCAGCACTAGATTTTTTTAGGTCTAGGAACTAATTAAAAAAGTTGGTCATGTGAAAAAGAATTGTGCCTTTAATATGGCATTAGTATTCATGCACAAAGAGTGGCTTGTAAGAATGACCAGCCTTTAAAATATGTTGGTACTTTACATATTGTTTAGAAGGCAATTAAACCAGCAAATGTACTTTCCTTTAAAAACTGATTGCTCATGTGTCCTGGCCTGAACCTGGAATCATATCCCTGCAGTTTCTTTTATGACAAAGACTTTCAAGTTTATCTGTACAAGGATTGTTTATTGTCATCTCACGATTGCATATATCAGTAGTCTAGACAGCATTTTTTCGTGTAGTTTAAACAATTTGCCTGTGGGATGTAGTGCATGACAAGAAAAAATACAATAAAATGATTGTTGGCAGGGATTCCACCCTCTAACTCAGTGTTTCGTAACTATTTTTTTTTACTTTGTAACTGAATAAATTCCCTTAGCAGTTAGGTGTCACTTCAATCACCTGCTTAAAGTGAACTTTCTTTTGCATTGTTACTTTGTTCACACATTTTACAGATTTTAAATATTGTCATTCTTGTTTTTTTATTGTTATACCCTGTGGCAATAACTGACATTCATAGCTTTGTATTGGGAGATAATTCATAAAAAGAGTAGTGTTCAACTGATTGAGAGTAGGTAAAAATAGTTTTACAGCATATATGATGAATTGTGGATAAGCATTGTAACATATTTTATGCATTATGGACAGTGGTGTAACTATTTATTATTATTATTAACATGTATTTATATAGCGCCAACATATTGCGTAGCACTGTAAAGTAAATGTGATTATACAACTACATCACACAAATTACATATATAGAATATATGGAGTAACAAACATCAAACTACCGGGGCAGCAGGGGGTGCAATTGGCATGGAGGGGGCTGGGAGGGGGAGCCCGGCTGCATGGCCCACACCCGGGCCTTCCCCCTTTTAGTTACATTACTAATTATGGATAATTTCCCCCAAAGTCCATAAATGAAATAATTAAACTGAAAGTTGATTATTAGGGTCCTATTTACCAACATTTAATTTGTGAATTCGTTTTTTTTTTTCGTTTTAAAAAGCTAAAAAAGCAAAACTTTAATGTACACTTATTTTTTAAAATAGTCATCTCACAAACTTGATCGCTTAAACACAATCTTGATCAAGCACCATTGCATTCTACTCATCATTTTCAACTCGAAAAAATCCCTTAAAGAAAAAAAAAATAATTTTGTAGGTAATTATGTATACCATATGGTGTTGGTTTCACACTGTGCTAAAAAGTAATATTATCTTTAAAAATGGCCCCTTTATTTTAGCTCCCTATAGATGTTCACTGGTCCCTGTTTCAAATGACGGGTTGGTGTGTACTAACGATCAGCCAATCACAGCCCTGCAGTCACACAAGAAAAGAGCTAGGCTAGGCTTCAGCTAGGCTTCAGTTCCTTATCAGGTCAGCCTAGCTGCTGATTGGTTCCTATCCTACAGTGCAGTGTGCTGAGTGCCACTGGCTCCCCTGCACAGCCTGGGGAAGGAGGCAGCAACAAGTGGAACAGATGGGCGGCACTAGTAGGGATTTTGGAGAAATTTTCAATAAAGGAACCAGAAACACAACTTTGTTAAGGACTTTTCTTCTACATATATATAAAAGAGTAAAATGCACTGGTATATTATTGGGTTTTTTTTAAACAAAATGTCTCCTTTAATTTTGCTTAACTTTTTGGTGCCAAAATTTTACATTTGATTTTTTTGTGCTTAATAAATGTTGAACATTTGAACATTTAGCGCAAAAAAACTTGAATTTGAATGTTAATGAAGCATCACTTAAGTGTCAGATCTTAAAAAAATTCTAATTTGATTATTTGATATTTATCATACTCTCAGGCCCGGGCCTAGGGCGGCAGAATATTAGGGGCAGGATGCCATCCAGCCATTTTGCCGGTAGCACAGCTCCCCAACGCTTCCGTGTAGGTGCGCATTCATACTAGCATGGGTCCTAGCTCCTGGCCGCACGGCCACAAGGCACCCACCCTCTAAATCCAGTGCTGCATACTCTGGCCCTTTAAGAACTCAAATTCGACTATTTGCCACCTACAACCTGCCAAATTGCTTTTTAAGTCAATGGGAGAGGTCCAGGGATCAATTTTGCGTTGTTTTCACTTTCAGCCTTCCTGACATTTGAGTTTTTTTTCAGAGAAAAAACTCGAATCGAGTTTTTAAAATTCGATTCAAATTCTATTCCAATTTGATTTGAGTTTTCGGGTTGATTGCATTCATCCAAGTTTCAAAAATGCTATTTTTTAAATAAAGTTTGATTGGTCAAATTACGAATTTATGGGAGTTTAGGGGAGTTTTTAAAAACTCAAATGAATTCAAAATTCGACCGTCTTACTGTATATGGAGTGGTGTGCTTTTGATCATTTATTTTGGGGTTTGCTTCTCATTAGATATAACATTGCATTTTCTAGACTGCCTGTGATAGAGAGTAATGATGATTACAGATTGCCCTCTTGTCGTGAAGGAAGCAGTTATGGTGTGGTGTCACATAGACCAAATTCTGGGATGTAGAAACAATAGATAACCTTGTTCCAGGCAGACAAACCAGTTAAGGAGTGAGGCTGGCTCTGAGAAGGGAATTATTGCTTTTGCCTTAATTCCAGTTGTACACATTAAATAGCTCTTGTACTGCAAACCTTCCCCTTGTGTTTTTGTAGATAGTGCTTTATCCCTTTTTATGAGCCATACGTAAGAATATTGTAATGTACATGACACACTCTCAGCAAACATTAAATCAAGTTGCCATTAACAAATATATTCAAAATAAATGTATTTGTAATATAACAAATGTCGTAACACAGGAGTACAGGAGCGTAATCTGCCATCCCATTCATAAAGACACTTTGTCTCCCATTCCAACTAAAAGCTGGCTGTCACCTATAGTGGCCGATGCCCATTTGGCTGTCTAGGCTTACTTCATGCCTTTTTTAAAATTCACACCTCACTCTTTAGTTTAGTATAGTGGCCTAGTATAAAAAGGAATTCTCGGATCATAGAACCAGCAGTGGTAATTGGCTATTACAGTATAGCTAGCAGTCCAAAGCAAACATTAACGATAGAAGGAACAACCTAATTTATCCACAGACCAGAAATTTGAAAAAGTTAACTACATTTCAGAAAATAATCATGATGAGAAGTTTAAACAATATTAAAAAGGGTTTTAATAGAATCTTTAATGATTTGTATCAAGGGCAACATACAGTGTTACTTTATAAATGTATAAACTTTCCAAAATATCCCATACTGCCCCTTTTCAAATGTGTATATATATGTAACACAAAGTCCCTCCAGACAATTTCAATATAATGCTTGATCTGTGTCAGGAACAGCAGAGTCTATTAAGTGAGTCCAAGCAGTGATAATTACTGAAGTGTAGACAGGGATTTGAAATAATAAGCATAGTCGATGACAGGCCGAGGTCGGTAGGCAGGCTGAAGTCAGGCGTAATCGGACACAGGCAGCGGTCAGTAGGCAGGCTGAAGTCAGGCGTAATCGGACACAGGCAGAGGTCAGTAGGCAGGCTGAAGTTAGGCGTAATCGGACACAGGCCGAGGTTGGTAGGCAGGCTGAAGTCAGACGTAATCGGACACAGGCAGAGGTCAGTAGGCAGGCTGAAGTTAGGCGTAATCTGAGACAGGCAGAGGTTGGTAGGCAGGCTGAAGTCAGACGTTATCGGAGACAGGCAGAGGTCGAAAGGCAGGCTGAAGTTAGGCGTAATCTGAGACAGGCAGAGGTCGGTAGGCAGGCTGAAGTTAGGCGTAATCGGACACAGGCAGAGGTCGGTAGGCAGGCTGAAGTTAGGCGTAATCGGAGACAGGCAGAGGTCGGTAGGCAGGCTGAAGTCAAACATAGTCGGGGACAGGCCGAGGTTGGTAAGCAAGTAGAAGATCAGAAGTATCTGTTGGCAAGCCGAGTCAAGCAGGAAAAGTTTACAAGTTCAGGATCACAAGCCAGAAAATAACAAAGCGATGTTTACTTCTTCAGACATCTATTTAAAGGGACGATTTTGGCGCCAAGCATCAGGGCGCAGCGTGATGATGCTGAGCATTGAACATAGCATGTCCACGTCTGGAGCGACGTGCGGCCGCTCCGAAAAAACGGTCACGCATGCGCGTGCAAAGGCATAAATTGCCAGGAATGCGCATAAACCTGCACATCCCTGCGTCTGTGCACAGGCAACGGCTTAGCTGCATCCATTGATGCTTTACAATCTGTATGTATTACATTAATGATGGCAAGACTCTTTTACAAATAACATGAATTCTCTTAAATGTTGGACTATAATGATATAGGGAGACCTAGAGACCTATAAAATAGACAAAATGCATTCAACGTTCTCCATGATCACATGTATTTATTCTCGAGTTTTAGCATATTTTTAAATAAAATAATATCAAAAAAGCAAATGAAAATCACATTTATTTTTCATGAGAAAATGTTGACTTTTTAATAAACTTAAATAAAATTCTAAAACATCGTATTCCTTAAAAACTTTAGATAATCTACACAACTTGACAAAATCTTGGCTGCTTTCAGGTAGTGAAACTTTTTTTTCTTGTTGACTTCTCTATAAAATTCACTAAAGGGCGAATTTTCGCCTGCAAAGTTTTGCTAGAGTTAATTTGTCAACACGAGCATTTCTTAGAGAACGTTCGCTAATCTTCGATTCTGCCTATGGAAAGTACTCTTTGGTCAATCTGAATAGGGTGGGTACATATAGGTGGTATAGATGTCTTTATTAGAGATGTTGGTGCAAATGCCTGAAGTGGTCACTTATTATGTAAAATGTTAAAGGAAGCAAAAAAAAGCAAAAGAGATCCAATATTGTCTTAGACATGAGCCCACCATAATTATATGTGTTCAGTGTCGGACTGGGATACCAGGGGCCAAGCATAAAACCTTAGGTTGAGGGCCCACTTTCTAAACTATTATTCCTCCTCTCCTCACTCAACCTCTTTATTCACCTGGTCTCTTTTCTCTACATACTATACTCTCTTTGTTCCCATAAAGAAATAAGGAATGACATGAAATAGGCCAAATGATTAGAAGCAAGAGGCCCACTGACACCTGGGCCCACCAGGAATTTTCCTGGATAGTCCGACACTCTTTGTAGCCTCCCCAAAAGTTTCAACAAATTCCAGATTCCCATCTTCCAGCTGCTGGCCTTCTAGATCACATGCTTGCCTGGACATAATGGTATCTCTCAGATCAAACTACTAAGTAGTTGCTGTTCCTGCTGCAGAAATTGTTGAATAATATGACTGTTTCCCATGGGCCACATGCCTAATTACATACATAATATTATGCATCCTTGTAAGGGGCTGTAACTCTACAGGAGGATTATGGACTGCTTTAAAGAAGCTTGTGGCCAGCCAGCATGACTGTGCCCCCTCAGTACACAGCTAGAGTACTTGGTAATTCCAGCCACTGACTGGTTTTGCTCTTGCATTAACTCATTGGGGCAGGGCTGCCCAACTGGCGAAGGCGACCCCCCCTCATGTGGCCCTCCACATCAAAGTCCGCCTGCTGTGTCTTCTTACCATATGTAAAATTTAAAAGGTATCACTACAGAGATTAACTGGCCCCTGCATTGTCTAAACCACAAATTCAGACTAATCCCCTGCATTGTTCACACCTGTGATCCCCCTGCATTGTTCACACTTATGACACCTCTATTGGTCATTCCCCTAAAGTCCTGTACTGTTCACACCTGAGACCCAGACTGAAACTGCCCAAATTGTTCACCTGTTCACACCTTATTCAAAATGCTAATGGGGCACCAGCACTGTGTCACTGTATGTAGTACATATTAGACTGGTCCTGATTCCTGTCTCCTGCTCTGTTCTGTCTTCCCTATACTCCCTGTGTGTGTCATACTTTGGTATTTGTTCTGGGGGTTTGTTAGCATTTGAAAATTATTGTTATTGGCCCCTAAGGTGTTTAATTATATGCTGGGTTACTGTATTATACACAGGGGAGGAGGAGGCACATGGATTTAAGGGTATGTCTTAATATGACTTTTTTCACATTTGAGTGACATCCTTGCCAGGGCAGGCACAAGGTAGTTTGGTACCCTAGGCAAGAGCTTCAATCAGTGCCCCCCTGTCCTGCATTACCATTTCCCTCCTTACCATGATGGTAAATATTTTAAATAAAGAGAGCAAGAAAGTGTACAACACTTTTTCATTTATATTATTGCCCCCTCTACCTGTGCAAGCAAGCAAAGCAGCCATCCATAATACAGCCCTCCTGCAGCCATCATATTGCTTTACGTGTGTCAGCAGCAGCAAAAAATAAATCTGATCACATCATATTGTGCCAAGTATTTATGTACCTGTGTCAGTGCCCAGCCCAACAGCAAATATATGGGCCCCAAATCTGTACCTGGCTGTGCCAGCAGGAAGCGTCACACTTTACAGTAATAGAAAGAATGTCTTGAATTCAGTGCAACTGTACAAGGCTGAGAGCAGCGAGAGCAAGTCACATCAAGCAGGCCACCAGCCTCTCTCTGTCATCCAACACATCAGTGACGTCATTGACGCATGTATGCACATCGCGGTGCACCGCACAGAAGTAGTTATTGCTTGCCGGCAAGAGGGAGAAGGGGAAGGAGATGGATTCCATCCAACTGGGTGACCATGATTACTGAAACAAATTATTAAATAAACGCTTGAAAAAAAGTGTGCCCCTCAATGATGGCGCCCTAGACAGCCGCCTACTCTGCCTACCCCTAGTTCCGGCATTGATCCCTTCAGTGAGCACCAACCATTTGTTTTTTTGGTGTGCTATTAATGTGGACATGGTCTTGCGGTAACATGGGTGTGGTCTAAAAACAGGGAGTGGCTAACACTGGCTTCCGTTATCGGCACTCCACCATGTAGATTGGAAAAATTCCGGACCTCGGTACCATAGAAGTTGGACAGCACTGCATTTGGGTATGGCTGGATTTCTGTCAATGCATGCAAAGTCAAGAAAGTTTAGTAGCTGTGTTATTTCTACCCTGCAAGTCTTTATACACACAAAAATGGCCTTTCATTTATGGAAGACCAGTTTTCATATTGGAGGCCCTATGCCAGGCCCAGACTGGCAATCTGTGGATTATTGTGGCAAATACAAGAGGGGCTGTTGTAAGATATCATAGACAGTAGCTACTTATTGGACCTCTGTGTACTTGATATAACTGGGTTATAAACCCGGACTAAAAGGGTTTGAGATGATGTTGGTGGTCGGGGGGAGCTGATGACATGCTGCCAACATCATTGTGCTTGCTGCCAACATCATGGATAGTGACATGGGTAGTGACATGATGACATTTCAGGCAGCGTGATGGCATTGGGGATGGGGTTACTGCATCCGTCAGATGCAATTCTATTGATTTTTGCCCATGTTTTAGAAAACCAGCCCCTTGAAAAACCAGGCTGCAGGGCCGGCCTTAGGCCAGTTGGACCAATTGGGCCCAATTGGGCCCCGTACCTCTGGGGGCCCCACACTGCCCCTTTCCTTTCTATTTTGTGCCTGTATGCCCTTATTTTCCTAAATACTTGCTGTGTCAGTAGCCAGCAACACTTTATCTAGGGGCCCCGCCAACATGGTCCCAATTGGGCCCCACATTTGATAGGATCAGCCCTGCCAGGCTGTCCAGGTCAAACCAGAAAGGTGGCCACCCTAACTTGAAATGGCAGGGCCCATATTGCCTACATGGCCATCCACCCAAATCCACCCAAAACATGGCCCCTTTTTCCTGCTCTGTATAGCACAAATTAGTTCAGCCGGTGCTTATTTTGTCTGCAGTTCTACTAACTGTTTAAAGGCTGTATACAGGTCTCTATTATCCAGGTACACAACAAAATATCAGGCCTGATTTAAGATTGCTTTAGCTTATCGGCTCAATCAATCTTTATGGATACTCAGCGTGAGTTTCCTAACTCACACTGGGTTTTGGGCTGTAAAATATTTGCTATTTCGAGCAAAAAAGCTTGAGCTATTTAAAAACAGGCCAGATATATTACATTATTTATTGTATGTGAGCAATGGTATTTGGGGATCAGCTGCCTTCAAAGATCCAGGAAATATTTTATATATATGTATATATAAAACTCTCTGCCAGAAAATCCAGTGTAAAAAGTGGGAATGGTGAAAACTTTCTGCACTTTAATTTGCAAAAATGTTATAATATTTTTATAATATTAAATATAATGCACATTATTAACAAAGTCCACATTCGAGTAATGCCTGTCACAGAGTCGTGGGGGTCAGTGGGGTTTTATAAGGACAGTTATTCAGGTGTCTTTAAGCTGGTTTTACCAGTCTATATTGTAACTGCATGCTTGCAGATTTATCGTGTTATCTCTATTTTATGTATTGTGCTTTCTCCTTTCAGCGTTATTGCGTGACCCTAGTTTTATTTGTCTGTTAATCCTTCTGTTGTGTAAAAGCTGTGTGTACATGAAATGCATGTTTAACTCATTGCCCTGAAATATGATCTTAGAAAAGGCTAATTCCTGTGCAAGGATCTAACTTGTTTCTTGTGATTGTATGTGGACAGGGGTGCTTCGCCAATGAGGCAAGTTGAGGCTGTCGCCTCAGGCGGCAGCACCCCACTAGGTACCAGGGGCAGCAAAAATGCTGCTCCTTGTACTTTAAGAGTGAATTTCCGGGGGAGGGGAGGCAGCAGCAACTGCTGCTGCCTCAGGCGGTGGAGTGGCCAGGATCGCCCCTGTATGTGGACAGGGGCTGAGTTGGTCAGACAATCTTGGTATTTGGGTCTTGCATTATTGCATCAAGTAGGTATTATTTACTCCACTAAAATTCTTGTGGGAATTCATCAAAAGTACAGCATAAATAGAAAAAAAAACCAATAATAAACAGAAGTTTACATTCTTATAGTATTTTAATGGAACTAAATTGGCAAAACGCACACATTTTGTAAGATTTTTGGTGCCTGCATAGTTGCCTGATGATCCAACTATCTATTAATTATGGATGTTTATTGGTTTGTTGATACAGCATATTTGAAAGTCTGTCAATGCATGTTAATAAATATAAAACAATCTGCCAATGTGTGACAAATATGTGAAGAGGAGCTACTTACTGGTCCAATCATTTGGAAATGAGTTGAACAGTCTAGAAAGGCAGCCATACTGTCTGTTTGTTCTGAAAGAACTGTAAATATCAACATATTCGTTTAGCCCCTTCTGGATCTCATGCATAATTTATCATTCTCACATATTTTGCACTCTGAAAGACACTTAGCGGCACATTTTCAAGAGAGGAAATTGTGTTTTTCTGATGAATTTTCACTAAAAAGACAATTTGCAGTGACTTTTAACTGCAAGATAAACAATATACTTCCCTACCAAATGACCATTTTGCTGGCAAACTTTCGCTGCTTTTCGACAGGCAAATTTTCGCTTAGGTGAGCGATTGTAAATCCGCTTACTTATCAAAATGTACGAATTTCAATTTGTCACCAAAATCTATGTCACCAGGTTCTGACTTGGGAATTAATACAATAAAGATACATGCTCAACATTAGTACGTCAGTGACATCATATCCTGTATTCCAAAAAAAGTCATAAGCAAGAGTCAAAACGCTCGTGTTTATCTGAGTTACACTTTTTTAACATTTGAAGCTCATGCCACATTTGTTTTAGGGTGGGCTCATGGCCTAGGACAATAAAGAATCTCTGTCTTTAGTTTGGTTCCTTGGACATTTCTAATTGAACGTGGACACTTCCAGCAATTTCACCAGAATCGCTAATAAATACACCTTTATATACCCACTGAATTTAAATTGACGTAAGTAAGTTAACAAAGTTTGGCTAGAAAGAAAGCATACCTCCCTAATGTCTTTGATCTTCTGCATTGAACAGCCAGAAAAAGATTTCTAACACAACTGGCTTTGGGCAGAGAGCCCGGAATACATGGCAGGTGCACTTATAGATACTTTTGGAACAATAGAAGATAAGTAAAGAAGCAATTGTAACAATTTAAGATAAGCAGGTCTCTTGGGGAAATCGAAACTGTAATAACAAATAAAACCCACAGAAATGTGTTCAAACTTTCAAAACCTGACAAATTTTGTAAAACTAACATGGTAATTAGGGGGTGTGGCCACAAAAAAATGTACTACTTGGTCAAAAAAATTTTCACTTCGCGCACCAATTCTTTTTGTCACTCTTTCTATTTCCAAAATGTTGGGCTGTATGAGAAAGTACCGCTTGGGAAAATTTGTCATGAAATTTTCACGCCAACGAATCATCACTGATGAAAGTATACTAGCGCTCGTTTGCCTAGACTTAATTGCGCATTTGAAGAATACACATATTCATCATAAATTAACATCTGACCTAGTTGCGCAAAGTCTGGCGGAGACTTCCGAAGTGAAAATTTTCACGTAAGTAAATGCGCCCCTTAAGGACAGATTCTTTCAAAGTGTGAAATGAGTTCACCACGGTAAAATTCCATCACTTTTTATTCCTTCCTATGATATTTTATAGGTGTATTTATTAGTTAGTTAGTTAGTTAACAGTTAACAGAAAGTTAAAGTTTTCCATTCGATAAATACACACTTAAAAATCCCATAAGAATGAATGTGAAGTGGCAAGCTCTAATTTCACATTTTCATAAGTCTGCCCCTTAGGGCAGAGACACATGTGGAGATTTGGTGGAGATTAGCTGCCCGGTGACAGATCGCCTCTTCTTCGGGTGACTTATTTTTCCAAACTGCCTTCCCGCCGGCTAGTATGTTAGGGTCAAGGCACATGCCCAGATTCGGGGAGATTAGTCGCCCAGCTACAAATCTAGGGATGCACCGAATCCACTATTTTGGATTCGGCTGAACCCCCGAATCCTTTGTGAAAGATTCAGACGAATACCGAACCGAATCTGAAACCTAATTTGCATGTGCAAATTAGGTTTGGATTCGGCTGAAGGGATTTCGAAAATGTTTTAACTTCCTTTTTTTGTGACAAAAAGTCACACGATTTCCTTCCCCACCCATAATTTGCATATGCAAATTTGGATTCGGATTTGGTTCGGCCGGGCAGAAGGTTTCGGCCGAATACTGCTGAAAAAAACCTGGATTCGGTGCATCCCTAGACAAATGTCCTCTTCTTTTGGACGACTAATCTCCCCGAACTGCCTCCCACTGGTTAGAATGTAAATCGCCGGCGGGATGGCACTCGGAACGCTTCGTTTTTCGAAGTTGCTTCACGAGGAAACTTTCGGGCAACTTCAGAAAACAAAGTGCTCCGAGTGCTATCCTGCATTCCAAGTGGGGAGATTAGTCGCCAAAGAAGAGCCGATTTGTCGCCTGGCGATTAATCTCCCCGAATCTCCACATGTGTCTCTGCCCTCAAGGTAAAAATCTTAGTAATGGACAGCACCTTTTCATGAATAAAAAGCCTTTATTGTTGCATGGCTACGACCAACGACACAGTGTCGTTGGTCGTAGCCATGCAACAATAAAGGCTTTTTATTCATGAAAAGGTGCTGTCCGTTACTAAGATTTTTGCCGTACTGAGTGGATTGTGGCCACTGCTGGAACGTGCACCTATAGAGTGGAGGAGTGTGTGCTGACTTGTTGACCTTTCTGCCCTCAAGGTATGCTGGCATAACATAAAGGCATTAAAACCAGGGAGTGGAATATAAAGCCCTGTTCTATGTATAGCATGTGTTTGTGGATGGGACATGTTTGTAAAAATAATTAAACACTGGATGCAATGTTTACCTCACTTTATCTAACAGTGATTCCACTGACTCTATACCAGGTAGAAGTGTGGGGGTCGAAATAAAACAGAAAAAGGCACCAGTACTCGCAAATTATTGTGGTAAAAAAGTGTGTTTTCCTGTCACATTGCTATTAATGTTTAATTAAAAGAGAGCGGCGTTAGCAAATGACAATGCTGCATCCCTGTGGCACGGTGACAGTGCAGGTGTGTGAGGCTGAGAGGAGGCGCTACAGGCCGGAGTATGGAGGGTGTGGTGCAAATTGGGATCTATCCTGGGAGAGAATGGAAATAGACAACAGCGCTTTATCCTGACTGAACTGAGGCAGGGGTAAAGCTGGGAGTGACTGGCATAGCAGGGGCTGCGGGGAGGCACTTCAGTCCGTGCCAAGTCCAACATTGTAGCTAGTGACGAGAATCGTTACTACAGTGCGAGCAACAGTCTCACTAAGTGACGCTCGAATTCGGGAAGAACGACGCGGCAGCTGTTGCATTATGGTGCGTCTGTAGGTCGGAGAGCCGGCGGTGAGTAGCGAGGGGGGGAGTTATGTACAATGTTCTCTGCCCATTTAGCAGCTTATTTCATAGCAACGGCAGCTGTTTGTGTGCGCAGAGATATGGGGGCCGGCCTGGTTACACAGTTGGCACAGGGCAAATTGTTAGTAATAGTATTCACAATGTCTCTATAAAGCCATTTGTGTAACTTTTGTGAGCATAGGGGTCAGCAGGGTTGCCAGGTCTCATTTTCAAAACCAGCCGAAATCAGCTACAAAACCAGAAAGAGGCACTTCAAAAGTAGACCAAAAATAGCCCAATTTTTGCAGTGAAAAAAAATCTAAAAAAAATAAATATATGTGAAATTACTCCTTTTTCAAATTTTCACTAATTTTTGAAAAGTCAGCAGAAAACACAAGAATGCTTAAGAGTGAGACTGGGGTACAGAGCCTAAAATCTGGTAACTCCCAACTTACTGTACTAGTCAGTCCCAGTGCATGCTGGCAGTCAGCAAATTGTTAAACAAAAACTACATTACCCAACATGCACTGGGAGACACAGGCTTGGCACATTAGGGCAACAAAAAAACTTTGGCTGGTTTCCAAAGTAAAAAACAGCCAAAGGCCCAAAAAGTAGCCCAAGTGTGTACTTTCAAAACCCGCCTGTGTTGAAAGGGTACATCTGCCATAGCTTTGTGCTCAATTCCTCACAGTAATAGCTCCACACCATGCCAATTCCACTCTAGCTTGTGCTACTGTTGTCTGATTTTTTTTTAAGCAAACTTCATGGTTGTGCAATCAGACCTAGCAATGGACATTAGAACTGTCACTTATGATGTTTCAGCTCTCACTTATGATGTTTATGATAAAAAACCGTTATGTATTAAAGAAACAGTTAAACCCAAACTTATATTGTTGTATGTGAATTTAAATATTATGTACTGCTACCCTGCACTGGTTATTGTGTTTACTTCAGAAACACTATGTATAAATTAGTTGCTATATAACCATGATGGAAGCCATTCAAGTTGACAATGGCAAAAAGGCATAGTTGTAACAGATAACAGGTCATCTCTGTAGCACTTAAAGGGCATGTATTGAAGCCAGTAAATCATTCAAAATCAAACCACTGCAGATTCATATTGATTTTGGTACCAAGATATTGATCCTATTAAACTTCCAGTCTCTCATTATAACCATAGCCTGGTTGCTAGGGTAAAATGGACCAAAGCCACCAGAAAGCTACTGAAATTCCAAATGGGGGGCTTGCTAAATATTTAAAAAACATAACCAATTGCAGATAGTCACAGAATATGAATATCAGCATCATACTAAAAGTTACCTTATATCAACATCTGAAGATTAAAATCTTTATTCAGACCTCCAGGAGCTAAAGTACTGTGAATCCACTACATGTCCTGCAGCATAAGTTATTCTGATGCCTCTACTTTTTATGAAGGAACAGGATCAGTTGTGTAAAACTATAAAGCAGAAGTATGTCAGGTGTCCAAGCAATGTTTGGGAACAGGTAGAGTAGTATTTTTGGTATAAATAGATCACTTGTGTTGGGAATACCTATCCTGTATTTTTTGGGTTGATTTTACCACGTAGGCCAACCCACCAGGATACCAAAGTAAATATACAACAAAACTATACCGACATGTAAAATGAATCTGATGGTCTGCATGAGGGTGTCCAAAACTGGATTTCCTCATGAAAAACTGCATTTTGCACAACCCCTGTATATAAACGTACCATCTTTAGCAGGGCCAGAGGAACCTAGACTGTTTTATCTGCTCATGCAGTTCTAGATCACATCATTTCTCTCTTTTGAAATTACATTGAGGGATATTGCTGGAATGATAGAATGCAAATCTCATAGCAAAACCCAATGTTATTGTAAATTGGCACAAAATTTATGTTGATCTGGTTGCCGACATGCCTGGTTGCTTTTTTGATACAACTCTGGGACTATATTGGTTTGGTGGGTTATTTTGAAAGGAGCCAGGATTGTCTCTAAAACGTTGTGATAAAAACTGGACTGACTGCTGTGACTACTTTTTCTGAGGATTTTAATGCCAGTCCGTTCTGTATGTGTTGGGTACCATTTATGTTGCAATTTGGATTGCTCATCTACTGTTGGACTTTCTTAGCACACATTTATTTTTTTTTTAAAAACATGTATGCAGGATTGTTGGATTTTCATATATGTAATAGAATGTTGTATGTGTAATCATTACCACCTTCCCCCAACGCGCACACACCAAGGATAATTCTTGACACTAACCTAGAGCATGGAGTTGAAGCATAGATGTGAGTGTTACTTTAAAGTAAAATATTGTCTTTTCATGAATATTTCTATTTTTATGAACACTTCTATTTTAATATGTCACAAGTGATAGTTATGTACAAGCATTCCATTTCTGCTTATCTTAATTTACGTACAGTGAGCGAAGATTATGTATCAATCTCTGTTGGTGTTCTTGTTATTGCATGTTCTAAAGAATAACTCTTTGAGGTAAACATTACGGCAACTTCGTCCAGTAAGGATTTTAAAGGACAAGAAATGTCTATTTTAAAGTTATTGTTATAATGTAATCCCTTAGTCTTGCCAGTTAACTTGCATTGTGCATAGATTCCAGTTCTTCTCTCTATTTCTTATAGGGTGATGTCCCCACCCTTCCTGTAAGTAAGTCTGTCCTTCTGCACTTGGCGTCAAGCATGCACACTACTTCTCTTGATCAAAAAGACCAAGGGCAACACATACTCATGCACACACCCAAATAAATTGGGTAATAGCAGTTTATTACAGGTGGCTGGGATAATGATATAGGGAAGGAGATGGTCAAGTGAGTTTCCTGGTCTATTTTAAATAAGAAAAACAGTATTGATAGCTAAACCTGGATAAGTTTTACCCTACTTAATAATAATAAACATATTTTATTGTCTTAAAACAATTGCTTATTTTAATGATGGTTTTATTACCGTTTTTAATACAGTTTTTATTATGGTGAAAGAAAAACTAATTTGGGCAATGGCAGAGACTGTCATATGATCTATTGTTTTCTCTGCAATGCTTATCATGGCATATAGGGGAAAGTGTGGGAATTTTCTAGCCATTAAGCTGAGGGGTTGCTTACATTGACTGGATTAAAAAAGCTTTTCCAAGAAAGAGAAAATATGGCAGCGCATGCCAGCTGTCTATATATTTGCATAACTTGGGTGTTGTTCTTTTTAGCCAGTGGAAGCAGCACAATGATAGAACATAGTGTTTTGGCAGCCCTTGGATTAAAGCATCATTAAAGGGAACCTATTATTAAAACAATGATTACATTTCTGTCTGAAGAGATACTAAAATAATAGAATTGTGGTTTAAAATGATTTTCCTTTAATTAGTCACTTTGTGTTTTTTACTAGGGGACTTTTTACCCCTTTTTTCTAAAGAAACAGTCTTGTATGTACTGAATCATCCCCCTACTTCCTACAACACTGCAGGTGTTGTTGCAGTATGTTATTCCTGATGGGTCCCTATTCTCTGCACTGTTGGTTCGTACCTTGGCTGTTGAAGAGCAGATTTCATCTTTTTAAGAGTCAGAAACACCAGTGTAGAATGAGAACATATTAATACAGATTATAATTGCATTGACAGATAACTTCAAAATCTTTAAAAATGGTTAGTTAAAAAGTTACTTAGAATTACATAAAATTGAATTGCTAAACTCTAGTGTGTATGAGTGCAAAGAAAAGAGGCATTTGACATAATATTGTAATCACAGGGTCCTGCATGGCATATGGGTCAGGTTTAATCTATCTAGCCACACATGCCGCCTGATGTACCATGATTGCTTAGACATGAGGAAGCTTTGTCCAAACCATATTAAGGAATTTGAAGAGGAGAATATGACAAGTTGGGCCTAATAGGGCAGGACATTATTTACCTGCTTGTGGATTTACTTTATAGATGGTTTATTTTTGTTTCAGAAATCTGCCAGTGCTGCCCTATGGGACTGCTTTCTGATAGGCTATTGTTTCTGCTACTCAATGTAACTGAAGATGTTGTAGTGGTACCTGGATTTTTACTATTGAGTGCTGTTCTTAGAACTACCAGGGAGCTTCCCATTGTTCTGTTGTAAGGCTGCTGGGGGCGGGGCGGAAGGGAGGTTGTGATATCACTCAAATTTGCAGTACAGTGGTAAAGAGTGACTGAAGTTTATCAGAACACAAGTCATATGACTGGGGGCTCCTGGGAAACTTAAAATATGTCTAGCCCCATGTCACATTTCAAAATTAAATATAAAAAATCAGTTTGCTCTTGGATGGATTACAGTGCAGACCAGGGCCGGCCTTAGGCCAATTGGACCAATTGGGCCCAACTGGGCCCCGCACCTCTGAGGGACCCGCACTGCCCCTTTCCTTTCTATTTTGTGCCTGTATGCCCTTATTTTCCTAAATACTTGCTGTGTCAGTAGCCAGCAACACTTTGTCTAGGGGCCCCGCCAACTGGTCCCAATTGGGCCCCACATTTGATAGGATCGGCCCTGGTGCAGACGTCTAATAGCAACACTATTAACTAAAAACATGTTTTCCCATAACAGTATCACTTTAACAACAGGGGCTATATTATTTTTTATAAGACAAACACTTAATACACGTTTTTTTGTGACACAGATTTCATCAAAAGCATGAAAAAACTGGTGTAGGGACTTGCTTAAAGGGGTGGTTCACCTTTAAGTTAACATTCATTTGCCCTTTTCTTCTAATTCTTTCCAGATTTCAAATGATTTCACTAACCCAATTTAAGAACAAATGCTCAATAAAGTTACTGTTGTTATTGTTACTTTTTATTACTCATCTTTCTTTTTTTTCTTTCTCATCTCCTAATCTTATTCCCATTTCTTATTCAAATCAGTGCATGGTTTCGGGTTTGCAGGTTTTCTCAAACTATCACTCTCTGCAGCATACTTAAAGTTAACTCAAAAGGGGACCAACTCCTTTAATAAAGTATGCTAACTTCAAAATTTCTATCCTTGCTAGGGTCTTTACGAAGATAACATACTGCAATACAATTCAGAATAAAGTGGGTTCACCCAGAGACATATTCAGTGACCACCCCTACCATGAAATTCTATAGTCCATATATGTTCAAAAATAATTACAGGTATAGGATCTGTTATCTGGAAGCCCATTATCCAGAAAGCGCCAAATTACTCCATAGACTCCTTTTTATTCAAATAAAATCTAGTTTTTAAAAATTATTTCTTTTTTCTGTGTATTAATAAAACAGTGCTTGATCCAAGCTTAGATAATATGGATAGTTAAAAGGGGTGGTTCACCTTAAAACAACTAGTTGGTTTCAGATAGATCACCAGAAATAATTACTTTTTCCAATGACTTTCTATTTTCTATGTGTGACCGTTTTTCTAATATTGAAGTGGCAAGTGTAATTTTTCACCTTCTGAAGCAGCTGTGGGAAGGGGGGTCGCCGACCCAGTAAACTGTTCGGAAGTGCCGAAAAGCCAAACTGCCAAAGCCCCAAATCGGCGAACAGACCCGAAGCCACGAAAACAACCGAAGCCGAAGTCCTGAAGCGGTGAAAAGACCCGAAGTCACGAAAACAGCCGAAATTGAAGTCCTGAAGTGATGAAGTCACTAAAGGAGGCAAAGTTGAAGTCCTGAAGCCATGAGTTAAATTCTACTGAACACCAATTTGTGTTTTTTTTTTTTAATCCCCATGCCATCAATGTATTATTTTAATATTCTATAGGCCCCTGCCACCAATGTTTTTTAAAAAATATTTTTTGGGGCCCCAATTTTTTTTACTCTTGAAGGAGGGCCCTGGCGCCAATGTTATTTAAAAAAAAGTATTCTTTGGGGCCCCAATTTTTTTTAACTTGTAAGGGGGGCCCTGGCGCCAATGTTTTTTTTTTTTTAACTTATAAGGGGGCCCTGACCATCAATAACTTTTTATAACTTGTGTGGGGGGGGGTTAATTTTTTAGCGCTGATGTCTGTGTGGTCTTTTAACTATGATGTGGAGTGGGCGGGATCTGGAGTGGGGCTTGGGTGCTAGAGCAGGCAGGGCCCAGGAGGCCCCAAAAATTTTATTGTACGGGCCCTGTGATTTCTAATGGCGACCCTGGTTCCATACCTATATAAAATCCAATAAAAACAATATAAAATCTTACATTGGACCAATACAAAGTATAACTGCATGCAAAGTTAAAAACTAAGTTTCTATAAAGGGGTTTAAATAAATGCATTTCTGGACATACAGGTTGGAATATAGATATGAAACATCTTACAACATGCACCCCTATACATAAAATTTATATTATAATTTTCCCCTGGGGCTTAACATATGTATGCAAGACTCCGTACTATAATAGAACATGTGGGAAATCCCAGTCAGCATTAAGGGCAGCATTCTTAAATGGTAAGACATATATCCCCTTATATAAACATTTTTTATTAAAAGGACACAGACCATCAACTTTTCAGTTCATGGGTATAGATACAGCCCCTAAGCTTGTCTCTGTAATATGAGGTTAGGGTAATGGAAGTGGTACAAGTGGTAGAAGGCACAAGGCCAAGTGAGAAAGCAGGCAGCCAAGAACAAGAAACCAAGCGTGAAACAATTGATATTCTGTGGAGTAAGTAAATTACTGCAGAACAATTTATATACAATGAGTGTTTCATGTGACTTAGATTGCAAAACCAAACAGCAGTGATTAATGAGAGTATTAATATGCAGTAATAGTATATACTGTACATCCTGCTGTACCAGCTGCTAAATGCAGACTGAATAAAATATTGTTACAAAGTGGGACTACAGTGCACAAAAGGGAAAGCATTCTACACAGAAAGAGGAAATACAGGTCTCTTTATCCCTCATGAGGTTATAGAACACTGTTGCTCCAAGCTGAAAGTCTTACATCCATCGGGGTCTGGATGATCTGTGGCATGAGCAAAGGGACAGCCTCATACACACACAGAGAGTAGGCTGCTGAACTTTGTGTTCAGAGTTAGATGGCACATATATTTAAATAGACACATTGCATCAACATGACCTATAGGTAACTTTTAGGGGGTTACTTGGATTTATTATACCAAGCTCGACCAAACTCTCATTCGCGATTTTATCTTATTTATAAGTAAAATGGCTCGAAAACGTCTGGTCGGGGAAAACCCGAATCAGACTGACTTTTTTTCGGATCTTATGCCTGAATCGCTCGATTTTTTTTCTGGTTATTTTACAAAAAAACAGAATTTTTTTGGATTATTGGACAAAACCCAGTGCAGATCATTATATCTTTATATTGTAAAAGGGACATCTCCCATTGACTTATACATGACCTCAACAGATTTGAGATGGTGGCTATTCACATTCAGACTTTTTGCAGCTTTGGGGTGTAATAAATATCGAAAATCTTTTTTTTCTCTAAAAATTTGAGTTTTTACCCAGAAAAACCTTGACCAGAAAAAATCGAGGATTAGTAAATAACCCCCTTAATGTATATTATTATTTTGAAGAGTAGTATTTTAGTGTCTGAATCAATTTAAATCCCAAACTGACCAGTAATCATAGTACATGGACATTGGTGGGGATCAGCGGGCTAGCATATGGGACAATTAGTTTAAAGAACTTTGCTTTGTACAATATTATTGATTAATGGACAATTTATGTTTATCAAATCAGCTAATTAATCTGGATTGATTTTATTTGTCTTTACTTTGTCTCTGAACAGTGCAGTTCTCCTTTACTAGTGAATGTGATACTGACATATTACTATTAAAGAAATGTGTCAGTATCACTTTAAATACACTTAGTGCATTGTACATAAAAAAGGTAATTGTTTTAACCTACCCTCTGCATTTGATTACAGTATGTTCATTTAACATAAGCCTAACACAACAATCAATGAAAAAAAATCCTTGCGTTTTATGTCATAACACATACAGTATTGCAACATTGCCTAACCTTACTAACACAGTACATGCAGAAAAACTTGTTCTCTTCTGGAAAGTTAAACCTGGTGACAGTTTTTTCCTGGTCTTCTTTATATACAAATCACAAAAATACAAATTAATGGGAAATTAATATATGGGACTTAGAAGCCACAAATGTTGAGGCTGAAGTTGTACCTAGGTTTCTATCCAAAAAATTCTTGTTTTGAATCTCATAGGGTCTGATCTCATAGATTAGGCCATTCTTAAATAAATCCCAAAAGAAGATCTGCATCAAAGAACATATACTCTGTTGCCTAATAAATTAATAAATCACTATTTTATATGGAATCATGTATTTGCCACTTTCATCTTGTTCTTCTGTTCTGGATTTGATACCATGCTAGGTATATATCCAATATTGTGTGTGTCACGTCCATCTTGTTTTTCTGTTCTGGATTTGACACCATGCCAGGTATATGCCCAATCCTGTGTATGACACTTCCAGCTTGTTTTTCTGTTCCAGATTTGATACCATGCAAGGCATATACCCAATCTTGTGTGTGCCACTTCCAGCTTGTTTTTCTGTTCTAGATTAGATACCATGCTAGTTTTATACCCAATCTTGTGTGTACCACTTCCAGCTTGTTTTACTGTTCTGGATTTTAATACCATGCTAGGTATACCCATGCTAGGTATATACCCAATCTTGTGTGTGCTACTTCTAGCTTGTTTTTCTGTTCTGGATTTGATACCATGCAAGGCATATACCCAATCTTGTGTGTGCCACTTCCATCTTGTTTTTCTGTTCTGGATTAAATACCATGCTAGTTTTATACCCAATCTTGTGTGTACCACTTCCAGCTTGTTTAACTGTTCTGGATTTTAATATCATGCTAGGTATGTCCCCAATCTTGTGTGTGCTACTTATAGCTTCTTTTTCTTTTCTGGATTTGATATCATGCTAGGTATATACCCAATCTTGTGTGTGCCACGTCCATCTTGTTTTTCTGTTCTGGATTTGATACCATGCTAAGCATATACCCAGTCTTGTGTGTGCCACTTCTAGCTTGTTTTTCTATTCTGGATTTGACACCATGCTAGGTATATACCCAATCTGGTGTGTGCCACTTCCAGTTTGTTTTTCTCTTCTGGATTTGATACCATGCCAGGTACATACCCAATCTTGTGTGTGCCACTTCCATCTTGTTTTTCTGTTCTGGATTTGATACCATGCTAAGTATATACCCAATCTTGTGTGTGCCATTTCTAGCTTGTTTTTCTGTTTTCGATTTGATACCATGCTAGGTATATACCCAATCTTATGTGTGCAACGTCCAGCTTATTTTTCTCTTCTGGATTTGATACCATGCAAGGTATATACCCAGTCGTGTGTGTGTGCCAGTTCCAGCTTGTTTTTCTCTTCTGGATTTGATACCATGCTAGGTATCTAGGAGACTTCGGCACCATTATCTACTTGTTGCAACTAACAAATTAAATGATGACATATCTGCAATTATTATTAATGGTTATATATATGGATGTCAGTTCTACTGAATCCTTCATGCAAAACCAATATAAGAGCAATGACACATTGTGTGTTTAGTTGCCCACAGGCAACAGAACGCCCAAAACACCCTCTCATATCAGAGGATTAAAATTGCTGCAAGTAAATCAGTAAAATCTCTTAATCCCACAGCAGGTATCTTCATGCCACATTACTGATTTACTTGTGGCAATTTAAAGCCTCTATTACTTGAGAGGTGTTTTTGGGCACTTTGCCACTTGCAAATCATCCTGTGTGGTATTGCTATTAGTCATTTTTTTCTTTAAAATGTACTGATCCTTTAATTGGAAATTTCACAGATAATAAAAGCTTTGCTGCATAAAACTAGTTGCAAATCTGGGAATCTGCAGGAAAGAAGACTGCTGCCAACAGAGCAAAGGGATCTTTCTATGCTGGGTGATTACGATGACACTTCATTGAAATAAGATGTTGAGTTAAGTGAAAGAACAGATGTTTAAAGACTGAATCAAGCTATATTCTATGTATATCTTACCTGGTGGTGTTCGTGTCTGGATGTGTTGGCAGGGCTCTGCTTTAGTTTCCTAAAATCCTTGAGGATGCACAAAAATGTTCTTGGTACTGCTATCACATGTGATATTGGCACATGGCAAATGTTGCTGCATTGCTCGTGTCCTATCAGGGAGATTGTATGAACATGTCTTTTTTTTTGAGGCACAGTTCATATACCCAACTGGTTAAAATCAATGAGATTATTATTTATTTAGCAATTAAGGCATTTTCGTCCATTGCCAAATTCAGCATCAGAAAGGAATCTGTTTTTATTTCCTTTCCAACTAAAACATTATAGAAATTGGATTCATATGGGCTCTTACATATGTTGAATTTAAGAAAAGCTTTCTCTGATAAACTTACTTACATCTGTACAATAGAGGGCACACGTACATTTAGCTTTGGGAACATTAACAAATCTTGATTAATCAGAAGGCCACATCCTCTAGAATTTAGAAGTGAAAAACTCTTGTTTTGTCAATCCTCAGGGCAAACAGGAAGATTCGGAAGATAAGTCGCCCAGAGACAAATCTCCTGTTCTTTGAGGCCAGTAATCTCCCTGAACTGCCTCCCCTGCCTTCCCACCGGCTAAAATGTAAATCGCCTCCGATTTATAAATATATATATACAGTGGTGGAACTACCGGGGGAGCTGAGGGTGCGATTGGACCAGGGCCCGCACCCCCTCAGGGCCCCCGGCAGCTTGCGCACCACTGAAGCCATGGTGAAAATCATGTATGGAGGGGGGTGGGGGATCCCGGGATCCCGGCTGCACATCCTGCACCCGGGCCCGCCCCCACTAGTTAAGTTACTGTAGATATATATATATATATATATACACACATGGGGAGTTACTGACGCCAATTTTGGAGGTTGTGTGGGCATGGTCTGGCACAGAAGGTATAATCATATGTGTAAACTAATTCTCTACAGAAACATATTCAAATTTTACATTTTCCTGCTCATTCCCCCTTGGACTTCATTTACTAACATAGGTGCTAATTTATATCAGTTGTAAGCAATCAGGAATTTATTGTAGTATAATTTAGGAAAAATCTAATTGATTGATATGGGTATTTTAATTGGTGTAATTTATCAGTTTTGTTACTAAAGTTAACCATAGACGTGCTGTTTATCCTTATGTCCGACAGACGATCGTTCATTGCAATCTCCTGATCTACAACTAACCATTCAGATTAATATAAAGTAGTAAAGAGAACAAATCAGAAGATGCTTGGGCCATTAATTGACAAACCGCAATCATACGAACTTTATGTCCTACAGTAGTGCAATAGTAGTGACAGTCACCCATTGATATTGTCAGATAGGCAATATACTGTATGCAGAGATATTATCGTTAACCGTCAGAATCTACTAACCTGTCCGATCAACTAAACGACCGATCAACATGGTATGAAAAATGTTGGGCAATCGGTCCAAAAATCTTACAAATATTCTTTTCTTATTACTTTATCTTTGCGTCTATGGACTTAAATTAGTTTTCCAAGATCTAGATATGAACTACAGCTAATGTATTTCCTTATTTTAAACTAGCTTGCAAACTCCATAGGGAACCTTGAACAAAGTAAAACTTTTAATTTATTAACTGTGTGAACAGTGTTTTTTGGACTAATACAGTTTGTAGATTTCTGAAAGCAAACACGAGATTGGTTGGTATTGGCTAGCAGACCTCTACATATTTTACAGCTGTTGCTACACAACCTACTTAATGTATGTGGCAAGGTTTCTCACACAACACTCTTCAAGGGCATCAATTTCTTCAGTTCTGTCTCAATATATATTCACAAATATACTTTATCAGCATGTTTCCAAATTATGACACCATTAAGAGGTGTTTATTGGAAAACAAAATCCCTTTTATGGTCTGTTGTTTTGTGAATGTGCCATTATTTCATGAGTGTAGGAAAAATAATCCCTGTATATATTGCAACATTGTTCTTATACATTTAGCAACAGCAGACTTCAGCTCAGACTGTCTTGCGGTAAAATAAACTGACTGATGACACCTATCAGCTTAACTAGGGTTTGCAGTAACAGCTGTGGCATAAGCTCAGGCTGAAGATTTTTTTATTTGCTTTTATTGTGCTTTATATTATTTCACCTTTAAAGGAGAGGCAAAGGCTAAAATAAAGTAAGCTTGATCAGTAAGGTCTATATAAATACACCAGTAAACCCATAAATGAATGCTGCTCTGACTCCTCTGTCAAAAGAAACACCACATTTCTTTCCTTCTATTGTGTACACATGGGCTTCTGTATCAGACTTCCTGTTTTCAGATAAACCTCCGGGGCCAGGGCTTGAGAATGCTCAGTTTGTTCCCTCCCCCCCTGTTGTAATCTGAGCCCAGAGCTATGAGTGAGCAGGGAGAGACTCGGGCAGGAAGTGATGTCACACCAAGCTAATATGGCAGCTGCTATCCGAAACAAACAGAGAGTTTCTAGAGCTGTTTACTGTATGGTAAAGCATTCTTGCATCATTGTGGCTAATCAGTCATCGCCTATGACTGGTGTTAAGCACATGACTACATTGCAACCACTTGTTACTGGCATTCAAATACTTGTTGTTTCAGTTCAACAACACCTTCCTTTAAATAGATCGACCTGCTGGGAAACCCTTGTGGATTCCCCAGTTTAATCTACACTAAATAAATCCATTTTATACTTAAGGCTAATAGAATTCAGGATCCAACTGGTCTTTTTTCATCATTAAAATAACCTCAGTATCCTTTTGAATACCTATTAATCTTTATTTTCTTTAATTTTAGGTATCAAAAGTACTACTTGTTTTTTTTCTAATTTTAAACCACTATGGTCAGAATATCATAAACACGTTAGATTTAATAAAATACACTATATATTAACATTATTTTCAAAATGACCTTTGGGTGTTCTGTAGAACTGCCCTAGACACAATAAAATCTGTATAAGTTTAATATGTACATCCAATCCATTAGTTTATTAGGACCAAAATCATACAGCTATCAAATCCACGATAACCAAAAACTGTCCTTTTGAACCTTTGAACGCTTCTGTATTTAATTATCATGTTTGCCTCATAAAATATAAAATGATTACAGTCATTTTCATCTATTTTCCTTGTGCAGCTTTCTTTTTGTCTCTTTGTTAAAGGCATACTAACGGCAACATTTAGCTTTGTATTTTGCAGTTTACAGATTTCTACATACTTGGCGAGGGCTGTATACACATCTGGGCGGAAATTGTTCTAGGATCTGTGTAGAAGCTTAAAGTGACATACCAATAAATCATTACGAAACTACATGACATTAGTCATAGATACTTAATTTAAGCTTTGAACCAGTGTGGCTTGCCGTACAACGAGAAAAAGTTTCTGGGTTTTGGTATTTGCCACTTTAGGGTTTGTTGTGAGAATGGTTGTAAATGGTCTTGAATGTGTTTGGATAAGTGCTGTGCTGTTATTTTGCAAGGCTCTCTGCTTTCAGAAAAAATTACAGTATTGACTGGTGGCTGACATTCAATCTAAACCACTGCCTCAGTGTTTATTTGGTTGGAAGGAGTGTGGAATTCATTGTTATGTCAATAAGTTTTTGGCAAAAGACAGGAAAGGAAAAAGGAGAGACAGTTAATGGCACAAGTGAAAATGACACTTCAGTTGTTTACTGCATAAATGGTTTGATTTTGGAAATCTGCCCCAAAGTTTGTGCAGCCTTTGCCTTGCCTTTTGTTTAAGTACTTCAGTTCTTCTCTTAACCTTTTGCACCCATTTGAAATCACTCACGGAATAGGATATATCTGACGGTGATGTGAAGCAATGTTTATGAAGGCACAAATGGAAAAGTACTTTGTTCTTAAGTTTGTGTGGGTTCCATTTCTTACTCATTGCTTTGGCCAATAACCTGCAATTCAACTGTGTAAACACATTCAAAGGGAACATGCCCAAGTTTGAGTTTCGCTACATCTTACTTTTACCGTTGACCTACTTTTTGACAACTTAGGATGCCAATGAAATGTTAATTATCATACTTTGTACTACTCCCACAGCATGCAGAGATCTAAATTTGTCACTGGTTATTAAGGATTCTGCTTCTCATTTTATGCATAGCAACATTTAAAGGCACTGTTTCTGCTGCATAGGGCTCAGTACACTACCTATACAGCACACAATATAGTTTTAGCTGAGTTCACAAAATCAGAAAGTATCAGCCAAATTTTCCAGCTAAACTGGCAACATATTCCTGCATGTCTAAATGACTTGAATGCTGATCATGCAGGTAAGGGATCTGTTATTTGGAAACCTATTATACAGAAAGCTCAGAATTACAAGAAGACTGCCATAGACATTTTAATCAAATATTTCAAAATTATAAAAATTATTTCCTTTTTCTCAGTAATAAAACAGTACCTTGTATTTGTCCCCAACTATGATATAATTAATCCTTACTGGAGACAAAACAATACTATTGGGTTTAATATTAACATGATTTTTAGTAGACTTGAGGTATGGAGATCCAAATTACAGATCTAGAAAACACCAGGTCCCATACCTTTAAATCCTGTAAACTGATGATGTAGCTGGCTTGTGTGTATAAAGTATTGGCCAAATGGATTAACGAGCCTCCAACCTGGTCTAGTTGCTAGTATGTATAAATCATACGTTTGGATGGGGGGCTTGTAGGCCTATAGTGTACAGGTTTCAGCAGACTGATGATCCAGTACAATAACTTTGTTGAAATTGCAATAAATGTTAAACAATCAAACTGATTTATTTGGGCACTACATACATATACACTTACAGTTTCATACGAATTGGTTTGAGCGGCATTCAGGCCTTACTTTTTTGCCTGGTCTATCATTTTAGATACAGTAGTTTATCAAAAGGGAATATTTATGTGGGCACTGAGCCTCATTTATAAACACTGGGCAAATTTGTACCTGGGCAGTAACCCATAGCAACCAACCAGTTATGAACTCTTTTCAGCCAGCTGTAGGGTGAACAGTGAAAGCAATATGATTGGTTGCCATGGATTACTGCCCAGGTGAAAATTTGTCCAGTGTTTATAAATGACAACCCACTATGTTTGGAGATAAGGGAGGCATATATGGCTGCAGTTACCTTTAACAGCCTTTTGAAACTTGCTTAAAGTGCAACTGTCTAAATCACAGCTAAACCATGTACAATGTTTTAATGACTGCCCGCTAAAAAGACAATTTTTGGCATATGTGTAAATGCTGTAGCCTGATATAAAATATTAAAATGTATGCAATGCTAAACTGCGTGAGGAACCAGTAACATAATTGTCTTGGAACAGGAAGATAATTATACAGTCATCTTTAATTATACACATAAAAAAATGCAATTCGTTTTTTAATACATGTCCTATGACAATCACTAGTGCAGTGCACAAAAAGCAAGAAATGCAATGCACTTTTTTTTTCACTTTGCACACTTGTGCAGGCCTCTGCATCAAATGTCAGAGCACAGATACCTATGACAATCAGTAAGACAGTGATGGCCTGTGCCCCCTGATGCTACTGGGGGGGGACTGGCCCATATGGACAGCCTGCACCCTGGCACAGGGCCTACTAGTACAATTATCAAAGTCAAAGGGAATTGTTGCTAACAACTTTATTTATTTTGCCAGTTCATTAAAACATTCAAGTTTTTTTTAGCCTCATTAAAAGTGAATGGAACAATGTGATTCTCACTGGCATGTGACTGTTTCTCTGCGAAAAAAAACACACACAGGAATATTCTGTTTTTATTCTTTTCTTTCTATTATTTTTTCCCTTTAATAAGCTAATGTTTGCAAAAAAAAGTTTTGTCACACAGAAGTCTTTCTCTCAAACTCGAAAATCAGTAAATGGGTCATTAAGGGACATGCCCTTGCATTCTTTCTTTAACCTGGTCTGTGGAGCCTACAATATAAGTATCCAAGCATCAGAGCTCTATTTGTCCAGCGCTGAATCTTCCAGTATGACACATCAACTGAACTTATAGAATGATGCTGGGAACTGCAGTTTTGAGTAGCTGGAATGTGAAACCATTCATTTCCCTGACTTAGAATATATATTGAGTGATTGAAAACCTCTTTAAAAAGAAATGCTATATTTTGCATCCTAATGTTATACCTGTACTTTAGTAAGGATATGTGTATCTTTAATGACGAATTATTGTTTCAGAGGTCATGTTATCGTCATAAAATAATAATTGTGTAATTGAGCTCATCACACTAAGGGGCAGATTCACTAAGGGTCGAATTTCGAAGTTAAAAATACTTCGAAATTCGACCCTCGAATTGAAATCCTTCGACTTCGAATATCGAATTTAGCGCTAAACGTTCGATCGAACGATCGAAGGATTTTTCGTTCGATCGAACGATTAAATCCTTCGAATCGAACGATTCGAATGATTTTAATCAAACGATCGAATGAATATCCTTCGATCAAAAAAAGCTTAGCAAGCCTATGGGGACCTTCCCCATAGGCTAACATTGACTTCGGTAGGTTTTATCTGCCGAAGTAGGGGGTCGAAGTTTTTTTTAAAGGGAAAGTACTTCGACTATCGAATGGTCGAATAGTCGAACGATTTTTACTTCGAATTGTTCGATTTTGTTCGATTTCGATCGAATTCGAACGAATTTAACCAATTCGATGGTTGAAGTACCCAAAAAAAACTTCGAAATTCGAAGTTTTTTTCATTCGAATCCTTCACTCGAAGTTAGTGAATCTGCCCCTAAGCATAACTACTGAACTGGCATCATGGCTCAAATGTATGTACAATGAACAACCAGTGCAACTGTTCCTACCTCTAATAGTGTTTAGTTTGTGTTTAGTTTATAGTGTCTCAATAGAGAAGAAACTGCTTAATGGCATATTATTTTTCTGCACACATAAGAATGCTTTTCATAAAGTTGAATATCCATATCTATCACTGCCTGTGCAAATGGAACTTAATGGAAGAGAATGTTTTTTTCTAGATAAAAGTGTCCGGCCAGGAGACTTTGACAGCCCACAGTTCAACCCAAGACTTGCAAGCTGAAAGGAAGTTTTCTTTCTCACTCCTGAAAAGAACTTTAATCATAGTTTTGGATACTCTCATGGTATTTTCCTTTCCTCAGGAAAAAAGTATTTTCCATTCCCCAGGAAAAAAATATTTTTAAGCAAGGAATAGACACTGGTTACTTTTTTCCTCTATAAAGTTCATTTAAACATGAGAAACTAATAACCCTTCAAACTAGTTCTACTTGTCATTTATTGCTATAAAAGTTGGTATCAGCGCCGGAACTAGGGGTAGGCAGAGTAGGCGCCCGCCTAGGGCGCAGTCATAGGGGGGCGCAATTTTGAAAAGTAAAAAAAAATTTTTCTTTAATTTTTAACTCCCTTTTCCCCAATGCGGCTGCCCCAGGCCCCCAGCAAAGTTCCGCTCTGCTTTCCACCCTCCCCGACTCCCCGAGACCCAGCCATTCTCTTACTTGCCCTGCTGGCTGGATCCGTCGGATCCTTCTTCAGAGGCAGCAGCGCACGTAATGCGCAATTGCGCATCCAGTCATGCTCCTGCAGGCTGCAGCAAGAGGAGCGCCGGCGGGCGCGGTTGTGCGCTACAGTGCGCCTGTGTGGTCATGGTGACCAGGTTAGGTGACCTGGCCTGGCGCGTTGTGCGGGTTGTGCGCCATTCTTTGCTCTCTCCTGGGGCCTGAGCTGCGCTCCTCTGACTCCTCCTGAGTCCTGACTAAAACTGTGGGTGGCTGCCTGATGACTATTCTGCTGAGCTGTTTGGCACACAACAGGTACAGACTTGGGGGGGGGCTGGGGGGGCAATGCATTTTTGGCACAACAGGTACAGACTTCAGGAGGGCAATATTTTGGTGCTGCTGGCTGGCAGAAGTACACATTGTGGGCAATATTTTGGGTGCTGCTGGCTGGCAGAAGTACACATTGTGGGCAATATTTTGGATGCTGCTGGCTGGCACAGGTACACATTGGGGGCAATATTGTGGGTGCTGCTGGATGGCACAGGTACACATTGGGGGCAATATTTTGGGTGCTGCTGGCTGGTACAGTAAAGTAGAGTGTACTTTATTTTTGTTTTTTAACATTACATATTTATAAAAAAGAAAATTTTAAGTAATGTGTTGTAAGGTTTCTTTATTAAAAAAACTGTAAGTGATTAGGTGGGAAATGGTCCTACAGAACGGGGGGGGGCGCTGATTGAAGTCCTTGCCTAGGGTGCCAAACTACCTTGGCCCGGCTCTGGTTGGTATTTTATTTTTGTTTTGAGCATTGTATCATTGTTTTCATTATTTCGTAAACATATGTTTAAATGCTAGAGCCTTAAATGTTCTAAATTATGATACAATAAATTACTTAATAAGCAAAAATTTGGAGTTATGTAAACCGTAGATAAATACGTTACATAAACAAGCCTTGTTGTTGTTCCTCATATGTCCTGCGAAGATCCAACTGCCTTCTTCAAAAAATATATAGTGTTTATAAGTGTTTATAGATTCTTTTCTTTGATATATTTTCCTCTAAAATTGGCAGGGCAGTCTGTTCATTGGCGCAAATTCACTAAGCGCCGAAGTGCCGAACGCTAGCGTTAATTCGCTAGCGTTCGGCATTTTCGCTACAGCGAAAGTAGTGTTACTTCGCAACCTTACGCCAGGCGAATTTTCGCTAGCGACGAAACTACGCAAATTCACTAACTTGCGCAGTGTACTGAACGCTACCTTTTACGCTAGACTTCCTTCGCCACCTCAGACCTGGCGAAGCGCAATAGAGTAGATAGGGATTGTTTCAAAAAAAGTCAATTTTTTTTCTAAGTCCCAAAAAACGCTGGCGTGTTTTCTACATGATGGGTGATAGGCTGCAAAAGATCGAAAAATTTTTGGAGCTCCCCTTCCTCCCCCCTACATTTCCTGACTCATGGCAACTTACCTAGACAGTGGGCACATGTGTAGAGCAAAATAAAATTTATATTTGCTGATTTGAAGGTTTTCTATGCATTTGTAGTGCAGATATGTGTTCCTCCATTGAAATTTGAATTTCTTGCCGTATGCAAATTAGCCTTAACTTCGCTTTATATAGCGAATCAACGCTAGCGCAACTTCGCAACCTTACGCTACCCCTGTGCGCAACTTAGGATTTTAGTGAATTTGCGGAGCGCTGGCGATACTACGCCTGGCGAAGTGCGGCGAAGTTGCGCCTGGCGCAACTTCGCATCTTAGTGAATTTGCCCCATTGTGTGCAGTCTGTATGCTTGTAGAAGCATGCACTGATTGTACGAGTTTCCTATTTACTAAAATCCAAATTTATGACATTTTTAAAATAAAAAAAACACTACTAAACTCTGATCTTGATTTAATCAGTTTGGGTAAAAACTCAATAAAATTGAGCGAAAACCTGAATCGTACGATTTTTTTTTTGTTTTTTCCTGAAAAGCCTGAGTTTTTTGGATTTTTGCCGAAAAGTCAGAAATGGTAAAATTTCGGGCTAATTCCAGCGCAGACCACAGAACTTCAAAATAGGATAGGGACCTCTGCCATTGATTTATACACAACCTCGGCAGGTCTGAGATGGTGGATTTTCAGATTCCGGCTTTTTGCTGTATTGGGCTTTAATAAATCTTGAAAAATTAGATTTTTTTTAAAAAAATGAAGAATTCTAATTTTTGCCCCAGAAAGCCTGACCGGAGTTTAGTAAATAAACCCCTGAAAGTTAGAATTCAAGCTAAAAGGATAGGGTCTGATATAAGTGACTAGATATTATTTATACAGGCACTGGCAAATGCAGCAGTATGTCAGGAAATTGGCCTGGACAGACGTACTGCCTGAATGAGCACTAAGGGGCACACTTTTGCTTTTTTCTAATTTTGTGCCTCAGTGCAGTGCAGATGAGTTGAGCCTTGTGTGTTGGTTAACCAAAATGTAAAACAAACTATAGAAACTGAATTTGTTTCAGTGTTAAACAGTTAGCTGCCCAAATAAGAAAAAACATTTGAATAAAATGGTCATATTTAAGAATCTACTTCCATAGAGTTTTGGTTTCTGAGTAGCATCCCAAAACGCTTAGATATTCTGTAACTAATTGTGCATTTTTTCACTATCACATACCAAAATTTTGGAAATAGAAAGGGACAAAAAGAATTGCCGTACGAAGTGCTGCGTGATAGAGACCTGCTTATTTTAAATAGTTACAATTGCATTTTTGCTTATCTAAAATTGTTACAAAAGTATCTATAAGTGCACCTGCCACATATTCAGGGCTCTGCCAAAAGTCAATTAATTTAGAAACTTTGTATCTTTTTCTGGCTGTTCAGTGCAGGAGATCAAAGAGAAAGTTGGGATATTTCAGTAACAAACCTGGGACTGCGGCTTGAGCTGTCAAAATTGGGACTGTCCCCCGAAAAACGGGACAGTTGGGAGGTATATTAACTTGTCTAAAGCAAAGATTTTAATTACTCTGAGAGGGGTTTGCTAGTTGGGATATATTTGGAAGGACCTGTATTGATCATGTACGAACCGCAGTAACCTGGCTTGAAAGTACATTTTATTAAAACATGTCACTAGAAAAGAAAGTAAGCATGTGCAGCATTAAAATAAGGGTTGGGGTTTACATTCTTGAATCTATGTGTTCTCTCTAACCAAGCAATTCATTATGATTAGCCCTCAGTATATCTGCCTTTCTTTTTATTTATCCTTTCTTAATCCTGTCTGCTCCCCAACATCTCTATTCCCCTCTACACTACACTTGTCTTATTCATCCTAGTATCAATCTTTTTTCAAATACCTTTCTGTATTTCTCTCCTATCTGCCAGCTTTTCTTTTCCTCCCTCCTCTCTTTATTCTGTTTTCTTTGCTAGCTGAAAACCACTGCGCCTGGGAAAAATTTGCTGACTTGTGCCAAAATCTTCTGAAATGTTACAGATGTAGAAAGAAACATAGGGAAATAATATTCATTGCAAAATTTTTCTTATCCTGCTGACTAGTGATGGGCGGATCTGTGCCGTTTCCCTTCGCCGAAAACGTCAAAAAATTTGCGAAATGCATTGAAGTCAATGGGCATCAAAATAATTTTGACACGTCCCAATACTCGCGCCAATTTTTTTTGATGCCGTGGATTATTTGCTGGCGAATTGTTGCCACAGTTTCACTAATTAATTTATGTGTGGGGAAACGTGTAAATTTGCTGCGAATTTGTACCTGGCAAATTTATTTGCCCATCTCTACTGCTGACTAGGGATGTAGCGAACGTCGGAAAAAAAGTTCGCGAACATATTCGCGAACTTGCGCAAAAATGCGAGCGGTTCGCGAACGGTTCGCGAACCCCATAGACTTCAATGGGAAGGCGAACTTTAACATCTAAAAAAGACATTTCTGGCCAGAAAAATGATTTTAAAGTTGTTTAAAGGGTGCAACGACCTGGACAGTGGCATGCCAGAGGGGGATCAAGGGCAAAAATGTATCTGAAAAATCTGCCTGTGTGTGCTTGGAAGAGATAGTGTAGGGGGAGAGCTGTTAGTGATGCTAGATGGCAGTTGGTTGAATAACACACTGGGCAAAAAATGCCTACAGGGCAAATAATGCCTAAAAGGTCAACTTATACACTACTACAGCGGTAGTAAAATAAAAAAAAGTTAAATAAAAAAAAATTAAAGTTGGTGCTGCTGAACTACTAGGAGCAGCAGATTAGCACACCAGTCCCACTCCCCAACACTGCTAGACTAATAGCACTGGGCTCTTATAGTAGTAGTAGTAGTAGTAGTAGTAGTAAAACAACAAAAAAATAAATAAAAGCAGTCCTTACAAGGACTATTGCTATTGCAGCAGTCAGCAGATGAGATCAGAAGCAGGACAGCTGCCCACTGCAGCTACATACAGAGCACTGCAGTAGAAGGTAGATTACTAGCCAGCAAAGCTACCTAAGCTTAAATGTCCCTCAAACCCCTGCAGACTTCTGTCCCTCCAATAACAGAGCAGTATCAAAACGTTTACTAGCCAGCAAACTTTCAACTGTCCCTGAAATCACTAACAGGCAGCAGCTCTCTCCCTACACTATCTCTTCAGCACACACAGGCAGAGTGAAAAAAAGCTGCAGGGCTTCGGTTTTTATAGGGAAGGGGAGTGGTCCAGGGGAGAGCTTCCTGATTGGCTGCCATGTACCTGCTGGTCTGGGGTGAGAGGGCAAAAAAAAGCGCCAACAATGGCGAACCCAAAATGGCGAACGTCGCGCGACGTTCGCGAACTTCCGGCGAGCGCGAACACCCGATGTTCGCGCGAACAAGTTCGCCGTCGAACAGTTCGCGACATCTCTACTGCTGACCAATATCTATAATAATGAACCATGGTCAACTAAGTACTATGGCCAAAGTAAAGGGTTTCATTACCATTTTGAGGGGGATAAATCTGTCCATGGATGCAGTGCCATATGTATATGATGCAGAGAATATTCAAAGAGCAGTGTAATATTTTCCCTGTTATGTGAGACTACTAGCAGAAAAAAAGCATTTTGTTGCATGTAGCCTGAATCTGTGTTCACTTGCTTTGCCAACTGGAATTAATCCAAACCCTTGGCATGGGAGACAACAGGTCTGATTGTATGGCATTAGCCCTTATTGTGACCCACTTTCTGTACTGAACAAATAAATAGTCATTTTCAAATGCAGTGCAGTGTGCAAAATGAAATTTTGGTTAGATCTATGATCATTCTAAGCTAAAGTATACAGCACCAATATATTTCTTGCCATAAGATGGCAACTCATTTTAATGTAACTTTAGATCTTAAAACACATATGGAGACTTAAAGCACTATCAACACTGAAACTTTTCATTTCTGCCTGATAATGTTTTCATATTATTCCAGTTCATTAAGGTATAAATACAGTGATGCATGGCAATCAATTTGCTCTTATAATTCATTCACAATGCTATCAGGTCTGGGATAACAGAAAAGACTGGAGATTAGGCAGTGGCAGCTCCTCTGTAACCTGGATCAATGAGGCATCTTCTCTGATCATTGTTATTTAAATAGGGCAATAAACTATTTGAAATATATGTTTAATACTGATACTGATATTTTGCCTTGTCTATAAAAGACCCCTACATCAAGTTTTGTATAGTTTAGTAGTCATGCCCTGTTAGAAAGTTGTTTAAGCTTCTAACATTAGTAAAATCAATTGTGTGCTATTAATGTAACAGCACAGAAAAAATTGCATAGCATAAAATTGCAATGCATTTACACAAAATTATGGTGATTTCTAATTTATTTATAATTTGAATCTCTTTTTTTCCCACTTTGCAACTATACAAATTCTGAAGCTGGTTTCTATTAAACGGAGCACTTGCATGGTATACAGTGAATTACACCCTAGCCCCTTGGTTAAATGCTACATTTTTGGGGTTTTATTAAAAATAGCTTGCATAAAACATAATTTGCAGAGCCTATCCTGAATAGCAAGGTGTCCCTTCATCAAGATATCATGTGCTACTGACGGTCCTTTTCTTTCCTTTGGGTGTGATGTCATGGGCATAAGCTGTTTAAGTCCAGGTAAAGCAGATCCTTTTGGGCAACAGTTTTGATTATTAGTTCATTCATATGTAGGGATGCACCGAATCCACTTTTTTGGATTCGGCCGAACCCCTGAATCCTTCATGAAGGATTCGTCCGAATAGCGAACCGAATCCGAATCCGAACCCTAATTTGCATATGCAAATTAGGGGTGGGAAGGGGAAAACATTTTTTACTTCCTTGTTTTCTGACAAAAAGTCACGCAATTTCCCTCCCCACCTCTAATTTGCATATGCAAATTAGGATTCGGATTCGGTTCGGCCAGGCAGAAGGATTCGGCCGAATCCGAATCCTGCTTAAAAAGGCCGAATCCTGGCCGAATCCCGAACCAAATCCTGGATTCAGTGCATCCCTATTTATATGTTTAATTTATCACAAGAGTGGTGGTAAATAGAGCATTTCCTAATTGGACCAGTGTCATTAGTGGAGTACTGCAGGGGTCCTTGGCCCTTTCTGTTTTAACTTGTTTATTAATGACGCAGGAGGGCATTGAAAGTGCTGTTTCTCTTTTTCTAATGATACTAAATTGTGCAAAACTATAAGTTCCATGAAGATGCTGCCACTTTGCAGAGTGATTTGACTAAATTGGAAAACTGGGCAGCAAACTAAAAAAAATTAGGTTCAATGTTGATAAGTGCAAGGTTATGCACTTTTCTTTTATAGAAATAATATACAGTAAATGCAAGTTATACATTAAGGGGTACATTTAATCAGAGTCGAGTTGTGGTTTACACAAAAATCTTAGTTTTCAAGTTTATTTTTCAGTCTAAAATAGATTTTTTAGTTAAAAAAAAAAACAAAAAATGTGAGTTTTTTTTCAAAACCTCAAATTTTTTGAGATTTATTATACCCCAACCCAGGTAATAGCTTGAATCCAAAAATACACCATCTAAAACCTCTCAAGGCCATGTAGACGTCAATGGCAGAGATCCCTAGAACCATTTAAAGCCTTCATGATCAAGTTTTTTTTGGTGGGTTTTGTCAAGTTTTTATTAAATAAGAAACCATTCACATTGTGAGTTCATTCAAGGTTTTAAAAAGCTCACATAACTCTAAAATTCCACCTTTGATAAATAACCCCCTTAATGTTAGTGTGTTGTGGGTACCATTAATTGAGATCTAGAAGTTTTTGTGAATAACAAGCTGTGTAATTCTAAGCAGTGTCATTCAGAGGCTGCTAAAGCAAATAAATTACTGCCCTGCATGACAAGGACATTAAATTAAGGGATGAAAACATCACTTGCCTCTTTATACTGTCTGTCCCTGGTAAGGCCTCACCAGTGGAGTTTTGGGCACCAATCTTTAAGAAGGATGTTAATGAGCTGAAGATAGTGCAGAGATGTGCCACTAAACTGGTAAAAGGGAAGGAGGATTTAATTATATTAGTATGTGTATATATGTGCACTGGGTATCATTTGGAGGGGTTGAACTTGAATGACTTTATGTTTTTTTAACTATTTATTTACTGTACAGTGTGTAACCGAATTCTTTTTCATTTAATTTTATTTTTCTCTTAATTTAAGTACGACTTATGCTATTCTCTTTATGCTGAAATATGAAATACAACTTTATTTTCTTCATTTTCAGTTTAAAGAGCACTGCCTGTTCCTTCTACAGTAATAAAGTCTGATTTTAATAAATGTATTTTAAAATCTTTCTATATCTTTCATGCCTTTATAAAAGCAAAGCGGTGGGGCAGTGGTCATTAACTCGGTTGGCAACAGTGTTGGCTTTTGATGAGGAATGACTGACTCATTTTGGAAAGTATTAAGATAAAAGATCTAACAGTGCAGCTCTCGGTGACGAAGCACATAAAACCGCTTACAAATAAGATCTCAGTGGTAGCTCTGTTACCTTTGATTAAAAATAAATACTGGCAATCTGACAGCGGCTGTGATTTTAGCAACTGATATTCTGCCCTATGAGCCTGAGGCTAAAGTTTTACAGTAGTTTTTAGTGGTGCCTCAATGTGTATACTTCATTTATTAAAATGAAACATTTGTCTATAAACAGTGAAATAATATTTATTTATCTTTTTATTTGTATGACATTTGTTCAATTAGAACAACTCAGGGTCACTTGGGAATAATCCTTGGGGAAGGACCAAGACAGGATACTCCCGATGTTTGTACAACAGGAGAATATACAGTAAATAATGTACCCGCTGTGTAAAATATAAGGATATACTGTAATACACAAAAGCTATGAATATCTTGTAAATTATATCCTTATAAACGGTGAGTTCTGATGTCATCAGTTATAAACGGTGAGTTCTGATGTCATTTCTGTCACATGACTCACTGAAACCTGTGTATTATAATAAATAAAGTACCCCCAGTTGCAAAATATGAGGATATTAGAAGTTACCTCGGAGTTCCATGACCTGTATATAGTCATGAAACTCCTCTGTAACTTATAATTAGGGATGGGCAAATTTTTTCGCCTAGTTTCGCCGAAAAAATGACGCCCATAGATTTGTATGGCCGCGTGCGTCAAAAAATAAAGACGCGCGTCAAAAAAATTTTGCCGCGCGACAATTTTTTTCGACGCCCATAAACTTTAATGGGCGTCTGCGACAATTTGCCAGCGGCGAATTTTAGACGAAACGAGACAGGTCAAATTCGCCCATCCCTACTTATAATATCCTTATATTTTACAATAGGGGGTACTTTCTTCACTATATTATACAGTAAGTCACTGAGGAGATCCATGACCATATAAAAGCATGAGACCAATGGTTGAGTACTTTTATTAGGGATGCACCGAATCCAAGATTCGGTTCGGGATTCGGCCAGGATTCGGCCTTTTTCAGCAGGATTCGGATTCGGCCGAATCCTTCTGCCTGGCCGAACCGAATCCGAATCCTAATTTGCATATGCGAATTAGGGGCGGGGAGGGAAATTGCGTGACATTTTGTCACAAAACAAGGAAGTAAAAAATGTTTTCCCCTTCCCACCCCTAATTTACATATGCAAATTAGGGTTCGGATTCGGTTCGGTATTCGGCCGAATCTTTTGTGAAGGATTCAGGGGTTCGGCCGAATCCAAAATAGTGGATTCGGTGCATCCCTAACTTTTATACAGTTCATGGAACTCCAAGGTGGAGGCACATTATTTATTATAATACACAAGTTTCAGTGAGTCACGTGACAGAAATGACATCACTAAATACGGATTATAACCAACTACACTGAATAGCACCATTTATAAGGATGTCAATTTCAGGATATTCTTGTGTATTATGATATTATAAATTGGGAGCAAGGATTAATCAGATTCTGGTGACAGTTTGGCAGGCGGTGCTTTAGCTAGGGATTCTATGGTCCACTAATATTAAGGCAATATATTGTTGTTTGGTGATCATATCATAACATAGAGTCCCCCTTTCTTGCTGCTTTCATTAAGCAGGTATGTGTTGTAATATAATGACAAGGCTATTTTTCCGGAACACCATTCTAATTACAGCAGTTAAATAATCTGTGTGTGTAGCGGTTCCTCTGCTTACACATGAAATGCACGGATGGCAAGTTATATAAGTACTATGGCCTTGTTATGATTCCCTGGAGGAGAATCACACAAGTGCTATCTATGATTACTGTTCTCACTTTCTTGCTTAAATGGGCAGTATGTGAGGTGTGATTTGACTGCTGTTTCTCCTAGCTGCTTATTACAGTGCTGGCCATGTTATTTTAGTGATTATATCCTTGGGATTATTTATTAAAAACAAAAATCATCACTTTGTTTTACAACTTTGATGCCTTTTGCATGAATGTGATATTTTTGTTAGCTGCATCAAAGGGAAATGTCTAAAGCCACTGTTTTAGGTTTGGTTAGTTATGGGTTTATTCCCTAAACCTCAGTCCTTATTCTTCTTGTATCACTAAATCTGCAAATATAGAACCTGAATTGCCTGATAATAAAGAGTTCAGTTATAGTCCATTTTAACAAACAAATATGGATTTTTATCCTCTAAATATCACATTGTTTTGCCTTATAGCACAAAGCAGTGCAAGACAAACAGATATCATTGATCCCTGTGGATTTGTAGAAGCTTGTGTATTCTTTATATTCTAAATATCAATTCTAAGGCTAGGGCCAGAGGAGTTGGACCAGGTGGCCCTAACCTTAAAGGTTGGTTGTGAAAGCAAACAATAATTGCTATAATATTTGTTATCTGATTGGCTGAATGGACAGATATTAGGGTGCATTCACTTACTATCTGCAGTGAATGAAGTTTAATTTCAAGCCCAATTGGCATTTTTTTTGTGAAGTGCGAAGAGAGCACTCAATTACCTTTAATGAAAATGGTTTAAGATGCAGCTCACTGTGGGCAAAAGCACAAGTTGCCCATTTCACACTGCCCACAATAGGCCTTATTATGTAAAGGCCCTACTGTCTTTTTGGACCTGTTTGGTGAATGAAGAGTATCAATAGAAGTCAAAGGGACATGTGGCCGCTGTAGTTTCCATGTCAAACAGTGATTTTATGTCATCAGCAAACTCCATACAGGTGGCCATATTGTACAGTGGTGTGCAAAACTATTTGCCCCCTTCCTGATTTCTTATTCTTTTGCATGTTTGTCACACTTAAATGTTTCTGCTCATCAAAAACCGTTCATTATTAGTCAAAAATAACATAATTGAACACAAAACGCAGTTTTTAAATGAAGGTTTACGTTATTAAGGGAGAAAAAAAACTCCAAATCTACATGGGCCTGTGTGAAAAAGTGATTGCCCCCCTTGTTAAAAAAATAACTTAACTGTGGTTTATCACACCTGAGTTCAATTTCAAAGGTTATAAAGCCATTTCTAAAGCTTTGGGACTCCAGCGAACCACAGTGAGAGCCAGTATCCACAAATGGCAAAAACATGGAACAGTGGTGAACCTTCCCAGGAGTGGCCGGCTGACCAAAATTACCCCAAGAGTGCAGAGACAACTCATCCGAGAGGCCACAAAAGACCCCAGGACAACATCTAAAGAACTGCAGGCCTCACTTGCCTCAATTAAGGTCAGTGTTCACGACTCCACCATAAGAAAGAGACTGGGCAAAAACGGCCTGCATGGCAGATTTCCAAGGCGCAAACCACTTTTAAGCAAAAAGAACATTAAGGCTCGTCTCAATTTTGCTAAAAAACATCTCAATGATTGCCAAGACTTTTGGGAAAATACCTTGTGGACCGACAAGACAAAAGTTGAACTTTTTGGAAGGTGCGTGTCTGTTACATCTGGCGTAAAAGTAACACAGCATTTCAGAAAAAGAACATTATACCAACAGTAAAATATGGTGGTGGTAGTGTGATGGTCTGGGGTTGTTTTGCTGCTTCAGGACCTGGAAGACTTGCTGTGATAGATGGAACCATGAATTCTACTGTCTACCAAAAAATCCTGAAGGAGAATGTCCGGCCATCTGTTCGTCAACTCAAGCTGAAGCGATCTTGGGTGCTGCAGCAGGACAATGACCCAAAACACACCAGCAAATCCACCTCTGAATGGCTGAAGAAAAACAAAATGAAGACTTTGGAGTGGCCTAGTGAAAGTCCTGACCTGAATCCTATTGAGATGTTGTGGCATGACCTTAAAAAAGGCAGTTCATGCTAGAAAACCCTCAAATAAAGCTGAATTACAACAATTCTGCAAAGATGAGTGGGCCAAAATTCCTCCAGAGCGATGTAAAAGACTTATCGCAAGTTATCGCAAACGCTTGATTGCAGTTATTGCTGCTAAGGGTGGCCCAACCAGTTATTAGGTTCAGGGGGCAATTACTTTTTCACACATGAAAATGTAGATTTGGATTTCTTTTCTCCCTAAATAATAAAAACCCTCATTTAAAAACTGCATTTTGTGTTTACTTGTGTTATCTTTGACTAATAGTTAAATGTGTTTGATGATCAGAAACATTTTGTGTGACAAACATGCAAAAGAATAAGAAATCGGGAAGGGGGCAAATAGTTTTGCACACCACTGTATATGTTCTAGGGACTGCCTCCCAGTAAACCATAAAATGAATCTCTTGTAATTGTTTGGGTATAACTGTAGTTCATATCTGTATTTACAGCTACTTGATGGTATCTATTTCATCTCTATCCAGCTAGTGACCCTATCCCAGATTACTGCATTTTTTTGCTTATCAGTACATACATTTTTGTTTCAGTATTGACTTTTACATTTTTTTTCTATATTCTCCACAGCTGTACTTGCTTCCCTAGGTATATGGGGTCCATCTGCTAGGCAAGTAAAGGTGTGGAGGATTGATACACAAATGATATACTGCCGCAGATTTTGCAATGGTAAGGGCTTCATTATGGTTCTTAAAGGAACAGTAACATCAAAAAAATTAAAGTGTTGCCCTGCACTGGTAAAACTGCTGTGTTTGCTTCTGAAACACTACTTTTGTTATATATATATATATATATATATATATATATATATATATATATATATATATATATATATATATAAAATAGTAGTGTTTCTGATAGAAACAGATCAATTTTACCATTTTTAAATGATACTTCACCTTGGTATTTTATTTACATGCCGTTGCTAGGGCCGGAACTAGGGTGCAATCATGGGGGGGTGCACTTTTAAGGGGAATTTTCTTTCTTTTTTAAACCCTGATTTGCCTTTAATAGTTTCTCAATTTTATAAACCACCTGTTCCAAACCCCTTTTACATGTGATTTGTACTGCAGACAGAATCACTCCCCAGCTCTCTCTTTGCAGCTGCTGGCACAGGTACATATTTGCGGGCAATATCTTGGCTGCTACCTGCACAGGTAAACAGATCATATGGTGGATTTCTGGCTGCTGCTAGCACAAGTACATATATGGAAGCAATAGTATGGATTTTTTGTCTGATGCTGGCATAGGTACAGATTGGGGGTAATATGAGGGATTGGCTGCTGCTGGCTCGGGTAGATGGGGCAATATGGTGGCTGCTGGCATAGATAAACAAATGTTTGAGGGCAAAATGATGGATGTTTGGCTCCTGCTGGCATAGATACAAATTTGGGGCAATTTGATGGATTTTTTTGGCTGCTGCTAGCATAGGTACAGATTGGGGGGTAACAATATGATGGATGTTTTGGCTTATGCTGGCACAGGTACAGATTGTGGGCTTGGGGCAATTTGAGGGATTGACTGCCATTGGAATAGGTATAAATGAAGGCAATATGATAGGTGCTGGAACAGGTACAGGGGGTAGTATGATAGGTGCTGGCACAGGTACAGGGGGCAATATGAATGGTAAGGTGGGAAATGGTAATGCAGGACTGGATGGGGGGCACTGATTGAAGCCCTCTCCTAGGGTGCCAAAATTCCTTGGCCCAGCCCTGGCCCTGACTCTTCTTGATGCTAGTATTTTTATTCCTGAGATGCGGTGTGTATGCCCAGATTAGCCTTCTTGCTTGCCCATAGTATAGATGCTATATACTGGGTGCCCATTGCAGCTAGTGTGCAAGGCCATTGCCAGGAAAGAAGAGAAGCATAAAGGCAGACTGGTCATAGTATTATAAACTGGAAAGCATACAGCAGCTTTGTGCAATGCAACAAGTTGTTTTTTTCAGCCATTTAATGATATCTCGGTCTTCTGCTTTTCACTAACAGCATATTATCCTCTTAATAAAATTTTTTATTAAATTACCAAAATTCTTTCCCAGAGAGTTAAATGAAAAGCTGTATGAATCTGTTCTATCACCATCCATGAAGCTCTGCTGTTGTTACCGCTGGTCAAAGTCTATTTTTATATTATTAAATACTTGGCTGCCAACCCACAGTATATTTGATGTTGCTTTGTTAGTAAGCTACTGGCATGCGGGCAGCAATGAGAAATCATTCTTAGAACTAGTGGCATGGAGACAGAAGGAAACAGCTGAAAAAAGTTATGTTTTTGAAATAGTAGAAGAGCCAGTTCTGATGGCTTTGTCAGGACTGTGCAAAAGCGGAATCTACAGGCAAAATGTTGCACGCTCAAGTTCAGAGATAAAGAGGAAGTACTGCCCACACAGTCTTTAGAGTATTACAGAGACAGGAGGATTCTGACATGACAAATACTTGGCATTAGTGTAAGGAACCTGAGTTAGCTATAAAAGAAAAGCGTAGGAGAAGAGCAAAAACTGATGTGCAAATACAGTGTTTATCTAAGATGAAGACTGATGATGTGAGGAATAAATATGGAAAAAGAACATTAACAAAGCTATACATTAAATGAATAGATATGATCAAAGAAATGATATGAAATTCAACTCCAGAGACACTGAAAAGTGTGTGTTCTCTGCTATTTCTCTTCATCCCCCATTCACTGCTAAATAATTGTTCATCCTCATGGCATGGAGAGTCTAGGAATGTCTCTAGCAAAAATGTGAGGGCTGTTTGGGTGTGGAGGATTCTTGCTGTTTATTTCTCTGTTATATGTAAAACAAGCTGCAGGCCACACAGGATTTGTGGGCTGCAGAGGGGTTTGGACTGACCACTTAATTTCGCCCTCCCCACCTGTGATCTTTCTCTGCCCGGCTTCCACCTCTGCAGCCTCTATTTATAGGCCTGTGCCTGTCTGCCCCACCCTCTTTGTGATGTCAGAGATGGGGCAGTGCAGCTGCAGGTCTATTAATAGAGGTGCCTTGCCAGGTCCTGTAACTATAAGCTCTAGGCACAAGGCAACAAATTGCAAAAAACATGGAGTTTTGTGGCAGTTTTCTGCACTAAGCAACATGCCCTGTATACAGTATTTAGTAGAATCGAAGGAACAATTCAATGTAAAAAAAACTCAGAAAATAGATAGACTGTGCAAAATAAAAAATGTTTCTAACATAATTAATTAACCAAAATGTAATCTATAAAGGCTGGAGTGACTGGATGTCTAACACAATAGCCAGAAAACTACTTCCTGCTTTTCAGCTCTAGAACTTTGAGTTAGTCACTGACTTGAAGGGGGGCCACATGGGACAAAACAGTTCAGTGAGTTTGCAATTGATCCTTAGCATTCAGCTCAGATTCAAAAGCAAAAGTTATGACCCATGTGGCCCCCCAAGTCACTGATTGGCAACTGCCTGGAATCCAAGAATTTTTTATTTTGCACAGCTTATCTACTTACCTAGTTTTTATTTCTACATTGAACAATTCCTGTAAAGTCAAAGGCAACTTCACATTTAGGGGAGAATGTAATATTGGTCACTAATGCAGAAATAGTCTGCAATGTGAATAAATGTTCGCAAAGAGAACAATTTTGCCTTTGAGAACACATGCCCCTCACACGACAGTAGGATAGTGATTGTGAATTTTATAGTTTGCGTCAGTGTGCATTGTATGTTATAAACCTTTTTAATGAAAATTTGTTACGTTTGCTCCAAAACTTTATGCAACCTTCAAGCAGGTGTTAAAGGTTCACAATGTGCAATTTAGATTTGCAATGCAAATTTTGTTTTGTTGGAAATTTTATTACAGTTTTTCTTGAAAACGTTCACCACTCGTCCGAGTGGCTTCTTCAGTTCAACTGAAGTGGTAGGGATTTCCGGGGCATTTAAACCCTTGATGGTAGTAAATTCACAACCACATCCAATCACAATGGTTCCATTTGAACTTCAGTAAGGTGTTGGCTGAAACTCACAGATGTGACCAGATCCTGGGTGAAGACTGCTTCCTCCTCTTTGTGGGACCCCCTCCAGCCCCTACAGACAAATTTTTAGCCTCTACCTCATGTCAGTGTTACACACACTTACATTCACACTTACACACACAATTTTTGGGATTGGGGGGGTCACACATTCACAGCACTTGCACATGCACACAACGTGTGATTTGCCAAGTGTGCATACGCACTTACATTATTTTGTGGCTTTTTCTTATCAAATCGTTTGTTTTTTTGTGCCAGAATAAAATATTTTATTGCCATTGCAAATAGTGTATTTGCTAACCTTACTATGTAATACCTTTTGTATGTTATTTCTGTGATTATATTGCAATTTTGGTGATTTGGGTTCCTTTTGTTTTGCTGATTATACTAGGCAAAAAAAGCATAAAAAGTATGGTTTGTTGGTATGTTTGTGGGCACAGTGAATTGTACAATCCCAGGGGACTGCAGTTATTTTTTTTTTTTATTTATGATTACCCAATGGCTCATACTAATAGAAAAGTATATTCTTATGAAAATGGTTTATTTACATGAAGCAGGGTTTTTACATATGAGCTGTTTTATGCAATATCTTTTTATAGAGACCTACATTGTTTGGGGGTATATTTTTCCTTTAAGTATCAATCTCCGCTAGTCTAGGAGTAAAGAAAAAAGTAGGATTTTAATTGGAGGAGATACCTACAGCTTCATATTCTCAAAGATGTGGCAGGTTCCAAGCCTCACCAGTGCAGCTGTTCCTCGATGTGCAACTAGATTTGCCTGTCTTGGATTTTGTTCACATGCAGCAGGGCTGCGGGGATTAGAAGATAATCTCAGTCTGCCTCACTGCATTCGCAGCTCTTTTGGTATTCCTGTAGTGACACTTCTGCAAATAGTTTGGCTCAAGGTTCTTAGGGTTTCAGGCTAACTGGCATGTTGGTTCTGAAAAAGTCAGGCACCAAAGTCATTCATTGTATAGCTGTAAGGCCAAAGGCCTCAGGAGTAGTGAGGACCAAGGGAGGAAAATAACAAAGTCCAAGTTCGCAGTACAGTAGAGGATGAAGCAGAAGAATGGTCAAACATGCAACAAGATCAGTCCAGGCAGAAGAGGTTCAAGGTCGAGAATTCCAGGCAAGGGTCGGTACACAATAGACGAGAAGTTTTGCAATGAATCACACCCAGGAGTAGTAAACTAAACCTATAATTGGGCACTGATGACTGTCCGAAGTTCCCTTATAAAGGCCCAGGTTTGGCGCCAATTTTGGACGCATCGGCGTCATGACGTATGCGCGGACGCGCTGACGTCAGCGACTGACGCACTGACGTGTGCGACTGACGCCGGTGCCCATTATTGACGCCGACGCCCATTCCGTCGCCGGCGACCAATCCGAGAGTGGGAAGGACTTGACATCATCCGTCTGCGTCCGTGAGGGACCAGGGAGCCACCATCTTGGACGCCATCTTGGTTACCCAGCTCGGATTCCATTACAGTACCCCCCCCCTAGGGGGGGCCTCCGGACCACCTGGGTTAGAAGGAAATTGACGATGGAATTTTTGGACCAGGAGAGGGGCGTGGACATCTGAATCTCTTACCCAGGAGCACTCCTCAGGGCCGAATCCCTTCCACTCAATGAGGTATTGAAGGGTGCCCCTCGAAATCCGGGAGTCCAGGATTCTTTTAACCTCGAATTCTTGATGTCCGTCCACCAAGACAGGAGCTGAAGAAGAAGAAGAAGAGGAAGAAGTACCTGCAGGTTTGAGCAAGGAGACATGGAAGGCGTTTGGAATCCGCATCTCTGAGGGAAGTTGTAGACGGACAGCCACTGGGTTGATGATTTCAGAGATGGAGAAGGGACCAATAAACTTGGGACCAAGTTTCGGAGAGGGGACTTTGAGACGAATGTTCCGGGTGGATAGCCAAACCTTGTCACCAGGTGCGTACAAAGGGGAAGGGATTCTTCTTTGATCCGCGAACCTTTTCTGGACCAGGGAACTTTTCTCCAGATTGACGACCGTGGCGTGCCAGATGGCCGACATGTGGGCGGCTTGGTCGTTGGCGGCAGGGACATTGGTAAGTAGTAAATCCTGAGGAAAAGCCAAAGGGTTAAGACCGTACATACAGAAAAAAGGAGAATTTTCGGAGGAAACATGTAATGCATTGTTATGTGCGAATTCAGCCCATGGAAGCAGGTCCGCCCAATCATCTTGGCACAGTGATACGTGGCAACGGAGAAACTGTTCAAGGGCCTGGTTAACCCTTTCTGCTGCTCCATCAGATTGAGGATGGTATGAGGAAGAAAATTGAAGAGAAACACCAAGGGCTTTACATAGGGATCTCCAGAACTTAGAAACAAACTGGGAACCACGGTCAGAGACAATTTCGGCAGGGAAACCATGGAGGCGGAAAATGTGTTTAAAGGAATAGTTCAGTGTGAAAATAAAAACTGGGTAAATAGATAGTCTGTGCAAAATAAAAAATGTTTCTAATATAGTTAGTTAGCCAAAAATGTAATGTATAAAGGCTGGAGTGAACAGATGTCTAATAAAACAGCCAGAATCCAACTTCCTGCTTTTCAGCTCTATAACTCTGAGTTAGTCAGCGACTTGAAGGGGGGCCACATGGTACATTTCTGTTCAGTGAGTTTGTAATTGATCCTCAGCATTCAGCTCAGATTCAAAAGCAACAGATATGACCCATGTGCCCCCCCCTCAAGTCTCTGATTGGTTACTGCCTGGTAGCCAGGGTAACCAGTCAGTGTAAACAAAGAGAGCTGAAAAGCAGTTCTGACTGATATGTTACACATAAAATCACTCCAGCCTTTATACATTACATTTTTTGCTAACTAACTATATTAGAAACATTTTTTATTTTGCACAGCCTATTTATTTATCCAGTTTTTATTTTCACACTGAACTATGAATAATGAAGAAAGTTCAGGAGCAGAGGGAAATTTTCGAAGAGGAGTAAAATGTGCAACTTTAGTGAATCTGTCAATTACCACCCAGATGACAGTGTAACCAGAGGAGTTAGGAAGGTCCACGATAAAGTCCATAGATAAATGAGTCCATGGGCGAGAAGGGATGGGTAATGGAAGGAGTAACCCCTTGGGAGGGGATCGGCCAGATTTGGATACAGCACATACAGAGCAAGAAGAAACAAAGTCTTTGACATCCTTTCTTAGGGAAGGCCACCATACAAGACGAGACAGAAGTTCAGTGGTTTTCTTGATTCCAGGATGCCCGGCCTGCTTGGAACTGTGGGACTGAACCAAAATGGAATGACGGAGTTCAGGGGGAACAAAAGCAACACCAGGAGGGGTTCCTACAGGAGCAGAAGGTTGAACAGACAATAACTGGGAGGCCAAGGATGGAAATAGAGCAGCGATGAATTTTGTAGGCGGTATAATGGACTCTGGTTCAATGGAAGCGAGATCTTCAATGAGAAAACTTCTGGAAAGAGCGTCTGCCTTCCTGTTTCTAACACCAGGCCGAAAAGTAAGAATGAAATTAAAACGGGAGAAGAATAGTGCCCACCTGGCCTGACGAGGGTTGAGGCGTTTAAGTGACTGGATATATTCAAGATTTTTATGGTCAGTATAGATGGTCACAGGGACAGAAGAACCTTCCAACAAATGTCTCCATTCTTCAAGGGCAAGTTTTACGGCCAGCAACTCTCGATTTCCAACATCATAATTTTGTTCGGAAGAGGTGAATTTCTTAGAGAAAAAAGCACAAGGATGAAGCTTTCCATCAGAGGACGCTCTTTGGGACAAAATTGCTCCGGCACCGACATCTGAGGCATCGACTTCAATAAAAAATGTCTGGAAAGGTTCAGGGTGTCGAAGAATGGGGGCGGAAGAAAAAGAAATTTTAAGATCCTTGAATGCTTCCAAAGCTGAAGGTGGCCATTGCTGAGGCTTACCCCCTTTCTTGATGAGTGAAAGAATGGGAGCAATTTTGGAAGAAAACCCCTTGATAAATTGTCTATAGTAATTTGCAAAGCCAATAAATCTTTGAATGGCCTTAACACTGGTGGGGAGAGGCCAGTCCTGGATAGCGGAGATCTTGGCAGGATCCATTCTAAAACCCTGTTGAGAGATGATGTACCCCAGGAAAGAGATGGACGATACTTCAAAGGAACATTTTTCCAATTTAGCAAATAAGTTATTTTTCCGTAGACGGGAAAGGACTTCTTGGACTTGAAGACGATGCTCAACAAGGTTTTTGGAAAAAATAAGAATATCGTCCAAGTACACCACCACGTACTGGCCCAGTAAATCTCTGAAAATGTCATTTACGAATTCTTGGAAGACCGCGGGAGCGTTACAGAGACCGAATGGCATCACCAGATATTCATAATGCCCGTCCCGGGTGTTGAATGCGGTCTTCCATTCATCTCCCTCTCTTATCCGGATTAAATTATACGCCCCACGAAGATCCAACTTGGTAAAAAGACAAACCCCTTTGAGTTGGTCGAACAGCTCGGAGATGAGAGGAAGAGGATAACGATTTTTAATCGTGATTTTATTCAGACCTCTATAATCAATGCAGGGCCGCAAACCTCCATCTTTTTTCTCTACAAAGAAGAAGCCGGCTCCAGCCGGGGAAGAAGAGGGACGAATAAAGCCTCTTTGCAGATTTTCTTGAATGTACTCCTTCATGGCACAGGTTTCAGAAGGAGACAGTGGATAGATGCGACCCCTGGGAGGCATGGTTCCCGGAAGAAGTTCGATGGGGCAATCATAAGGACGATGGGGAGGCAGGATTTCGGCAGACTTTTTATTGAAGACATCGGAGAAGGCTTGATAAACAGGGGGCAAAGAAGAATTGGAGGACACAGATGAAACTTTAATAATAGATTTAGTGGGTAAACAGTTCTGTTGGCAGAAGGAACTCCAGCGGGTGATCTGAGAAGAAGCCCAATCAATTACAGGGTTATGAGTATTTAACCAGGGCAGACCAAGTACAATGGGAGTAGAAGGACAATCGATTAGGAGGAAGGATAATCTTTCAAGGTGCATAGATCCCACAATAATGGAAAGTTCATCGGTGGAGTGGGAAATTGTAGCGGAGTATAGTGGACGATCGTCAATCGCCAATGCTCGCAGAGGGACAGCCAGAGATCGCAGGGGAATGGAATGGTTTTCAGCGAAGACCTTATCGATGAAATTCCCAGCTGCGCCGGAATCAAGGAAAGCCTCAGAAGAAATCGTCTGGGTTCCGAAACGAATCTGCACAGGAAGGAGGAAGCGTTGAGCAGAAGAATGGGGAGAGGGACCAATTCCACCCAGGTAAGTCTCCCCAGTCTTACCTAGGTGTTGGCGTTTCCCGGCTTCACTGGACACTCATAGGCGAAGTGGGACTTTCCACCACAGTAAAGGCAAAGTCCAGCAGCCCTTCTCCGAAGCTTTTCCTGTTCGGTCAGACGAGCCCGTCCGATCTGCATTGGTTCTTCCGAAGGCAGGGAAGAAGAAGCAGGAACCGCAGGACTTGGAGAAGACAAGGTGGAAGCCGGGTTGGGAAGGAAGGGTCTTTGAAAACGAGGAGCCAGAGTAGGTTGGAACCTGTGGAATCTTTTGGTTGGGGAGCGCTCTCTGTCGAGTTCAGCTTGAAACTCCCTCTGCCGAGTATCTAACTTTATGGCCAGGGCGACTAGATCTTCCCATCGGGATGGAATTTCCCTGGACACCAGATCAGACTTTATACGCATCGCCAGGCCGTTGTAAAAGGCAGCGTGATACCCGTCGTTGTTCCACGAAGTCTCTGCAACCAGGGTGCGAAACTCTATGGCGTACTCCGAGACTGAGCGAGTTCCCTGTTGAAGGTGGAACAGGCGTGCGGAGGCAGCAGTGGCACGACCCGGAGCATCAAAGACCACTCGAAGTTCCTGGACAAAGGCTCGAGCATTATCGATAATGGGATCCTCCTTTTCCCATAGAGGCGAAGCCCACTCCAGTGCCTTCCCTTGCAGACGGGAGAATATGAAGCCCACCTTGGCTCGTTCAGACAGGAATTGGCTGGGTGCGAGTGCAAAGTGGACCTCGCACTGGTTAATAAACCCACGACAAGCTGTAGGATCACCACTGTAGAGTGGGGGAGCCGGGATGCGGGGTTCGGAGGCGTGAAGCGGAGCCACAGGTACAGGTGCAGGAATAGGTTCAGCAGGTGTTAATGCCGACAGCTTAGCAAGAATGGTTTCCAGAGCCTGACCAAAGTGAGATTGCTGTACCTCATAGGACTGCATGCGGGATGCCAGACCACGAAGCGCTCCACCGACATCAGGCGGCGCAGGATTCTCCTCCGAGGGGTCCATGGCCCAATTATAATGTAAGGCCAAAAGCCTCAGGAGTAGTGAGGACCAAGGGAGGAAAATAACAAAGTCCAAGTTCGCAGTACAGTAGAGGATGAAGCAGAAGAATGGTCAAACAGGCAACAAGATCAGTCCAGGCAGAAGAGGTTCAAGGTCGAGAATTCCAGGCAAGGGTCGGTACACAGTAGACGAGAAGTTTTGCAATGAATCACACCCAGGAGTAGTAAACTAAACCTATAATTGGGCACTGATGACTGTCCGAAGTTCCCTTATAAAGGCCCAGGTTTGGCGCCAATTTTGGACGCATCGGCGTCATGACGTATGCGCGGACGCGCTGACGTCAGCGACTGACGCACTGACGTGTGCGACTGACGCCGGCGCCCATTATTGACGCCGACGCCCATTCCGTCGCCGGCGACCAATCCGAGAGTGGGAAGGACTTGACATCATCCGTCTGCGTCCGTGAGGGACCAGGGAGCCACCATCTTGGACGCCATCTTGGTTACCCAGCTCGGATTCCATTACAGTAGCATCACCTTACATACCACCCATCAGATCGGGAAATACTACATTAGTCCAGTTGTGTGCTTTGACTGTTGCGTTTGTGAAAGCATAAACCTTTTCAAACTATCCCACCAACACAGGGATAAAATATAATTTGTTAACTTAAAGGGGCTGTTCACCTTTCAAACACTTTTTTTCAGTTCAGTTGTTTTCAGATTGTTCCCCAGAAATAAAGACTTTTTTCAATTAATTGAAAATTATTAATTTTTTTACTGTTTTTCCAAAATCTAAGTTTAAAGTTGAATGGTCCCTGTCTCTGGTGTTTCACTCTGGCAGCTCAGTAATTCAGGTGTCGATTTTGAACTGTTACAATTTTGCAACATTTAGTTGATACATTTCTCAGTAGCATCCCAGGAGTATTAGCAACTATTGTATCAATTCTAACAGCTGCCTGTAATGAAACCCAGAGATTCTGCTCAGCAGGGACAAAGATAAGAAATGTATCAACTAAATGTATCAATTTAGAACAGTTTACAGTGCTGCTTTAGAAGATGAACAATTACATTTTACACTTCAATATTAGAAAAACGGTGACACAGAAAATAGAAAGTAATTAGAAAAAAGTGATGTATCTGAAAAACTAGTTGTTTGAAGGCGAACCACCCCTTTAATTTAAGTAAATAGTGGCTTTCCCTGCTCCAGCCCATACACTTCTGTCATTTTGTAGATGGGTGCCCACAGCTGGAACAGTTCACAAGATGTGATCTAACCAATGATTTTTTTCTATTAATGCATTAGCATCTCTTTATAGAAGGATATATACAGGATACACACAGTATACATATATATATATATATATATATATATATATATATATATATATATATATATATATATATATATATATATATATATATATATATATATGCATAGTTGTCCAATATGACATAAAGGAGTGATTTGCATGTCTCAACCCATAATGCCTTAAGTGAGAGTTAAACTTTTATTTTTGGCAGTGCTATGTAAATAGCACGAGGCAAGTAAATACCTGTTTTCAGAAGGCTTTATGCTGCATGTCTTGCACGTAAAAGGCTTTTTTGCTCCTTTTAGCCTGTCTCATCCTAACCAGGTTAGGTGTAAAACATGTATTAATACAGCTGAAGTTTAAAACCCTCAGCCAGTTTGCTCTGTCACAGTAAGGGGCACTTTATATAGGCTAGGATAGTGCCATGCTCTGCACAGTTAAAAGCCTTTATAAAAGCAACATGCAATATGAAATCTGGAAATTCTGCTACTCTGGTTTCTTTCTTCTGAGGTGTTGGGTATAAATTTCCAGCCTTCCCACATAGAATTCATCATGTTTTAAAATAAAGAAGGGCTAAATAACTTGACGGTTCTATGCATCACAGTTTCACTATAACTTTTATACTTTATGCAGATGATGCAAGTGGGTACTAATGCTGAAATAATATAGAAACAAAAAAATAATTAATCCATGCAGACTTTCATTTTTTATGATTGACCATCAGCTACCCAGATGTTACAGTAACCACTATACAAGGGGTACAAATCTCTGATATTCTGAGAACATTTGCAATTGGTTTTAATGTTTTATTTTTTTGTGATTTTTAAATGGGACCTGTCACCCAAAAAAATGATTCCAAATCCTATTTTATCATGTTAGTCAAACAAAATGAACTTTAATTACACTATATAAATTATTTGAATCCTGCTTCCTTCGTTCTGGGAACTTGTAATTATATCAAGCAGGCAGGAGCCATTTTGTGGACACTGTTATTAAGGAAAGTTTTGCATCATCTCAGAATCTTGAACCAGAATGGGGGACCTGATGTCCATCCCCATGCACTGGCTACACAATTAAATGGTTAAGAGAACTGAGGGAATGTGAGGAGAGCAGTGACTAGAAAGTGCTGAATGGAAAGTGAAAGTAATTGCCTGCCCCACTCAAATGCAGTTTATAGTAACATGTCTCATTGGAGGTAAATTGTATATTGAAGGGGAACTCCACAAAAACATAATGTAAGCTTTTTGAAAAGTAAACATGATTTCAAGCAACTTTGCAAAATACATCAATTGAAAAATATGCAGACTTTTCATGATTTTTATGGCTTATGACAGTTCCCTAAGCCTAGCCCACTGCTCTTCTGCTGATCTTTCTGACTACTTTGCTGAGCTGGCTGACTACTGTTACTTTGTATACACAGCTGTATACTTTGTATTTGTATATACTTTGTATATACAGCTGTCCTTAGCCTGCATCCTCCAAACCCCACAATTCCCTGCACATGTAATTTCAATAAGGAATGGAACATCATAGTGCAATGCATTGTGGGTTATGTAGTTCCTGCATGCTGTCTGTAAGCTGGGGAGAAGTTGTAACATCAGTGTTTTAGTCCCTCCTTGCCTGCCAGGATATCAAATGATGCAGAAAGAGAAGAAGCAATTTATTCATACTTATTGAAGAAACAGGCAACTGTAATGGGTATATTAGGGGTTTTTGTGTTATGTGGGCCACATTATAAAATTTTGGTTTGGAAGCCGGAGTTCCCCTTTAAGTTACGACCCCTTCACTGGTCTAGAGGCTTAGCAATAACATGCCAGTGCGAATTTTGCGACTTGAAGACATGGAACATCATAGTGCAATGCATTGTGGGTTATGTAGTTCCTGCATGCTGTCTGTAAGCTGGGGAGAAGTTGTAACATCAGTGTTTTAGTCCCTCCTTGCCTGCCAGGATATCAAATGATGCAGAAAGAGAAGAAGCAATTTATTCATACTTATTGAAGAAACAGGCAACTGTAATGGGTATATTAGGGGTTTTTGTGTTATGTGGGCCACATTATAAAATTTTGGTTTGGAAGCCGGACTTCCCCTTTAAGTTACGACCCCTTCACTGGTCTAGAGGCTTAGCAATAACATGCCAGTGCGAATTTTGCGACTTGAAGACATAATATTAAGGCTACGACCAGATAATGTTAGCAATGCAAACTCTCAGCAGCCCTGCTGCTCCCCTTGCCCCTTCACTGGTCTAGAGGCTTAGCAATAACATGCCAGTGCGAATTTTGCGACTTGAAGACATAATATTAAGGCTACGACCAGATAATGTTAGCAATGCAAACTCTCAGCAGCCCTGCTGCTCCCCTTGCCTTTTCAACAGTGAGATTTCAGAGCAAAATGCAAAATGACTAATATCAGCACCAAAACACACTGCGTCTGCCTGCACCAGAGCGGAAATATCACTTCTAGCTACAGTAATATGTCTATAAATTAATATTTTGGGTCATTGCTTACACCTAGTAGTGGAGTGGGGAATTTTGCAGCTCATACAATGGCACTGGAATTTCAAAAGAAAATTCAGTGTTTTTAGCAGATTTGTCTACTTAGCCCTCTCTTGTTAAAGGAGAAGGAAAGTATTTTTTGCTTGAGGGTGCCAAAAGTTAGGCAACCACAAGTGATTGCATTTACTTCCCTGACACCTCAGGTCAGTGCTTCTATCAGCCTGGGTATTCCACTGGCCCGGGGTTCATCCAGCGAGCACCATGGAGCAATCTTCATCCTACTTCTTCTTACAGCTGTGTATGCTCAGTAGAGTGAAAAGCCAAACTTTAATGAAAAAGCTGCTATGTTATTCTACTGTGCATTTGTCTGCCCTGGGAGATTTGAAGAACGACGAAGTGAAGAAGATGATCAATTTGTGGTGCTCGCTTGTGCAGTTTTCTGCTGATAGGAGCCCCGACCCAAGGTGTCACGTAAGTAGATATAACCACTTGGGGGTGCCTTACTTTTGGCACCTCCAAGTTAAAATTACTTTCCTCCTCCTTTAAAGGTGTATACATTTGGTTAGACAGTATTCGAGATGGGATTGATTCTAAACAAGTTTCCACCAAGTATTACCCTAAGCTGGAAAATATACATTACAGTCTACAAAAACATTTACTCAGTCTATGAGACAGAGTTTAGATGTACTCTGAATATACCTCATCATATGCACTAGTGTGACTGAAACTCTTACATTTTCTGCATATGGCAGTGAAACAGATTTCTATGTGGTCTGCTATATGCATAAATCTGAGGACACTGCATGTTTTGTGTTCCAAGGCAAAATCTCCATATTCATATTTTACTATCCAGCCCTTAAACATGCAGGGCTGCTGCTTTGACAGCAAACCACAAACTGACCACAATACTGGAGGACTCCTGTATATTCATTCAGCACTTTGTGGTGGTGATGATTTTGCCTTTCGTTTTGTCGAAACTCAAACATACTACTTTTATAAATAGATATCACAGGAATCAAAAAGATGACTAACCAAGCTTAATGCCACAATATCAACACATTGAGGCTGCCATACCAATAATCTATGCACACAGAAAACATGAACGCCAAATTAAATAGTTGGTCAAATATGCATGTGTTTTTTCTTCAGCCCAATCCTACCGTGATGGGAACCTTAACTAAAGCTGTAACAAGGAGATAGAAGCAGGGGAACAAAATTGGCTCCAAAAAGGTTGGCAGTGTAGTGAGCTAGAGAGCTCGCTCACTCGGTGGGTTAACTCCTGCGTGTACACATAGCCAGTATGACATGGATTTGTATAAAACAAACCAGCTGTGTCTGTATTCCCAGCTGAATTATATTTTTTTATCAATTTGTAATGGTAAAAATATAGTTTTATCTAGAATACACATTTTTTCTCCAATAGATCAATTCATGTCTGATAAAGAAAATGAAGAAATGTTATTTTCAGTCACCTCTCAAGCTCATGTCACCACAGTTTGGTTCTTAACAGATCACCACCCTGCACCTGTCCAGTTCTGTATTGCTAATTTATCTGACTAACTGCATTGTGCAACTAACCTTATGCTTACGTCTGTATGTTTTTAGATGTGGTTTGCCCTGAAGCTCCCATTGTATTCATACTGTTTGTGTTTACTCAGTGAACCAGCTCTACATAATAAACACTTATGTAATTTTAATATTTTATATTTCATAGCTAAACTAGCGTAAGGAAAATCTTAAAACAAATAACCAAGATAACTTGGCCACAGGTTACTTAACATTTTCTTAATTTTTGTTACTTTTATTGAAATGGTTGTACTATTACAGATATGGGACCTGCTATCCAGAATTCTCGGGACCTGTTCATACTTTGGATCTCCATGGAGTCCATACCTTAAGTTTACTAAAAAAAAATAAAATTTAAACATTAAATAAGCCCAAAAGGATTGTCCTGCCTCCAATAAGGATTAATTAGTTTGTAGTTTGGATCAAGTACAAGGTACTGTTTCATTATTACAGAGAAAAGGGGAAATCATTTTTAAACATTTTAATTATTTAATTATGAAAGGCCTGGATAACAGGTTTCTGAATAATGGATTCCATACTTCCATACTCTTTTGTAGAAAAGTTCTGTGTAGGCATTATTGCTCTGTAAATAAATGCATACATACAGTACATACATAACATGCATTTTTGTGAGTTATTTACACAACCCTCTTTTCTATTGTCTTTCGAATGTGCATCAAGCACACAATAATGCAGCACGTAGCATATTAAAAAACGCAACAAAATGCATATGCAAAAAAACACAACGCTTGACGCTCATGAGTATAAACAGGCAGAATATAATGTAATCAATTAGCTGAAGCATTTAGGTGCGCTGAAACCTATGTCTCAAACACACAATTAATTGCCTGTGTTTAAGAGACATAAATGAATATTTTTCACACAATACCATGAGCGAACTACATACTGGTATGTAAACTATTTGATGGGACTCTAGGAAAAATTAAATAATTTATTTAATATTAATTTAGTGATCAGTGATGAAGTCTCAGTATGCACTTTCATTTTATATTTAATTCTACTCAGTTTGGTTAAGGATAACCCAATTGCATTCTATAAAGCTGTGATTTGTTTTATGAGCCCCAGCAGGAACCTGTACAGTTGCTTCCCTATCATTCTGCAAGTGAGCTGATTGCAGTTGCTTCACAAAGTATATTTCAGAGTTCTGAATGAATAAATAACATTACTTATAAAGATAAATAAGTTATAAAGACATGAAATGATAAGTGCCTCTTCATGTCATATTGCTCAAGACTCCAAATTAACTTTAGCATGTTAATAATAATAATTCTATCTCTCTTTTTATATTTACAGATGTTGAAGACTGATTGGGGTTAAGCAGGCACATACAAGAAAAGGTAAAAACCTTAATAGCATGATATAAAATACTTGTAGTCTTGTGTTCCCTGTTTTGATTTTACTTATTTAGTTTGTTTTGTGCTGAAGAGCCGTAAGGTAACATTTGTCACAAGTCTGTTAGAATATAATATGTGTGGTTACTATTTTTTATTTTCTGTCTGCCAAGATTATGTAAATTTATATAGTTTTGAATTTGGGGTAATGTGTGAGAGACTTAAAGGGAGGGTACATCTGTAGGGTGTATAGAATCATCAGAGAGCAGGAGATGAATAACCTGTTTCACGGAGATACTGTATATATACAGTATTATGTATATTATTTGGATTTTAGTAGCTGGTTGTATTCACATTTGTTTTAAAAATGTCATAGATAGTAACATTTAAAAACTGATTTAATGTAAATAATATAATGAAGTAAAACAGTTAATTAAATAATATTAAATAATATCAATCGATTGTTCGTTGACCCAAAAAATATAGCAAAGCCTATGGGGAAGGTCCCCATAGGCTAACATTGACTTCGGTGGGTTTTAGGTTGCGAACTAGGGGGTCGACGTTTTTTTTTAAAGAGACAGTACTTTGACTATCGAATGGTCGAACGATTTTTAGTCGAAGTCGTAGTCGAAGGTCGAAGTAGCCCATTCGATGGTCGAAGTAGCCAAAAAAACATTCGAAATTCAACGTTTTTTTTATTCTATTCCTTCACTCGAGCTAAGTAAATGGGCCCCTATGTAAAGTGAATTTCACTGAGGCCAAGAAAGAGCAACATATAAGGAACAAGAATGATTTATGGAAAAACGTAATATTGTTTATTTACTCTCCATTCTCAACAGAGAATTTGGTACACAGCATAATGTATAATATCATTGTGCTAAGTGGAAAAGACTCTTGCACTAACGATGTTTTGTTTGGCAGGATAGTCTTTACACGTACACCAGACATGCAGTTTATGGAGAACCATTAACACTTTGGTGAATCCCTGGTTACACCCTACTGTATCATAGACACCTTGTTATGAACTAGCCCTTGGCTGCCCCAAGAGCATCTTACCTACTGAAGTTTAATATAAATGCACATTATTTTAAGTATCAGAGCCTGTACTAAAGCAAAATGACAAGAACCCAACTGTACACACAATACGAAAGAAAATCACTATGCATAAAAGTTGTGCAATTAGAGAAGGATTATTACTCACAGTCACTACAACAATGTACGTCATTTTGCCAGAAACCACAGTACCTAGGAACAATAAATAATGTGTATCGATGTGGTCTCTGTGATTTCTAAGGCTCCCTAGAAGTCTGGTAACTTCCTCACACTGCCACCAGATATAAAGCATTTTACTTCTCCCTTTGCAGTTTCTGAAGCAAAGTGGGCTACAGTATGGGTAATACTTATGCAATTTAGCAGCTACCATATACTATCCACCTACTTTTTTACACAGTGTTTCTTGCACTGTATATTTTTAACTGACTGAGCATGATTTGGGGCTCTGTTAATTAACAGAGGTTGGATTTAATCTGTCAGAGGCCTTATTGTGCAGAATTATGGATAAAATACTTCGTTTCTAGTTAATGTTAAACTTGCAAAGTCAACATAAAAACAGGTGTAAGTTATGTTGATAATTCGAATCTTGTTGGTCTCCTCCCTTGTATACTAGACAGAAGCCGTGAACCAATGCAGAATTACAGGAAAGGACGATGATTGAAACATCTGTAGATGAGAAGGAATTTCTGAAGGAATTGTAATCGAGTAAAAAAAGGAAACTGTCTTAAAGTTATTTGTTTATTTGGAAAAAGTGTTGTTACTGTTTGATTATTTTTACAAATTTATCTGATTCATACAGTTCCATGTTTTACTTGGAGACTGGCAGCTTTTCTTATATTCTGAGAACTCACTGTAGAACATTTACACCACATTTACCATCCTGATCCAAGGTTGATGAGAATTAAGAAAAATTATGCCTAGGGCATTTCTACATTTGCTGGAAGAGTTTCTTGCTAAAATAGCTTCATAAAAAACAAAGGTGTGATATATTAGTTTAAAAGCTTGTCTGTACACCGGGCATGTGCCAACAGCTTTTTAGATAATTGCATGTATTTCCCAATCACAACCACACTGTAGAAACACAAGAGAATTTGAAGAACGAAGGATTAGAATCTAAAATATGTCACATGGCAATGGATTGTCAGTGCTTTTGCCCACTTGGACAATTATGTAGACTGGTAAAACTAGTCACACAGTAGTGGTTCTCAGTCTTTGAAATTAAGAAGAAATATTATTGACTTATTATTTCCATGTGTCTAAACAAAATGTATTGAAATTTCACTAATGACCCAGTTCAAGTTTTACTAGCTTATTTTTCTGCTCTTTCCTGTCTGGCAAAATAAATAATATAGTACAGGTACGGGACCTGTTATCCAGAATATACCCGGACCTGGGGTTTTCCGGAAAGCTGATCTTTCTGTAATTTGAATCTTCATACCTTAATTCCACAAATAAAATCAATAAAACATGAAATACTGTTTAATCATTACAGAGAAAAAGGAAATCATTTTTAAAACTTTGAATTATTTTGTTAAAATATCATCTGTAGGAGATGGCCTTCTTGTATTTCAAAGCTTTCTGGATACCCGTTTCCGGATAATGGATGTCATACTTGTTGTTTAGTTTGCTTCAATGCCATTTTTACTGGATTTTTTTTCTAGCAAGCAGTGATCAGTAATTGAGAGGAGTTTTAAACTGGTAGCTTTTCTATATAAACAGGCCAAAAGGCAATGACTGGTGCTGGGGTTCCAACCCACCAATGTTTTGTTCTACATTTCAGGACTGAAAAGGAGCAGAAATTGGAGAGTTTGATTGTGGCCAGTTTAACAGTGGGCTGGTGTATTAAAATTAATATCCTGATGCACTTCAGGGTAAGTTTGTGGCAGGTATGGCACAAAAAGTTTCTTAGAAGAGAAGGGTGCTGGAAAGAAGGTCTATACCTACTCCAGACCTGTCCCCCACTGTATTACTGTTTCTCGTACCAGTGTGCTTCCTCCTGCACCATGAATGCTCATGTGTGCACACAGATCTCTAGGCCCAGCACTGCTGGAAAGTTCTGTTGCTTCTAAAGGTTTATAGAAGAAGTGAGAATAAATGATAATATTTAAAGTTACTGTCATGGGGAAAAAAATGAACGTATTCGTTAATAGCTGCCCCCAGTCATGTGATTTGTGTTCTGATAAACTTCAGTCACTCTTTATTGCTGTACTAAAAGTTGGAGTGATATCACTCCCCCAGCAACCGAACAACAGAACAATGGGAAGGTAACCACATAGCAGATCCCTAACACAAGATAACAGCTCCCTGGTAGATTTAAGAACAGTGACACATTCAGTTACATTGAGTAGAAGAAACAACAGCCTGCCAGAAATCAGTTCCATCCTAAAGTGTTGGCTCTTTCTGAAAGCACATGACCAGGCAAAGTGACCTGAGATGGCTGCCTACACACCAATATTACAACTAAAAAAAATACACTTGCTGGTTCAGGAATGACATTTTATATTGTAGAGTGAATTATTTGTAATGTAAACAGTGTAATTTAGAAATAAAAAAAATCATAAAAATCATGACAGTATCCCTTTAAGTATTTTATTATTATACTTTACTTTAATGCACAGTGTGCATTGCAGTAATTTTATATTTTTTGGGAATACTTTTATAGCTGAAATTGATTCCAGTGCAATGAAATGTATTAGCCTATATTTTAGCTAGTTTGCCAAGGTTCAGGGTTACTATGAAAATGAGTTACTGTGCTAGAGATCTCTCACAAATAGATACTTGAAAAATGATTATTTGCTAGTTTGGGAGATGCAGAATGGATTTAAAATTGCAATGTTGGAACTACTTTTTGGAACTAAGGTAACATCCAAGGGATATTACGTAACCTTCATGCTTGCACTGCATGGGGTGGGTAGTGGCTACTATAATAGAAGCTTATCCGTCTAGCAGACAGTGAAAGTTGACAGATTCAGGGGGATTTAGCTAGAATTAGAATTAGCTGATTTTGTTAGAAAACAAGAGCCGCTCAATTTTGTTTTATACCCTTTTAATAGAATGATTTAGGGGCTTGTTCTCTTAATTTCAAGCACCCACTGATACACTTGTCATCTGGAGCTTGGGCTACTTCCATTACAAGTCTTCAGTCTTTGTGGTTTTTTTGGCTTGAACTACTTGAGCATGTTTCCAGCACTTTCTGCCAAGGCAGATGTGCCTGTATAATACACTATTCTAAAAATATGCTAAAAAACTATTCCTTTAGAACTTTGGTTAATATTATTATATTTTCATGTTACTGTGTAAAACTAAACATTTAGTATTTTTGGGCCTCAGACACCTGAAAACAGGGCCCCCGGGGGTGAGGAGGTAATGTATGACATCCTTTCAAAATGGGAACAGAAAGAATAGGTACAGTAAGATCAGGAAATAAACCCAATGGGAGCTTACTTGCTGCCTTTGTTTAACAATCAGGGAAATGCTTTGTTCCTGGCCAGCCAGGGCAGTCAGGACATAACTTCAGAACAAAATATTGTATTATTCAGGGGGCCAAACAGCAAAGGGTAAATATGGACTCTCCAATCTATGTCCCTTCACCTGTTGGTGAACTATGAGCACTTTTAAATAGACTTTCTGTTGTGTCATTGGTTGCATGGAGGTATAAAGAGCTAAATTATGGGCAACACTAATACAGTATAACGTGTTACTGCCTTGCCATATTGTTGCCATGTTTTAATTCTTTACCATCTTTCCATAAAGTTTCATAATTACAACTGCTGCCCTGCACTCTCATCAATTCATGGGATCCAGGGCTTATATGGAAGCATAAATCCCCTCTACTGCAGCTAAATATATTATTTATTAGTTTCATGTTGTAATAGTACAATATTTGGAACTACGGCTATGTAAGGGAAATCAGAGGCTTGTAGTGAATCTCTAGTTAATACAGATAACATACACCCACGTTGACTGTGTACAGATTAATCCATGTTTGTCTGAGTTGGCATATCTTCCTCTGTTGCACAGATATTGCATCATTATACTGCTAGGATGCAAAGTAAACAAAACAGATACACATTCTGACAGTTAAATGTCAAGAGCACAGGACAATATCGAACAAGGATATTTATATTAGTTGTGATCCAGCAAAATCAACATAAGAATGACTAAAAAGTTGCTCATTCGGTCATTACCCTAATAGAAGTCTCAACAACAAAGCATCAATAATTATTCCCAAGAAAAAAATTGGGGCAAATGCAGAACTATCTCAAAAGAAATCTGTAGCAGTAAGGCAATTTCCCAAGCGAAACCAGGAGATAATTATCAAGCTTTTCACAAGAACTTGCGAATGACAATTATTTTGCAGTGAAATAAGTTTTCAGAAGTTTTTTCAGTCTTAGAGGAGATCATTGTCCTTGGTGATTTTTCGGGTGGATTTTTGTTGGACAGGCTATGAAATTTACCCTACGCTGCCCTCTGGCGTAGAACAGTGGTGTTCAAAGTCCTACTGTCCACCTGTCATCTCTGCTTATGCTGCTGAATGATAATAATGCACATATAATAGGTACAGACAGGACTTTGCATCAAGGTCCACATGTTGTAGATCCATGTTCATCCAACTGGGTAATTTATATACAATAATATTAGGTTTGGTGACAGGGACATAAGGGCCTTTAAACCTTTGCTATGTTCTCCAGAAGGCAGTGGACATCGAAAAGCCATGTGTGCCATTGCCCTAAACATATAGGGGCAAATTCACTAAAGGGCGAAATGGCCGCCGCTAGTGAAAATTCGCCAGAAATGCAATCCGCAGGGACATCGCCAATTCACTAACAGGCGCAGAAGCTAATTCGCTAATGAAAGAGACAGTTGCTAGCGTTCCTTCACACTCTTTTGCTAGGCGACTTTTCGCTCTGGAGAACACAAATTAACTAAAGTGCGGATTTTATTGAATGTTACCGCTTTCTCAAGAGATTCAGTTGCCACATTAAACCATGTGAACTGATAAAATGAAGCTCAATTTGATGTCAGTGACATCATATCCATCATTTTCTTTTTTTAAAGCGGGATTGCCTTCAAAAGTCCTAACTATTAAAAATATTTGTGTGAACAATATTTTGACATTTGAGGGGCATGTCACATATGTTTTAGGGTGGGCTCATGTCTAGGGCATTAGAGGATCTTTTATGTCTTTATTAAGCTTCCTTGGACTTTTGTTATAAAAAGTGGCTACTTCAAGCATTTGCACCAACATCTCTAAAAAAGATGTGTATACAACTTTTAGGTACCCGCCCTATTCAAAATGACCTAAGTTTAAGACTGCTAGCAGAGTTTTGCTAGGCAGAACGATCGCTAGTGAATTTTCGCTATGAAATGCTCACACTGACGACGTATCGCTAGCAAAAAGTCGCCAGCATTCGCCAGCTGAGACGTAACTTTGCATTTTAGCGAATTAGCGTAGTGGTAGTGAATTTGCCCCATAGTCTGCACTTTTTTCTGTCTATAGAAAGGGTTTCATCATCTGTTGCTAAACGTTATCTGCTTGCCATTAAGAAGTCCTGCCACTTTATAATCTATGTACTGCAATAAAAAATTTCTTTGAAGGCTTTTATACTTCTTTATAAAACAAAGGAACCAACATCTGGAAGAATAACTGTTGCATTTTGGGTGTACAGTATAAACTCCACAGTAATCTGATGGTGGCCATGAGCTTTATTGGTGGTAGGTATAGTATATAATTTGTTGGTCTGTCAGACAGAATTCTGTTTCCAAACTGTCTGGCATTAAATTACAATGTTCTAAAAATATCTATGGTATATAATCTTTTTAATGCATGTTGGTTCGTAATGGGTCTTAGTAAAGAGGAAATAAAATACTTTCTTATTTGTGTGACAAATTTGCATGTGCAGTAAAATCCCTGCAGTATAATTTAATTTTTATTATAAGAAAATAATGTACTTAAAATAGCTTGATAATAAAAGAGAGTGGAGAGCTATTTCAGCCACAGCAGCACTTATATACATTTTAGGTCTGGCTTTATCTGTGTGTGGTTTTCATATATCAAGGATCTGCAGTCAGTGAATATCCAGCTGTTACTGAATCCCCAAATTCGGTACTGAATTGCTGGCTGGTAATTCGGCCTTGTAGAGAACTTGGACTCAAAAAGTTAAGCTTTTGGTTGTTTGACATGCCAGAGAATATATCCAAAGATCTACTGAGCAGAAAACTTTGGCTACCCAGTGTTTTTTTACAATATGTTGTCAAGTAATATAAAATAAAGTATAAAATCGCCCACTTTTCGTAGTTATCCACTCAGAGTTGTATTTTTAAAAACCTGATTAGTAAGTACTACCTGCTGATTGGCTGTTATGGATTAATAGACAAGAACACACTTTAGACCATTTATTACATTACCCCAGTATAACATTTTGATGGAGTATCTACAAATAAACTATTTCCGTAAGGTCCTTTCATTCTGTAGTGCGCCATTCATAGCACTTGACGTTTATCTTCCTGTATATTGTCATTTGTGCTGAGAGCTGTAGTTCAGCAACAATAAAAGAACAGAGATCTTTACTCACAGCATCAAGGTGTTTGCTGTTTCAGAATTTCCTAGATTTTACTTGTAAATTATAAATAGCTGCCAGTTAGGCAACTACTGGAGATCCATAGGATAGAGATCACCACTATTGAACTCTTGGCTCTTCATGTATGCTGAGTTTGTAAACTCACTTACATCTGTTGACCCGGAGGTTGAAGTGTTCTTGGCTACCAGCATTGTGCTGTTTGGCTGCTGGATAATGCTGAGAGTTCCAATAAGCTTTGCTTGCACTGTGCGGTATTATGGATCCTCTTTTTAGTCTGGTTCTGCTTTTATACATGTTTACCGTGACTGGTGTTATTTCTCTCTAGGGGGCTACATTAAAAGTTATTAGGCTTATGTGTTTGAATGTAAAAGCTGGCTATATACCGATAAAAAAAGTATATGCATAATTTTCTCTGCTTATATTCTGGCCTGACAATATATATCAATATTTATGTAATATTGATATTGGTTGATTTATTGATCAGAAAGGTTAAACAATTATAGCTCTAAGACAAGTTACTCATTATTTTAAGGTGGCTATACTTGTACTGTTACATTCTTACATATTCTGCCACACTGATCACCACTGATATCCATGTACTATGGACATGTACATATATTGAATTTGTGCAAAGTAAAAATTGGTTGCACTGAGTACATTTTTTCATTAAGAACTTGTAGTACATTTCCCCAAAAGTTATGAATTTTACTTATCATTACAGGTATAGTACAGATGAAGCAGAGTGGTTCACAAATTATTGGCATCGGTCTCCTAATTTTGTAGTAGTATTGTTCGTTCGCTTTGGGGCCCATTTACTAAGGGTCGAAGTGAATTTCCAAATACAAAAACTGCGAATTTCGAAGTAATTTTTGGGTACTTCGACCATCGAATAGGTCTAATTCGAATTTTGATTCGAATTGAAAGTACTTCACAAATTCGACCATTCAAAAATCGAAGTACTGTCTTCGACACTTAATCCTGTCTAATTGCTGTTTAGCCTATGGGGACCTCCTATAAGCCATATGAGCCGTTGGCAAAGTTTTGAGAAGTCAAAGGATTTTTTGTAAAATCATACGATCGTACGAATAAATCGTACGCATCGAGCGATTCAAAGGATTTCATCGTACAATCATACGATTTCAATTTAGCGGAAATAAACCTTCGACTTCGACTATCGTACTACACCTATTTGATGGTCGAATTTCGAAGTTTTTTCACTTTGAAATTCGACCCTTGATAAATCTGCCCCTTTGTGTGTGGTGTCTGTAGGCACTCAGTGTTGCACCACTTAAATTGTATATAAATAAAGTAGAGTCCTGCAGCAGGACGGTTACCCGTGAGCTACACACACATACAAAAAAAAAAGATTAACCTGCAGGTTCTGGAAATGTTTTTTAGATGCAGGTCGCAAGTCAGGTTGTGGGTTTTATGTATATTTCTTATCTTATATTATTTTTACTTTTTTTTTTAAATTTTTTGCAAACTTATTTTCTGCCCCCCGCCCACTTCTGATGATAACACTTCTGGTTTGCAGCAACAGCACTTCATGTTTAATGGTGTTTAGTGTATCGGGTTGTGGAAAAAGGCATTTGTGCATCATGTAGTGGGTCCCAGTGGATAAAATTTGCAGGTTGTGGGTTCCCATTCCTGTGTACAATTTACAAACCAGTGTAAAACTATGCGTCTCCACAATCACATTATTTTTGATTGTTGCATTCTAGGTAAACACAAGGTAACTTTGTACAAATTATTTGCAGTTTTCACTTCTATAGTCATACCTCCCAACTGTCCCGTTTAGAGTGGGACAGTCCCGATTTTGACTGGCTTAAAGGGCAATTCACTTTCATTAGCAAAACTGTAATAACACATAAAAACCATAGAAATGTGTTCAAACTGTCATAACCTGCCAAATTTTGTAAAATGAAAATGGTAATTAGGGGGTGTGGCCACAAAAATGGGCGTGGCAAAAATCTTTTTCCCTCTTTCTGTTTCCAAAATGTTGGGAGATATGCTATAGTAAAGGAACATCACCATGTTAATATGCTCATCAGTTGTAAAACTACAATAGGCTGTGTAATATCTGAGCAGAGAGGAAGCATCCAGGTCTGGCTTCTAATTTAATGTAGCCTTTATGAGAATTGTTACCAAGCTATACTTTATGGTTAGCAGTGTTAGATGAATCCAGTATTTCTACTTAGGTCCCCAGTGACCTGAAAGTAGAGGCCTAAATACAGTCAGGATTAAAGTTTTATTCCCAAAGCAGCTTGAAAAGGAATAAATATCTCAGGCGATGCTCATAGGTTGCTAGGCGCAAAAGATCACCAGTACTCTCGGTTGTAAGTTTCAGGTTCTGTCTTGTTTTTCCAAGAATGCATGTTTCTTTCGTTTCTTTTCTTTTTTTTTACCTTGCAACATTTGCACAACACTGAGAGAAAATATGCTTTTGATCATGTTTATTCTTAATATTATATTAAAATGAATGAGCCTACAGCAACTTTAGATCTTAGTTAGTTATTCTGGGGCTGCAGGTATTGGAGAAGTTTTGTTTTTCCCTGAGGCCTAGCTGTAGGCTATGCATATATATGTTGCATGAATCGCATTGCTGCAGAGCAAATGTATTTTTTTTTTTTATAAATAAATGTCTTTATTTGCACCAAAAAGATACATAAAAAATGAATGTATGGCTGAATGTATAAATGAAGCATGTCATTATAATTATGTACAGGCTTACATATATGAATTGGAGTGGGTCTCTACACATTATTAGGCCCACTCCAATAGTCTTTAGAGCAAATTTCTAACAGTAGAATAATAGTAATTGTAATAGAATCAAGTTTCTAATCATCATTGGAATGATGATTCAACAAGTTTCTCCATCACAATAAAAGCACAATTCTATATATAAAGGAACAATGATAATGGCTGATATTGTGTACCTATGTTTATTTGCAATGGTTTAGTTAGATTATTATAGTACATTGATTTGAAACAGATAGAAAACAATGATAGTAGTTACTAAATATTTAATGTGGCACCTTACAAGATTTATTTATTTTTTTTTGACGAGTGTTATTTCATTTGTTAGTCTTTCATATCTGTAGAAAGGCGAGTTTGCATTTCACCACAGCTGCGTAGAAGACCTACGTTGCAATTTGTTGCATGAATAATTCTCTGGCAAGTTACCACCTGCTCTATTGATCCTCTTGCCAAGGAAAACAGCAGTCATGACCTTGTATCTTTTACCAGCACTTGGCACAAATTTGCATCCTGTGCTGTGTATTGTTAAACTTCTGTCAAACCAAGTCAGACAAACGGAACTATTCACCTTTACATGAACAGTTTAATATTTAGAACATTATCAGAGTCACAATCCAATTGTAGAATGCGTGTTTAAAGGGATCCTGTCATCGGAAAACATGTTTTTTTCAAAACACATCAAATCAGTTAATAGTGCTACGCCAGCAGACTTCTGCACTGGAATTAATTTCTCAAAAGAGCAAACAGATTTTTTTATATTCAATTTTGAAATATGACATGGGGCTAGACATTTTGTCAATTTCCCAGCTGCCTCCAGTCATGTGACTGGCAGGCTGCTCTTTTTCCTTCTCAATGTAACTGAATGTGTCTCAGTGGGACATGGGTTTTTACTATTGAGTGCTGTTCTTGACAATATGTCTAGCCCCATGTCAGATTTCAAAATTGAATATAAAAAAAACTGTTTGCTCTTTTGAGAAATGGATTTCAGCGCAGAATTCTGCTGGAGCAGCACTATTAACTGATTCATTTTGAAAAAAAATGTTTTGCCATGACAGTATCCCTTTAAAATAGTTCCTGATGTGTAAATATTTAAAAAAATAAGCTGCTTCACATGTGTATGCACAGCACACAGCCATGCAATAAACATGTTAGGGTAGGTTGTACTGAAGAACTTTCAGCATTGCACTATTTTAGAATGCTATCTTTCCAACATGTCAGTCATCAAATTCAGCTCTGCTTAAGTTGCCCGTCAGCTCTTAGATAAGTCATAATACAGTTAAAACATCTAGACGCAACACCATTCCTACTGCATAGTGGTAGGGCACAGAAATACAGAAATAGATTACTCAACTTCAGTGCCCAACCTCACTAATTGTATAGTTGAATGGAAGGAAATCCTACCAACAATGTTCAAAAAAGGTTTTTGAATTTAGATTTAGCCATGTAGTGAATTGGAAACCTGAAAGGAACTTCTTAACTTTGTAAGTGTTTGATCAAATATTGTACAGTTTTCACCATATTGTATATACAGTGGCATAACTACTGGGGGTGTAGGGGATAAAATTGCACCCTGGCCTACACCCCCTTGGGGCCTGGCAGAGCAGTGATAAAGCATATAATGGTTGCAGGGCAGGGGAAGGTTTTCAGCAAGTCTGTCGGGAGGGCATCTGTGTTCGGTTTGAGGGGGGGGAGGTATCCGGATGCACATCCTGCACCTGGGTACACCACTGAAAAAGAGACAGTCGTGGTGCGTGAAACCCCCAAAGTTTGGGGAAAAAGTATTTTGCCAAGGTGATTCTTTGATATTTATTGTATGTCGATTTATGTATTTGGCAATATGCAATTCTTTTTTTTCAGTAAAAAAAAGTTAAACATAGTACCTTTTTTAAATCAGTTGGTTTACTTATAATATATGGTTTTGTTCTGTTTACCCTCTTGTGCATAGGGTGGAACAGATTACATCTGCACCTGGGCTGTAATAACATTGCCCACTGCCCTTCTATATTTCCAGTATTGTCTATTCTCTGAGAATTCACCCTGGCAGTGCTGAACAATAGCTCTGTGCGTTTTTAAACCTTGATAATATGTTGCTATATGCCTAAAATAGTAGAAAAACATATTTCAGACACACGGAATGTATATGTTTATCTCCTTCAATTCCTTTGTGGCTAGCATAAACTTCCAAACTACACCTGTTGCAGCTAAACTTATTACAATTAAAGGAGAACTAATCCCCCAATAAGAAAAGCCCCTACCTACTATCCTAGATAGCCCCCCACCCTGCTTCCCTCTGCATAGTTCATTACCCCTGAAAGTGTCCTGAATACATTGCTCACATATCTGTGCATAGTAAGTGCAGTAGAGCTCATGGGCACCATCTTCTGGATCTTTTGTTTCCTTTGGGTCCTCCTTCCCTTCGACAATTCACAGCACTTTTGGCGCATGCGCAGTTGCTATGTTTTGGAAGATTGCTCCAACTGAGCATGCACCAATACGGTGCTCCCTTACATATGAAGACCGGATCCAGAAGATGGAGCCCATGAGCTTCACTGCACTTACTCTGCACCAATATGTGAGCAATTTATTCAGGGGTAATGAACTATGCGGGGGAGAAGCAGGGTGGTGGACTATCTAGGATAGTAGGTAGGGGGCATTTCTTATTGGGGGTTTGTTCTCCTTTAAGAGAAGAATGATAATATATTTTGCTTATTTGGACAAATACTGCAGGGCTCATCTGTATCATTTGCATTTGTTTATTTGTATGCCATGCCTTAATTTATCTTCATTGCTTTGGGTTAGCAGTGTCAGTGGCACTTTAATGCTATAGCTTGTTTTTTTACTTAAAAAGAAAATGTGCAAAAATACAAGTTTATTGCATACAGTACAATGAAGTCTGATCCTTTGCTGAAGTTTTATGGGAATATTGTAATAATATGCCTTGCGTTTTTCATTATAACTTAAAGGGGTTGTTCACCTTCCAAGTACTTTTTTCAGTTTGTTAGTTCAGATTGTTTATCAGAAATAAACATATTTTTCAGATGCCTTTAATGTTTTATTTTTGACCATTTTTATCCATTATTTTATCCATTATTTTATCCATTATTTTATCCATTATTTTTTGCTCCAGTTGTATTCCAATGTATTCCTGAACTCAATATGAACTAAACAAAATTATCTAATCAAGCAATCATACTAAATAATTAGAGATCATGACAAGGTTTCTGAAGAGCCTTGTTTATCATAAAGGGGCCGATTCACTCAGCTCGAGTGAAGGGTTCGAATGAAAAATACTTCGAATTTCGAAGTATTTTTTGGGTACTTCGACCATCGAATTGGTTAAATTCGATCGAATTCGATCGAAGTCGAACGAAATCGAACGATTCGAAGTAAAAATCGTTCGACTATTCGACCATTCGATAGTCGAAGTACTTGCCCTTTAAAAAAAACTTCGACCCCCTACTTCGGCAGATAAAAGCTACCGAAGTCAATGTTAGCCTATGGGGAAGGTCCCCATAGGCTTGCTAACCTTTTTTTGATCGAAGGATTTTCCTTCGATCGTTTGATTAAAATCCTTCGAATCGTTCGATTCGAAGGATTTAATCGTTCGATCGAACGAAAAATCCTTCGATCGTTCGATCGCAGGATTTGCGCTAAATCCTTCGACTTCGATATTCGAAGTCGAAGGATTTCAATTCGAGGGTCGAATTTCGAAGTATTTTTAACTTCGAAATTCGACCCTTCGTGAATCGGCCCCTAAGCAATAACATACATGTGCCATCTATTTCATAGACAAATAAAAATCTTTAAAGAAGCAATCTAAAATATATTTTACTTCACCCATATAGGCCTCTGACAACCAAAAGAACACTCTCAGATCACGATGGTGACAGCTGTATGGATGCATGTTGGCATTATTATGCATCCCTGTATGCCTAGGATATAAAAAAACAATTATCTCAAAAAGTTAAAGAAAAAATTTTATTTAGGCCCTTAGGGGCCACGTAGTCCAACTTGTGAATCCACTGTGCTTCTCTGTCCAGTTATTTTATATATATATATATATATATATATATATATATATATATATATATATATATATACATATATATATATATATATATATATATATATATATATACATTATACACATATATTTATTTATACATCTGGGATACTGTATACACACACACACACACACACACATTTCTTTGCTTATATATTACTGTCAAGCCAAGTAAACTTGAGTGGCATCAACTGCCTATTGTATAAAAAAAAAAAAAAAAAAAATATATATATATATATATATATATATATATATATATATATATATATATATATGACAGCTTTTTGTGGAAATTCCTATTTTGAGGGCTCACTGGGGTTTTCCCTGTGTCCCACTGGCCCAGACTGACCTTGGTCAGTACAGAATTACACTTGACTGGGCACTATAGCGTGGTGACATATTTCTTGGCAGGCACCTTTAACTTGTGTGTTAAATCAAACTGATCAATCAATGGACTGGACTAAGGAAATCCTAGGACAGTTTATATAGATTGGGATAGAAAGGTTTTAACAAATAAAACAGCTGTTCTCCATTTAAGCAGTTATTTTACATTTGAAAAGAAGATGAACAGAACAGGGTGTGAACAGAAAAGTAGGTAATATGATTAGTTTCTCTATTGCTGCCTAAAATGTACTGAGCATGTGCAGTGTCACTGGCATCCCTAACAATCCAAGATGGGGAGCTTCTGTGCTTTAAAGGCCTGGATCATTACCGTTTTAGTTCAGTATGTATACAGCATTTTAAACCATATTCATTTAAGGTTTAGACAATAGTGTTTTCTGTAGTTTATTTTTTTCAGTAAAAATGTGATGGAAAAACATATCTACCTAGCATAATGCAGCTATGTAAATTACCCAAACAGGTCTTTCTGCAGGATTTGCCCCTTTAAGATACCCCTTAAATATAACATACTAAAATGTAGCCATTGCAACTCAAAAGGCTTAAATCCACTGCCTTCCAAAGGCGTTCTTTCCAGCAAGCTGATTACAATCATCTTATGTCTTATAAAAGGAATGCTTATCAGGAAATTCTAATGGGCAGGGGAAAATGATCTGAAGAAGGAGGAAATCGCAGTAATGACCTAGATAACAAAAACTGAAATTAACTGATTAAAAATAATGCTAAATGGAAAGCAAAACAAGCAGAACAATTCATCATTTTAAAGACTGTATTTAGTATAAAAAATGATCAATTACTTAATGCAGGGGCTTTTCTCCAAATTATATTTAATCAAGATTTTATGAAGGAGATATCGTTAAGTTTTGGTCATTCGACACTTCCATTACTTCTGTGGTATGGAAAAAGCAGCCAAATAATCCATTGCATGTAGACCATATTCCCTTTGATCAATGGAGTAGCCTGTGCCACGTGAGACCTGCAGTCGACAAGAAAGATGTTAAATTAGAAAATATGTGATATGCAGTAACATCTTGCTTCATCTTTAGCCTGCTGGAATTTAAGCAGGGGATTTTTAAACCACATTATCAAATACATGGCTGAAACTTTGTAATTCATCATTTAAGAGTAAAGGCCGTGGTATGGAGGAGGTCATAAATCAAATGAACATTGCTTAACCTGGACAAAATGTTATACCTAGTAAATAGCATATGATTTGTTAAAGGAGAACTAAACCCCTGCCACTAAGAAAAGCCCCATCGAATACCCTAGATCAGGGCTGTCCAATTGGCGGCCTGGGACCCCCCTTCTGTGGCCCCCCTCCTACCTGCTGTGTTTGTTTACCATATGTAAGATTAACTGGCGATTATGTGAGATTAATTGGCCCCTGCATTGTTTAAACCTCAAATCCAGACTAATCCCCTGTTATGTTCACACCTGTAATCCTCCTGCATTGTTCACATTTGTGACACCTCTATTGTTTATATTCTAAAGGCCTGTACTGTTCATACCTGAGATCCAGACTGAAACTGTCCACATTGTTCACCTGTTCACACCTTATTCAAAATGCTAATGTTGCACCAGCATTGTGTCACTGTATGTAGTACATTAGAATGATATCTTTCCCTGTCTCCTGCTCTGTTCTGCCTTCCCTTCCTGTGTGTTCCATTCTCTGCTTACCCCATGCTGATTGTGTTTGCCATTCTCTGCTTGCCCAGTGCTGCCTGTGTGTGCTATTCTCTGCTTGCCCTGTGCTGCCTGTGTGTGCCATTCTCTGCTTGCCCAGTGCTGCTTGTGTGTTCCATTCTCTGCTTACCCCATGCTGATTGTGTTTGCCATTCTCTGCTTGCCCAGTGCCGCCTGTGTGTGCTATTCTCTGCTTGCCCTGTGCTGCTTGTGTGTGCCATTCTCTGCTTGTATACGCATACAAGTTACTTACATGTGACTGGTCCACATCTCTTCATCATGCTCTCCTGCTCTGTTCTGCCTTCCCTTCCTGTGTGTTCCATTCTCTGCTTACCCAGTGCTGCTTGTGTATGCCATTCTCTACTTGCCCAGTGCTGCTTGTGTGCCATTCTCTGCTTTCCCAGTGCTGCTTGTGTATGCCATTCTCTGCTTGCCCAGTGCTGCCTGTGTGTGCTATTCTCTGCTTGCCCAGTGCTGCTTGTGTGTGCCATTCTCTGCTTGCCCAGTGCTGCTTGTGTGTGCCATTCTCTGTTTGCCCAGTGCTGCCTGTGTGTTCCATTCTCTGCTTGTCCAGTGCTGCTTGTGTATGCCATTCTCTGCTTGCCCAGTGCTGCCTGTGTGTGCTATTCTCTGCTTGCCCAGTGCTGCTTGTGTGCCATTCTCTGCTTTCCCAGTGCTGCTTGTGTGGCATTCTCTGCTTGCCCAGTGCTGCTTGTGTGTGCCATTTTCTGCTTGCCCAGTGCTGCTTGTGTGTGCCATTCTCTGCTTGCCCAGAGCTGCTTGTGTGTTGCCCTACACTACCTGTGTTAAATAAGCCTGTTAGGGGTTTTTTAGCATTTGGAAATTGTTGTTAAGGGCCCCTAAGGTATTTAATCATGTGCTGGGGGATGTTGTATTATCCACTGGGGAGGATGAGGCATATGGATTTATGGGTATGTTTTTACATGACTTCAATTTTTCACATATGAGTGATGAGGGATTTACCTGCAGTGAGCACCACCACGGTACCACAGAAGTTGGACAGCACTGCCCTAGATAGTCCCCCTTCCCTACTTCCCCCACATAGTTTATTACTCTGAAAGTGTCCATAACAACATGCTCATGTATCTGTGCAGAGTAAGTTCAGCGGAGCTCATGGGCGTCATCTTCTGGATCTTTGGTCTTCTATGGATCCTCTTCCCTTCAGCAATTTACAGCACTTTTGGCGCATGCGTAGTTGCTATGAATACCGGACTGCTCCAACTACGCATGCACCAAACTGGCGCTTCCCTTACAGAAGAAGACCGAAGATCCAGAAGATGTCGTCCATAAGCTCTGCTGCACTACTCTGGCAGAGATCAAAGAGGTGCATAAGAAGTGCATTAATTAGTGCTCACATGTCATAATTATCACCCAAACATTTTCAAAGTAGGGGATGCCATCATTTGTGGCTCAAGAAAGCCAAGGATGTCTTTTACCCACACCTTTTTAAACATGGCTTTCTGTCAGTTAGGTAGGAAGCCATTTTGCTTGGTAGGCATTTTATTGTAAATGGGTGTGATATTATATGGTGACTATTTGTTTTTCTCTTTTTGTTTCTGATAAATTAAATACAGTTCTGGTTATGTACTAAATGTGGACCATGGGAATTATAATTATAAGACATAATAAAGACATACATTACTGATGCATTTATTGATTTAATAGCTGGCTACATTCACTATATTCACGTGTACGGTAACAGACTTGGGCTTAGTGATCAAATCCACCTTATTGGTTTAATAGTAACTACTTACTGTGTTCTGCCTGTAGTATTAATTAAAATTGTCGGGTAAGTAGACTTAGCCACAAAAGAAGAGAACTTTTTCCCCAACAAACTGGTGATAAAAATAGGTATTGACAATTAGCTGCTCTTTACCTTATGCCTTTTTGTTACATGAATGATTATTTTTACTGTAGGTCTCTCTTGCCACCTTCCTGAATGCTCTGAGGGACCCTTTTAGTAAATTGTCATTAATCTGAAGCTCAGCTGAACATTCTGCATGTAAGTTAAATGCTGGTTATGTAACTATTCCCCTAGGGCACACCTGACAGGCCGGTAGTTAAGGATACACTTGCTTAAACAAAGGTAAACCAAGAAGATGCAACCAGGTGCATTTTAATTAACTCACCTGGGTTTAAGTAAAGATAGGTTCCCCATGATATCGTGGTTTAAAATCACTGATGTGGAGGATTGATTCCATTTCTCCAATTACACTTCATGGTGTAAGCAAGAGTCTTAGTAAAAGTAAAGATTTTTTTTTTATTGTATGGAAACCTTTTCTCAGGGCAGAATAAGTAAGAACTCTAAATAACCCACAGGGAGATTTTCATTCACATTTTATTTTTTTATTTTTGTGAGGTGTTACTTACTTACAGAAATCAGAACCTTTATTATCCATTCTTTACTTCTCTGCATGCTTATGTATTGCTGTAGAGGTACAGCTGGTCAAGCTCCTGAGACATAGTTTGATGCTCTAGACTCAAGTAGACCATGCAGCAGACTGAAAAAAGTAACCCCAATGCTCAAATGCCCAATATGTTGTTTGGGTGCATGTTTATGTGCAAGTATTTTTAAAAAATTACTTTCATACATGCAACAATTTTCTCCATTTAATTTTGATGCCATTAAATATACAGGTATGGCTCCTGCTATCCAGAATGCATGGAACCTGGGGTTTTCTGGATAAGGGATCTTTCCATAATTTGGACCTCCATACCTTAAGTCTACTAAAAAACATTTAAACATTAAATAAACCCAATAGGATTGTTTTGCCTCCAATAATAAATAATTATATCATAGTTGGGATCAAGATCAAAATTATTTGAAAAAAATTGGGATTATTTGTTTATAATGGAGTCTATGGGAGATGGTCTTCCCATAATTTAGAGCATTCTGGATAATGGTTTCTGGATAATGGACCCCATACCTGTATTACATAAGCTTCAAGAATGTTCTCATATTTTCACTAGTAATCGCTTGCTCGGCACTAAGTCAGCCACAGGCATTCCAGGCAGCAGATAAGTAAATGTATCTGCACTCCCCCAAAGAATAGCACCAATGGTCTTGTTTAGGCAGACAGTCTCAAACTGCAGACACCAAAAGTATCTGAACTTTTTGAATTGAGACATTTTACAGGCAAATAGAGATAACAGAATGTCTTTGGAACATGGCCTATAATTTTCCTGACCATAGGTTTTCAGACATTGGGGATTGTGTATCTAGAATCTCTGCCCCAAGTTAGTATAAAGCTTCTGTATCATGTGACATGATTATTAGAATATGTACTCCCCTATGCAAGTGGGAAAAGTGACAAAAATTATTTCAGAAGTAATCTAATTTCAGAAGTAATCTACATTTCTTTGGTCCTGCTGAGCAGAATCCCTGAGCTTCATTAAAGGCAGCTATTGATACAATAATTGTAAATACTCCAGAGATGCTGCCCAATGGACCCCAAGTCCAGCACTGCTTGCATGACTTTTTAGAATAGCATAATATCCAAGGCCATTGTGAACTCAAGATCTAGAATTAATTTAGTAAAGGTCAGGGCCGGATTTACATAGCGGGCTCCCCTAGGCCTGCTGACATTTGTCGCCCCCGTACCCTCTACTTTATTTATGCAAATGTTCATTATCGGGACCGGCGCAATGGGGATTGGCGCATGGGAGATTTAAAAAAACAATAGTATCTCCTGCACATCCCAAGTGTTTTTGAACCAACGTGGGTGTAGTTGGGTAGCATGCCGCCCCCCAAAATCCTGCCACCCTAGGCCTGCTTAATGTTATTTTTGTTAAAAAAAATAATCAGTGCTGTTCATGTGATTTAAGGTTTTTTGTGCCAGGAGGTACAATGATTTCTATTTAATCAGCTCCTCCCTTCCAGTCTGTGTTCTCTGGGTTAATTAAAAAAGGAATCATTATATCATCCTATGTTTTTCCACAGCTACTACTACCTAACATTTTAAAGATAAAAATAGTAGATATGTAAAAGCTTTACCCTGAAATGATTTTTAACACAAACCAAATATAATGCAGGGCTGTGGAGTCAGTACATAAATCCTTCAACTCCAACTCCCTTAGTTTAGGGTACCTCCAACTCTGTTTTAATATACAAATGTATAGAACACAACATTGATTGAAAGAACACAACATACAAGGCATTTGATCACTGCCAAAGCTCAGCAATTTTAAAGCTATATGAAGATGATGTCTGCTTTCCGGAACAAACCAAAAAACTACTGACTAGGAAGCTGACGCTCTATCCTTTTGGCCATCTAACCCTGTCACTGCCAGGGCCGGAACTAGGTGTAGGCAGAGTAGGCACTTGCCTAGGGCGCAAAGCTGGGGGAGGCGCCAGGCAGATACCTCTTCTGTCGCCTACCCCAAGTCCGGTTCCCTTCTCTGCCCGACTCCCTGCTTATAAGTGCATCCATTTCGCGCATGCGCACACGAGCGCAGATTTGCGCATGCTAAGCAGCCACCGCGACTTGCTGGCTTGCCTAGGGCGCCTGCCCAGCCTGGCCCGGCTCTGGTCACTGCCAACATGAAAGAGGATACTGTTCAACTTTTGGTCTAAATCTATAATTAAGCCTATGTTATTGTGGCTTTTTAGTTTATTTAAATAAACTACACATGTTATTTAAACCTAAAGTTTTAGCAAAAGACAAAAAATTGAAAACAAGGTTATAAAAGTTCAGCTGGGCTATATACTAGTGAAACAATTACTGGCACTGGACTTAATTCATACAACAAAGAAGTACGTTAGTATCTGTGAAATAGGCCATTGTAACATATTGTATTTTTTTCATTACAATTTCAATTTATTAGGAGTCATCTGCTGGTAATAAATGCAGAGATATTATCGGTAGCCGACAGAAATTTTTTTAGCCTGTCCGATCGTCTGAGCAACTGATCCCGAAGGCACGAAAAATGTTGGGACACTCCACACACTGTCCGACATCGTACAAAATGAACATTTGTGCGATCAAACCTTTACGTCTATGGCCAGCTTTAGGCTATTTATTCCGAATAAATAATAAAAATAAAACACTGGTTCATCAATCCTGGCTCTCCACAGGTGTTTTCAAAAATCTTACTCGGTCAGTAACTTTTCTTCCATTCTACTTCCTTAGCAGTTTGGGGGGGGGGGGCATCGGTACTCGTTACTTCAGGCTAATTACACACAGCCTCTGTAATTCTCCTTATTTGCTGGATCTCATAGAGCATGCTGGGTGATATACACCTTCCTTCCTTTCTAGTCGCTGTGCCACACACTGTAATAGCTGCAAATAGTGATTTTAAAATATAATGTAGAGATTATTTGTACAGGTGAAAAAAGCAGTGAGAAACAAGTCACAGCTGTAATGACACAATGTAGAGGGAACTGAGATGCCGTGGTAAATGATTGATTACAAGCTCCCAAGTCTAATATTGCCTAATATCATGTGTCTGAAAACCTGTGGCTGCCTTAAATGTATTTTTTATAGTGTTGAGAGGCAACAAATAGAAGTTGAAACATTCCCATTCCTGCTAACCAGTTTATATATAATGACTTCTCAGGTATGAATTTGTAGCGACTGTTTCTTTACAAGATATATTTCCACTTAACAGAGCTAACTTCTATGAGTGCCAGCTGTGGCCAGCACCACACATTTCTAGGTAGCATTCTTCTCAAATAGGAAGATGTAGCACCCTGAAAGGTATGAACGACGAGCACTGCCCCAGGGTCTGAGTGAAGCAACTATTTACACAATGGCACACCTATAATGATTTATAAGTTCACAAGTCACCACAAAAATATGTAAAAAAAGGCACCAGAAAGACTTTTTTCAATTGCTTTCCATTTTTTACCGTTTTCCCAAAATCTAACTTTAAAGTGCAATGTTCCTGTCTCTGGTGTTTCAGTCAGCAATCCAGGCGCATATTCTGAACTGTTACAATTTGCTACATTAGTTGGTACATTTTACAGCAGCATCATTGAAATATTAGCAACTATTGTGTCAATTCTAACAGCTGCCTTTAATGATTTTGTACAGCAGGGTCAAAGATAAGAAATGTATCAACTAATGTATCAATTTAGAACAGTAACACAGTTGGCGACCCCTTCCCTGAGCTACTTTAAAAAAGGTGAAAAACTAAACTTAAAGCTTTTAGTTAGAAAATGGTTACAAATAAAAAATAGAAAGTCATTGAAAAAAAGTCTTTATTTCTGGTGAACAATCTGAAAACAACTGAAATGAAAAAAGTGTTGGGAGGTGAACAACCCCTTTATAGGAAAGAGTAGGTGGATCAGGTGTTTCTTATTTTATATTGCTAATATAATTTATCAATCAATGTTCACATTCTTTCTGACTATTCATCAACTATTTGTTTCTGTATTTGTTCAGTGCATAGAGTGAGGCAACTTTGGGCGACTATTGAAAATGCATCGCCGCGTGTGCATTAGCGCAGGCGACTTTTCATTGTAGCCTATGGGAAAACACGCTGAGGCAGTTCGGGGAGATAGTCGCTCAGAAGACGAGGCGATTAGTTGCCAGGCGACAAAATCTCCCCGAATCTCCTTGTGTGAACTAACCCTAAAACTAATAAATTAGTGCCTTTGTACAGGGGCTTAATAGACAATATAAAGTTTAAGACTGCATATGTTCTGTCTGACCAGGCCAGTGTGATTTTTTTAATAAAAAGGAACTATAAAAATGGGGTATCAGATAAGCAATTGAAATAATTTACTATAATCACACCCCAGGGACTTTAGCTTTTTAATGGGGGCTTGAAAGTAGCATAAACTTTTGGAGCAAACGTAGCATTGTATTACATACACAGTGCAAAATATAGTTTTCAATCGCTATCCTACTGTCGTGTGAGAGCAAAGGGTTTGCAAAATTTTGTCCCATTTGTGCAAAGGCAAAATTGTTCGCAATGTGAACATTTATTCACATTGTGAACATTTTTTCATTTAGCGACATAGATTGCATCCCCTTATTTGTTTTTTAAGGAGTTGTATTTTTTGGGCAAATAAAAACTTACATTTTTCTAGATTTAGCATCTAGAAGCTGCAAATAGTCAGAATGCGAAAATCCACCTTCTCAAACCTGCCGAGGTCATGTATAAGTCAATGACAGATGTCCCTCTTACAATTTGAAGATATTGTGATCTGTGCTGGGTTTTATTCAATATTCCAAAAAATTCAGGGTTTTTAGGCCATAACCCAAAAAAATTAAGAAATTAAGGCATCAAATCCAAGATTCAGGTTTTCACTCCGTTTATCGAGGTTTTTTCCACGACCCAACTTTTATCAGGTATTGTATTGATAAAAATTGTGATAAAATTGTGGATAGGAGTTCAGTCGAGCTTGGTAGTAAATAACCCCCTTGACCCCCTTAATCTCATGAAACAAGAAGATTTTTTTTTATTCACGTTTTTATTCCAATTACATTATTTGGCTCTGTGCTTCATAAATTAATTCATAAGAGCATTACCTGAAATAAAGGTCTCCCAACCTGAGCATTGGTTTCAATCATAGGGCTTAGTCCTCCCCCGCCATTAGCTTCCAAAGGGGAGAGATAACCTAGACCACAGCCTTGGTAATGCTCTTATGCTGGAAAGCTTTAGCATTTGATATTATGACCAGAGGTAAATAGTTAGGGACCGCCATATGGGTTTTACCTTGATGTGGTATGGTGACTTATTAATCTTATGATCATAATTTTGTAACTAAAAAACCGGTGTCTTTGTAAATACATGCACCCGTATAGATTACTTATATGACAGGGGACCAGGGAATGTGCATTGATAAATCTCTCTTCTTTTTCTCTATGTCTGTAGTTAATTTGGCCAGATCAGTAGCACCATTGTATTGTAGTACATTTTTATTTAGCCATGGAGTGCTCCCACAACCTTTCCTTTTTACAGTGGCTACTGTGACTAAATACTACCAAAGCTAAACCATAAAAAGCCACACTCTCTTTCCCTGTGCCTCACTAGCCAATAACTTAATCTATGTTTAGAAGGGATTTCCATAATCCCCTTTAATAATGTGAAATTTATTCCTACAATAGAAATTAGTAATTAAAATATGGTGCATGACTGGTTCTAAACCAATTTTTCGGGGGTTATTTACTAAACCTCAAATTTATCGGTATCGTGATTTGCGCTGGGTTTAGCCCAAAACCCGAAAAAATCTGGATTTTTGGGCAAAAAAAATCTAGTGATTCAGGAAAAATAGTCAAAAAAACGATTCAAGTTTTCCCGATCTAATTAAAGGTCAGATCGAGCATGGGAGATGGTTGTGTTTTTTGTAATTAAATACAGAGATAAATAAAATTATTGTTTAGTAAATAAACCCCTTCATGAAGGGCCTGTTAAACAAGACTATTGCCACCAAAAAGACAATGAAGAAATTTGTCAAAGTACCAGCAGTTCTGCCAATGTTTACATTAAACTTAATGCATTGTTTTAATGTTAAGTCTATGTGTCAAGCCAGTTTCCTACTGGATTTGGGTTACAGCCAACACAGCAACAGGGTCAACATTATAGTATGTATATCTAAATAAGTCATCTTTTACTAATCCATCATCCTTTACAGCTATAATATATATTGCTTTACTTAAACCTTTAAATATGTTATTATAAGTATGTTATAGAATGTCCCGTTTCTAGCTTTTCTTCTAACTTTTGAAAATTGATATTCGTTATTTATTTTCTATAGTTTTTTTAAATGATCAATCTTCATATTTTACATCTTTCTGGCTTTCAAATGGTGTTCATTGACATTAGGGATGCACCGAATCCGCTATTTTGGATTCGGCTGAACCCCTGAATCTATTGCGAAAGATTCGGCCAAATACCGAACCGAATCCGAATCCTAATTTGCATATGCATATGGGAAGGGGAAAACATTTTTTACTTAATTGTTTTGTGACAAAAAGTCACGCGATTTCCCTCCCCACAACTAATTTGCATATGCATATTAGGATTCGGTTCGGCCGGCCGAATCCGAATCCTGCTGAAAAAGGCCGAATCCTGGCCAAATCCCAAACCGAATTCTGGATTTGGTGCATCCCTAATTGACATTGTGAGCTTACAATTGTATCTTTATTATTACTTTTTATCCCTTATCTTTCAATTCACTCCATCACTTGTTCATATTCCAGTCTCCTAATCAAACCTGGTTGATAAGGAAAACAAGATCCTAGACTAGATAGCTGATGAACTTCCAAACTGGAGAGCCGCTGAATAAAAAACGAAAAAACTGGAAAATCACCGAAAATCAAGACCAATTGCAAATTGTCTCAGAATATGAATGTCATACTAAAAACAATTTATCAGTATTAGTAGCATTTGTACTAGATACTAATATGTGTATGTATGTAGATCTCTTATGCTAGAAAGTTTTCTAATATCCATTTCTCCTCTGGATGAATGGGACATAAGGAACAGAACACAGATATACAGTATGTCTATTCTACACGACAAAGGAAAGAAAGCAACAAGGCTAGAGCCACTATTCTTTCTAATGTATGCTGTGGCTGCTAACAAGTATAGGTAATCAGATATACATTCTATAATAGCTCTCAAAAGTCTTGTGACACATTCTTATGGCATTCATTAAAAACATTTGACAGTCATAAGCACCTGCCATGATTTATTGTGCAGCGTATTACTCAATACATGTTTAATTCACATGGAACTCTTTTCCACGCCTACACTTCTATGCACACCGCATAACTAGAATTGTCATACTTTATACTGATTTTACAAATGTATCAGGTTGTATCCAAGGACAAACTTTGGTTTCCCCACAGTTCAGCACTTGCAGGTCCTCCTCCACCTGTTTGAGACGATCTCCAAGTACAGAAAAATAAAGTGCTAGAATCCTCAAAAATTCATTTGAGGAGGGGGATTTAACAGAAAGAATAAAATATAGTATAGTATTTTTAAAAAAAATTTTTGTTTTTTGTTTTTAAAAAAAATTTTTATTAACACCCACCGTGATTATTAACAGTGATAGTAGTGTTTTTTCATTTAACTTAGAAGAAGAGAGCCCAAAAATGTGAAAGTTGTGAAATTATGAAAAATCAAAAGATAAAAAATAAAAAATATAAAGAGAGTGAAAAAGAGTGAATTTGTTCAGTGAATTAATAAATACCAACAATTTCTCTTCAAGTGATAGTGATTGCAGTATTATTCATTGCTTAAAACACATTCAGTGCAGTAGGTGAATATTCATGTGATTAGTGAATATTTAGTGTAGGTTAAATTTCCCCTTAGATTTTTCTCGTTTGAGATCCACACTCTATAAGTTAGAGGAAAGGTAACGTAGAATACTTTGCCACAATTCCGGTACAACCGGTTGCGCAGCTCACTCACCAAATGTGAGTTAAGGGAGAGCGTCTAATAGGTCCTGTTCGCGCTGTTTCCACTCTTTTTCTATTATCCAGGTTTTTGCAAGAGAGATAAAAATAGAGAGGGGCATGTGCAGGGATCACTTTAAAACAGTTTAATAGAATAAAAATACACTCACAAACACGATCGGTAAAACTGCAAAAGGATTGGTAAAAGTCCCGCGAAAGTCGCTGTGTCTCCTTGGCGTCCCTCGGGAGGTACAGACGTCTCTCTGGATCGGGTACTCCTGCAAAAGGTTAGTGTGGTCCTTTTCGCTTACGCGTTTCGCCTGGCTGGCTTCTTCCTGAGCGATGACGTCCACATACTTTCTTGCCCCTTTATTCTCTGTGCGCTCTCAACCAAACTTGTAACAACTTTATTTACAAGTGTTCCAGTGCATTTGGGCACTGTTCTTTATACAGCTAGTGCGTATCAGAACTTCAAAAAATCTTGCCCTATTGTTTCTACACCCAAAAGGGATTTAGTGCGCCCATTTATACATATAAAACAATTAAACATATGTATTTCACATTTCTACAGTATTAAAAATCCATTATTATTAAAAACAATTTAAAAACAATTTAAAAGCTTTAAAAGGTGGGGTATCAGGAGACAGAAAAAGACACTTTGTAACTATTTAAAAAAAAAAAAAAAAATACAGAGCGGTGTCATACAGGCTATATGTGAGAATATGACAAATATTGTATGTGACAATTATCGCTTAAACTAATGTTGGAGTCCAAGCTTTTAAATTGTTTTTAAATTGTTTTTAATAATAATGGATTTTTAATACTGTAGAAATGTGAAATACATATGTTTAATTGTTTTATATGTATAAATGGGCGCACTAAATCCCTTTTGGGTGTAGAAACAATAGGGCAAGATTTTTTGAAGTTCTGATACGCACTAGCTGTATAAAGAACAGTGCCCAAATGCACTGGAACACTTGTAAATAAAGTTGTTACAAGTTTGGTTGAGAGCGCACAGAGAATAAAGGGGCAAGAAAGTATGTGGACGTCATCGCTCAGGAAGAAGCCAGCCAGGCGAAACGCGTAAGCGAAAAGGACCACGCTAACCTTTTGCAGGAGTACCCGATCCAGAGAGACGTCTGTACCTCCCGAGGGACGCCAAGGAGACACAGCGACTTTCGCGGGACTTTTACCAATCCTTTTGCAGTTTTACCGATCGTGTTTGTGAGTGTATTTTTATTCTATTAAACTGTTTTAAAGTGATCCCTGCACATGCCCCTCTCTATTTTTATCTCTCTTGCAAAAACCTGGATAATAGAAAAAGAGTGGAAACAGCGCGAACAGGACCTATTAGACGCTCTCCCTTAACTCACATTTGGTGAGTGAGCTGCGCAACCGGTTGTACCGGAATTGTGGCAAAGTATTCTACGTTACCTTTCCTCTAACTTATAGAGTGTGGATCTCAAACGAGAAAAATCTAAGGGGAAATTTAACCTACACTAAATATTCACTAATCACATGAATATTCACCTACTGCACTGAATGTGTTTTAAGCAATGAATAATACTGCAATCACTATCACTTGAAGAGAAATTGTTGGTATTTATTAATTCACTGAACAAATTCACTCTTTTTCACTCTCTTTATATTTTTTATTTTTTATTTTTTATCTTTTGATTTTTCATAATTTCACAACTTTCACATTTTTGGGCTCTCTTCTTCTAAGTTAAATGAAAAAACACTACTATCACTGTTAATAATCACGGTGGGTGTTAATAAAAAATTTTTTTAAAAACAAAAAACAAAAATTTTTTTTAAAAATACTATACTATATTTTATTCTTTCTGTTAAATCCCCCTCCTCAAATGAATTTTTGAGGATTCTAGCACTTTATTTTTCTGTACTGATTTTACAATAATGGATGTCACCATCCCATTAATGGAAGTCCTCATCTACATATATTCTTCATCTGCACGAAACGTAAACAAGTAAAGATATACATGTTTTATGTTTATTAAGGGGGTTAAATTAAAGGATACTTATGTACTTAATGAAGTAGCTGGTACCTGACAGCAATGTAATTGGATGCTAGATTCCTGCATCTTTAGGCTGTTAGTAAAAGCATTGAAGCTCACTATGGTAAAAAAAAAACTGTGGCTTATCATAGCCTATAATTAAGGGCAGGGAGCACAAAACGCATCAGGGTTGGAGTCCATAGTGGCCCACTGAATGCCTTCCTTGTTTTCTTTTACACTAGTCTAATCAGCTTGTAAAAGATATATGGTATGTACACAATACTCCTTTTCAATTAATAATTCATTATAGAAGTCATGGACTTCTCAAATTCTTTAAATTCCAGTCTTATGAAACCTAATTTTCATAAAATTCATTTTATTAATTTTTCATCGACTGAAAAAAGTCTAGAAAATTATAATAAAAATTTTGCAGATAAGATCTGGTAAGGCAGTTGGAGGTGCATTTTATACATTCAAGCTATTTTCGAAATCTCGAATTTGTAAAAATGAATGGGATTTTCATTGATTGAGGTTTTTCAAAATATGAGTGTGATCAAGTTTTTGTGATTTGAGTTTTTTCCATAAATATGCTAGTGGTCAAGAAAAAAATACGAATTCAGAGAAACACTTGTTACACTAGTTTAATCGTTTCCAGAAATCTGAAAATCAACACATTTACTTATTTCCTGGTATTTATATAGTGCCAACACACTTCTGCAGTGCTTTAGAAAGATTATACATCATTCACACCAAGCCCTGCCCCAGAGGAACTTAAATTCTGCCTCCACATGTCAGTTACTATATTTCCTAAATTGGTTAAACATAGTAATTTTGTGTTATGAAATTATAAATGCGTTATAATCGATTACACAGTATAGGCATGAAACCTGCTATCCAGAATGCCCAGGATTTGGGGCTTTCCGAATAATTGATAATCCATAATTTGGATCTTAATACTTAAAGGGGCAGATTTATCAAGGGTCGCATTTCGAAGTAAAAAATACTTCGAAATTCGACCATCGAATTAAATAATTAGAATCCAGATATCGAATTCGAACTTTTTTCATTGAATTTGGGTATTCTGCCATTGAAGTAAAATCGTTCGATCGAATGATTAAATCCGTCGAATCGAACGATTCGAACGATTTTAACGTACGCTCGAACGATTTTATTTCAACTTTCACTTAGAAAAATGCTGTAGAAGGTCCCTATAACATAGCATTTCGGCAGGTTTAATTTGGCAAAGTATTGAATTCAAAGTTTTTTTAAAGAGACAGTACTTCGATTATCGAATGGTCGAATATTCGAACAATTTTACTTTGAATCGAAGTCAAAGTTGTAGTATCCTATTCGATGGTCGAAGTATCCAAAAAATTACTTCGAATTTTGAATTTTTTTACTTCGAAAATTCCCTCGAATTCACTACGACCCTTGATAAATCTGCCCCTAAGTGTTCATGTAAACATTAAATAAACCCAATAGGCTGCTTTTGCTTCCCATTAAGGAATCTCTATATCTTATGAATTAAAAAATGATTTCCCTTTTCTCTGTATTAATAAAATAGTAGCTTATACTTGATCCAAATTAAGATATAATTAATCCTTATTGGAAGCAAAACCAGCCTATTGGGTTATTTTAATGTATATACGATTTTCTAGTAGACTTAAGGCATGACAATCCAAATTACAGAAAGATCCATTGTCTGGAAAACCCCAGGTCCCGAGCATTCTGGATAACAGGTCCCATACCTGTACAACATTGACATTGTTATTAGGGGACTATGTGGAATGAAAGAGAGATAAACAAACCACTGTCTTAAGGTGGCCATAGACGCAAAGATCCGCTCGTTTGCCGATGTCCTATCTTTCCCCGATATGCCATTAACGAGCATGGTTATATCGGGGGTAATCCGATTGTTCGGCCGTATGGCCGTACAATCCAATTACGATGTGCCATGGGCTCCGGCGGGATCGGTCGGGTCAAAATCAAACCTGACCGATTGACCAAACGACCGATCTCCGCCCGACGAAAGCTGTCGGCACTCTCCACACACGATCTGAAAATTGTACGAATCCTCGATTCGTACCATAGGATCTGTGTGTCTATGGCCACCTTTATTTGGAAAGCTTTATAAATTGCCTGCTCTGCTCTCATGGCTGATGAGCAACATTGAAACCAAAGCTACTGTAATAATCAAGCTAAGCCTATATGAAGAAGAATATGAAGAAGAATATTTTATTACACTTCAAAATATATGCAATTATCTTTTTTTCAGGACAACTAAAGTGCTAAAGATTAATACTAGATTTAACCACTGTCATGGTGATGATGTATGATATGTGGGGATACAGCAGGAATAAATTGCAATATGGTCTGTGTTCCAATAAAATGTACTGTTTTTAACGTTTATAAAAAAAATCACTCGAATAATTGTCTGGACAAGGGTTGTTTCCACTACAACAGTTAAAATTGCGGCAACTTTTCAGTATGCTTAGTTTCTTAAAACCTGTTTTTAAAGTTAATAAATGTATTAGCTGTTGAATGTGCAAATCAGGAAAAACTTAACCTGGACCCAACCCTAACCTGCAAACCTTAACCGCACACAAACTCTGTACGCTACTTCTTTGCGCACCTCTGGTTCCAAGACAGGGAATCTTCGGGAGCAGTGGAGGAACATTTTCCCCAGTCTGAGCTGTGATGTCGGGGGCGTGCCGGGTGACGTCGGGGGCAGGGCAGTGACATTGGGGCAGGATGGGTGACGTATGGGGGGAGGGTCTGATTACGTGGCGATTGGCTGGTTGCCATGTGATTCACTTAAATGTCCTGTCCGAATTTCCAAATTTGGAAAACTGGACAGGCATTTTTCACCCGGGCAGCCCTTCCAAAAAACAGGCTGGCAACCCTAGACCCGCACTAAAACCTAACCTGCAATGGTTGGAGAGATTTCAACCAAAATCAACCCAAACAGTGGTCAACCCATGGGTCAATGTGGGTTTTGTGTCAACCTGAACATCACTACTGTTGAAAACAATATCCCATTGTTTATATTCTCTGCACTTCTGATTCTTTCTCCTGAAACAATGCAGTAGGGGAGAACTAATGTACTCTACATTGATTCAGAACCAGAACAGGCTAAAAAAAATTCTGCTTTCAATTACAATTATATATACAAATAACTTTAACAACACTGAGAATGTGTGATTACTGTAAAGTGGAAAGTTGCTTAGAATTGCATTTTCTTTAATTATACAAAAACAGGTTTTGGGTGGAGATCCAAAAAAAGAGCATACAGGCCCGAAATATTTCAAGATCTGGGAAGGCATGAAAATGTTTTTATGACAGTAATCACAGTGAAATCATCATATATTTTCTAAAGATTAAATTATCTACAGTAGAAACTAGATTTTGCCTTGTTAAGCTTGTATCTGATTATATGTGGATAAGCAAGAAAATTTCTTTTGTAGATGCAAAAATTATAATTTCTGCTCATGCTTAAGGGGTTTGCAAAAACAGAATTTGTTTATTTAGGGAACTCAGATTGATGCTAAAGAGTTTGAGTCTGTAATTTCCGTGAGAGATTTGTTCAAAAGGAAAAGTAAAATGAAGGTTTTTGTCATGAAAAAGGGAGGGGGGGGTCACATTTAAGTATGCTATACATGTATGGGATTTGTTATGCCGCCCCTTATCCAGAAAGCTCCAACTTACGAAAAGGCCATCTCCCATAGACTCCATTTTATCCAAATAATACAAATTTTTAAAAATGATTTCCTTTTTCTCTCCATTAATAAAATAGTACCTTGTACTTGATCCAAACTAAGATTTGGGAGCAAAGTCAGCCTATTGGGTTTATTTAATGTTTAATTGATCTTCTAGTAGACTTAAGGTATGAAGATCCAAATTACAGAAAACCCCAGGTCCCGAGCATTCTGGATAACATGTTCCATACCTGTATAGCCAATTCTGAGCAACTTTGCAATTCTTCATTTTTATTAATAGTTTTTGAATTATTTGCTTTTCTCTTTTGACTCTTTCCAGCTTGTAAAAGTGGGTCAGCCAAAAAAAAAAAAAACCGATAACAATTTTATTGTTATTATTACTTTGTATAGCTTATCTTTCCATTCAGACCCTTTCCTATTCATATTCCAGTCTTTCATTTAAACCATTGACAAATGGTGTGATAAAAATCCACACCGGAGAGCTGCTGAACAAAAAGCTACATCATTTAAAAAAAACAAAACACAAATGATAAAAAATGTAGACCGATTTCCGATTTTTATCTCAGAATAGCACTCTCTACTTCATACTAAAAGTTCTTTAAAATATGGACTCCCCCTTTAATACACACTAGATGTAAAGAGTTGAAAAATGTGTTTTTTTTAGATTTTTTTTTTATTCCCTCAGATCCAGTACAAAAATACACTTTTCATTCTTATATTAGGCCACACTAGAGGCAGTGTGACCGTTTTCTTCTTTTCTATCTTTTCTATAACACCGTTATATGTTTTATATATATGGGTATATACTCATCCCTCCCTAATGCCAATATGAATAACAGTTCATGTGAAATGTGGAGCTCATTAATTTTGTCATGTCTGTTCCAGGATGAATACACTCTGCCAGAGTATCTCAAAGGACACAGCTTAGAACAGAGATACAGGAAAATTTGCATAGTACTATCTTTTGCTCCCCCCTGTGGCTAATTTACTTAACACACTCGCATATATTTGTCTAGTTCTGGCAGAAAAACAATAACATGGTTTCTAGGGTGACTTAATCTGGCCACAACATCCTCTATAAGAAGAATTTGTGGGTTTCTTAACCTAATCAGAGAAAGAGCAGTTTCTGATTGCTTTTTACTTGTTATTATGGGGCTCGTTGATTTACGCTGATAAAATTTGCACGGCCTGGTGCAGTAAACCACAGCAACTTACTTCATACCTCCTAACTGTCCCGTTTTCATGGGACAGTCACGCTTTTGACAGCTCAACCTGCAGTCCCATGTTTGTACTGAAAGGTCCCGACTTTCTCTGCACTGAACAGCCAGAAAATTATACAAAGTTTCTAACTTTGGCTTTTGGCAGAGAGCCCAGAACAGGCACCAGGTTCAACTAAGGGCAAGGCCAGATGTGGCGTTTTTACATCAGGCATAAATACGCCACTGAAACCTCACACAACAGCTCGTTGGTTTCTTTTTCCAACATGCACTTCTCATTGGTCTCGTTCCCCATAATTTCGCTGGCTAGAAATAGAAAACAGAAAAGCTATTTACATGCAAAATGGAGCAGTAATGATCGTCAATATGCAACGTAATTACGTCACCGGCTTAATATAGCGTAAAAACGTATATATGCGTAATTTATCGCGCGAGAATTTGGACGCCATATTTAAAATACGCTGCGTATTTACATTCAGTGTGGTTTCAAATGTGCAGATTCCATAGAGTCTATTGATTTGGTAGTTTCTTGACGTATTTTTGTGTCTGCTGAAAAACGCCAATACTAGCATCCTGTGTCAGATTTCGGCTTGCAATCACCCTATGAGAATTGGCATAGTGCGTTTTCCATTAGTTTCAGTGGTAGTGCAGTTTGTGCGTATTTACACCTGACTTTTAAAAACGCCAAGTCTGACCTTGCCCTAAGATACTTTGTAACAATTTTTAGATAAGCAACTAAGTTATTGTAACAATTTAGAAAAGGAGGTCCCTTGGGAAAAGTTAGACTCACAGCTTAAAGGGCAATTCACCTTCATGAACAAAACTGTTGAAAAAACTGGGAAAAAACCCCACAGAAATATGTTCAAACTTTCATAATCTGCCAAATTTTGTAAAATGAACACAGTAATTAGGGGGTGTGGGCACAAAAATTGGGGTGGCCTGAAAAATTTTCGGCGTGCTAAGCACATCGACTTTTTTTGTCTCTCTTTTTACTTCCATAATGTTGGGAGCTATGATTTACCTTGATGAGTCCAGCCATTTTATTTCATTGTTAATAACTATGCCATCAGTGTCTTTTGAAGGAGAAGGAAAGGTAAATTGCTAGGCACGCCCCATTAATTATAACCATTTATTCATGCACTGACCTGGGTTACTAGTCTAGGGGCACCAAGTCACAATCTTCTTATTCCTGAATCTTCTCTATGACCCAGACTGGGTGCACCAACAGTGAAAATGTTGAACTAGAGGTAAAAAGCCAGATTTAAACTCTATCGCACACGTGCAGTGGTCTGGGGCCCAGAGCAAAGTTTATAGAAGCTCCTACAGAAGTACACTGGGCCGGTGCATTTTGCTGTTGTAAGGATGGGGTTTAAGGTAAAATGATTATAACCACTGAGGAGTGCCTAACATTTGGCTTTATCTTTTAAAAGCAATTGGTGTAATAACTGATATCTAGCTGGAATGATAAACTTGGTCTTTTAATCCATATGTACCTTTTCACACATATATTGGATAAAGTAATTCGTTTTACAACTTCATATTTAGCAGAAAAAGTGTCAGTTGTTAGATTATTTGCCTCAGAGAGGGGAATTCTTACTATTCTGTTCGAAGAGGGCAAGTGCATCAGTCCCTGGATCAGCTTTGTATTAGGAGTTAATTACAGTAATCCGAGGCTCATTTATCAAAGGATTGAATTTCAAATTCATGTGAATTTTCTTTTTACTCTAATAAATTTGAATATACTCACAATTCGACTGGGAGGTTATTACTAACGTCTAAAACTCAAACAAATATTACAGACAAAAAAAACTCGAATCAAAGTCGTTTAAACTCAATCAAGTATTTTCTTACGAAAACTCGAATATCAGGAAGGCTTCAAATGGGTCACTGGACTTCTGCCATTGACTTCTAAGTGAACTCAGCAGGTTTTAGCTGGTGAATAGTCGAATTCGAATTTAAATTCGCATTCAAGTTTGGATTATTCCCAATTTGAATTTGTGAGTTGTGACCACTAATCCAAATCGAAAATAAATCTTCCCCTCTGTGTTTTCTACCTTGCTAAAAATCACCTGTTAATTAGAGTAATAAAAACAAAATGTTTCCAATGTAATACCTCTTGTACCACTGAAAACTGCCATAGCAGGTGGATTTTATTAAACTTTATGCACTTTCATTATGTGTTTGAAAAGAACAACACTATTAAAGTGGAAGAAACACATTTTTATGTAAACATCATGTTGTTAAACACTGTTATTGCCATGTATATTGTTCAATGGTTATTCGGCTTTTCACATCACAACACTTGTGGGCAGTACAAATCATTGTGGTGATAGTTAGCTGCAGTCACACAGAAAAGCTGAGATCAAGCAGATGAGATATATTCGGTGTGTACTGTCCTCCAGTTGAATAAAGCATCTCCCAGAACTGACGGTCCCCTCATTTTAACCACCTCTTAGTGTACTCTAACTGGGGAATGTGCAAGAATCAGAAAACACACACAGAAAAAAAAAGGAAAGTAATAACTCATTCACATTCATTATGACAAAACAGGTAAATGACGCATTGGCAGGATAAGGACTGGAAACAATAATTTTCCATATTTTGCCGAGAATATTTTTTTTCCTACAAACACTTTTTTTCTGCATACAAAGCTCTGACAGCTGGTCACATACAGACGCACTCGTTGGCATTTTGCTTCCAGCAGTGATTCTGCAGGAAAGAACAAAACAATGCCCAACAGGAAACACAGCAAGGGGTTGGTTAATCCAGTGATCTGGTGTTTGCAGAAACTAGATTGCCCTTTTAATTGAGGCATGGGTGGATGAAAACAGTTGGGAGGGACCTTAGGCTTGAGTTCAGCAGGGTGCACATTTGCAGTAACCCTTTCCCATTGGCCTGGAATCTTCAGAATAATTTAAGTTAAAGGCATAGTGTACATGTGTAGGTTTGTACATTGTCATCCATGTCTGTGGTCCACACTGTACCGTGTATATGCATATACCACAGGGAGTCCTTTGTCATCTCCCATGGCTACCTATTCCACTGCATACAGTCAGGTTTCTTATAAAAACGGTACAAATTTTTTTATTATTGGAGATAGTAAAAATGGGATTTTATTTTTTTTCCTTTACGTCCCCTTTAATGGCGATTGTTATGGTGTGAGCAGGAAAGCCCCTGTTACATTGAACTGCAGCCCTCTCCCATCATTCAGAGACTACAGTCAGTGCATTGCATTGTCCACTGGATATACTAGCTAGAGTCCTGCAGCAGGTCAGGTAACCGCGGAATACCCACAAATCTCTCAGAATTCAGACGGAGAAGACTAGAATTACTTACTGTGCAGGTGGCCCGCAGGTGCTCAGTGGAGGTAACCGGGGAGGTTGCGGACAGCTATGAAATAAAAGCTCTCCAGAGATCTTCCTAATGTGTTAGGTCACTTCTGTTTCCTGAGTCAGTCCTACCCTGAAATTCAGACATCACTTCCGGTTTGCAGAGACATTCAGCAGGGTGGTGGGCAGGTTGGGGATAGTATTTCTGTGGGCAGGTTTGGGTTGGTAAAGAAATCACAGCCAATGCGGGTACACGGTTGCGGGTCAGAGCGCAGATACACAGGTCTGGTTTAGGTGCGGGTCTACAAAAACAGACTCACTCTAACACTAGCAATGGGAACAGCTAACTTGTACAGCATAGGACACACCTGCATTTACAGCCACAAGCCATGGCTGAATTAGTTAAACAATCATCGCTGTAAAGCAAATAATACTTATAGCCTGCCACTTTTCAAGTCACTACCTAGAGCATAATGTATTAAGAAGTTTAGAGTGTAGCATTCACATGACAAAGAAGGGAAGATCAGTCATTAAACCTGCGTGGAAGCTTGCTGGCTGCTGTTCAAGGGCTTGTTCAGTTTTGGCTTTCACAATGGAAAAATAAAGCGTGTCTGATGAGGAATGGATTTTCTGGTTCTGAGTGTCGGGAAAGAGGAACGGGACATTTTAAAGGGGAGATTGTTTTCTGACTTTTGTGATTCAGTGTTGTAGATGTTGCATGGTAAGACCTGTTTGTAGTGGCCATGGGGTTCAGGGCAAATTAAATTGCTTGGGACCCCAATGTTTTCAATCTAGCTGCGCCTCTGTTGTTAAAATATAATTATTCACTTACCTACTGCATAAAGCAGCAGCCACGGAAACCCAAAAAGTGCAATCTCCCTTGCTTGCAACCCCCTGAAGATTGCACTAATGATAGGATCTATTAGTGGGTGCTGTTTGTAAATAAATACCAATTTCATCACTGATACTGGGGCAGCAACTGTGTTAGCAACTATGTGAGCTATGTTCTATATGCACTGATTAAGTATTTACTAATGTACAGCACAGCTCTGTTAAAACTACTTAGGTGTGTGCAAAGCCACATTTTCTTGCTAGGCAGGTTCTGGGGATCTGTCAGAAACATGCATGTGGTATAAATCATCAGCTCTTTATAGACATCAGTGCCACAAGTTATTAACTCTTAAATGCTTTCTCTGTTCCTGCTCAACATAATCAGGGCCTTCAGAAAAGGTACAAATGTGATCCATCAAGCAGACCTATCAGGTCCGGATTTGTGGCGAGGCCACAAAGGCCCAGGCCTAGGGTGGCAAGACTGTAGGGGCGGTTTGCCGCCCAGCTGCCTGCATGTGTACAAACGCATCGGAGGGACGTGGTTGCGCGCATCGTTTGTGGATGATAGGACCTGGCGGTGCTTGGTATGCGCTAAGACCCTGCCGCACAGAGCGGCCTCAGGGCGCCGAAGGCCCTGAGACCTATATCAGGCTGTGAACAGCGGATTTATGATAAAAGAGTTTTAATGTTTTTTTTTTATTAAAAACTTTATAACAAAATATGAACACAGTTTACACTAACATTAGGATTGAGTTTGGATGCAATACATGGCTTTCCTCTGTCTACCGCCCATTTACCAAAGTCCACAGGTTCTCAGTATCCTCACGGAGTAGGCAGTGGCGGAACTACCGGGGAGCAGGGGGTGCGAGCGGGCCAGGGCTCGCACCCACTCAGGGCCCCCCGGCAGTCTGTGCGCCACTGAGAAATGCAGGCAAATGCGGCAGTACGGAGGGGGGCGGGGCCCGGCTGCACGTCACGCACCAGGGCCCGTCCCCTTCTAGGATCGCTACTGTGGGTAGATCTTACAATCCAATAGATGTCTTATATGACATTACGGGGTTTATTAACTAAAATCAGAATTTAACTTAATTTAATAAAAAAAAAAGCTTGACAAAACTCCCATCCCAGATTTTGACTTATTTATTAATAAATTAACTCGATTTAATCAGATTGAAAAAAACTTGATAAAATCTAGCAAAAACTGGAATCGCAAGAGCAGAATATGATAACTTTAAATTGGGATAGATGCCTCTGCCACTGTTGTATACTGTTTTATACAGGACATCGACGCTATGTGCTAGGTGCTAATAATTCATGATGATGATGAATTATTAGCACCTAGCACATAGCACTTTATTGGGTAACCCAGCAATGGCTGCCCAATAATTGAAGCAACACTGGGTTAGTAACCTTTAACCAATCAATTGAAACTGTTAATAAACTCCGACACTGCTGCACTGATACTTGAATTTTCTTTAATTGGTGGTCAATTGAATAGAGAGGGGTTTTACTTCTTTTCATTTCTATAACACAATAAACAAACCCTTACATGTTTGAAGGCACATAGCCGCCTAGGTTGTTTAAAAGACTAAGCATATGCTGATTATAAGCAACATGTAGCACGCATTTATTTTTATTTAAATATAAAGGGATAAAAGGCAGGACGGGAAGTGGGCGGGAGCATGGGGATCGGAGTGTGCTGGGCCCGTCTGAAGATTTTTTTTTGCAGGGGGGCCCTGCACACTCTAGTTATGCCACTGGTTGCCATATTACACTGTTTGTGATACTCTCTACAGAGTAGACTATACTCTAGTACTTGCACTGATCTGTCTGAGGCAAAAATGTCAGCTCCTTGCCATCTGGGTGTATCCAAATATGCATGTATTCTGCGTGGACCATCGTCTGAGTACTTATTTTCAAGAGCTACTGAATGAAATGCCTCATTGCAACAAACAGAACAATTTAGCTGGGCCAACTGTAATAAAATGATCTTGTTATATCAGGTTTGTCATTTCATATTAAATTAGTTGCAGCCATTAGGGTGGGTGTTACAATGTAATGGTCTCTCTTTTCTTTTTCTCACTCTTTCTTTAAAAATAATGTTTCTGACCTCATTATTTGTCTGCAAGTAGTGACCTATTCACATTTTGCTGAAGTACATATCCAGCTTTTGTCTTGCACATGACAATGCGGTGTTTGTAAATTGTGCCATGTATCCTTTGAGATTCTTGGACGTGGCTCCGCTAGTGGCACTTGTCCAATCCTGTGCAAAGTTCGGAGCGAGTGCTCGAGGCAAGTGCCAAATAAAATATAAAGAGTCTGATAAACAGACTAGTTTGTATTTTCATGGAATAACTGTGTTTCTTGCAATCAGGTACAGAAATGCTGCCTGAAATCTGGCCCTTTTGTACTTTAGAAAGATCTGCTCACTTTCTCTACTGTCATATCAGGTTTTAACATTTCAGCTCATTTACTGCCTCATATTTATGTATTTGGCCATTCGGATTCATTTGTGATTGTTATACATAACTGAAATTTTGCATAAGGTGGATATCAGATCTGTTGCAGGCTGGCTTCTTGTTTGGTGCCATTATACACCTAGTTACATGTATGCCCACTATTAGGTGGGATTTAGACTCTAGAATGGTGAGAAGGTAGGCTATTGTTAAATAAATAGACTTTCATCTTGAGATAAATGTGGTTGAACAAGCTTTTACAACATGGTACAGGTATGAGACCTGTTATCCAGAATGATCGGGACCTGGGGTTTTCCGGATAATGGATATTTGCGTAATTTTATTTGGTTCTTTATACCTTAAGTCTACTAAAAAATCATATAAACATTAAATAAACCCAATACGTTGGGGTTGCTTCCAATAAAGATAAATTATATCTTAGTTGGGATCAAGCACAAGGTATTGGTTTATTATTACAGAGAAAAAGGAAATCATTTTTAAAAATCTGGATTATTTGGATAAAATTGAGTCAATGGGAGATGGCCTTTCCTTATTTCAGAGCTTTTTCAATAATGGGTTTCCTGCTAATAGATCCCACACCTGTATAAAAACACCAGTTTTTGGTGACCCTTTCAGATGAATGACCCAAAAATTGTTATAAATTGGATTAGTATATTTGCATTTTGGAATCATGCATTCTAGCTTGCTACTTTCTACTTATTATGAGGCTAACTGGGCTGCTGTGGTAAGGGGGGAGGCTTGAACTATCTTCTTCACTAGCTGGTAGAGTACAGTGGAAATTTGAACTTGATGGTATTCCCAAAGTGGTGACAGTTCCTGCACTGCATATAATATTGTGCCTTGTAGAAAATGCGGGAAAAAAAATCTCCCCAGCTTGCATTGCTGGGCAATGTGCTAGTAAAACTCAAAATTAAAATATCTGCTTTAAAAAAATGTATTTCAGTGCAGAATTCTACTGGATCAGTACAATACATGTATTTTGGAAAAAAAACTTATACGTGACAGATTCCCTTTAAGGCAAAAACAATGAACTTAGTGTATAACTAGAACCTACTGTATGGGTAAGGAAGACGTTTCTGTTGAACATGCAAACTGCATCCTTCTTCTTTGATAATAAACAGACATGTTGTATTAGAATTGGGAAAGGATACCAAGCCAGATCGGGGCCACATACCAGTGAGATTTGGAACATGCTGTTCTCATAGTGCTCAGATACACAGGAGCATGTATAGCTACTTAAGCTCAGAAGATAAGTTGTAAGTGCTTTTTGACTCTGTCCATTTAGTGGAGATTAAATTAAGTCAGTTTTGGGTTTGATATCCTGCCTGACCAATAACCCCTTGCAATAACTCCTTCCAGGATGCGTTAAGATGCAATGTAAGTTACACATACTAGACAAGCAGGTGGATGATTAGCAGCTGCTTTGTCTCTTGGCCCTGATCCCCAGAACAAACACCATCCTGGCTAAAGCTCAGTCTCATCTAGCAACTGCTTGGCACACACAGATCAGATCATAAGCTTTCCCATCTGAAATCACTACTAGAGTCACCAGGTAGGGATTTTATTCTAAAGATACTAGTCAGCAGCACCCTCTGCCTCTCCGAGAGACAAGCTCAAATAGATACAAATAGATACAGTACAGGTAACTTTTCTTTTAATTCTTTAGGCAAACAGGTTTGGGGAGCCTTAGCCTCTCCAAGCCTTAATGAAAATCTGCCTATGCTGCCTGTGGCAACATCCCAAAAAGCCAGAAACTCATGATAAGCTGCTCAGAGACACTAAGCTTTTAGTAAAAGGGTTTTTGATTGTACCAAATACTTGCTAATCAACAGAGCATTCTGTTTTTCCAACTAAATTGTTATAGCATTAAGTGCGTCATCCTTTTATCATTTTAATGTTTGCACATCTGAAATTGTAAAATACTGCAGTTCATGCTAATAAAAATGGAGAAATCTTTTTTTTTTATTACACATAACCTGCTCTACATGCTCTTCCTTGTCAGGTTATGGGCTCATGGGTTCCTGCACCTATTTTATTTCTATAGAAAGCTGGATAACATTACTTATACCCTTTATAAAATTAAGCCCCTGCAGCTGTTTTCTGCCACAAATACAAACCAGTCCTTAGGGCATGCACAGATAAGCTAAGCTCCCCAGTTTAACATTGATTAGGTTGGGGAGGGTATATGGCTAATCTTCAAATTCACATTTGCATTGGTGGAATTAAAGAATTACTCTGGGGACTTAGTGCTTATATGGGGGTACAGGTAATATTATCCTGTAAAATAGTGATTTTAGTAACATGAGTGCAGGAACCCCCTGCACATAACTCAGTTCAGTAGATGCAAAACTGTAAGAAAAAGGTAAACCCTGTGGGGCCAAAATTCAATATTGCTGGCAACGCTGAAATCCAAACTAGAAACGTTTTCCTGCTGGACATCTGAAAAAGAAAACTAATGTTAGCAAAGAATATAGAAGCCTTATTTTATATCTATAATGCAAGTTTGATATTGATTTATTTTTGAGATTTGGTGTCAGATTCCCTGCCTGATTAATGATGAGTTGACAGCCATGCACACTAATGTGAAAGAGCCAAATCCTCTAAAAAAATATAATCATTACTGAGTGCAAGAGGAGTTCACACTAAATGAAGAGTAATATTGATATAAATCCACAGTCTTACGGATACATCTGCAAACCTTCTAGAATATAAAGTGTATTTTTTATGGTTTTCAACTATGGCAAAGAAGCCCTAATTTGTACTTAAATATTTTGTTTGGAATTATAAAATGGAATATTATAACAGACCTGGAAATCTGTCCAGGAAATGTTATGAAAATATCCTGCTTATTAGAACATTATTTCGAAAGTGTTGATTTAGTCTTTTTTCCTATGGCAAGTTTAGTTTTTTTTTATGTAAATGCAATTTTTATTTGGCTATGTTAAAGGAGAAGGAAAGCTACAGAGGTATTTTATTGCCAATAGATTAGCTGCAATAGTCCAAGCTAGAATGTTTTACCATACCTGAGTAAAAAGCTCTAGAAACTCTGTTTGTTTAGAATAGGAGCTGCAGTATTAACGTGGTGTGACATCACTTCCTGCCTGAGTCTCTCCCTGCTCTGGGCTCAGATTACAGTAGAGAAGGGGGGGGAGAGGAGCAAACTGAGCATGCTCTTGCCCAGGGCAATGAGGTTTAAGCTGAAGGCAGGAAGTCTGATACAGAAGCCCATGTGTTTATTTTGACAGGGGACTCAGAGCAGCATTACTTTGAGGGTTTACTGGTATATTTATATGGACCTTTCTGATAAGGCTTACTTAGTTTTAACCTTTCCTTCTCCTTTAAAGGAGAAGGGAAGGTTAAAACTAAGTAAGCCTTATCAGAAATGTCCACCTAAAGAGAGCTATAAGTGAGCAGGTAGAGACTCAGGCAGGAAGTGATGTCACCCCAAGCTAATACTCCAGCTGCTATAATAAACAAACAGAGCTTCTAGAGCTTTTTGGTAAAACATTCTACAGAATAATATAGCATTCTAGCATGCACTATTGCAGTTATTCTATTGGCAATACAGTTCCTCTGTAGCTTTCCTTCTCCTTTAACCATTTTTATAGTGCTCTGTTTCTTTATTGTGTACTGTTAAAACAACACTTTTGTTAACATTGTGACCAAGTATTAACAGCACCCTTACATTTCCACCTGCAGGTTCCTCTCAAGCCCAGGAACAAAAACCGGATTACCGAATTTTTCAAATGAGGTAAAGGCAAAACATTTGTGTAATGCATGTTTTATTTTAATAGTAAACATTTTATAATGAACGGGATATGTTTGCACAGCAACTTCAAATGTGAATATGTCTGTAGAGGGAATTGTAATGTCAATTTATCTTTTTTGGCAAAGACTTTTAAGGTAAATATTGCTTACTGTTCTCTTTATGTTGTGCTATTCAGGAAGTATATTGGTTGGCCTGAAAAGAGGAAGTACTTTCATTTCATATAAGTGTACAAAACGGAAGATATAAAATTCTTATATTTTCCTAATAGCTTCCTGAATTTGTCATATGATTTTTTTTATACTTATTGAAAATGCTGCTTATCTTCTGAGGTATCTACCCCATTAAGATTCACTGTTTTTTTATGTCATCAATAATAATATTATATACACCAGGTTTGTCAATGTAAGGGTTAAAAGATATATAAGGATGCTCAGAGCTGAGGCCATGACCAGCTCCTAAGACATGTTTGGGCTGCATCTATCTCTACTCACCCTGGTGGTGATATAACATTTTGAGAAAGTATTTACTTTTAGCAAAAATGGGGTTCGCCTAGAACGGTAGTGAGAGCTCAGGGTTCCATTATTGGCATCCACAATATATGAAAATGAAACTTATAAATGGGATTTTAAACTCATGGAGGATATCATAGGATTCTCTGTCACACAGATGATTGCCCAGAGGCAGTCTAGCTTTCTTTAAACTACTAGATTCATCTGCTTTCTAATGTTTCTGAGCCCAATGGTTGCCATTTTGCAAATCTATAAACTGAATGTATTTTGCAAAATAAATACAATTTACATTAGTACATTGTATTGTGACTTTCTCAAGTCATCTCCTCTGCCCTTCTGCACAAGAAGAAAATGAGATATCAGACAAGAGTCTTCGTCTCTACTGTAGAGCCTAGGCCTTTCAATGGTTATATTTGAAAATTTGCCAGGGTCAACTCCGCTTCTGAGCTTCTCCATCTCCATTTATTTATTGCTTTTCAATAAAGCTTGGACATATTTATGGTTTGCTAAATCCCGATTGTTATTTTTGTATTAAGCAACGTAACAGTATTCACATATGTGTAGCATACTTGTGTTTATTTTATAGTCTTTAGAAGATAGACATTCCACACTTTATATTCAGTTTGGGATTTTTTATTTAGTACAAGCTAAATGCAAGATGGAACATAAGTTTCCTTTTGTTAAGTTGTTTTTTTTTTCAAAAACATATCCATATGCTACAATCATGTGTTTGTGGTAGAATCATAGCATGCTTCAAATGAAATGAGGAATGGGATGCTGTGTGTGCCAGTAAAGTTAAAGTCAGACCCGATACATGCTGCAGTTACATAGGCTGCACAATGCTAAAAGAAGCTTTAGTTATCATGCGGGTCATTCTAGCCAGGAGAAGAGAGGCCACAAATAGAGGTGAGTGCTAACCGTGTGAAAGAAAAGGGAAAATAATATAAAATAATATAAAATATAGATTTAAAGAAAGGGTGATTGTTAGATTAACAGATGATTGATGAATTGTAGGGATTATAATGCTGGTAAAAAGAATATATGCTAGGTAAAATATATTATTTGTGCAACCAAAAACTGTAGTGATGACCAATCACAGAAGTCTGCTGATTTGATTTGTTAATGGAAAAAGTATAATTATGCATTTATTTGCTTATCTTTGTACTGTATGTACAGAATTTTGTATTTTTGCTTACTGAATAGAAATGTGCATGTCTTTATGGTAACTGCAACATTAGTCATTTGGCATACCTATAAAATCCTTTTTAAAAACTGGAAACTACTTGCTGTAAGTGCTGTCTTACAATTTAGTGTGTTGATAATAATGGATTGATTTACTTGCATGATAAAGAAAAACATAACTTGGCCAGATTTGGTTATGCATTTTGTCTAATTCCAGCTATACTACCCAAACATCTATGCATGTATGACTAGTCAGTAGTCAGTTTCATCACAACATACTGCAGTAGTGTCAGATTTCAGATTTGGCCAGTATGGGATCTGTTATCCGGAAACATGTTATCCATAAACCTCTGAATTACAGAAATGTTATCTCCATCTTAATCAAATAATTCAAAATTTTAAAACATATTTCTTTTTTCCCTGTAATAACAAAACAGTACCTTGTACTTGATCCCAACTAAGATATAATTAATCCTTATTTATGGAGTAATAACCCTATTGTGTTTATTTAATGTTTAAATTATTTTTAGCAGACTTAAGTTATAAATTTCCAAATTACAGAAAGACCCCTTTTTCGAAAAACCCCAGTTCCTGAGAATTCTAGATAACAGGTCCCATACCTGTAAATGTTAGATAATTCCTTTTTTATGGACACACTGATAATGCAAGTATCATGCAAATGGTTTTACTCATGCCAGTGTAAAACCAATGGTCCATATTATTATGCAACTTTTGTAACTCTTTCTCTCTGTCTGTGAAAGTTCTCATTGTATAACTGTAGTAATAAGTCAAATCAACTTGCTGTATTTTTTTCTCTCTTGAAGACATTTCACTGGTCATCCGACTGACTTTCTCAATTAAGAATGACTTGTACAAAAATCTTTCTGGAGTCAAATAGCCTGCAATCTTGCTCCAATCAGCATGATCTGTTTAGCATAACCAGCATGAGGTCAGAGACCTCATATAGGTAAGGTGGTTTTGGTAAAACATCTTCTAGCGAAACATCTTCAAGAGAAAAAAAATACATAGTCACAAAGTCCATCAAGTTCATCCCCTCCAAATGAAACCCAGCGCAAGGGCTGGAACAAGGGATATGCAGGGTAAGCAATCAATGGGGGGTGCACTTTTTTTTTTTTTTTCATTTTTGCAATTCAGTTCCCATGGCCTTTAGTAAAAGCATTATAATTATAAAAAATCGCATGTCCAAACCCCCTGTGTGGCTTGTTTAATCCTGGTAAAATTTTGAAAGTGCTCCCCCACCCTGGGAGCGTGACTTGGTGCCTCCCATTTCTGGGCCCGGCAGAGAGAGGTCCAGCTGCTGTGCACACTAGAGGGAGCTGAAGACACCTGCTGTCTGTCCTGCTGGCTGGGGCCCCTGGGCGCTTTGGGCAGCTCCCTACTACTAGTACTTTCCTAATCCTTACTTTGAAGTCACTTGCTGGGCTGCTGGCACAGGTAAAGATGGGGGGGCTTGGGGCCTTGGGGACATTGATGGCTGCTGGCACAGTTACAGGGGGGGGCTTGGAGACATTGATGGCTGCTGGCACAGGCACAGGGGGCAGTATGATGGATGGCTGCTGGCACTAGGGGCAGTATGATGGATGGCTGCTGGCACTGGGACAGGGGGCAGTATGATGGATGGCTGCTGCCACAGGGGGCAGAATGATGGATGGCTGCTGGCACAGGTACAGGTGGGCCTTGGGGACATTGATGGCTGCTGGCACAGGGGGCAGTATGATGGATGGCTGCAAGTACAGGGGGCAGTATGATGGATGGCTGCTGGCACAGGTACAGGGGGCAGTATGATGGATGGCTGCTGGCACAGGTACAGGTGGGCCTTGGGGACATTGATGGCTGCTGGCACAGGGGGCAGTATGATGGATGGCTGCTGGCACAGGTACAGGTGGGCCTTGGGGACATTGATGGCTGCTGGCACAGGGGGCAGTATGATGGATGGCTGCTGGCACAGGTACAGGTGGGCCTTGGGGACATTGATGGCTGCTGGCACAGGGGGCAGTATGATGGATGGCTGCAAGTACAGGGGGCAGTATGATGGATGGCTGCTGGCACAGGTACAGGGGGCAGTATGATGGATGGCTGCTGGCACAGGTACAGGGGGCAGTATGATGGATGGCTGCTGGCACAGGTACAGGGGGGGCTTGGGGCCTTGGGGACATTGATGGCTGCTGGCACAGTTACAGGGGGGGGGCTTGGAGACATTGATGGCTGCTGGCACAGGCACAGGGGGCAGTATGATGGATGGCTGCTGCCACAGGGGGCAGAATGATGGATGGCTGCTGGCACAGGTACAGGTGGGCCTTGGGGACATTGATGGCTGCTGGCACAGGGGGCAGTATGATGGATGGCTGCAAGTACAGGGGGCAGTATGATGGATGGCTGCTGGCACAGGTACAGGGGGCAGTATGATGGATGGCTGCTGGCACAGGTACAGGGGGCAGTATGATGGATGGCTGCTGGCACAGGTACAGGGGGGGACTTGGGGACATTGATGGCTGCTGGCACAGGCACAGGGGGCAGTATGATGGATGGCTGCTGGCACAAGCACAGGGGGCAGTAAGATGGATGGCTGCAGGCACAGGGGGCAGTACGATTGATGTCTGCAGGCACAGGGGGCAGTATGATGGATGGTTGCTGGCACAGGGGGCAGTATGATGGATGGTTGCTGGCACAGGGGGCAGTATGATGGATGGTTGCTGGCACTGGCACGGGGGGCAGTATGATGGATGGCTGCTGGCATGGGGGGCAGTATGATGTATGGCTGCTGGCACAGGGGGCAGTATTATGGATGGTTGCAGGTACAGGGGGCAGTATGATGGATGGCTGCTGGCACAGGGGGCAATATGATGGATGGCAGCTGGCACAGGTATAGGAGGACAATATGATGGATGGCTGCAGACACAGGGGGCAGTACGATGGATGGTTGCAGGTACAAGGTCAGTATGATGGATGGTTGCAGACACGGGGCAGTATAATGGATGGTTGCAGGTACAGGGGGCAGTATGATGGATGGCTGCTGGCACAGGTACAAGGGGGCAGTATGATGGATGTGGCAGAAAGATTGGCTGAAAACTCCGCAGCTACATATTAAACTACCTCAAAAATTGGAGGGCTGGCAGTGAAAGGCTACCTCATCACTAAAGAGATTTTAGCTTATTGCACTATTCTCATAGCAGTTGTGTTAAAAGTAAAATGTTGTGGACATTCCAGTATTGGTGTTAAATGAACCCTTCATTTGCACTTTGTTTAACAGGATCAAATTGTCCTACTGTTTTGTTTTTCTGACATTTACCTTATTTTTTTTAACATTACATATTTATTTACATGATAAGTTTCATGCATTAATGTGTTGTACACTTTCTTGCTTTCTTTATTTAAATATTGTCATGGTAAGGTGGGAAATGGCAATGCTCAATGGGGGGGCGGGCGCTAATTGAAGCTCTTGCCTAGGGTGCCAAACTACCTTGGTCAGGCCCTGCCCAGCGCACATACATACACATACTCACACCATCCCCTCCATAAACTCACATAAACTATATATATATACCAATATCTATACTAATTATAGATTTTAGAGTCACCATAGCCTTTGAAATTATGCTTGTCCAAGGAAATCATCAAAACCCCTCTTAAAGGCAATAATATAATCGACTATCACAACAACATTCGGCAGTGCATTCCAAAACCTCAATGTCTTCGGTGTGAAGAACAACCTATGCAGCTTCAAAGGAAAATGATGTTCCTCTAATCTAAAGGGGGGACATTTATGGAAAAAGATCCCCTCTATCTGTTTATAATGGCCTCAAATGTACTAGTATAGTATAATCATGTTTTCTCGCAAGCACTTTTACCGGAGAAAAGCATAATATAAAATTCAAGTCCCTTTCTCTGATTATGTGATTAACCAATTCATGTATTGGAAATGACTAGATTACTTGACTATGAAGATTTTCATTGTCATGGTATAGCTAAAACAACTGGACTTGCTGAGGAATCATTGAAGACGTTTTCACTACTCATCCGAGCAGCTTCTTCACAGTACCTACATAGAATCAACACCTCTGTAAATTTCATATGTCACTTCTTTGAAGAGTTACAATGTGCCATTGTGATTGGATTAGTGGAAGAATTTATATGCCGAGAATTTCAGTTGAACTGAAGAAGCTGCTCAGATGAGTAGTGAAACGTCTTCAATGATTCCTCAGCAAGTCCAGTTGTTTTAAATTTACCTACACAACTAGATAACTTGATATTTCTGGGCATACAGTAGTTAGACATCTAACCTGTTATGGTGTTCTCTAGTATTGAGGCTACATTTCTATGATTCCATCGATTTTACAAGTCTTGTACTGAGCTGGAATATTTTTTATACTGGAACACATGGACCCTAAACTACAAGTCTGTTTTAGAGATGCTGATTATTTTCTTCTTACTCTGTAGTAGCAGAGCCATCCATAGTTTCAGCCAAAGCAAACTTCCGAAAATATTGGAAAATACCTTATACACCATGAAAGTTGCAGGGCTGCAAAATTTCCCTGCAGTCAGTTACATGAAAAATTCCACCCATCAGGTTCTCCTTGCACTTGCAAATCAATATAGTTCTGTGCACGTCACTTGCAGTGGAAATAATTCCACCCGGAGTTTCAGCAATAGTTGCTTAAGACACTTCTACTACTGGCAGCCTCAATTATCCAGGAATTGTGTATTTTGTGTATATTGGTGTATTTACAGTTGGCATTGGGCAGTTGTATTTGTCTTTATTTTAAGTTCTATAAATATGAATCCATATGGCCATCAGAATGCATGCATAACTGGTGCCATCACTGTGTATGCACTGGGATGTCTCCCTTGCTGCATGCTTTAGGTGGTGAAGATGCACAGTTTTCTAAATCTGTATATTCCACAGACATGTAACCTTGTCTAGATCTTCAATTTTGGCGTGCAAGGACCATACTGTAGACAAACTCACAAGTTCACAGCAAGAAAAGTATGTTCATTTATGATGTTTCTGACTTATAAGGCTGCAATAAATAAAGGGCATTTGCAGAATTAATGTATAGTAATATGTAGAAAAAAGTGAAACTGTCTGCATAATAATTATATATAGCATTTAAAATGACAGTAAAGTGTTGTGGTGCCCTAAAACTTCCTGTATCAGGGAGCAGTACACGATCTTAGCTGTAAATGGTTGAATAACAAGGAAAGGTTGAATCAGGTGATCTGTGTGGCCTGCAGCCCCTACACATAAAAGTGTTTTTTTGGGGAATTTTTTTACACCAGCTTGCAAATGTTCTGAGATGGCATGTTTTAATTTTGGATGTTTATACATCTTGAAGTGAACTATACAGAGCGTTTCTGTACTGCCTAGTAATTGTGTGGGAGGTTCAGCACATTACTTTGCATGTGTCAATAGAGTGTTGAAACACGCTGCCATGTATCTATAAAAAAATATAGCTCAGTATATTCCCATGAAATTTAGTATCCATTGCTCGTGGATGAACATTTTCACAACCCTTTATTTGATTGACCAGAAGAGGTTATAGTATTGTAAACAAGTTGAAATTAGTTAAATAACACTTTTTAGTTAAATCAAGAGATATGCGTATTCTCTAGAGATCATGCACTACTGTTTATAGAGAACACTAATTGTCATGAGAAAATTGGTGAGCACAGATACAGGTTTGTTGAGGGGTATTTTTAGTGCCAGTGCTTTGGCTATTGCAGCTAGAGCATGTATTCTAGCCCTTTGTGTCTAGGGGGGCAACACTTAGAATTCCATTGTTGGATTGCCCTGGTGCCTTTCCCAAAATAGGCAAAACAGGTGCCAAAAGGCTAATGTCAGCTTCCCTCTAGGATGCAGGATGACAACTAAAAAAAAATGAGCAAGGATCTTCATTTTTTTGTCATCCTAGGAGGTAGGTTTTCTTTTTCAGTATTCCTATGAATAGGCATGCCTGGATGGTGCTCTGTATACACCCTGGTCAGGTTCTCCATGTACTCTATCAGATCCCCACATTCACCTTATTCACTCCTCCATTACCTAGGCGTACTGAACTGGCTCACATCCCAGGATCAACAGGGGTTAACTGGTTGCATGCTGTGAAGCTGCCTTTTTTAAGCAACTCTTAAATCCAGAACATTTTGGATAGAACAGTCTCTAAGCAAAAGTCGCAGGCATGCTGTTGCACTTCCTTTAACCTTAGGCCAAGCCAACTTTACTTTCTGGCCACCCAAATCTACCCCCAGCAGGTTCTCCAGACATACTGTCCCGATCCTATAAATTTGAGTTATTTTAATGATAAATAAGGCAAAATTGTGGATGGGAGTTTAGTCAAATATGAGATAAAATTAGATTTTAGTAAATAACCACCTAAAAGTCCCATGGGTCATTTATCCAGTAATATGCTGATTCTAATATTCATCGAAAACTACAGGCCAGACATTATTCTAATTTAATTAATTTTAATTTACTTGTTATTTGTCAGCCAAACACTTCTTCACTGAATAAAATACTACACACTTGGATTGGGAGAATTTAGAGCAGACACCATTTCTCTCTTTCCTTTTCTTGGTTTAACTGAATTGAAAAGCCGGCATATGAATGCAGATATTCCCTTATCAACTAAAGTTCAGCAAGACAAAGCACTCTTTTGAAATGAAACAACCTGCACAGCAGAAAGTTATTATTATTACAGGTGTTTTTATTTTCACAACATCATATGGTATGTATTCTGATGTTTCAGTCCACCTGGGGACCATTGTCAAGAATTGATCCCTATTTTGTTTGTAGTGTGGGTTTCCATTATCCTTTTTAAAACAGCACAGTAAATACAGTATTTGTACAGTATAAACAATATCTACAACAGACAATAGTAAATAAAATGAGGTGCATAATTAAATCTAGACTAGTTTAGATTTCCTAGTATTAGTGGTAGTTGAGTCTTGTGCAAGTACAGTTTCTGAAACTGACCTGGGCCTGCAACTGAACCTGAACCTCTAACCAGCATTCCCAGATTCGGTTTGCTTTTTGCACACGCATCTGTATTTCGGCCTGGGCACCAGCTCTTCTACCGCAGAAGAAGGGTTTGAATTTGATTCGGTATTCAACCAAAACCATACCCCTGGTTTTTGCCGAACCCTGAAAAGCAGTGTTTAGTGCATCCCTACTATAAATTTTATTTGATCTACCATATATTGAAAAAATATATAAACAAGAAATGTTGTAAAAAATTTTGACTTGTGCAGTCAGTCTTTCCAAATATGTTTGGAATTATATTCATCTTTAATAACAGCATTTATAAATTACTGGCTGTTCACATGCCTACGTGGAGATAATTAAATCCCCAGAATATTTTTATGGCCGTATTTTACAAGGCATTTAATGTGTATTACCCAGTGAGTTACCTTTACAATTTATGATGTACTGAAAAAAAGGGTTTATTATCTAAAGTGAGTTGGGATGTCACTATGGAATAACATATCCAGGAAGATAATGTTTTCTTACATATTTTTTCCTTTTAAACAAATAAAAAGTATGCTATGGGTAACTCTGAATGTTTGCCTGAATGTCTGAAAATTATTTTTAGCTGCATTTCAAACTAAAGAATTCTGCTACACATTTATATTCAATTTAATGCCAATGTAAAGCATGTAATCCCATTTGCCAACATTAATTTAAGCCCATTTCAATATTTCGGTAATGTCAATCCTAGGACCCTATAGCCTGTGATGGCACAACTTCTTCAAAGAATTCCATTATATGTAAATCAATATCCTGTTTATGTGGAAGAACTCCTGATTCCTCATATACCCACTTGTTCCTGCCTTTGCTCTTCAGAGTCAGGAAAGGTACTCGGATTACTACGGAAATGCTTTTTGTTATGCAGCACCCACAATATGGAACTTTCTGCTATGCACAGTATGAGAGGCATCTTCTTTGCATGCTTTTTAAAGCAGACTCAAGACATCTTTTCATCTACACTTTTTAAGTACAATAAGAAACAAGTCATCAATCAGTAATGCGTTAAGAGACCACGGGAGCAGTTGAATGTTATTATTATTTTTATCCTGGCATTAGCCCTTTTACATCTCTTGCCTTGAACTACCATTTCTTGATGGTCTGTGTGCTGTCTCAGAGATCACCTGACCAGAAAAACTACAGCTCTAACTGTAACAGGAAGAAGTGTGGAAGCAAAAGAAACAACTCTGTCTGTTAATTGGCTCATGTGACCTAAGGGTAAGGGCACATGCTGCTATTTTGGGAGATTTGTCGCCCAGCAACAAATCGCTGAACTGCCTTCCCGCCGGCTAGAATGTAAATTGACGGCGGGGTGGCACTCGGAACGATTCGTTTTCCGAAGTTGCCTCACAAGGAAACTTCAGGCGACTTCAGAAAGCAGAATTTATCCGACTGTGTGATCTCAGGGGGCGGCCCTTATTTTTTAAAATGGCAATTTTCTATTTAGGATTACCCAATGGCACATACTACTAAAAAAGAATATTATTTTGAAAATGGTTTATTTACATGATGAAGGATTTTACATATAAGCCTTTTTATAAAATATCTTTTTATAGAGACCTACATTGTTCCGCAATATAGTCATTCTGCTAGATCAGGGGTAGGCAACCTGCGGCTCCGGAGCCTCATGCGGCTCTTCATCCTGCTTGCCTGTCACGTTGTCTATACAGCCCTCGCACCTGCTGGCAGCTCAGGAAGGTGCGAGGGTTGTATAGACATCCCAGGCAAGACCTAGCCGCAGCAAGATAATTCATTATGGTCCTTACCACGGTCATACACTCAAGACAAGAGAGAAGCCTCCAGCTGCAGCAGGTGCGAGGGCTATAGACGTGGATGTGACGCATATTTTAATGACGTCTATAGCCCTCACCTTTAAACAGATGAGAACACTAGCATTTAATAGGGCTATTCAGTGTTTAATTTATTTCAAAGTAGGCCTACACATTGCACTTTTGTTGTTGTAACAGTTAAAATTAAAAAAAGTTTAAAACTTTTAAAATTTTATATAAGCGGTGTTAGGTTTTGCGGCTCCAGACTATTTTTCTTTAGTGGAAGAAGGGGCAAAATGGCTCTTTTGATAGTAAAGGTTGCTGACCCCTGTGCTAGATGAATGTAACACCTTTATAAGGAAGTGCTTAGTTCCTGTCTGTGCCTTGTCTGAGCCTTCACAGTTATAGCCCATGTGGCGATTGTAACAAATGAATAAAATAACATGTTATTTCGGAAGAAGGGGGGGCCTCATGGAGCAATGTTGGCCCCTTGTGCATGAATGTACCAATGTGAGCTCACTGGTTCGTACACGTTGACGTAAGCATGCCGATTGCGGGTGCACATCTACTTGCTGCAGAGGCCTCTAAGTTTCCAAGTAAGAGAGCTGCTATAGAGGAAGCAGACCCTTTTCCCCAGGTCTGCTTCCTCTATAGTTATATCCCTGCTTCGAACATAGAACAGACATAGCAGAGCAAACCGCAAACTGGGAATCAACTGGGACAATGGGCCCTGAAAAACCCATTATTGCAATTTCAATCCCTGTTATTGGAAAATGAATCTTTCACTACTTTAGGGAGGCCCAGATACCAACATTCCTTCCATTAATGCCCATTGACTTGTATGTGCATGAAAGTGTTCCCTAGCAATTAGAAGTAACATGCTGAGATAATGTTTCTTTAGAAAGTCATTTTTGTTTCCAAAAATTAGCATTCCACCCAGTGATTCAGCCTTTCGTCAGAAATACTGAAACAGGGTTACGTTTGTATAACTATATATAACATTTGTGCTGATGGTCAAGCTTATAGCATAACTTTCATGTTTCCGTCCCCTACTTTGGCATCTCCACTATTGCTTCATAATAATTCTGATGCTCCTGCCAGTACCATATTTCTCTCATTTGCCTTCACTCCCTCTGCCATACACCAGTCTCCTCTCATTGATCTTTTTTAATTAAGAAATATAAACAAAATATTTCATTCTCACTAGTAAATTTGAACTTATCATTACTACCGAACCCTAATAAAGTGACTACTAATACTGCAACAGCTAGGGCCTGTGAACCTGTCATAATGAAACCTCTAATAAAGTGCAATAAGTATATCACATTATTGGATAATGTGAATTGACTCTTTTTAGTTAGTCATGTTCTCTGTGTAACCTTTAACAAGGTACACGGAAAATATGGTTATTTTATTTATAAGTGAAGCCCTTAATACATTTATGCAAAATATTATCTTAGGGGCAGATTTATCAAGGTTCAAATTTCTAAGTAAAAAATACTTCGAAATGTGACCATCGAATTAAAATACTTTGACTTCGAATATCGAAGTCAAAGGATTTTTCACCGAATTTGGTGAAGTAAAACGATTAAATCCTTCTAATCGAACAATTCGAATGATTTTATCATACGATCTAATGATTTTTACTTCGATTTCAAAAACTTTAAAAAATGCATTAGAAGGTCCCCATAGGCTAACATAGCACTTTGGCAGGTTTAATTTGGCGCACTATTGAAGTCAACGTTTTTTTAAAGAGACAGTACTTCGATTATCGAATATTCGAATATTCAAACTATTTCACTTCGAATCGAATTCGAAGTATCCAAAGAATTACTTCGAAAATTCCCTCTAATTCACTTCGACCCTTGATAAATCTGCCCCTTAATCTGCACTTTCAGATATGATTTTTAGAAAGCATGATACTTTTGAAGTAACTTTGCTTTCACTTTGTAGAGCTACTGGATTAATTAATTAATTATGTATTGTCTAAAGCTCCATTGATATAAGGAATTTAAGTTTAAATGGGTGATTTGAATGAAAAAAAATTCGAATTTCAAAGTATTTTTTTTTGGTAGTTTGACCATCGAATGGGTCAAATTCGATCGAATCGAACGATTCGAAGTAAAAATCGTTAGACTATTCGACCATTCGATAGTCGAAGTCCCGACTTTATCTTTGATCTCCTGTACTGAACAGCCAGAAAAAGATACAAAGTTTCTGAAGTTAAAAAAAATAAGAGGCTCTTTCTGTTTTTGAAATGTTGGGAGGTATGATATATGCTTTAGTGGTGTTAATGTTTCATTGTAGTAGATACCAGCCTGTCTGAGGGCTACCGTCAACGTCAATTAAAAATGATTTATTTTAATCACAGGGTGAATCTTTGTTAAACAATGGGCCTTTTTTAAATTTGGTTTATTAAACATCAGAGAATCATTGTGTTCCTCATTTTATTTGTTTGATCTTCCTGCACACATCACAATCACTTACATTAGCTGCTTGTAATTGTCTGCAAAGCTCTCCACAGAACCAGTGAATACTCTTTTGTCTAGAAAATTAACTCATTTTTGGAAGGCTTTATATGCATTGGGAAGTGTTTTGAGATATACTATATGGGAGGAGGTTCAAGCTGCGCGGGGTTGGTTACGAGGGGGGATGTGAGGGAGGCACAAGGAGTAGGAGGCCTAGGGGTGCAGGTATTATGAAATGCGGCCCTATGCAGAGTATAAACTAGGTTAAAAGAATTGCAGCCTATGATTAAGTGCCTAATGACACAAAAGCTTAAGGAAGGCTATGTATTAATCTACTTTGTGGCCTAAATAAAGTTCTCAGTTCTTTTACAAGCCTGTTTGTGGGATCTGTGAGTGCCTGCAGTTTTCTCCTTTGGTTGGATACTTCCACCTTGAGCTATATGTCTGAGCATGAGCACCCAGGCCCCACGTATTACTGGTGAGACAATAACCTTTTTGGGTTTTAAAATTTGGAATTCTTCTTTAAATAAATTAATTGCAGACCTAATAACATTTTCTGCAAAAAGCATCTACCTGGGCTGTGTCTATACACAGCTATTTTACATTAACTATAGTGCACATATTTATAATAAAACAATGACTTGTGACATTTCGTGATGGTTGAATAAATTTACCAGACATTTTGTGGCGAATTTACACTTTCCGCACACAAGCAAATTAATTCGCGAAACTGCGTTGTAAATTCACGGGTGAATAATCTAGTGCGTCAAAAAAATTGTCACGCTGCGTACATAAAAATCAGGGCGCATCAAAATTATTTTGATGCCCATTGACTTCAATGCGTTTCGTGAATTTTTCGCCCACAGATTTGCCCATCACTAGTGACATTAGCATAACTGTAGGAGGAAGATAAGATAGTGCTAAAGCCTTTCTATAATCTTGAAGTATATCATTTGGGTCTTGCCATGGGTGGTCACGCCATCTTATTTCCTTTAGAGTCACAACTACAAAAGCCCCTGCTGCTGTGCCAGTGTTTGCTGCATGGTTACATGTATGCAATCATATGGAATTGCAGTAGTAATCCCAACAATATCTGATCTATAGCAAGGAGGCAAGATACAGCCCATGTGCTCCCTCTTCAGGTGATCCAAAGAATTCAAACCAATAAGGGATCTGTAGCATTTATAGGAATCAGAGTTGAAACAGAAGTTTGAAAATGGTAAGGTAATGTTGGTGCTTATGCAGGTATTCTGGGACAAAGTTGGTCAACTTGTGATCAAGAGGATTCAATAGAATTAGAAAGTGGTAAATATTAAGATGGTGACAGCTTAAAAAATTAAACTCCGATCTTAAAAGATACGTTTTCCAGTATAAATGGCTGGCAACGATTAGTTAAGATAGAAATTATAGCTACAAATAATAATATTTTTATGAAACCAATACTGTATAACTTTTATATGCTGTACTTAATATTAGCCTGCCACAACAGTTTATAGCAAACAACAAGTGGAGGAACCGCACACCGGCACACAAGAGGTGCATTTAGCAATTTTATTGCACATTGCATTAAATTTTATTTAATACAATGTGCATCGTTTTGGGGACACGCCCCTTTGTTAAGCATTCGAATGCATCTCTTGTGTGCCAGTGAAATTCTTCATACAACAGTTTATAGGACAGTTCTGGGAAATTCTAGTGATTATCATCTCTGAAATATATAGAAATCCTTGTCAATGTGATTTCTGTGGACAATCATTGCTCTGCCTACAGCTACATTAGAGATTGTCACACTTCTGTGTGGGAATTGGTGCACAAGCAAACTACCTACATCCCAATCTCATCAACCCTACTGCCTAAAATACAAATGTTGTTAATATTTAAGGCTGTGCAGTTGAGTTGGCCACCTCGCTTCTGGCCTAAGTACCGTGGAGGTAATTGTTGAGCAGAAGTATGTCATTGGTCCATGACCACCCATCGGTTTCTTTTTGGCATGCTCCTGATTCATTAAATGTATAGCAGATAACCTTCCTGTAATTCTGAACTTTCTAGATATTAAGTTTCTAAATAAATCCCATACCTGTACCTATTGAAGAGTGCCATCGGCATGTTTGTACGCACTGCAAAATCACATTGTACTAAACAGTTTAAAGATTTCTGCTTATATTGATATTAATGATGCACTTTAAAATGTATTCAAGCAATTTACTTGTTATTGTGCCTCTAACAAGGGGAAAATTATCTGGGATTGGAGATGCTCACACCTAGAGAACTGATTCAAATTGAATACCAGTATTTTATACTATATCACAGACCAGTTGCATAATATCTTAGAATACCTTTGTCTATTTCATACTAAAATTTAAAGTGAACACTTTTTATATCTTGACATTATTTTCCATCTGTATTATTTATATATTTTTGGTAAATCTTTGGTAGATATTTTATTGTTTTCATACTGTGAGTATGTGTACCTGTGTGAATACACTCATGCATTTGAGGGCAGAAACTTGCCCTTTATAATGCTATACTTTATGCTTTTGTTATTGTATGCCCTTAACACCAAGCTATGTTAACAAATGTAGGAGTAAGCAGAGGAAAACAGCCGGGGCTTTGCCTTCATTTTAGACTGGACTGGAATGTGGATTTGGCTGCTTTAAATGTAAAATCATGAATATTTCAAGTCAGCGTGTCTCTGGGGTCTCTGGGAAATGGATAGAAAAAAAGTCACATCTGAAAGCTGTACAACTTTATTGTAGAAGAATCAGGTTGCATTCTATTTTATTCAAGTATGGGTTTAGCGTTGTGGCCAAAAATATTGGCACCTTTGCACTTTTTTTAAGTCAAATTTTTTTTGATAATAACAATTCTATGGTATTTACATACAGTATGTATTCCTTTTGTTTGCAGCAGAACTACACAAAAAAGCTTGAAGCAAACTACTAAATTTCATTTATTGCACATAGAAACCCAAACATGCATTGTATAAAATGAGAGGCTCCTTTTTGAAGATGTAAGAACTATTTGGATTTCAAGCAGATAACGCTCCTTAATTTTTTAAGTAAGTTACTTTGTATGTATGTATAACTTTATTTGTAAAGCGCTGTTAAGGAGCCGCAGCGCTGTACAATGCATAAATGTACATTATATATTAAAGTTTACACGGGGAAGACAAATTACACAATAAATATACACAGAATTCAAATCAGGACAAAGAGTTTAAAGGAGAAGGAAAGCTCCAAGACAGTTTATTGCCAACAGATTAGTCACAATAGTGCAAGCTATAGCACTAGTTATTCTGCGGAATGCTTTACCATACGTGAGTGAATGGCTCTAGACACTCTCTCTGTTTGCTTAGGATAGAAGCTGCCATATAAGCTTGGTATTACATCACATCCTGCCTGAGTCTCTCCCTGCTCACTTACAGCTCTGAGCTCAGATTACAGCAGGGATGGGAGGAGAGAGGGAGAGAGGAGCAAACTGAGCATGCTCAAGCCCTGCCCTGGAGGTTTATACTGAAAACAGGAAGTCTGATACAGAAGCCCATGTGTACACAATAAAAGGAAAGAAATACTGTGTTTCTTTTGACAGAGGACTCAGAGCAGCATTACTTTGAGGGTTTACTGGTATATTTATATAGACCTTTCTGATAAAGCTTTCTTAATATTAGCCTTTCCTTCTCCTTTAAGTGCTATGTGGTAAAAGACACAGTGGTAAGGAGGTCCTTGCCCTGTAAAGCTTACAGTATCTTAAGCATTTATTAATAAATGTATCTATATTCCACTGGGTGTTGCCTGATGCTTCTGACAATATTGTTCATAGAAAAACTATGTAAATAGCACATATTTGCAGTAGTAGAAACATTTCTGAATATTACCAAATATTCATGTACGATTACTAGTGGCTAGTCCCATAATATTCCCAACAACAAGACTGCCCACATCACAAAAAAGGAGTTGTGATGCACACAGGCATTTTACAACTTTGTGCCTTTACCTTGTTACGAATGTAGTAGAGATTGAGAGAACAGTAGGATAAACATCTAGAAATTGGAGACCTCCCCAAAAGCAAAATATAAATGACAACTGGAAAGTATACATGTGTACATTTTTAAGTTAACATTTTTGGGTCAAGTACTTTGTACTTTGTTCTAAATTACTGCAGTGTAAGATGCACACATTTAACCTTTGAATTGTCTGTGTGCCCCACATTGTACATGGAGGAAATAAGAAAATCAGAGAGTGTGAGACAGACTATTATAAGAAAGGATGGACAATCTCAAGGCTACAAACATTTGGTCTATGTAATGTTATCATTGGTCTGCTGCCTGAGGCACTGTAGCCTATCTCACTGTGTTTGGACTCCAAAGAGGGACTGACTGATTAAAGATTGTTTGATTTGTGGTAAAACCTCTACCCTCTATCAACTGCCAGAGAGATTCATATTCAGATCAGCTAACACAACTGAAACGATCATTATGTTAGGAGTCCCAGAAAGACCCCACTGAGATGATGTCCTGTTCACAGATGAAAAAATAGAGCTTTTTCGTAAAGCACAGTTGTCACACAGGCATGCAGCAGTATGTTTAAGCATTAATGGCTTTTTTATTAGAGATGTCTGACAGAAGGGGACTAGAGAGCTATTGAAAATTACCTAATTTATCTTCATGCAGAGGACAGATGATTTTTTACAACAACACTACCAGGGTTGCATTTAATCAGAACTTTCCACAGTGGTGCTGTCAGTGTGCTGGGGCACTGAAAAACAGCAGTTTATAGTACAACCCCTAATCCTAGGGAATCTGGCCCAAAAGCAGTCTTGACCATAAATACACTTGTTTGAACTAATTTGTTGTGTCTAAGAAGTGCATAAGAACCCTGATGCCGTACTACACATTTTCTGCCTGTTTCATTTTGGCTGCATCATTTCAGTACTAACAACTAATTCCAGGTGGTCTGCTGCTTCAGGGATTATGATTTTCAATGCCAGAGTACAGTTAACAGAATTTTGAACCTGGGTAAACATGTTATGGCTCCAGCAGGTGGAAAGTTTCATCTGGTACCGGTTTCTTCTTCTGCCATTAACCCTCTGTTAGCAAGTATGAAAGGCAAATAATTCATGTATCACATTTCTGCATGAACTTTATGACTCTTATGCATGTGGCAGCACTACATAGAGAGACTTTTAGTTCACTGGCATTCTGGGAAGGTACATTCTCAGCAGTGATTAGAGTGACAAGAGCTTTGGAATTTTTGTGGCACTATTTTTTTACTTTATTTTTCAAAGGTTTCTCTCATTTTCATTTGTTTTCCAAACTCAGAGTATAAATGTAAGGTGCTGCAAATGAGTAAGTACTTCACGCAGCAAGTAAAAATTAAAGAAATAAAACAAAAAATAGAAATAGAAAAAAATAGAAATAAACATAAAAGTATAAATCCTCCAGGGGCATAATTCAGGGGTGTTGCTGAAGACGAATCATATCCTGGGTCTTGAGGCACAAAATAATAAGCAATTTCAATATAACCTAGTAGAAATAATCAGGTTACCTATATTTTGGGGCCCTACGTTAAATTTGCTCCGGGGCCTAATAACATCCAGTTATGCTACTGGTATCATTGACTTAAAGCTAAATCTGGGCTTCTCCTAATTGGCTAACATTCAATTTCCCTTACCCATTCATTGGAGAAAGGGGAACTATTGTGAAAATGAAAATTGAATGAGTTTCACCTTTTGGAATAATAACATATTTAAATATAATCACTTTAAAATTCTGTATGGGTTCTGAAATAATCAAGTTACTGTAACCCCAATCAGCAATATGTGTCTCTTTTGACAGTAAGGTCAAATACATTGATGTTTTTCTCCCTTTCAGATAGTTTACCAGAAAATAAATACTTTTTGCAATTACTTTCTATTTTCTATTTGTGATCATTCTAATGTTGAAGTGTAAGGTTTCATTTTTCACCTTCTAAAAGCAGCTCTGGAAAGGGGGTTGCTGACTCTTTAAGTGTTCTGAATTGATACATTTAGTTGATACATTTTCTATCTTTGTCCCTGCTGAGCAGAATCTCTGAATTTCATTAAAGGCAGCTGTTAAAATTGATACAATAGTTGCTAATATTCAAAAGAAACTGCTGAGAAATATATCAACTCATGTAGCCAGTAAATGTAGCAAATTGTAACAGTTCAGAATGCTCCTGGATTCTGAGCTACCAGACTGAGGGGCATGTTTACTAACATTGGAGATAAATATCTGGAGAGATTTCTGGAGATGTTGCCCATAGCAACCAATCAGATCTTTGCTTTTGTTTTCTAACATGGCTGTGGCTGTTTAAATCTAATTGCTGATTGGTTGCCATGGGCAATATCTCCAGAAATCTCTCCAGATATTTATCTCCAATGTTAGTAAACATGCCCCTTAGACACCAGAGACAAGAACATTAAAGGGCATGTAAAGGCAAAAAATAAAATCCAATTTTTACTTTAATGAAAAAGAAACCTATCTCCAACATAATTTAATTAAAAAATGTGTATCATTTTTATAAGAAACCTGACTGTATGCAGTGAAATTATCGCTTCATTTACTGCTGTGGATAGGAATTGTCAGATGGTCCCTAACTGCTCTGCGGGGAAACAATCATACTTATGAACAGCAGGGGGAGCCCCCGCCTTACTACCCAGCCATGCAGAACTCAAGCAGCTTTTTTGGTTTCCCTGTAGAGCAGTCAGCGACTGTTTAGAGATTTGTGTTGGATTTTATTTTTGCCTTTATATCCCCTTAACTGTTTTCAACTCCAGCTGCAGGGACAAAGTTCCTGGAGCCAGATTTAAACAGATAAACTGGGATTCTATTTGGAGGATTATTTTGCTGTAGCCACTGGTTCTGCAGAGTTGGAGAAAGTTTGTATTAAGCAATACAAAAACTATAAAATCCACATGAGATTACATGACAACACAGGACCCAGTTCAGTCTGCCTATACTGGTTATTAATCAGTCTTGCTATATCAGCTTCTGGCAGATATTTTTTTGACTTGTGCTGTTTTTATAATTTATGATGATCCCTAAGCAGCCCAGTCCACACTGAGCATGTGCACAGTCTTAGTCTTGCAAAGATGCTTAACAAAGTTACAAGATGGTGACCCCCTGTGGCCAACTTTGAAAGCATAAATCATTTGTTTGATTAGGCTAGTGGTGCAGTTCATGTTTATATTTAGTATACAAAATACAGCATTTCTAGCCTTATTCTATTTTAAACTTTAGTCCTCCTTTAAACTTAAATTTTGTCAAAACGATAACAAATTAAAAATGAAAAGCAGTTAGAAAAAGTCTTTATTTGTGGTGAACAATCTAAAATAACTAAGCTGAAAAAAAGTGTTTAGAAGGTGAACAACCCCTTTAAATCTAATGCCAAACGAGGCTGTGCCCACACAGACCATAAAAAAACAATCATGCATACTTTTGTGTTTCTGCGCTGAAATCTGTTCTCTGAGTGGATTGGATTTTTCTCCTACTGCATCTAACAGGTTATGAATAAATTAACTGCGACATAGTTGACAAGTTCCCTGTTTCCACAGGTTCTGTCATGATTTTTCTGCTATAGTTGTATTACTAAATTACACTGTGTTCATTACAAATAATGTAAAATTATATTCTTGAAGCAAAAAATAAAATAAATTTAAATTATTGCCAGTGGAAAAGCATTTTTGGGACATTGGTTGCCTGCAGTCGTGCATTTTCATCACAGGCGACAAATCTCCACATCAGCCATGGCCCTAAGGGCACCTGGGAAACTATCAACATGTCTAGCCCCATGTCCGATTTCAAAATTAAATCTACAAAAATCTATTCTGCTCATTTGAAAAATGGATTTCTATGCAAGATTCTGCTGGAGCAGCACTATTAACTGATGCATTTTGTAAAATAAAAAAATGTTTACTCATGACAGAATCTCTTTAATTGTGGCCTCTTGGGATAAAGGTAATGTGACAGGTACCAGTGAGTATTTGTTGGACCCATTACCTTTACACAGAAGTGTACTATTTAGGCAGTTCCCCATTTAGATTATAAAACTGTTACAGGTACAGTATATAAAAGATTTGTTGCATTAATCATTTAGCCATACTTCAAACAACAGAACAACAATAGGTGAGCTACCTCCATAGTTTCTGTCTATAAATGAAAGTCCTTGTTCTTTCAGGCTGTGGCCAGAAGAAGGCTATGATTGCAAGTGTTGAATCCTCTAGCCTGCTGCTCCTCTTCTTTTCTTCAGACAGGGCGTGATTGTCTGGCTCTAGCCTTAATATCAATGCTTCTTCACCACTATTGCAGCCCAAGCCCTTATGCATAAAGGCAAGTATTCCATGCAGTAAAGTAGGCTACTTTTAAACCATGTTGTTTGGTAGTAATGGAAAAATAGAGACTATACAATTGTATTTTTCCATCTTTCACATTTTCACATTCCCTTCTATTCTTCTCCAAAACTGATAAGCAAATTATAAAGCACTATACAAATGATTTCTCCATAAGCACTTCTCTTCTGGATGAAATGACTGTGCATCATACTGGAAATTGCTGGCTCTTTGTAAGTAAATGCTAATAAAATACTTGTTTTGCATTTTACAGAATAACATACTGTATTCTTTTGCAGAGAGCAGTAATACAACAATAGAATCTCTGTGTCTTTTCATAGAGCTGTATTATTGGATGCCGAAACAATGTTCCATCATAATCCCTCTCCCATAAAATATCACCAGGCTACATTTTTCTGTTTTCAAGTTCAAATCACATGGTAATATGAAAAATAGCTCCTCACATTTGTCACAAAATAAGACTTGGCGATGTATTCATTCCTGTTACATTTGCTGTTATTGCTTTTTGCTAGTCTTACAAATCTCAGGATTAAAGGCTTCAGCAGAGCAGCAGGACAGTCTTTTCATCTGACCCTTTTAACTGCCCTGTAATCTGTCTCTCGCAGATAATCTGGGTCACAGAACACAAAAAATAAATGGCAGTTTAGCTGCTCAGCAGAACCTGATGACCTTTGGAAACAGGTTACTGGTTCTACCTACACTACTAACTCTGCATCCTTAAATAGGGAATGGTCCTCAGCATTTTCATTCCCATCATCCAGGTAGCTCTAAAATATGGAAAGGCTGTCTCCAATTGACTCAATTATCTCCAAATAAGCCACATTTTTCAAAATGATTTAATTTTTTCTCTGTAATAATAAAACAGTACCTTGTACTTGATCCAGATGTAATTCATTGTTATTGGAAGCAAAACCAGATTGTTGGGTGTATTTAAGGTTTACATTACAATTATTGAACGATCTGTTATCTAAAAAAAAAAACCCAGGCCCTAAGCATTCTGGATAACTGGTCCCATACCTGTATAATACAACAACTCTGGTGCAAATTCACTAAGCGCCGAAGCACTGAACACTAGCGTTAATTCGCTAGCATTCGGCATTTTCGTTACTGCGCCAATTCACTAACGAACGCTGGCGTAAATTGGCTAGTGTTACTCCGCACACTTACGCCAGACGAATTTTCACTAGCGATGTAACTACGCAAATTCACTAACTTGCGCAGTGTACTGAACACTACCTTTTACGCTAGACTTCCTTCGCCATCTCAGACCTGGTGAAGCGCAATAGAGTAGATAGGGATTGTTTCAAAAAAAGTCAATTTTTTTTCTAAGTCCCAAAAAACGCTGGCGTGTTTTCTACATGATGGGTGATAGGCTGAAAAACATCGAAAAAATTTTTGGGGCTCCCCTTCCTCCCCCCTACATTTCCTGACTCATGGCAACTTACCTAGACAGTGGGCACATGTGTAGGGCAAAATAAAATTTATATTTGCTGATTTGAAGGTTTTCTAGGCATTTGTAGTGCAGATACGTATTCCTCCATTGAAATTTGAATTTCGCACCGTATGCAAATTAACCATCGCTAGCGAAACTTCGCTTCGCTTGGCGAATTAACGCTAGTGCAACTTCGCAAACTAACGCTACCCCTGTGCGCAACTTCGGATTTTAGTGAATTTGCGGAGCGCTGGCAAAAATACGCCTGGCGAAGTGCGGCGAAGTTGCGCCTGGGGTAGTGAATTTGCCCCTATAGGTATAAGTGTAGGGAAACAGTACCAACAATCTTCTATAGTGGTATGGGCCTTTTATGCCGAATGCTCAGTTCTGTAATTTGGATCACCAAACTACAAAAAACCCAGTAAACACTAAAATAACTCGATAATATTGTTTGCCTCATTTAGGGAAGCCACAAAAGCTCATTTAGAGAAGCCACAGTCATTTTGGAACAAAGTGCTTTGGACTGATGAGACAAAAATTGAGTTATTTGGTCATAACAAAAAGCGATTTGCATGGTGAAAGAAGAACACAGCATTCCAAGAAAAACGCCTGCTACCTACTGTCAAATTTTGTGGAGCCTCCATCATGCTGTGGGGCTGTGTGGATAGTTCAGTACAATATTCTGGAATGGCCGTCACAGTCCCCCAACTTGATATCATCGAAAATCTATGGGATGATTTGAAGCAGGCTGTCCATCAAATTTAACTTAACTGGAGAAATTTTGTATGGACGAATGGTCAAAAATACCCCCATCCAGAATCCAGATACTCATCAAAGGCTATAGTTGGCGTCTAGAGGCTGTTAGATTTGCAAAAGGAGGCTCAACTAAGTATTGATGTAACAACTCTGTTGGGGTGCCCAAATTTATGCACCTGTCTAATTTTGTTATGATGAATATTGCATATTTTCTGTTAATCCAATAAACTTTATGTCACTGCTGAAATACTACTGTTTCCATGAGGCATGTTATACTGTATATTAAAAGGAAGTTGCTACTTTGAAAGCTCAGCCAATGATAAACAAATCTCCAAAGAATTAAACTTTTTTATATGACTGTAGTTGATACATTTCTTATCTTTCAAAATTGAGTTTTGTTCAAACCATCTCCACCTATATAGCTGCTCACTTTCCTATTCAGGCCACACCAGCCAGGCCAAACTTTTTACTTATGCAATACTATAGGATAGGATGGAGCAGACGATCAGCAGGCTTTGCTGCAAAAATTCCTTTAATAAGCCTGCTGAATCTTGTTAATTTTATTTTGATGTCTTTGTCTTGTTTACATTTTCTAATCTAATGTGTCAATATTTATTTTATATGGGTTTTGAAATGTACCCTGTCTATTTCCAGGCTTGAAATGAAAGCACAATCTGGTTGTTGGGTTGAAGGACCCCTTTAGGATGACAATTGGGAGAGGCAGTTGCATAAAAGGAAGATTCTTTTCTTAATAATATGCAAGCTTTCTGTAGAAGTATGGAAAATATTAGTTTATTTGAATTATATTTTAGCTGCAATTTTCCTTTAATGTGAATTTGTCTCAGCATTTTTAAGGCAAATGTAAACACTTTGGCTTTTGCTTTACTTTGGCATGGTATTATGAAAAAGTGGTCAGCTAGGGTTTAGAGCATTATATATAGCATGGTTTGTACAGTATAGTAATTAGCCTGAAAAGGGCATAGAAAAATGCTTGCATGATCATTTTTGTTGATTGTTGGCTTTTTCATCATGAAAAAATGTTTTTCTTCTTTGTTATTAAAATGTACAGAGAAATGTAGACATAACGAGGATTAATTGTTGATTCAGTTTCAAGGCAAATAGCATTTCATCAGTAAATTCTTTTGCAGCTATCAAAGAATCCTTGTATTTGACTGTGTGCCAGATTCACTTCATTGTTGCCCGCAAGTACTCTTGTGGTAATGCTCTGTGTGAACAAGACCTGCTGAGCAAGTCGTGTTTCTTTCTATACATTTTTTCATACACGTATATAGCCTTTGTCATTAAAAGAATTGACACATTCACTGTTGCAATGAAATGTAAAGTTTTATGTTGTGGGAAAGTCTTATATTTTGCTCTGGGCTAGCGCAGGTGTAGACAAGCCATGACTCTTGAGCTATTGCTGGTTAGTGAGGGAGAGTTTCCTAATCTTCAGATGCACCAGGATCTGACCATGCTCTGTGGTGGGTTTTCATTTGAGCCTGCAAATAAGTTATCTATATTAGTAAAATGTAAGCAATCAACCTTTAGAATATTTTTAAATAAATTATTTTTGTATATTTGCTTTGACTGATTTGGGTTGAACTGGTTAACCTCATCTTATGACTCGGGTTCTTTTCTTAGGCAAGGCATTTGTGAACAAGATAAGTTCAAGTATCCCACAGAAGCATCTATATCTCTGGTCACACCAGCAATGATACAACCAACATCTTGAAATGAAAGGGAAACTATTTTAAATAGTTCCGTTAGTAATCCTTTTAATTATTACAGTAACAATAGTAGCCATAATAAGCAGTGATTTTAGGTGCACTGACTTCAGTTTTAAAGCTATCTTTTAACTGTTAATAAAAGTTGCCTACGAGTCGTCAGGCGACCAAATCTCCCCAAAATGCCCAGTGTGGCCTTACTCTTACCTCAACTTGCTATGAGGCAACAGTACTAACTCATGCAATACCATTAATACTGCTCATATTCATCCATAAACATTAAAACTATGTATGCATGCTGGCACAAAACATTTGTGGGCCCATTTTTTCCATTCAGCTTTTGCTAATTGTCCCTATATGTAATGATGCTTTAGACATAACATACAGTACACTAGCATTGGTCGAGACCAGCTAAGATAGCTTTTGTTGTCTTACAGTAACAACTTATAGTCCCTTGGATTCAGAAGAATTATTTTCATAGTCAAGGTCACAATGAAAAATGAATGTTTTACCTAATTGGCTTCCAGGCCACATTTAATTGCTGCTAGAAGAGGAGAGTGTTCATAGTATATTTAACATGGATTTACTGAAAAAAATATGGACACACTGCTCTCTCTGGCCTGGTGAAGCATATAAAGTAATAATTGTTTTCTTGTGGAAAGATGGGAGGTTCCCCAGCTGTGGTTTGGGAATAAAATTGCCATGGCCATGGTGAGCTCAAGCCATGCCACAAACTTCTAGATGTTATTGGCTTACTGAAGCAGTAACTGGCAGATGACATTAAATATGAATAATGTATTTGCTGGATTGTGCTGCTGGGGATTTCTTGCATGCATTAACCATAATTACCTTGAAATCTTAAAATGATTTCATCATTTAGTCTATAGAATTCCTGATTTTTTTTTTCTTTTCACATAAAACAAATCCCAGACATTACATAATTTTATGGTCTATGCTATGCCTGCCTGAACAGTATTTCTTAAATTTCTCAGTTCTCAGTTAAAAAAGAAAAATTCAAAACTTTTTAAAAGAGAATAAATGGTACAATCACTAGAAGGGGGTGACAGTTTATTAGGCAGACTTTTTACCCAGGGTGAATATGCCTCTAACTTGCCCAAGATCCTACTCTGCAGAGTGCTCTGCTATCTTCTTCCCTGCTGCAAGGTATCTCTCGGGATGGATAAAGGGAGGTATAGAGCTTATTTGGACATTACTAATCAGCACAGGGGACACAGGTTTTCTGGTAAGGAGATGTCTGCAACGCACTGCTCAGGAAAGAACCCTGAGCTGTTTTGTCAGTGATTGCCAGTGATTTTACCTTTTGTTCTTATTTAAAATGTTAGTATGCCTACATCTTTTTATGGGGTATGGCATTCAGAAATAATCTTATATTTAGCACCAGTCATGCTGGGAAATATGGTGCTGTGAGCCAAAAGTTTTAATCCCAGTGATAAATGATCCCCAGATCAGTTCTGAATTCTTTCAGTATTTATACAAAGTATAACAGGGTCAGGAAGTGCAAAAGATAAAAGCTTATTCAGAGTGTTTCTAACATGAGAAATTAATAGAAAGCAGCATATATCTTAGAAGGAAACATGTTGTTTTAGCAAGCATAGGCATGTAATGGGAAATGTGTTTGGGTAATGACCTTTTATACATAAAAGAACAAATGAGTAAATGAATCACATTTTCTTCAATTTCTTCATTGTATTGACAGTGTACAGGGGTACAGTGACTATTGAGTGGCTCTGTATAGCATATTATTGTTCTGCAGAACCACACTAGGAAAATATATAGAAGGACTATCATTGAATTGCACTAGTACTTCAAATACCCTTAGCAACCAGTTAGCAGTTAGTTTTAATCAGTCTGCTACCAGGTATCAGCACAGATCTGATTGTTTGCTATGGGCAACTAGCCGGGTGTAAGGTTCCAAATTTTAAACTTGTCTCCAAATAATAAAAAGAGCAGTAAAACTAAAGTAAAGAAGACTATGCATATTAAAGATGCAGGACAAGTTGGCAGCTTATCTACCACTGTATTGGCTTATGCTGTTTATTTCCTGAACTGTTGCCTTCCGTCCAAAATCTCGGTAATGAACGTGCCCCTTTGCCTGTCCAGAACTCTTGCTTTGCTCCTCTCTTATTAAGCATCTGAGTAGCTGAGGGCTCCTCCCGAGGCTAAAGGCGGTTGCTATAGGCGGAAGCAGAGCCGTGACCAGGGAGCTTAGCACTTGTTCTGGATTTAGGGAGCCGATCGTGACAGTGACCTCGCTAAATGTAGTCATATCTTAAAAATGAATGAGATACGATGGTACACTATAATGTGCAAGATGTACATGAAAACGTATCCCTCTTTATCATACCACAGCCGCTTATACCTTTGAAAGTTCTGCAGAATTATACTTGCTACAGGAGAAATGCTATTTCTATGACAGTTTTCTAGTATCTCTCTGTACAGGTCCTGCAGAGTACAGAAATATCAGTTTGAACTGGTACTTTATAAAGTTGTGTAGAACAAAAAACAAGAGTACATTCACCATGGTATATCCCCCATTAGAAGTGGTAATATGGATGCCTATGATTAAATAAAAATGGGAGCTGGGATGTGATGCTGCTGAGTAAAATATAAATAGAGGTACTCTGTACAAGGCAATTTGATGCATCTCATCTGCCATTTATTTTTCCTACATATAAAAAATTGCATATCAAAACACAGTATATTCCCTACTTCAGGGTAAAGCAGAGTGAAAGAAGATTGAGCAAAATATCAAAGCAAGCAGTCAGTCCTAATGTCCCAATAAAGAAACTGGCATTGTAGTCTAAAAAGCACTGTAATAGCCTTAACTTTAGCAATTGCAGGGAGCAAATGGAGTGTGTTCAAGTGTTCAGTAGATCACTGATAATGCCAGAGCTAACATCCCCGGCAATTTAAGGCCTGCTAGGGTCTGTTAGGCCAGTACTTCTGGATTTGTGAGATTTCAGTGCTGATAGTCCTGTTTCAGCTGCACCTGCCTTTAGGAGGGGCTGTCGCAAAAACACAAATAGAAAATGAAAAACAATTGCAAATTATCTCAGAATATCACTCTTTACATCATACTAAAAGTTAACTCAAAAGTAGGGAGGGGCGAATTTGACCTGTTTCGTTTCGACAAAATTTCGCCGCCGGCAAAATAACGCTGTCTATGGGAGTCAAAAATATGACACGCATCTTTTTTTTTTTTTTTTTGACGCACAATGCCATACAAGTCTATGGGCGGCATTTTTGCGGCAAAACAAGGCAAAAAAATTCGCCCATCCCTGAACAACCCCTGTACAATGTACATTTCTTTAAAGACTAATTTCAGCATAGAAGATGATCTTATGAACTCACATTGGGAGGCACATTTATCAAGGGTCAAATTTCGAATTCATGTGAGTTTTTTTAAACTCCCGTAAACTCCCATAAATTTAAAATTCGACTAATCAAAATTTATTAATAAAATTACATTTTTTTTAAACTCTGGCGAATTTAAACAACCCGAAAATTTGAATCGAATTAGATCAAACTCAATTCAAGTTTTTTCTCTGAAAAAAACTAGAATGTCAGGAAGGCTGCAAACATTAAATTGATCCCTGGACCTCTCCTATTGACTTAAACAGGTTTTGGCGGGTGAATAGTCAAATTGAAAGGGCCAGAGTTTAATAAATCTCGAAAATCAAATTATAATTTTTAAAAGACTCGTATCAAATGTGGATAACTCCCTAGTCAAATTTGACCGTAAAAAAATTAAAATTTGAATTAGAATTTTCAGTTTGTCCCTTGATAACTCTGAACCTTAGGGTTACAGAACACTTTTAATTACAGAATATCAACTATTTTAGTTATAGTAGTATGGTGGTTGTTGCTGTTAATTGTGCACTTGCACTTCCTCACAGGGACTAGTGTACACACTGATGAAGCAGTAGGTGCATATACCTCTAACTGTCCCTATTTTATTTGGACAGTCCTGGATTGGGGCTTACAAAATATGGCCAGAGAGAACCACAACCATCAAACTCTGCAGGTTATTCTTTAGAATCTTTAGAATCCATAGAAAAAAAATCACAAGATTCAAGCAGACTGGGAATTAAAGAAAAACACTAGGGGCCTAAAGCATTACATCAAGAGGTGAGGTTAGTGATATAGTTGTGTAGTGTAAAAAGATTAATGAGGGAAAATAAAAATAAACAAGGAATACTTTAAAATATACATTGATGCCAACATCAAGTGAGCAAGAAGTCCCCTAGCCATACATATAAATTGGTCCGAAAATGATCCAAAAGAAAATATGTATGTTTTTATTCTTGCCTGTCTCTTAATGTGATTGTTAGCATCATTATAATTCATATATGTTATATTTAAGTGTATTATTAATAATGAGTAACCTCTGTCTGTGCAGTGCTGCTTTTTTTGCTATTGCCCAAATGGATGAAATATATCCAGAAGAATGTGCAGATCTTTCAGCCTATAACAGAAATTGCATGTGACCGGGCAGATTTTAAATCACAAGCAGCCTTAAGTCTTTGCGTGTTTACATAATATGCACAAGCTAAATAAGTACATTCTGTACTCAAATGGAAAATATCAAATGTATTTTGCATTTTTCCACAAAACATAGGGAATGGTTTTCTTATCTGTTGCATTTCTTATTTGGTGTGGTAACATTGAATGTGGTTTTAATTAAATAAATGTAAACGTGTTCATATTGTTGTACAAATAGTTCTACTAAAAGGAGCCCTTTCATAGATTTTGGAGCATTGCTTTTACATTTCCATATGATGTTAATGCGACCCGTTTGCCATAATGTGTCAGTGCCAATCCACAGAAAACTTAGTACAGTAACCTATCAACGTTTTCTTTAATCCAGTAACCCATAGCAACTGGCAGATAGCATTACTTATCTAATGCAGCTAAAAATGAAAGCAGCTGTGTGATGGAAATAATTGCCCTATGTCACAAAATTCTGTTTAGGATTTCTCTATCAGATTAGACAATGAGCCAGCTTTTTAACCACTAGATGGCGCTCTTTCAAGTGCCACAGAAGTGCACATGTAGGGGCAGATTTATTAAGGGTCTAATTGGAAATTCGAATTTTGAATTATTTTTTGGCCAAAACTCTCAACTTCAAATTGTGAATTATCCAAACTCAATTTGAATTTCAAGGTTTATTAATTATTTCGAATTTTGAATTATTTTTTGGCCAAAACTCTCAACTTCAAATTGTGAATTATCCAAACTCAATTTGAATTTCAAGATTTATTAAACCTATACCCTGAGAATAATTCAAATTTGACTTTTCGCCACCTTAAACCTGCCTAGTTCATGTATAAGTCAATGGGAGAGGTCTAGTGATCAATTTGAAGATGTTATTAGTCTGCCTGACAATCAAGTTTTTTTCGGAGGAAAAACTCCGTTCGAGTTAAGTTGAATTCAATTCAAATTCACAGTTTTCAGGTCGGTAATATTCGTTTGAGTTTTAGATATTCAATTTTTTTCTTAAATACCCCCACCAATTGAATTTCGAGTATATTCGAATTTAAGAGAGTTTAAAAAAACTCACATTAATTCGAAATTCGACCCTTGATAAATTTGCCTTGTAATATATTTGCCCATTCATCCTATGCAAGGTGCACAGTGCTTTAAGTTAAGGGTTTCCTCTATTTAACCCTTGTCACATGCATTAGTGAATACTTGGGAGGCACCAAAGCCCTTATTTTGGGACCTGTCTGAATCATAAACCAAATCTCAAGCCTAATTTGTGTGATGAGAGTTTAAATAGAACCATGTGTGCAGTGCACAAAAAAAAACATTGAAATTTCCTTGTGCATTTAATCGCATGATATTAAGGATTCCGTTTGGCCACCTACTTGGAATTGGCTTGCTAAAAAAGTAGAATCCTTACTGAATCCTTGCTCAATCCTGACTTCAGTGCAACCCTAGTAAATACGGGGCTCCCCGGTGCCTTGCGTTATCTAGCATACCTTACAACATTTTGGAAGTAAAAAGAGGGACAAAAAAAATTTTTTTTTCCAAAACCGTAATTACCATGTTCATTTTACAAAGTTTGGCAGGTTATCAAAGTTTGAAAATAATTCTCCTTATCTAAACAGTTTTTTTGTGTCTCAAAATTGTTACAAAGTATCTTATTTGCATCTGTTAGCTGTTCTGCACTCCCTGCTAAAAACCTATTAAGTTTCTTTTTCTGGCTGTTCAGTGCAGAGAAAATAGGGACTTTCCAGTACAAATTAGGGACTGCAGGTTGAGCTGTCAAAAGATGGACTGTCCCTCCGTAAAAGGGACAGTTGGGAGGTATGATCTAGTTCCAGAGTTTTGCACTGCATGCAAAGTTAGGAATAGCTTTTTAAGCTCCATTCCAGATGGACACTGAACTGAGTTGCACCGTACATCGTACATCAAGTTGAACATGGCATTTTACATCAGCTTTTTACAGCTTGCCCTTAACTTTTATAAAGGAACTGTTAGAAGTGCTGTTTTTATCAATGTCCATTGAGAAGACCCACCCAAACATAAACATTATAATGGTTTGTGTTCATAGGCATAAATGCCAGTGTTCAGAAAGTACATCTGAATTTAAAAACTCAATTGTTAGTGCTTGCAAGCTTCTAAAATAAAAACAACCTTATTTATAAATAGTTTATGTAGCTTATATATAGAATAAATTACACTGAAGTGTTGGTGTTTCTTTACGTTACTGCAGTCTTTTTCTGAGACACGTTTCCATTACTTGCTGATGATTTTGGCAATTCAGTGGTTATGTTCTGCGTGTACTTTTCACCTGTAGCATTTATTCAGCCTTTTAACATTAATTACTGTGATTTTTCCATCTGCATATCAAAATGTTTGGCAAGATCATTCATAATATTAATCATGGTTTACAGTTTATCTGGATGCACGCTGCTAAAACATTAGTCTAAATGGAAAAACATTGTCAAATTTTTAATATTGCTAAGGGAAGGGTTTTATATTTCCATAAATCATGTTGTTATTTAATGCAAACTGTTGTCAGGGAGAAGTAAAGGTCAGCTAGGATGGGGTAGTCAAAATAATGGAAACCCCTTCCAAAAAAGAGTCACAATAAAAAGGTTTCTGGGGACACATTTACTGCTGCAAGTATAGTGCTGAATAAAAATGGGTACCAGTTTGACTTATTATAAAAAGAGCTTTGTTTTTTTTTAATCCACTTGTATCTAGCCTTATATCTTGTTAATTACTACAGAATTCAATCTTCAGTTCTGTGACCAGGGGGAAAGATTAAAGAATGCTTGAGCCTTCAGTTACTAAACCACCACAGTTCCCTAAATCGATAGGTTTCCTTAACTTATAAAACAGATACAAAAATGAAAGGCAGCCATGCTGATATCAAAATTACTATGAGTTTGTTCACTTCCAATTGTCACATGATCATTTCTTTTTATAACGCCAAAAGCAGCAGTCCACAAACTGTGTTCCTGACCCCCTGTTGGAGCACCACTAAAGGCCAGTTAGGAGAGAGATTTGGGAAGAATCCACATTTAGCTCAGCTTCAAGTTTAATTAGAGTGGGATTTGAGACTGAAATTATTTCCAGTTGTAGATTGTCCTGGAACTATGACTGACTGGCTGTTACAGGAAACCATGACTAAACTTGCTATAAGGGGCAGATTTATTAAGGGTCAAATTGAAAATTCTAATTCTAGTTTTTTTATGGTCAAAACTGTCAAATTCGACTAGGGAATTATCCAAACTCGATTCGAATTTTTTTAAAAAAAATCTAATTTGATTTTCAAGATTTATCATATTCTACATGGTTACAGTTACATAGTTAAATCTGGTTGAAAATAGACAAAGTCCATCAAGTTCAACCCCTCCAAATGAAAACCCAGCATCCTTACATACACCTATCAATACCTTAACATAAATTATATATACTCATATCTATTCTAACTATAGAGTTTAGTATCACAATAGCCTTTGATATTATGTCTGTCCAAGAAATCATCCAAGTCACTCTTAAAGGCATTAACTGAATCAGCCATCACAACATCACCCGGCAGTGCATTCCACAACCTCACTGTCCTGACTGTGAAGAACCCCCCTACGTTGCTTCAAATGAAAGTTCTTTTCTTCTAGTTTAAAGGGATGGCCTCTGGTGCTGTGATCCTCTTTATGGGTAAAAATGTCCCCTGATATTTGTCTATAATGTCCTCTAATGTACTTGTAAAGTGTAATCAACCCCAAACTCGGCATTGTACATCCCTCTAACCAGTTTAGTTGCACGTCTCTGCACTCTCTCCAGCTCATTTATATCTCTCTTAAGGACTGGAGTCCAAAACTGCACTGCATACTCCAGGTGAGGCCTTACCAGGGACCTATAAAGAGGCAAAATTATGTTTTAATCCCTTGAGTTAATGCGCTTTTTTATATTAAGACACAACTTTATTTGCTTTAGTAGCCACAGAATGACATTGCCCAGAAATACAAAAAGCCAAATATCCTTCTAGTTTAGGAAACTCCCAGCACACTGCCATTTAGTGTATAACTTGTATTTATATTATTTTTGCCAAAGTGCATAACCTTGCATTTATCAACATTGAACCTCATTTTCCAGTTTTCTGCCCAGTTTCCCAACTTTGACAAATCACTCGGCAAAGTGCCAGCATCCTGCATGGAACCTATAGTTCTGCACAATTTAGTATCATCTGCAAAAATAGAAACAGTACTTCCAATGCCCACCTCCAGGTCATTAATAAACAAGTTGAAAAGCAAGGGACCTAGTACAGAGCCCTGCGGTACTCCACTAACAACACTGGTCCAATTAGAAAATGTTCCATTTACCACCACTCTTTGTAGTCTATATTTTAGCCAGTTCTCTATCCAGGTACAAATACTATGTTCCAGGCCAACATTCCTTAATTTAAGCAGAAACCTTCTGTGTGGCACTGTATCAAATGCCTTAGCAAAGTCTAAGTAAATCACACCCACTGCCATCCCAGAATCGAGGTCCCTGCTTACCTTCTCAAAAAAAATAGATTAAGTTAGTCTGGCAAGATCTATTACGCATAAAACCATGCTGGCACAAACTCATAGTATTAGGATTTGCTATGAAGTCCAGTACCCTGGGATGAATATAATCTGGCCCCAGACTTTTGTTTATTTTTAACATGTTCTTGTCTCTTTTGAATTTCCTCATGTGTGAACCATGCATCATTAGTTGTATTACTAGAATTGGGACTATTAAGAATGAAACCTTCATTAACTGGTTCCTCATTTGTGTAAACAGACAAAAAATATGAGTTCAGAATCTGAGCTTTTTTTTGGTTTTCATCAACCAGCTGATCCTCCTCTGATATTAAAGGTCCCACCCCTTCCTGCTTCATTTTTTTTACTATTAACATATTTAAAAAATAATCTTGCATTCTTTTTACTGCTTGCTGCAATATCCTTTTCCATATCGATTTTAGCTTGCCTGGTAGCTTTTTTGCATGATTTATTTTCCTCATTGTACCTTATAAATGATTCGGCTGTCCCAGCTAACGTGAAAGCCTTAAAAGCACGTCTTTTCTTACCCATCTCAACACCAACACTTCTATTGAACCAAAAAGGTTTTACTTTGCAATGACGTTCCTTGCTTACAAGGGGTATATATTGACATGTATATTTATTAAGCAGCATTTTAAAGACTTCCCATTTTTGTTCTGTGTTTAACCCTGTAAAAAGCATTTCCCACTTAATATGTTGCATAGATGCCCTTATACTGTCAAAGTTTGCACTTATGAAAGTAATTGTTTTAGTTACTCCCTTATAGAATTGCCTGTGCAACAGAATCTCAAAGGAGACCATGTTATGATTATTCCCTAAATGCTCACCCACACAAATGCTAGAGATTAGTTCAGTATTATTAGTTATTACAAGGTCCAAAGAGTTAATCTGGCTCTCTAAGAATTCAAAATTAGACTATTTGCCACTTAAACCCTGCCAAATTACTGTATAAGTCAATGGGAGAGGTGTAGTGACCAATTTGGAGTTGTTTGAAGCCTTCCTGACATTCGAGTTTTTTTCAGAGAAAAAACTTGAATCGAGTAATTAGATTCGAGTTTTCGAGTCTGTAAAATTTGTCTGAGTTTAAGATCTTTGATTTTTTCTTAAATAACACACAGTTAGATTTCAAGTATATTTGAATTTTAGGAGGTTTATAAAAACTCACATGAATTTGAAATGTGACCCTTGATAAATGTGACTACGAATGTCATGGAATTTATTAAACGATTCAAATAATAAAAGTACAAATGGAAAATAATGCGCTAAAATACAAATACAAAATTAATTTTTCACACAGTAAGATCAGCGTTGCTCCCATTGACTTCTATAGTACATTGTCACAACTTTTACCTGGAAAAGTTTTGTATTAGTATTTTTTGTGGTTTTTACATCATATAAATCTCGAATTTTTAGAGCTTTAAAAAAAACAAAAACAGGAAAACCACAATTTTTTAGACATTTGGGGAAAAATCTAAATTGTTAGTAAATTGTTAGTAAATGTTAGTTTCTACTCTATTCATAACGTACTCTTCCATGACTATTTTGCAAAAGTTGTTGTGGGCAGGATGCTGCTGCTGCATAAATTAATCTTCACGGTGGTGCTAATTATTTTGTTGACCATATTAAATGCATTATTTGAAGGATTGCCACTTCCTAGCCTATTCTGCTATTCACTTCTGCGTCAGTTTCACCCTAATTTGTAGTTACAAAACTAAGGTACGTAGTCAACATAATCAACAGGTGTTTGCCTGTTGGTTATTACAGATGTTGTTTGCCCCCCACTTATCTGTGTGGACTTCATTTTCTCAACAATTAACTGACTTTTCTGGCATATTGCAGTTATATACATTTAGGGGGTTATTAAAGCTCGAATGGTTCTTTTCGGACTTTTAAAGGGGAAAACTCAATTCTTTCAAGATTATTTATACCCCGAAGCTGCTAAAATCGAATCCAAACATACTCCATCTCAAACCTGTCAAGGTCCTTTAGAAGTCAAGGGCAGATGTCCCTTTTCCAATTTGATGACATTGTGGTCTGCGTTGGGTTTTGTACGATATTCTGAACAATTCTGGGTTTTCTAGCGATAACTCGAAAACATTGAGCAATTCGGGAGTCAAGTCTAATAAAATCTGCACGAATCGAGTATTCGCTTGATTTTATTGAGACTTTTTCTGAACCAAATATTTCTAGTTATTTTATTAATAAATAAGGTAAAATCATGGATGGGATTTTGGTCAAGTTTGTTTTATTGAAATTATGAGAAAAATTTGAGTTTAAGTAAATAACCCCCTAAGTATATAAATTAGCTGTCAGATATTTGGGGGTTTATTTACTGAACTCTGTATTTATATCATTTTATTAAAAAAACTATGATAAAACTCCCATGCCTGATTTGACCTTATTTATTTAGAATTAATTGGATTGGAAAAAATACTATAAAATTGAGCAAAAACCTGAATCGCCCAATTTTTTTTCGACTTTTTTGCTGAATTGGCTAAACCCTGTGCAAACCGCAATAACTTCAAATTGTGATTGGTGCTATTCCCGTTGACTTATACAGGATGTTGACAGGTCTGAGATGGCAGATTTTAGGATTCAGGCATAGTGTACCGTATAATAAATCTTGAAAAATTCAAGGTTTTTTTCCTAGCCCACTTGGTGTGAATTTTGACATTTTCCCAGAAATCAAAATCAAGCAAATAGTAAATTATCTATGTTTTTATGTGGGGTTAGTTTAAGGGGCAAATTTACTTATGGTCGAATATCGAGGGATAATTAACCCTCGATATTCGACTGCCGAATTGAATAGTGAAGTCGAAGGATTTACCGCAAATTAAATCCTTTGAATCGTTCGATTCGAAGGATTTTAATCCATCGATCGAACGATTTTTCTTCGAATAGTCAAACTATTTTTAGTTCGAATCGTTCAATTCGAAGTCGTAGTCGAAGGTCAAAGTAGCCAATTCGATGGCTGAAGTAACCAAAAAAAAAAATCGAAATTCAAAGTTTTTTTTATTCTATTCCTTCACTCGAACTAATTAAATGGGCCCCTTAATGTCACATTGTGCTTATACTACTGCCTTTTAGGTCCGATAACTAGTGCAGTTTGTTGTGCTACAATGAAGATTATTTTCAGAAGACTAAAGAAACTAAACATTTTGTGTAACTGCTGTGCTTAGTATTTCAGAAATGTCATTATATATCATTAATTGTTAAGCTTAAATATATTGAGGAAAATGGTATCTGACTGCTACAGGTTAGATTGTTACTTTGGTACAGGGGCGCTCCACCAATGAGGCGAGTTGATCGCTCACATTTTCTGCGCAGGAGGGGGTCAGGGTGCTGCACGACGCTAGTGCAGAGAGTGCAATTGAAGAAGAGCCAAATTTCCATGTTGAAAACCGGAAAGTCAGCTCTTAGTTACCAGGAGCAGCATTTTTGCCTGATAACCAGGGGGCGCTGCCTGATCACCTCAGGCGGCAGCGCCCCCTGGTTATCAGGCAAAAATGCTGCTCCTGGTAACTAAGAGCTGACTTTCCGGTTTTCAACATGGAAATTTGGCTCTTCTTCAAGAGCTCACTCACCTCAGGCGGCAGCGCCCCCTGGTTATCAGGCAAAAATGCTGCTCCTGGTAACTAAGAGCTGACTTTCCGGTTTTGAACATGGAAATTTGGCTCTTCTTCAATTGCACTCTCTGCACTAGCGTCGTGCAGCACCCTGACCCCCTCCTGCGCAGAAAATGTGAGCGACGCGAGGAGGTGTGGGGGCAGCAACGGAAGGCTTCCTCAGGCCACATAAAGGCGTGATTCGGCGCTGCTTTGGTAATGCACAGATTTAAATATTGACTGTGTCTGGTTATTTATTGTGTCCATGAGTGGCCATGAAATTCTCTCCTCCAGAGAACTATCGCAATTGATTCAAGCTCATCATTTGCTGTCTGCAGGGATATTTGTGGATATTTGCCAATGAATAAATCTAAAAAAACTAATTTAAAAAATAGCAAAACCATCATAGAACACCACTCCCAAGTTAAACGAATACGCAGCAAACAAGTTTGAGGCAAAATATTAGGGGGCAGATTTATCAAGGCTCGAAGTGAATTCGAGGGAATTTTCTAAGTAAAAAAATTTGAAATCCGAAGTAATTTTTTGGACACTTCGACCATCAAATAGGATACTACAACTTCGAATTTACTTCGAATTCGATTCGAAGTAAAAATAGTTTGAATGTACGACCATTTGATAATTGAAGTACTGTCTCTATAAAAAAAACTTTGACTTCAGTACTTCACCAAATTAAACCTGCCGAAGTGCTATGTTAGCGAACTGTCGCGAAAATAAAAATTTAATATAAGCTTCAGCATACTGAAATAAGAAGTTTTCTAAATATAATCAATTCAAAATTCTGTGCTGTTTCTTATATAATCAAGTTTATCTTCACTATTCCTCTCTCAGCATCTGTTTCTCTTCATTCTGTCTTCAATATATTTTATAGGGAGGACTCTTTTTGCCTAGAAGATGTATTAGAGCTCACTCTATTAAAATCACCAGAAATCCTGTCTCTAGTGCAGAATTTGTGCAAAAGGCAGTTATTTTGTTTTGTTTGTACTGGAATTGGTTATTTGAGGGAGCTCTAATACAGGAAGCCCCCCTTTAAGATATATTGGATCTAACTGTCAATGATTATCTGACACCCTCCTGCATGAAGAGAGAATGAAGAGAAACAGATGCTGAGAGAGGGATAGTGAAGATAAACATGAATATTTCAGAAACAATGCAGAATTTTTAATTGATTATATTTGGGAAGTTTCTTATTTCAGTATGATGAAGCTTATATAAAATTTTAATTTTCGATAATTCCCCTTTAAGAATGTGCAGTACATACTGTAAGTATGTAACATACTGTTAGGTAAACAATATATTAGTGATATAACTAAATATTATATCACTTTGGGTCTGGTTTAAAGGAAAACTATACCCCTCAAACAATGTAGGTCTCTATAAAAAGATATTGCATAAACAGCTCATAGATAAAACTCTGCTTTATGTAAATGGTGGTTCAAGGGAAATGCCACTTAATTTGATATAAACTATCTGATGCTCAAGTATTCATTTTGGGTGTATAGTTTTCCTTTAAGAATGCTTGAGCTGTTATGCTTTTTTCCTGTGACCAAAAATAAAAAGTGGGACAGGTTTTAGGTGATGAGCTTTTTATTTTTTATAAAAACCTGTTCGGCAGGAACCAAGGTATTCAAAGAAAGACACAGCATAAGAGTTTTGGAACTCTCACGTAGTTTTTGGACCCAATTGCTCGAGCATGAAGGCTCAAGCATTCTTAAATTGGACCCAAAGTGATGTAGTTTAAATAATATTTACTGCATGCTCTTATATATCTTATATGCATCACTGCATCAAACTGCACAAAGGCTCGAGCATTCTTAAACTCAGCCCTACTGTTGGTTATTTTTTGCTCATGTTAGGATGGTCATATATTGGATGACCATACAGTTTGTCCCCATTCACTGAAATGACCAGAGAGCATTTTTAAATTTTTTGAGGCAGTTGTGAGATTACATAAGTTTTCTCTCATGCCCCATCTACCCTACGAGAAGAGGCAGCAGCAGATGAAAATTCAGCTTAGACAGATGACTGGGGTGCAGGTTGGTTTGGCAGAATTAATCTAGTCTGATGGCCTGTATGGAGATCTGGGCTTGTATGTACTCCTTTTGTCAGGAACTCCCTGTGTTCAAACCAGGTACCTGTTGAATACTGGCAGCTGCTCCTCTACTTAAGCCACAGTAGGCAGTGTGGCATCAGCCTGACAGAATATCTTCTCTGCCTCCTTATCTGTCTTCCATCATTCACGCCTCCTTCCATCTGTGGGCAAGCTTGTCAAAGGGCTATTTAAACCCACTTATCCATCTCCACAATGCAGGATCATTGGGCAAATCTACCGACTCCAAGCCTTCGAGTTCTTGTTCATTATGAAATCCTGATCCTGTTCCTGCAACCTTGTTCCTGTGACCCTGCTCCTGACTAGTAAGTCCTGCTCCTGTCCTTGTTCCCTATTATCTAATCTCCCAGTTCTGACCTTAGCTCCTGATCTGACACTGCATGGTATTGGCCTGTCATGACCTTCGGCTTGTTTCCTGGTTTATGTTTGTTTGCCGCCCGCACTTGACTTTTGGCTCATCTTAAGGACTTTGATTCTTGCTGCCGGTCCTGATCCCTGGCCTGCCTTAAAGGAGAATTCAATCCTGTATAAAAAAAAAACACCCACCCCATACTTTATACTTACCCTTCAGTGCAGAATCTGCCAGCGGGGTCCCACGCATCCATCTTCCGGGTCCTTGGTAAGCTGACTGGGAGATCTGCAATTTCCGTCCAATTCGCAGTTGTCGCATACTGGCAAACGGTTCCAACTGCACATGCGCCGACATACCAGCTTACCGAGAACCTGGAAGATGGATGCATGGAACTCTGCTGGCAGAATCTGCCCCAAGGGGTAAGTATAAAGTATGGGGCATTTCTGGGGGGGCAGTTAGCCTTGGGGGAGATGGGAGGGGGGTCTACCTGGGGGATATGGGGTTTTTTTTTATACAGGGTTTAATTCTCCTTTAGGGACTTTGTTTTTTCTCAGCAACCCCATTTGTATTTTTTCTTCAATAAATATCAGTTGAACTTGCAGTTCTTGTTTATGGTGAGCTACTTAGCTCCACACAAAAACCAGCATTTATTCCTAACACCTTTCGGTTCACAAGAGTGGGCCATAATTCTCAAGGGTTGTGGCAAATGATGTTAGACTGTAAATGGGACAAAATTGTTTTTGTAGTGGCATATTCTTGTAGTCTAGGTCAGACAGGCAGCGATAATCAAAGATAGAATGCTGGGAACCAGATAGAAAAGTAACCAGCATTATCTATATTAGGAGCATTAAGTGCAGAAATACTGCAGACAAGCAAATGTTTTTAGAAAGCTTGGACATGCAAGCAAATACGTTCATGGTATGATTAACATGGTTTATATTAGGAATGTATTTTAATTGCAGCCATTCCTGGACTAAGAAATGCAGCGTTAGCATATCCTTCACCAAACTCATCATCCCTAGGGCAGAATTTTTGTCTGATAAGTAATACTAACTCTATCAAATTGTCATTGTTAATCATTTTTGTTGGCAAACAGCTATTTTTTCAAGTTATTATACCTTGAACTTGCTCATTCCGGAACTACTCTCCAATTACACAGGCAGTGCTCCACTTTAATGTGAAACACCCAAAACTGAAAAGGTTTGGCTGTTTTAAAATCTTTAATATTCTGTAAAGTATCATTGTTTGTTTTAATAAATCTAATCTAGGCTTGTCTCTGGAAGGGACACATCATAATTCCCCCAAAAGAGACAGCTGAAATAATCTTTATTGTTTAATTCTGTTTGACATTTAACTGAAGGCCCTTGGAGTTGCTCTGATTTGTGTGGCAATTGAATGGCACTTGAATTGTTATAGTTTTTTCATCACTTATAGACAGTAGCAATTTTCTCTTCTTAGGTTGGAAGTTTATAAAAATAATTTTATATTCCCTGTGAGAAGGTTTTAGCTTTCAAGTGTTTTCACATGTAGTGGTACCTTTTCCTGCCAACTAAGTATCACTTCAAATGTATTGTTATTGTTTGTAAAGCCCCAATAAAATCCTTTTCCATATTACTCAGACTTTGCATCATTATGATTTTCGGTTACAGACGAATGAAGTAGTTGTCATGGAAATATCTAACTGTATATCTCTCATATATACATGCATATAGAGTGTTTGTGTGTGTGTGTGTGTGTATATATATATCTCAAAGTAAATTTGCACTCACTTGTCTCCAAACAATTTGGCAAGGTGTGCAGTCACAATGTATATGTTGTGTAAGAAGCAAAAAAGAGTCAAACATTTTGGTCCTTTATCAAGGATCCTTGATATACAGTATAATTTAAAGTGACACACCTCTGGCAGCCCAGCTTCTTTGGCCTGAGGGACTAGTGGGGACCTTTTTACCTACCCTGTGAGGAACATATGCTCTGGAAAATGGTAAGGAGGCAGATTCATAATGTTATTTGGAAGAGATCAAGGGGCATAGTTAAAATTGTATGTACATTTGCATGATGTTCCTGTAAAACATTTCATTAATGGTGTACTTCCCCAATGATCTCTGATTCCACTAAAAGATTTGCATATTGCATTACTCTACAGTAGTCTGCACTAATTCCATTCAGTTGCAAGTACACATATGGGAAATCCGATATCCAGCTGCAATTTGGTCAAGGCCATCTCCCATAGAGTCCATCTGAAACAGAGAATAATACATTATTTAAAAAAAACTGTCTACTTTTTCTCTGTAATAATAAAGCTGTGCTTTGTATTTGGTGGTAGTTCCACTATGGGGCCATTTATTAAACCTCCATTTTTTCTGGTAGAGGTTTTTAGACAAGACCGTCTCCCATCTGAACAGAATAATATATTTTGTGAAACGGTCTACTTTTTCTCTGTGGTGGTAAAGCAAAAAAACTTTAACAAATCGAGTTTTTGCAGCGTCAATCGTACAATATGAGTTGACGCTCGATTTTGTCATGACGTTTTGACACTCGAGAAAAACTATTAATTAAATTAGCTAAAATCCTGGAAGGGAGTTTGGTCGTAGTTGTTTTCATAAAATATGAGATTGATTTGGGTTTTAGTTTAATGTGCCCCTATAAGTGGCAAAACAAATTATTTTGACCTATTCAAATGGTTTTAGCAGTCTTATGGCATGGTGATACAAATTACTGAAAACCCCATATCTGGAAAACCCCAGGTCCCTAGCATTCTAGATATTTGATCCCATACCTGTGATATATTTAAGGGCCAACGGTCTAATGGAAATTATAAGAGCTTCTATAAAATGTCACCTTCCCACCCCGTTTTTTAGTTTAGTTGTTTTCTGATAGTTCACCAGAAAGAAAGGGGCAAATTTACTAAAGGGCGAAGTGGCTAACGCTATCGAAAATTCGCCAGCGTGACATCATTTTGCCATTTCACCAATTTACTAATGGTCCCTGGCGTAAATTCTCTAGCGAAGTAGACATACTCTAGCAGTACTTCACACCTTTGCGACAGGCGAAGTTGCACTAAGGCGAAGGGACGTAACTGTAAAGGAAAGCAAGGAACTCACCCCACGGGACGTCCAAGATGGCGACCGTCTGCTCCACCATGCGGTTCTTCCTGGTCGCAATATGGCCGCGTCAGAAACGTGTCACTCCAGGATTGGTCGCCGGCGACGGAATGGACGCCGGCGTCAGAATGTGCGTCAGCGTCAGGACGTCAACGTGAGGACGCCGGCGTCAGCGTCATGACGTCACCGCGTCAAGTTTTGGCGCCAACTTTGGACTATTTAGTCTCATTTTCCCCTTCTGTCCTTGCCCAATTATAGGTCTATTTCGTATAGTTCCTGGGTGTGATTCTGCTGTTTCTGATTATCCGTGTACCGATTTCCTGCCTGTTTTACGATTCTGATCCTTGCCGCCTGTATTGACCATTTGCCTGCTTACGACTATTCTTCTGATAAATCCTTTTGTACCGCGAACTTGGTGTTGTTGTCTCCTCCTTGGTCCTCACTACCACTGAGCCTTCGGGCCGTGACAGTAACTACACGAATTCACTTCAGATTCACTGCAGATTTTACTGAACGTTACCTCTTGCGCCAGACTTTACTTCGCCAGCTCAGACCAGGTGAAGTGCAATAGAGTAGATAGGCGTTTCTCTAAAAATAGTTGAAATTTTTTTCAAAGTCCCAAAAAACGCTGGCGATTTTTACTTTTTCCAGGGTGATAGGCTGAAAAAGATTGTAATTTTTTTTGGAGTGCCCTCCTTCCCCCCTACATTTCCTAAGATATGGCACCTAAACTATATAGTGGGCACATGTGTAGGGCAATATAACAACTCTATTTTATTTTATGAAGGTTTCCCAGGCTTGTGTAGTGTAATGGAGCTGCTGCAACATATATGTCCATTGTACTTTAACTTGGCGCTGTATGCAAATTAGGCATCGCTAGAGTAACTTTGCTTTGCTTGACGAATTAACACTAGCACAACTTTGCTACCTTTCAGCTCCCTGGATGCAACTTCGGATTTTAGTGAATTTGCGCTGCCCTGGCGAATCTATGTCTGGCAAAGTGTTGCAAAGTGAGTGAAGCCATCGCAGGCGCAACTTCAAAACTAAGTAAATTTGCCCCGAAGACTTTTTTTCACATACTTTTCATATACTTTCTCTTGCTAAAGCTCTGGGAGTAAACTGTTCTAAATGATACATTAGTTGATACATTTCTTATCTTTGTCCCTGCTGAGCAGAATCCTTGAGTTTTATGAAAGGCAGCTGTTAGAATTGATACAATAGTTGCTTATACTCCAGAGATACTTCTGAGATATGAATCAATGAATGTAGCAAATTTTGACTCGATTACTGAGCTGCCAGATTGAAACATCAGAAACAGATATGTTAAACTTTAAACTTAAATTCTGTATGTGTCCAAAATCTTTAAAAAGAGTGCATACACCTCAGTCAAAGTAGCAATTACACTGTGCTAATCTCCATTCCATAGGAATATTTTAGGGTGTAGTGGGCCTTTAAATCTTCGTGTTTCTTAAGGTCTTATATTTATTTTAATTTCTGCTGACATTTCTTTTTCTCTGTTTGTTTTCTCTTTAGACAAACATTCAGTATCACTAACATGCCAGTACTCTTACAGAAGTATTAAAAAGAGTTTAGACTCCTTTTTCAAAATAAACTACATCCCAAATCAAAGAAAACCTTGATTAATAATAAAGTTCATCATCAGAGATAGGTCATCGTAGTCATTTCCCCCTTTGATTTATACCACAAATTGCTACCAGCATTTGCTGACTAAGGCAGTCTTAATTTGGCCTTAAAGGATTTAAAGGAGGAATTGTCTTGTTTTGTAAGTAAACCGTGATTTCACATTATTTGTATGTAAATGTTACAGACACTGAAATGTGTTCACATTAAACCATATTTGGTTAAGAATTCGATTTTATTTATTTGTGTAAAACCTAAAATATGAAATGTGTTGCATAAATGCTAATTAAACAGAACTCCAGAAAACCAGAAAAGTTATTTAGAAAATCTAGCAGTTCTGGCAAGGTTGGTTTAAAGCAATAACCTTTTAAAATAAGAATCTGATCCGGGAGTACTCTGACTTTTCAAAGAAAGAATGTTTGTACAATTTTTTTCCATTATTGATTAGTATTGACCTGAAAAAGTCTGAAATACAATGGTGTCATACTTGCATTTGCTTTAAATAAAAGAACATAACGTCTTCATAAAATAGCATCATGTCAGCTATCTGGTGACCATGGTATATACCTAGTTATATGTGTGTCTCATGGTGGCTGTTTTTATCTTTTCTATTGGCATAATGCTGGAATATTTGTATGCGTCATGGCACAGCCAATATGTATGAAATATGTATTCTTCAGGTCCAAACAGAGATTTTTTTACTCATATTCATCTTTAGTCGATCAGTGTAATATTCCTACCACAGTTGCACACTTACATGGAGGGGCTATCAAAGGTCGAATTTTAGATTTTTTTTATACCTCAAATAAACTTCCAACTTGAATGGATGCTTATTTAAGAAGAAACTTGAATGGAAAAAAAACATAATTCAGTGAGTTTGGGGTTAACAACCTGAAAACTTGAATTAATTGGGTTTTCGGCAAAAAAAACTGAAATCCCTGAAATTGATTGAGTTTTTGGGCAAACCCCTCCGAAAAAAAATCGAACATCATGAAGGCTATTAACATCATTAAATGGTTCAAGTGACCTCTGCTATTGACTCTTACATGACCTCTAGGGATGGGCGAATTTGACCTGTTTTGTTTTGCCAAACATTTGCCGCCGGCGAAATGTCAGCGAAACCCATTAAAGTCTATGGGCGTAATATTTTTTTGACGCGCAGCTTTTTTTTTGACGCACAATGTCATACAAGTCTATGGGCGTAATTTTTGCGGCGAAACAAGGTGAAAAAATGTGCCCATCCCTACCTCCACAGGTTTTAAATGATGTATAATAAATCTCACTAAAAATGTTTGTTTGTTTTTTTAAAAATTGATTTTTGACCAAAAAAATTTAACTAAAATTTTCATGGAAAACACAACTTAATCCTTAATAAATATACACACACACACACGCTGGGGTGATTTTTGTCAGCTAAACAGTAGTGTCTCCGAAATCAAAATGTGTGATGGCCCATCAAAAGCACAGGCTAACTCTAGCAGTGGGTTGGACTAGAATGCTGTAATAGCATATATTAGAAGGGGAATAGAGAAAATAAAACTCTACCTTTTATCTAAAAGAGCATGAGTGAGTGAGTTTTATTTCCATGCTTTAGAACTGATTAGTTCTAGAACCATGAATGTCAGGGAACAATACAATAATAGAGTATAGATTAGGGATGCACCGAATCTACTATTTTGGATTCGGCCAAACCCCCGAATCCTTTTGCGAAAGATTCGCCATATACTGAATCTGAATCCTAATTTGCATATGCAAATTAGGGGTGGGAAAGGGAAACATTTTTTACTTTGTTTTGTGACAAAAAGTCACGCGATTTCCCTCCCACCCCTTATTTGCATATGCAAATTAGGATTCAGATTCGGTTCGGCCGGGCAGAAGGATTCAGCTGAATACGAATCCTGCTGAAAAAGGCCGAATCCCAAACCGAATCCTGGATTCGGTGCATCTCTAGTATAGATACAAAAATACAATTACATTCAAAATTAATTGGTAAGTATGAGACAAGAGGAAGGTAGTACAGGTGAATGTGATAGCCTGTTAGACTGTAAGCTCCACTGGGGCAAGCTTTAATGTGAATGATGTGTAATGTGCTATATAAATAAAGGAAACTATAATATGGTTACCAAATTCTTTCAATTTCTGAACATTTCTTAATTTTGAGCAGAAATTCCTTAAGTTCCCACTAGATGGCACTATATTTGGCTTTGATGTGGCTTTAAGAATTAAAAGGAGATAATTATAGTCTTAAGTAACCCTATTTTATGTGGTCTCATGGTTTCTATAAAGTGCTGCCAAAGATGCAATGTGCTTTTAATTCTGGCAATGATCTGTGCATTTAACAAGCAGCTTTTCATCCATATATTTCTCTGCTACCTTTATGTACACTGAATTTATTTCCAAGGCAACATTTTACAGCAAAATGCCAGTTCTGACTGTTTTCTGAGGGAACTGTAATGTTTAAATACAAAATGGTCTCATGTGAAAAGCGTATTGCCATTAAATTGTTACAGCTAAATGAATGTGACATTACCCAAGAACACTGGGGAGCTGAGCTTTTGCTTTTGTGATCCCTTCAGGCACATCAGGTTGACTCTTTTTTTATTGTTTGATACAATTCTCCATATCGACTTACTACCAACCTCTAACTTCACAGTGGGCTTTTAGGTATGACGAAAATGCTTCTGATTAAGGTGTGCATAAAACATTCATAATATTCAGATATTGGGTTCATTTATTGTCAATAAGTGCAGTACTAGGGCAACACTTAAACTGTACAAAAAGTGCCCTTTAATGTATGTATATTTTTATTTATATAAAGCTACTTATGCTCACAGTACTTTACAACTGAACAATACATTAATAGACCTAATGGGGCCAATGCAGTAATAAATACAACCTGCAGTTACATTAAAGATTAAGTGCTAAGTAAAGAGACAAGCAGAAAGTGGCACCTGCCCTATAGAGCTTGCACTCTAAGTGGGTGAGTGGATATTAAGTTCTGCAGTTTACAGTGGTTGTCACTGTATCCTAAGTACAAGAACTGAGCTCTATTCATAAATGCCTTTAGATATACAGGTATGCGACCGGTTATCCAGAACGCTCAGGACCTGGGGTTTTCCAGATAAAGAATCTTATTGTTATTTGGATCACCATACTTTGTCTGCTAAAAAAATATTTATACATTAAATTAACCCAATAGGATTATTCTAATTCTATTAAGGATTCATTACATCTTAGTTGGAATCCAGTTCAATGTACTGTTTTATTATTATAGAGAAAAAGGAAAAATGTTTTTATATTTTGAATAATTGTATTAAAATGGAGACTATGGGAGATAACCGTTCTGTACAGTATTTTCCCATTGTGGAAAGAAATACAGAGTATTATGAACAGTGAAGCTTTCAGTCCTCTAAGAGTTATGGTTTCTCAAACTGTGATGCCATCACTTGTCATTCTGCCGAGGCTAAAGTTTTCTCCATGCTCCCTAAAAAGCTTCATAGTAGACCAAGTTGCAAAGTTTGTATCAGGTCTAGTAACCCACAGCAACCATCAGATATCAAGGTCACCTGTTAATTGGTTGCTGTGGTTACTAGGTCTAGAGCAAACATTGTGGCTGTTTGGAAATAACGCCATGTTTTATACAAGATGGGTCAGTCCAAAATACTAGCACAATTATAGTGGCTGCCATTTTTTTTGTAGATGGAAAGTAAATATTTATACGAAATTGTAATCAAAATCCTGTAACTCCGTGGAGCAGATTTATTAAGGTTCGAATGGTAAATTCGAATTCTCAATTTTGTTTGTGTGTCAAAACTCACAAATTCGTATTTAAATTCGAAAAAAAACACCAACTCGAATGTAAATTTGAATGCGAGATTTATCACACATCGCCATGGAAACAGTTCTAATTTGAATATTCGCCTCCTAAAACCTGCTGAATTCATTTACAAGTCAATGGCAAGTCAGTTGAACCATTTGAATATGTTTATTACCTTCCTGACATTCAACGTGTTTTCGGAGGAAAACTTGATTTGAATAGAATTATCGGGTCGGGACTATTCAATCAAATATTAGATGTTTACATTTTTTCACCTCCCATTCGAGTTGTCAGTACATTCAATTCAAAATCCGACCTTTGATATATGACCCCCGTGTGTCATGAAGGGGCAGGGTCTGGGTTTTCACTATTATAAGTATGCGAGGCCTTAGTGATAGACGTTTGAGAAATCTAATACTGGGAAAAGGCCTGTGAAACATGGAAGGATTTTAAAGGAAATTATTGGTCCTGAAAGGGGAGAATGTGAAAACTGGTGAGTTGGGAATCATGGGTAGAATATTAGAAAGTTTTCTGTCACCACCAAATATCTACTATGTTTAATATAGTGCTTGGGAAATATATACTTTATTTCAATGTCTCAACATTTTTCACAATGGATTAAGTTTAATGACATTATGCACATATATAGCCTGAAATTAGAGCTGTGTTCCCATTAGATTTTATAGGAAGAAAAGGGACTGCCATCCCAACATATAGCATTCTTCTATCATTTAAAAGATACAGTCTTATACATGTTTGACTTTCCAACCATTGACCTCATTATACAAACACAATGTGTGCACCCGTAACTCCTTCTAACCAGGACCATTTCATTTCCTCCATATTTTTCATGCAAGGCAGCAGCAAATTAAATATATTTTGTGCTACAGCCCATTACTATCATACTTAGTCACAATTACATATGGTGTTGTTTTTTTCCCCCTGTAGGCTATATGTGATTCTTAGAAGAATGAGCAGACCTTCCAATCCATAATGCCAAGCAGTATGTCAGGTAAAGAGAATCTTTTATGTGCTTTTATATTTTATGGATCGAGAAAATCGATTCCCCCACAGTGTTGGTTTAGAGGTTACATGTGAGAGTTGGAAATACACCTTTAGATACACCATATGCAATTGCATTACTAGACTCTTGGGCAGTTTGGGCATGTCTTATTACCAGCATGAAATGGAATTTTCTACATTTTTAAGTGTAGAAGCTGGTGGTCTTTACACTGACATCTTTATAAGTGTGCAACATGTAACAATGCTGCCTATGTATTTTAGGTCACTTTCTGTACTCCATTTCTCTAGTTGGAGGCCTGTGCTGTGGGTCTTTAGAGATGCTAGAAGCAACCCTGCAATAATTAAATTATAATTAATGACTAACACCATGAGCACTGGCACAGATTCAGAGCCTCATTGGGTTTTAAAGCACAGCCAGGGCATCTGTTGATCAGATCCCAACTACAGACTGGTTTCACCCTTATTGGGCCTCATCAATATAGTGCAAGGTTTTTTGATCAGCATATGTAGAGACAAGAAAATTGATCCATATAAAAAAGATGCCATGTCAGTTTTCCTTTGTGTATACAGTGTGATTGGAATAAATGTGGAATAAAAAAAAAGTCAATGGAACGCTGTATTATTATGGTCTGTATTATAACTGGTCATCCTACAGAAGTATATTGTTTTGCTGTATTTTAAAGAGCATTAGACTGCCTTAGGTATCATTTATTTATACAACCAAGTACAAGCAGCAATACTCAGAGAGCCTATTGTTATAAAATGCTTCTGTGCACAAATGGCATTTTTTCTCCTCTCAAAAAATCCTCAAGCCTACTGAAGTGCAGATCAAAGTTACAGGTCTATCTGCAAGAGGCCAAGGGAACAGAGAAATCTCCCAATAGAGACTTTCCCTCATTTACAGCATAATAAAAGCATTTTGCTGCAATGGCACTGAACTTTAAAAGGCAAGTCAACCCCAAAATAAAAATGTGTCTGATAAAAGAAAACATAAACAACTTTCCAATATACCTTTATTAAAAATTGTCAGTACTTTTAAAGTTATTTTTTAAAAACAATTGCTATTCAAAGCAGCAATTGCTTCCTGCTTAAACAATGTTGCAAAAGTTCCCCAGCAGACAGCGACTTTGTCTTACATTGTATCAACAGTCTGAGCCACTAGGGCAAAGAAAAGACAGGAACAAACACTGCTTCCAATAGCAATACCTGTATAAATTACTTAAAACACATAGAAATAATTGTAATGAATGTATATTGCTTAGAATTATGTTTTCTTTTATTAGGCAAAAAAATATTTTTGGGTTCACATTCCCTTTAACCATCCTCCTAGATTAGTACTGTAAGATGATGTGAAATACATTTCTAAAGTGGATTTTTAGACTATGAAAGCTCATTCACTATGTATACTACTAATAGCTTACTCATAGTGCATTATAAACTTCACTCAGCACCATGCACCGATGGCGATCCAATGCAAGGCACAGAGAGCATCCCTTACTAGTGCAAGACACATAAAGCATCACTTGCTAGTGCAAGGCACAGAGGGCATCCCACACTAGTGTAAGGCACAGACAGGGTTGCCCACCGAGGCTGTTTCCTAAGGGCCCCTCTCCGGGCCCCCCCCTGGCCTTGCATGTGCACACATGTGGCGCACTGTGTTTTTGCCACGACTGGTTGGTCGTGACAGAAAGAGTAGAGTAGGCGCAAGGTGTGGATCTTGACCGGCGGGGCCCACAAGAGACAGAGGCCCACTGGGTTTTTTTCCCGGTGTCCCGACGGCCCAGTCCGACCGTGGGCACAGAGAGCATCCCTTACTAGTGCAAGGCACAGAAAGCATCCCTCGCTAGTGCATGGCACAAAAAGCATCCCATAATAGTGCAATGCACAGAGAGCATCCTCACTAGTATAATGCACAGAAAGCATCCCTCACTAATGCAAGTCACATAAAGCAAGACAGAGGGCATCCCTCACTAATGCAAGGCATAGAAAGTAACCCTTACTAGTGCAAAGCACAAGAAAGCATCCCTTACTAATGCAAGGCATAGAGAGTAATCCTTACTAGTGCAAGGCACAGAAAGCATCCCGTACTAGCGCAAGGCCCCCTACGTGCACATCATTCATCCCGTGCCTTGTGTATTAGGCCTGCTCATGGGAACTCTTTATTTAATGCCTTTCATGAAACGTCATCAACTACAAGTCTTTGAACAAGTTTATGCACAAACAGGCAGTGTATACAGTAAGTTAATTGAAAATCTGGTGCACAAGGGGGCTTTTTACTTAACCCCTGCCTCAAGCAGGGCACAGGGGGCTTTTTACTTAACCCCTGCCTCAAGCAGGGCACAGGGGGCTTTTTACTTAACCCCTGCCTCAAGCAGGGCACAGGGGGCTTTTTACTTAACCCCTGCCTCAAGCAGGGCACAGGGGGCTTTTTACTTAACCCCTGCCTCAAGCAGGGCACAAGGGGGCTTTTTACTTAACCCCTCCCTCAAGCAGTAAGGGCTCTGGATGTGCCTTTCACCTGCAAGCACTCTAGTTTGTGCAGCCATCATGATATGGTATCTGTGAAGGAACAAATTAATTTAATTTCACTCCACGTTCTTAAGCATTTGCACCAACATTACTAATAAAGATGTCCATACGACTTTTAGGTTTCCGCCCTATTCAAATCGACCTAATCACAAGAATGCTAGCAAAGTTTCGCTAGGCAGAAATGAACGCTAGTGAAAATGCTATGAAATCGCTATGAAATGTTTGCCCAGTCGAAGGAACGCTAGCAAAAATTCGCAAAAAGAGGCAACTTTGCATATTAGTGAATTAGCATAGTGGTAAAAATTTGCACCTGGCAAAGTGGCGCAGAATGTGGTGATGCGTTCACTGGTGAAAATTAGCGAATTAGCCGCATGAAGGGCACAATACATTTCTGAAATGTGCTCCATGAGGGCAAAAGCCAGCAGATCGGTGACTTTGCGAATTTGTAATTGGAAATGTGTAGCTCATAACTGAATGTGCCAGTAACTCTAAATGAAATGAAAATTCCTTTTACTCTGCACTTTAGAACACAAAAGGGTTAAAGCGATGTTATTTGGGCCTGGAAAATCACATTTAATCCTGTATGGAGAGAAGGGAAAGGCTAAGACCAAAGGCTTGTAAAAATGTCAAGCTGTCAGCAATAAACTGTAAAAAATGTACTTATCCATGAAGGGATGCAGTTTTGGCAAAGCTTGTTAATGTATATGGTGACAAGAACTGTATCTTTAAAAGGACAGCTTTGTTTCATCTATCCTAAACCGCAGTTTACTGCTATAGCACATATAAGTAAATCCATTCATGCATTTGTATAATGAATTCAGTGCTATGTTGCCTAAAGGGGATCTCCAACCAAAAACGATTTTTTGCATAATGAACGAAAATGTAATTCTAATCAACTTTCCAATGAACATTAATTTAACATTTTCAATAACTTTGATTGCTATTACATTTACATCCCCCTTCTCAAGGGAGCAAGTGTAAGTAACTGTGTTTGGGATGTGACTATAATTGGCCACCATTCCTCCCCCCACAAGCTCTCTTTAAGAGGTGCAAGCATCCCATAAAAAGAACCTATAGTCACTCCTAAATTTTGCAATTCTCTGTTAATAAGTAGGCTTATGCAAGCATGTGCTTGTCAGATCCCTACTACAGCTTGCTTCTGCTACATTGCTTCAAAAGTCAGAACCAGAAGTGCAGATAATAAAAGGGGAGGGTAGATACTGCTTTCAATAACAGTTATATTTACAAATAACTTCCAAACTATTTCACATTTGTAATTACGTTATAACAGAATATTACATAGAATTACAGTTTCTTTCATTATATTCTATTTTACTTTTGGTTTTACATGCCCTTTAATTATGTGTTCATTCTTATTTGTATTATTATTCCACCCCCCCCCCCCCCCCATTTTACTTGGTATTTACTTCGACAGTTCTCAGAATTTTAGCAGAGATGAGCTGAAAGCTTGTAATCTCCATTATATCATATTGGTGATATGAAAATACACTTGCATAAAACCCAGTGTAACGGCAATACAGGACAGAGTGTGCAGTAGTCCTTAGGCGGTGGATGGCTAAACTTCTTCATATTGGTTTCTTGTGTATCAAATCAGTATGCAGATAATTTACGCCATCCGGATGTTTCAATGGCATAATATAAAATCCAATTCATCTTTCATTGTTCATTTCACCTAATCCAGGTCAGATAAGGTAATGTTTAAATGGATAGTATGCACTGAGAGCCACCATAAAACTAGGAGATATTAAATCAAATCCCAGCCATTTATTTCAATTTATTGCAGCGTGTAAATGTCTCTGAAGGCATTAACTGTACTATTTGCCATAATTGGATTAAGTCTAAGGACATCCAATTCATGGACAGTGATGAAAACACTCCTTGCTGTATTTTTCCTTTGTACAGTGTGTAACTTTGGTCATGAAAACCCCATAAGGAATTATTTACTCATAGAGGCGACATGATTTTTACCCACACTGCAGCAGGTTTTCTCCACAATTCCATCTCAATTGGGACAAACACCTGACGCGGTTAAACATCAGTAGGGAACCCCAGTGGAAGAAAAGCACACTCTTTTTAGGGTGTGGAAACAATGGGGGTCCTTGCAAGGGCTCTGAATAGCAATATCTGGGATCTTGTAGCACCTTTCCCTCACTCTGCTGATTCTCTCCCACCACTTCCCTTCTGTCAGCTCATAGGGTGGGACTCCTCCCTGTCCCTGCACAGAAACAACTCAGAGGGAGTTGGAGTGACAGGCATTCATAGATTCCCTACAGATAAGAAAAGTATAGAAAAGTATGTTTCTGCCATTCTGACAGGGTAGCAGAACACAGAAGAGACCATAGCTGAACAGTACTGGTCTAGATTGCCCTACATTCAGGAATGTCTATGAATGGGCAGCACCAGTCTATATTTTACATATAAAAATGTGTATTTTGATGTCTGGCACTTTTAGGGTTGTCACATGTTCGAGTTTTCTTAAGCCTGTTTGGGTCTCAGCTATCTGTTCGGTTTCCAGCCCTGTGAAATCCAAACAATAATTTGCCCAACAAATGAAAAACATCTACTGTAGATAATGCTTCAACCGCTTCCTTTAATAGAGTTTTGGAGAGAACAACACTCACAATCCAAAGGTTTCACCTACTTTTCCAAACCCCATGGCACTTATTCTAGGATTGACCATATCTTCATTTCACAGGTTTTACTCCCAAATGTCCACCAGGCTCAAATTCTGACCACACCGTGGTCGTATCACTCACCAACAAACCTAATAATTACAAGCCTTTGGCAGAAACCCACAAGGTTTAACTGGCGACTAAACGACTCATTGAATATTAATTCCTCCTATACACCAAATACAAGCCATAGAGAATTATTTCAAAGAAAATCAAGGTACAAATTCCTCTCCATCACTCTTTGGGAAGCACACAAGACAGTAGTCAGGGGGTAAATTATAAAATGATATTCTACTAAAAATAATTTACCATTCAAGAAAATGAAAGATTTAGAACAACTCCATAACAAGGTCCTACAAGACCAAACCTCCGAATCTCCTATTCTGAAAGCATCTATAAGTCAATTGTGCACAGAATTAGATCTTCTCTCCCAAGCCACGGAAAAACAATGGACTAGACAAAAGTTCTATGCACATGGTAATACGGTAGGAACAATCTTAGCCAGGAAATTAAATCAACCAATCATTCATAAACCCCCACCAACCAGAATCTGCACCAAAATAGGAACCCTCACAAGTAACCCCCAAAAAATTGTCCAAGAAATTTCCACATACTATTCCTATTTATATGCAAAACCAGAGGCTTTCCACTTGTCATTAGCTGATGAAATTTTTTCCATTTTACAACTTCCCAAACTATACATCACAATCACAAACCCTAGATGCCCAAATCTCAACAGAAGTAGCAAAAGCAGTAAAAGATATGAAAACCACAAATCCCCAGGCCCCTATGGCTTCTCAGGATTATATTATAATAAATTAGCCCCTCTACTGATCCCACATTTAACAAATATGTTTAATTTTATCAGATCAGGAGAAGTATACAACAATGGATCCTTAAAAGCCCAATTGAGGTTTTTACCCAAACCGCAGAAAAATGATCTTAAAATGCACAAAATATAGAAAACTATCTATTATGGAGATATATAGAGAGGGGCACCAGACAAAGATGCTCCTTATCTCTGGTTCTATTTGTTTTAGCCATAGAACTTATGGCAAGATAATAACATTTGAGGCCTATGTGTAGGACAACAAACCCACAAACAATGCCTTTATGCTGACGACATCTTCATGACAATAACTAAAACGTTAACCTCACTACCAAATTTAATCCATCTTTTAGATAGCTTCAAGTAAATATCAGAACTTTAGATAAATCATACTAAATCAGAGGTCCTTAATATTACACTTCCCCACTCTATGGTCAAACTATTGAAATTAAACTTTGACTTCAAATGGCAAGACTCTGCCATTAATTACTTGATTTTGGATATTTCCTGCAATATTTCTTCTTTATATCATCTCAATTACCCCCACCTTTGGAAAATGGTGAGAGAGAACATTGGACAAAAATGGATCTATCTTGGTTTGGAAGAATACACGCTTTCAAGATGACACTATTATGTAAATCACTTTATTTGTTTAGAGCATTACCAAATTCTATTCCTGGTCAGGATCTTAATGCCATACAGAGAAAAGTATTCCAGTTAATTTTGGGCGGATAAGACCCCAGAATCACGAACGATGTGTAGAACTAAACGTCAGGGTGGTTTAGGAGATTGTTCTCCAGAAATAAAGACTTTTTCAAGCAAGTTTAAAAGAGTAGGAAAGGCATTTTTACATGGAGGTGCCAAAAGTTAGGCACCCTCAAGTGATTGTATCTACTTACCTAACAACCCAGGCCAGTGCACCTATCAGGAAAAAACTGCACAGGGCCAGGCACCCTAGACAACCCAGCCGGAAACCCCTCCCCCCGCGCACATGCATGTGTGCCGACGGGGCGAGACTTAGGGGCATGTTTACTAACATTGGAGATAAATATCTGGAGAGATTTTTGGAGATGTTGCCCATGGCAACCAATCAGCAATTAGATTTAAACAGCCACAGCCAAGTTAGAAAACAAAAGCAAAGATCTGATTGGTTGCTATGGGCAACATCTCCAGAAATCTCTCCAGATATTTATCTCCAATGTTAGTAAACATGCCCCAGAGAGAGAAGAGAAGGAGAGGATGGAGGGTGGGGTCAGCGATAGAGGGGAGGGAGGGGTGAGCGATGAAGGGAGGGGAGAAAGATGGAGGGCAGGGTGACAGGAGGGAAGGAAGGGGAGTAAGAATGAGGGGTGCAGGCTAGGGGTAGGCAGAAGACAATTTTAGAGGTAGCTGCCCAGTGCCCCCCTATCATTGCGCCCTAGGCTGCTGCCTCTTGCCTACCCATAGTTCTGGCCCTGGGCCCAGGATTATTCCAGCGAGCACCACTGAGTGATAGTATTCCTGCTTCTTCTTTCTTCAAATTTCCCATGGCAGACACAGGCACAGTAGAAAAAAATAGCCGGCTTTTCGCTCCACTGTGCACGCGCAGCAGTTTTCTGCCATGGGTTCCAGGTAAGTAAATAGAATCACTTGGGGGTGCATAATGTTTGACGTCACCAAGTATAGCATGCCTTTACCTCTCCTTTAAAATGTAATACCCCTGTCTCTAGTGTCAGTCTGGCAGCTCAGTAATTGAGCTGTAGACTCTAACCTTACAATTTTGCAACATTTAGTTGATACATTTCTCAGCAGCATCTCTGGAGTATTATCAAATATTGTATCAATTCTTACAGCTGCCTTTAATGAAACTCAGGGAGTCTGGTCAGCAGGGAAAAAGATAAGAAATGTATCAACTAAATGTATCAATTTAGAACAGTTTACAGGGTCGGATACCCCCCTTCCCAGAACTGCTTTAGAAGGTGAAAAATTACACTTTCCACTTTAATATCAGAAAAACATAGAAAATAGAAAATATTTGGAAAAATTCTTTATTTCTGGTGAACTATCTGAAACCAATTGAACTGAAAAAAGTGTTGGAAGGTGAGCAACCCCTTTAATTTATTTTCCTACTATTTTTTGTATACTTCAGATGTGTATTCTACAAATATTCTTTTATGTTGTTTATTCTGTGAAAAATGCAAATAAAAATCATTGAAACGAAAACATCTAAATATTATGATACTCCACGTGATTTTTATTTCTGTCTGCATGTCTTAGTTATCATAAAGCACAGTCAAAAATCAATAATTGACAATGCAGTATTTCAGAACTCTTTGGGTAACTGGTTTCTGTATAATATTTCCCATACTTAAAGCATTGAGCCAAAGTTAACTGTCACATTATACTATGGGCGTCATTTCCGCTGCGAAAGAATGCGAAAAAATTCACCCACCCATGTGTTTTGTGTTAAATATGAAAATGTTATCCCCTAAACTTTACTTTTCAGTGGGCTCAAGTCCTTAGCTGTTAGTGTAAAATCAGAGTCAGAGTTTTTGGTCCTGAGAGCAAAGTGGTCTGAATTAAAATTTTACCTGAAGAAAATATTCTTTTGGCTTAAAGCAATGACAAGCAGTGAAAAGCTGCCTACAGGGCAATTAGAGTCTGCAGTAAAAGCTTCATGACTCTTCTCATTGCTTATTTTCTAAACTGCTCCCAATAACGAACAAATATATTTTTAAGAGCTGCTTTTTGTCCTCCGGTCATTTTTTCCCATGGCAACAAAAATAAGATGTTATTTCCCTGGCCGTGGAACTGCTGAAGGTCAGGAATTCGTCCCATTTCCACAAGCATTCTATTTCCTTAAAAATTGGTTTATGCGGTTCACAGCTTTTATTCATCATTATCGTATATGGAAGCATCAGCCTGTGTGGAGCAAGATACATACACATGTGTGTGGCTAGAACGTTGCCTCATAAAGGGGATCTATCATGCTTATTCTGTGTGATTATTGTCTTATTTTCATGCCCTTCATTGTACTTCAATAAAGAAATAATTTCTCAGTTTACCGTCTGCATGTCTTTATTTCAGTACATGTTTATTGCATATAGGTGCATAGGTATGTCCATGACAGTCCACACAATAGATCCCTTTTACATAGAGAAGTGCAAACTGGAACCTAAGTGATAGATAACCCTTACCATGGAAAATAAGGTATTTATGTAATTTTGGAAGAAGTCAAACTGAAGGGAAACATTTTACAAAAATACTTGTCCAGATATATCTCTATATCAGTTGTTTAGGGATGTGCTTAGTAATTAACATATAATAATATATAAATGCTGATTTCATGTAAAAAAAAAACTTTCATTAGTACTTGCCTTCGGCTGCTCTGAATCTGGACAATTCTACCTGTTTAACTGATATGATATCGGCCTGAAATTAATATTATACTCCTTTTTTTTAAAAAAAATGTGAATAAAGAAAATGTACTGTTTTGGAATTCTAAAGCAAAATAAAGAAATATCCTGGCAAATATAGATTTCACAATCTTTCTTGGCAAAAACTGTTAAGAACATTATAAATAACTGTAAAACACTCACTGCCAGATCAGTGATCCCCGTGAATGTCACACTTAGGTAACTAGGAGTGAACCAGGTCACTCTGTGGTAAGAACAGTCATACAAGGCTGAATCCTTAATGTTTTGTGTACTAAGAGCCTAAATGTTGTTCACGACCAGGTACGACCCAAGGGACCTTAAGTGATCATGGAGGAAGCTCATAAATTATTAGTCTTCTTCCTGGTCCAAGCTTTTATCTTCTAGTGGTAAAGACTCAAGATGCCCTTTCAGGAGTGCCTACACTGGGAGTCCTAGGGATGGTCAACATTGATACATAATATGGGTTATATCTTAATGTTGGCATGATCTTATTTGTAAAGTGAGCGGGAAATGCAGGCATTTAACAAAGAGCTTCAAGATTCCAATTTCCTTTTATCGAAAACTCCTCTCCTGAACAAAATCCTGAACATGCCTCCAGCATACCCAAAATTATTTTTGAATCAAGCTCAATGTCATCTACCAGTATGGGACACAAAAACCAAATCCTATTCAAAGCCTGAACACTGGAGTGTCAAAGAAGACACAGCTGAAATGAATGTATGTAGAAACTGGAACAATATTAAATCAGGCAGACTGCACATGCAGAATCTGTGTGGATCATACTGGACTGAACCAAGTTTTACGGTGGAGCTGAATGAACTGGGTGCCAATTATAAATGTGACCTGCAACAGGAGAACAGGAAAGGTAAACAAATTTATTTTAGAGAGTTTTCAAAAGACTGGACCTTGTCAATTGCACAGTTTCCAAATAATTTTTCGATATTTGATTAATGCAGATATGAGGGTTGTTTAGGTTTTGTTTATGAAAACGTATTTTGTATAACTAGTATCACAGTTGAGAATTTGCTTATTCCATTAGAAAATTCACTTCTTACTCTGGTGCTTTATAAAGATAATGAGGCAATAGCTAATATATATTCCAAAGGGGTTTATACATCTTGTTCTTTATAAAAATTCAAGTGTGCATGGGATAATTTTATTAAACTCTGCCACTGCAGTGTAGATAGTCAGTTTGCCCCCATCTGGCAAAGTATCCATGTTGCCAGGAGATTTTATGCTGCCATTTTCTTTCAATGCTTTACTTCACTAAGAACAAATAATCAAAAGGTACCAGGTATCTTTCCCTTTGTAAATGTCAATTTACAGTTATAACTGACTTTTATTAAAATAAACTTAGTAAGTTGAGAATTAGATTTACGATTGGCAGTTCTTCACGGATAGCTGCTTGCAAAGGCACAGAACAGGAGCTGAAATCTTGCATCTATATAACAGATCATTACATAAAAATAACTGAATTTCTGTTTTTGCCTTATTTTATTTTTAAATATTCATTAATGTGCTATTAAAGCTGCAGGTGACGGTATACATGACCACTTATACCTTGTGGTTGCTCATATTCTCCTCTGCTAACATTCTGTAGAGAACAAATCTAACGAGCCTAATTGCAACCCATTTCTGTAAACAGCGGGACATTTTTGTTTTAACCTTCCTGTTGTTTTCAGAGACCTGTTGCACTAATTAATCGTGAGCTTATTTTGTGAAGCTTGTTGTGGGTTTTCAAAGAGCCAGAAAATGCAGAAAATCGTTAGCGCAAGACAAGGGCCCTGCTACGTTTTTTGTGCTTGGGTCACATAAGCAGGGATTAAAGATTCAGGAGGCTGTCACCTTACAAAAAAGTTAAACTGGTTTAAGCACTTTACATCTTTAGAATTAGCTGTTATTTACCTCAGAAGGCCCCCATGCAGACAGCTGCTTTGTGCTTCTAGCTTTAACCTCTGAGTGATGTCTGGAGCAAGCAGACTGCTTGGATACAGTCAATCAATAGCCTGCTATCTACAAGAGAAACATACTTTAATGACATATTCTCAAATGAAGATGTCAATTAGTATATTCTAAAAGGACCCTCCTTGGAAGCTTAAAGTGGATGTTTTTCTTTTTTTCCATTAGGTTAAACACAGAGGAGAAAACATTTTATGTTGACAGATATAGCTATATAAATGAGGGTCAATAGAATATAGAATATTATGCATTTAAGCACGAGCAACAAATAACCACAGTTAGAGTTAATAGGATGCCATCATTCCTGGTGACATGTCATGCATTGGCACCTTTAACTCAATAATACAGGTAAGGGATCCATTTGGAAACCCATTATCCAGAAAGCTCAGAATTACGGGAAGGCCATCTCCCATAGACTCTATTTTATCCAAATAATTAACATTTTTAAAAAATGATTTGCTTTTTCTCTGTAATAATAAAACAGTGCCTTGTACTTGATCCAAACTAAGATTTAATTCATCTTTATTGGAAGCAAAACCAGCCTATTGGGTTTATTTAATGTTTACCTTTTTTTCTAGTAGACTTAAGGTATGGAGATCCAAATTAGAGAAAGATCTGTTATCCAGAAAACCCCAGGCTCAGAGCATTCTGGGTAACAGGTCCCATACCTGTACTATAATCATTTAAAGAAATACTGGAAATTAGTCATATTCATTCTGTTCCTAATTTATTGCTGATTGGGGAGCAGGCAATGCATGTTTAAAAGAAGACTCCTTGCTTATTTCTAACAAGATAACTTATGTAAACACAAGTAAACTTTGTATCTGTCATCACATTACCCCCTTCCAATGATATGTGGATTTCTTAGTTCCATGTTTTATACTGTCCCTTTGTTCCAAAAGTATTTGGTACCTCAAATGCACCATAGCATGATTACTTGAAGGGATTGTTCACCTTAAAATTAACTTTTAATATGATGTAAATATTGATAGTCTGAGACAGTTTACAATTGGTTTTCATTTTTTATTTTGTTGTGTTTTTTCTCTCAGGGTTGGTATTTCAACAGCTATCTGGTTGCTAGGGTTTTAATCACCCTAGCAACCAGGCAGTGGTTTGTATGAGAGACTGGAATATAAATAGGCAAAACTGAATAGGAAGATAAGTTAGAAAAATAGCAATAAAAATAAAATGTGGGCCTCCGAGAGTATCCCCATTTCAATGATAGATATATGCAGAAAAGAAAGACAAATAAATACAAATTGCAAAGTTGGCAGTAATAGGCCATTCTATAACATATTAAAAGTTAACAAAGGTGAAAAACCCCTTTATAGCTTTTGCATATAATGCATTATTTACTTATTGCACTGCAGGGCAATTGCCATGTCTTTAAACCGCAATGCAGTGTTTCCCATGATGCCAGAGTAATTGGCACCCCCAAGGGGAAGTGTGCCTGAAACGGTTGCTTTGACTGTGTTACATTTGTATTACATTTTGCATAGTGCAGTTGTTGTAGCAGTTTGACACAAATCTGTTGGAACTGCACTGAAGTTTTCGAGGTCCGGTTGGCTTCATATACAGCACACAACAATTGTGCCAGCTGGTCAGTTTATGGTTGTTGACTAGGGTTATGTGTGGCACATTAGAAACGTATGGGGAAACACAAACCTGAAGGCCAGTTAAGGACAGCATTAGGGAGAACGCCTGCTGCCTCACCAAGATCCTCCTGGAAGCCCAGATTGAAGAAAAATTAGGTTTAAATTAGGGATGATCACTTATTTGCTTTTGTAATACTTGTATGGCTAATACAGCAATCTATTTAAAAGCTTTTTTCCAGCAATGGCCTGGCTCAATCTGAAAGGGTTCCACTAGTGTATAATTGTATACAAGAATGCTTAGTATCTGGCTTGTGATCTGTTAAAATAAATCTATATATAATTATTATCATTTTACACCGTATTGCAGAACTGACTAACTTTATCCAGGCAGTAGCAATCTCTTTTCCCCGTACATTTTCACACTACATTATATTGAAAATAGTAAGCTAAAAAGGCTATGTTGGCAATGTAATTAAAGGAGCAAAGTTTGCTGTTGGTTTGTAAGTTTGACCCTGCATTTGCCATTTGTTTTTCTACCCAGGATGGGGGTAATTCTGTATTCTGTGATTGAAGGCTAATATAGCCAATGATTAACCAAAGAGGTCTTGCTTAGAAGCTCTATTATAAGTCTTGGTCAGATTTGATTAATTAGTCCTGTGGTGTAGCAATAATGTCAGAAAAAGTTTAATGGCTTTCTGGAGGTTGGTAGTTTTTCGAAATATATTTAATAGGTTGGAAACGTCAACATTAAACCCAGATTCTTAGTTAGGATTTCTTCATTGGGCATTGCGCTATATAAATAAATGATGATGATGATTATGTCCTGAGTTATGTGGAGGCTCTAATAGCTCACATATGTCCATTTTCCACTTATATGCCCTTTGTGGAAAAAAATGGCTCATGGCATACACACAACAAGAGAAAGAACAGACAAGGGCTCAGCTCTGACAGACAGGAGTCTGCTCGTGCACCAAAGCCCCTCTATGACACATCTCAAAGAATACAGGCACAAGTGTAAGTTATTTATCATGTTGGGTATTGAAATCTCTTATAAAGAGAATAATAGCAGACCGTGGGTACATTAAAAGTTTAACTTTCCCCAGAAATAATGTTGTCTCATGAAGGGCACTTAACCAGGGACTGAAAGTTCCTTCTGTAATAGACATTTCAACAAGAAGAAATCACATTAGCCACTAGCAGTGGCTTGTCAATGTGTCAGTTATTGTATGTTAAAAATGTAAAATGTTTATAATCTTTAATCCATTTAAAAAACATTTCCCAGGACAGAAAGTATTATTCTGACTACCTGTCAATCTCATCATCCCACTGTTATTTTCCTGTTTGTTCTTGTTGCTCATGACATGGAATTCTGTGTGATTTGAGTTGTAGTTTAAACTTCAGGTGTATTTTATCATAAACATGTTAAAAGAATCAAAATTGAATGTATCAATGTATTGCCTTTGTTTTTCAAAAGAATAAAAACAATTACTCCTGCATTGCCATTGCTGTTTGTTGATATTAACCTACTGGCCTGTGAAAGAGAATCTTGGGGGGGTTGCCTAAAACATTTTCAGATGAGGAATAATGTGCTGGTTTTTGAAGGCTAATTTGTTTCCATAACAACAAGTGGCCTGTCGCCTAGTTGTGCAAAAATTATCCATTAAACATTTTATTTTTGGTAGAATCTAGATGCTGCTGGATTAGACCTCTGAGCATTGCTGTCACCGAAAATCTTCTTCAACAGATACACCTGATTCCTATATCTTATAGCTTTTCACATTGAGTGTAGCGTAGTTCTGTATGGAGTGACAATTATAATGAAACAACTGGCACCTTTAAGATTATTTACGCTGCATTCTCTTTAGGGTAACTTATGCATGTGATGCTTGAGTAATTATGATTTGCTATGTATTATATCTTCACCTAATGTCAGCAAGCATAATATCAGTAGTGGAATAACTTCTTGGAGGCCCATTTATAATTGGTTTTCATGCACAGGCAATTGTAAAGGAACAGGGCCGGAACTAGGGGTAGGCAGTAGAGCCCTAGGCGTGTGCCCCCTAGTTCAGACCCTGAACTACCCAGCAATCCCTTCAGAATCATGGTGTTCACTCTTCTTCGCATGCGCACGTTTTCTCAGCGCTTGTGCACTTGGTTGCAGTTGGTGTAAAAAACAAACAAATAACGAATTACATCGCCAATTAAGGGTGGAATTGTATGATTTAAATCCCTGTGGAGATTGCTACCTGTTTAACACTTGAGAAAGAGCTCGGCTCGAAACATGTCGTGACACAATAAAGCAAAGATCTGCGTCAGACCTATCATTGACAACAATTTCTTTTGGTGGATAATTTGCTTCTCTGGACGGAAGCAGTGGATAAAAGTCAACTACACTGAATCTGAGTGATATTCTGAGACAATTTGCAATTGGTTTTAATTTTTAATTATTTGTAATTTTTGTGTCGTTTAACTTTTTATTTAGCAGCTCTCCATTTTATCAAAATAAATGTGTTACTTGCTGAAAATAATAAACATGGTTAGTAAATGAAAGCGGCATTGAAATTGGGAGTTAGTACTGCTCTCTTTCAGCCAAGTAATTCTAGCTCAGCCTTGTCCAAAATCCAACCAGTTGTCAAAAATCCCTTTGTTATCTTACATCACAAAACTGCAGCCTAATGATTTTTTATAGAAACAGGGAAATAAGAATATAAACAAAATCAAAAGACTACAGTATGCTTTCCATCCTATAAAGCAATTATTAGTAATTTGTATGAGGGCTAATTATGCCTCATTTTACACAGACAGCCAGATTCCTGTGTCTGGTGGGAATTATTCCCATATGATAAACTAATAAACTAAACATTACAAGTTCTTTTTCAAATGTATATTAAATCAATGTATGTGTCCCTTGAAAGTATAGTGGCCTTTTTTGATTTTCTTTAGCTTACCTTTTTAACCAAGCTAGTCATGGAATAAAATGATGAAAAGAGACAGCTGCTGCTTACATCAAATATTGCTCTCACTGTATTATTAGAAACTTAAAGGAAGAGTTCAGAGTAAAAATAAAAAGTGGGTAAATAGGCTGTGCAAAATAAAATATGTTTCTAATATAGTTAGTTAGGCAATAATGTCATCTATAAAGGCTGGAGTGACTGGATGTCTAACAGAACAGAACACAACACAACTTCCTGCTTTTCAGCTCTCTAACTCTGAGTTAGTCAGTGACTTTAAGGGGGACCACATGGGACATAAATGTTCAGTGAGTTTGCAATTGATCCTCAGCATGCAGCCCGGATTCAAAAGCAAATATGTGGCCCTGCTCAAGTCACTGATTAGTTACTGTCTGGTAACCAATCAGTGGAAACCAAGAGAGCTGAAAAGCAGGAAGTAGTGTTCTGGCTATTATGTTAGACATCCAGCCTTTATACATTACATTTTTGACTAACTATATTAGAAACATTTTTAATCTTGCACAGCTTATCTATTTACCCATTTTTTATTTTTACACTGAACAATTCCTTTAACCAATATATTTTATGGTATCCCTAAATGTGAGGTAAGCAGAGCAGCATACAATAGAACTGTATCAGTTTTATAATTTGACATATCATTCCATAAGAATTCTCTTGTAGTAGGCAGTCTTCTGAGACTTCCATACAAGATACATCTAATTAGTCCTCTATTTCATGCCCAAATGAGCTCTTTATATTTAAAGGAAAACTATATTCTAACAGTGGCCTAACTAGCCACAACCTTGCCCTGTTGAAGTATGTTCACCCAGGCCCCAAACGTCCCCCCCCCCAGAATTGCAAACAGATGCCCTCCCAACATGCGTGCTGGAAACTTTAATTCAGTGTGCATTGGTTTATTTATATTATATGATTTCTCAGAGCAACACATTGCTTTATATATTCTTTCCAAGTTTTTAGAGCCAGCAACCCACTTAAAGTAATAAAATACTCCAATGATTAGGTTTCCTGCACTGCATACTGTACCTACCTCTCCCTGTTCTTCAGTCTCTATTGAGATTATTGAGACATTAAAAAACTTTGCACCAAAGACTTAAAGGGGGTTGTTCACCCATTTGTTGTTATATAATACCTAGCAACTTTGCAAATGATCTTTTTTAAAATCATTTGCTTTCCACTTCTACATCTTTCCAGCTTTCAAATGTGTGTCAGTGCCCCAGCAACCAAAAACCTATTTCTCTGTGAACTTACAATTCTATTATTATTGTTACTTTTTATTACTTATTTTTCTATTCAGTCCCTCTTCTATTCATATCCCAGTCTCTCATTCAAACCACTGCCTGGTTATTAGAATAAAACACTTTGCACAGAAAAAACTTTAGGTGCAACTCTTGGCATTCGGCACTGACGCACAACTGATGCGGGATCCAGTGTTGAAAATGCATGAAAAACTGTGCTTTACTAGGATTATCTTCCATAACTTTATGCAGGTGTGATGAACCCAGATGTGATTTTTTTTTTTATATATAAATCAGCGGAAATCACTGAAAAAGTGTGATTAGAAATAGCAAGGTTTCAAATTTTATAGTTTGCACCAGTGTGTAATATATAAAATAAAACTTCTTTCTGAAAAAAAGGCATTATTCTGTGATTTAAGCCTGCCTTAAAACTGTACAATGGCAATGTAAATTGCAAATGTATTAAATTTTTTTTCCTGTTTGTGACTTTTTTCTAATTCAACCCTATGAGAGCTATTTTGCTGATGGGACATTTGCTGTTCATGACTGTGTAAGTAAAGATCTGATTGGTTTCTATGGGTAACAACTCTGGTGCAATATAATCCTATAGACCCCCAGTATACCCTGTTTGAACCTAACTCTTTATCCCCAAGTGTGGAATTGGACAGATGTATGATGAATTCCTTCATTTTTTAAATTATAAGAAGATAATAATTACAGACTTGCAGTCTGCCCAAAAGATAGAGTGTGATCTACCAGTAGATCTTCATCTGGTGACCAATGGATATCAAGAACAGAGCATTGCTCTCAAATATCTCCATATTGGAGAAGCCATATATGTTATACTATAGACAAATATACTAAATTGAGAATTTAGATTGATATTTTAGATTGATATGAGATTGCAAATGTTTCTTCAGATATAAACATTACAGTAGTAACTACCTTCCCCCTATTGTTTAAAAAGTGATAAGCAGAATAAGGATTAGATCATTGAGAAATTGTCTGATATTTGTAAAACTAATGTAATTTTTTGCTAATGTATTTACACAGGCAGAGTATATGGTTTAGAAGAACTAACTCAGAAGTTTTTTGTTGGACACTACTCTCCATAATGACAATGAGATTTCCATTGTAACATCCTAATTGTAACCAGTAATCAGACTGAGATGCTGCTTGGACAGTGCTTACAGCTTTTTTAAAGAGATTTTTTATTTTTGCTTTGCATCGAACCGTGTACTATGGAAGGTAGGCCAAAAATTGTCTTTTCATAGAGGACAAACTGTATAATATTTTCATAATTTTTCAAATTACATTCATGGGATCTGTTTTCTGAATGCTTGATTAGATCACCATGTCTTTACTGTACTAAAAATCATTTAAACAATAAGGGGGTTATTTGTTAAAGATCAAGTTATTTTTTTCCCCGAAAACGTTGAGTTTTTGAAAGGTAATTTTCAGTAAAAACTCGAATTTTGAGGGAAAAAAACTAGAATTTTTTGAAATGTATTATGCCCTAAAGCTGCAAATAGCTTGAATCCAAAAATAAGCCAGCTAAAACCTGTCATGGTCATGTAGAAGTCAATGGTCCCTTAAACCATTTAAAGATGTTTGTAACCTTTATGATGTTAGAATTTTCGTTGGTTTTCACTTGAAAATTCGATCAATTTGAGAGCGATTCGAGTCTTTTTATAGGAAAAAAAAGATTTTCACCCTGATTACACTTATTTGAGTTTTTACATTCGAGTTTTTTCATAAGTTAGAAAACATTCGAGTTGTGAGTTTACTCGAGGTATAAAAAACCTTCCAAACTCTTTAATAAATAACCCCCAAAATTAACGCAATAGGATTGTTATCTGGCTAAGGTCCAATGTTGCTTTTTGATATTGAGGACAATCTTTTTCATATGGACAAATATTGTATCCCATAAAGAGAATAATCAGTAAATATATATCATATACTGATATATATTTACTGATTATTCTCTTTATGGGATACAATACAATCATATACTGATGATAGAGATATTTATTTAGAAAGGTAGAGTAACAATGTATGTGTAAGTCACCAATGTAAGTTAGCTAAACTAACGCAGTTTGTTATATATAGATATAGTAATATAGATATAGCAATGGCAAATTAAATCTACGTATGAGATAGAAAACAAAAACACTAATACAGATTAATACAGGACATTGAGGACAGGGCTAGTAGTATTTGTAGAAATCAGAGAGAAGGCTCACAAACTCCTGCCTCCTCCTGGCCTTCCTGCCAAATTAAGCAGATCGGGGAGGTGCATTTATTAACAGTAGAATTTCAAATTCATGTGAGTTTTTTTAAACTCTATTAAATTTGAATATGCTCGAAATTCGCCTGGGGGGTTATTTATAAAAATAATCGAATATCTAAAATGCAAACAAATTTTACCAACTTGAAAACTCGAATCAATTGGAACAAACTGAATTTGAGTTTTTTCTCAGAAAAATCTAGAATGTCAGGAAGTCTACTAAGATGTCCAAATTGGTCTCTGGACCTATACCATTGACTTATACATGAACTCGGCAGATTTTATAAGAGAAATAGAGTTAGGGACTAATTTATCAACATTGGAATGAGTATGACAACAAAAGTCATGAATATGACTTAAAGGCTTATGAGTTCATGTAGAAGTCAATGGGAGGTGTGCTAGACAAATTTCTAAGTTTTAAAAATGTTGTTTGCGGACCCATTGAAAATAATGATTTTAATGATACATTTAACAAATATTAAGGAATCACCTTGACAAAGGACTGTTTTTTGAAACTTTGGGGGTTTTCATGCACCACATGTGTCTCCTTATTGTGGTGTAACTAGCCACAGCCAGACCCAGGTCTAGGATGTGCACTTGGGCCCCCATTGCCTGAATTGCACACGGATGCCCTCCTGACATGCTTGTCGGAAACTCTTCCCTGACATCCATTTTATGCTTTATCACAGCTCTGATCTCACCCTCTGCATCACCAATAGTTTACGCCGCTGATCCATGAACACTGGAATTAGTGTAGTATGTGCTATCGGATATTTTTAAATAGAAAAACTAAAATTTTAAGCACTAAAGTTTTAGATACTAAGTGCCATCTATATTTTCATATATACCAATAAATGATTTTAAAGATATATTGAATGCTTTTTCTTTTTTTAAGTAGCTGAAGTTGCTGAAATTTAAAATGAAACAACATTTGACCAAAACATACCCTTACAGTCAGATTACCCCTTTAAATCGACTAGAAGACTTAACAGGATTTGTTGGGTGTATCAGCACCTTATATCATATTATCCAGTTTTAACAGATCAGAATATAAATTTATGATGCAATTTCCATTGATATAAAGGAGAAGGAAAGGCTGAGTTTACTTGGGGTGCCCAAAGTGTTAGTATATACTTACCTGAAACCCCGGGCCCATGCTCCTATCAGCAGAAAACTGCACCGGTCTTGGGTTTCTTCCAGTGAGTACCACAGAGCGATTGACTTCTTTCTTCAAACTTCCTGGGCCAGAAGCATGCGCAGTAGAAAGAAATAGCAGACTTCTTTTCTACGGCTTTTCTCTCTACTGCGCATGAGCACCTGCGCGAAGAAGTAAGAAGGAGGAAGATGATCGATCCATGGTGCTCACTGGAAGTACCCAGGACCAATGCAGTTTTCTGCTGATAGGAGCACCAGCCTGGGGTTTCAGGTAAGTATATACAATCACTTGGGGGTGCGTAACTTTTGGCACTGAGTTGATGGTTTGAATGACCACAGAATATATAGAAGCAATATTCATATTTGTGATTGTGCATGCAATATCATTTCATTGGATTAAAGGTGGCCATCCATGAGGAGACTATAGGGTAAACTGATGGTAAGATACTGTGGCAGTGGTCCTTCTTGGCAGGGAATGTAATGTAAAGGTCTGTTTAAGTGGACTCTGCAAGCACAACCACCCTCCTACCAAAGGTGCCATACACGCAGTTTGTGCAGCATGGCCAAAGTCTGCCAAACTGACTGACCAATTAAGTATTTATAATGACAGAATTTATTATTTTTTGTTTACTGATTTTATTATTCTTGTAGCCTTACATATTTATTGGAGATTGTGTACTCTTCAATGTGGTGCAGAGCTACTTGAAATGAGCTCCAGCCATTCTTAAAAAGTTAACTTATACATAAAAAGAAAGATATAATACAGTTTGATTACCAACACTGCCCACTTCAACTCTATCTTGTACTGGACACATGATAAAATAGACTCTTGCAATTACTCTTGCAATTACATCTAACGCTGTTTACACTGTTTGGGTCACTAGGCTAGAGGATGCTAATCTCACCAATGATTATTTTTAGATGTTTTGGCTGCAGAGCTACATAAGCCTAATTTGTGCTACTACAGATACACAATCTAGGGTCACTAATGCTAATATTGGACAGCCCTTCTTCCCTGAATCCCTTTTCTAGGTAGACGCTGGTTCTGCTTCCAAATTCTTTCTTATGATGACTCTAGATAACTCAGTGACTCGTTTTCTGCTTTACATGCACTTTATATAGCCATGAGCAAAGTGATGTTGACAACACATGGAACTACCCAGAACATCCCAATACTGCATATATATAACTAGAATGGCTGCTTTAAGCTCCACCACTATTCCTGATCCAAAGTCCTCCCTTTTTAAGAGGAGCTCACATTGGTGAACTCACTTCCCGTCCATGGACCTGTTTCATGAGTGGCACTTATGATTGTATATATATTTTTATTTTTACAGTAGTATATTTTTTCAGCAGTAAATTATCAAGGGACAGATGGTCATGGTAGTGAAGGAATTTAGCATGCAATGAGACTGAATTGGCAGATCAATTTATGTTTTGCCTTTATAAGAATCAATTTGTGAAATAAAGCTGTCCATACACGGCATATTTTGTCACCTGCAAATGATCTTATCAGCTAAACAATTGTTTGAACGAATTCATCAATCCATGTTAAATGATATATGAGGAGACTTTCCTTGTATCTTTTCCATGTAGGCTACAAGATCTAACATTCTAATCTAATATTGACCAATGACTTTATATTACTTTGTTTACTTTTGCAAAAGGCATGTGAAATTATCATCATTGGTCTGACAATGATGGATAGACTTTGACCCAAGGAATGCCTTCTCATACCCTTGAACTAAGAATATAAGCATATTTTCTACCCTCACAGCTTTTTTGTGCCAAAATCTACTCTGTGTGAGCTAAAAGGCAGATCCTGTATTTGTCAGTGCTCATACATAAAGGCAGGAGCAGATTGGGTATTCCCTATTGTCATTCATATGTCAGTGGAGAAAATGACCTTTGTGCGATTTGCATTAAAGGCCCCATGAAGTCTTATTTTTTATATCCAATTAATTAAGACGTGGCCTATTGGTACCTACTAGATTCAACACTCCAACATGATTTCCAGTAGAGTGATCTGTCAGCAATGCTGGGCTGAGGGTTTTTCTAGGCTATCCTGATATGATTCCTATAACAGATGAAAAGCTATTAGCATCACTTTAATATATAAGCTAGTAATTTTAAACTAATTTAAGTTGTCCAATCCAATAAATGTAAGTACGCAAACCTGTCTGCACTCAAATGTTTTGACTCACTCTTTACCAATAATATATTTCACTGTTCAAATTCCACAGCATAGTGGGTCAAATATGTTGTTTACCAAATGTTCAGAATTGGAACTATATTAAATTTGTGGTAAAAAAAAATAAAAGCACGGTAGTTTGAGTCTTTCGCTAGCCCTAAAGGACATGAAATCCTATGGAGTACAACGTGTCCTGTATACCTCCAGCCGGAAATCACTGATAAGGTTTATTACATCTAAAGCTGGCCATACACACACATGAAACTTTTGTAAAATGTTCTACCACGTCTGGGTTATGAATAATTGTCCTAACAATTTTTGTACCATGGCGATTGATCATTAAATTGATTGGACAGGTTAGAAAGTTTCTGTCAGATTACAATAATACCTTTCCATCCATGGGTGTCCGTCACTACTATTTCCTGGACATAACTTCGGTACGATTGTTGGCTGTCAATTAATGGCTATAACATAGTCTGATTTTATATTTTTCTTAATTTAATGCTAAAATTTAAATCTGAAATTTAGTATAACCTATAGAAACTAATCAAACAACAGAGCAGTAAAATATGGTGATTAGTTGTGATGTATTATTAGAAATGGATCCAACTTTGCTTTTCTTATTACATGATCCACAAAGTATTGTGTGTCAGTCAAAAAAAAAGAAGAAAAAAAATAAAAAATATTTGTTTGAAATAGACTCTGTAGGAACTTCCTGAAATTTGGAGCTTTCTTGATATTAGGTTTTGAAAAGGAGACCCATTCCTGTTTTAGGAGGAGCTCCTGTTGCCCGTGGGGTTCCAATTCTCATTAGCTATGCCTTTAAATCTACAAATACTGAATAAACAATAGACTCTTACCATTTTTTAAATTTTTTTTTTACTTTAACATGTAGGTTAGACACTTGGAGACAGGAAAGTAGTAAATAGTGACATTTTAACCTTTAAAAAACCCTAATTTCTCAGACCTACAGGGGTAGTTATTGGTCAACATTAAAGTGTTTGGTATACAAAGTATAAATAGACGTAGACTGCATTTCAAAGGGTGTCCACACCAAGCACAGTTACTGCTGTTTCAGCTGTTGCAGCAAAGCTGGCACCTAAATAGCAATCAATACTCGGAGATCTGTGCCTAACAAGCAGTTAATGCTGTAACACCAAATCAATATGATCAATGCAACTAATAGCAGATTAAGATGTTAACATGTTTTACCTTTTGTGTTCTGTTATGGGTCATCTAAGTTCTAAGTATTGGAAATCTAAATGGATATAGTTAGATTCTGGATTATTGATTTAAGGATTTAACATAGCCCTATGTCTTTGCCAGGCTTTTTCCTTTGGTTGTCAAATAAAGTATAAGCACTCATATGTCACCATGGCAGAGACCCAATAGAAGTTTGTAAAGTTATTGTAAAATCCTAATTCAGCACAAGATTGGTGTCAAGCTTGCCTTGTGTTCTGCCTCTAATGCTCTCTGCTACCTGTCTGTGCTACCATCTTCATCAGGATTTAGCCTGCAGATTAGGACCTTAAACTGTCATAAATCTCTTCTCCATGTTTGGCTGCTGTAGTTGCTCAGAAGCATCCCAGATATAAATAGGATCTTTGTGCACAAGGTGCTGCTTCAAGGAGAATCACAGTGTTTTGAGTCAGCTTTTATTGCCCATTGTATATTCATCATTCCATTCCTGGTTCTATGTCTATGCATGCAGGTGGCTGTGGTGTATACGTAAGGTAGAACTTTAGACCAGACAGCAAAATGAACTATTGCATGCAAGAATTCTATGATGTGCTCCAGACTGCTGGTAACAACTGCTGCATGCAGTCTCCTGATTATTGCACATATATTGAAGGTAGTCAGAGCTACGGCAGTTCTGAGGCTCAGGTCGTACACAACAATAACATATATATGGAACAGGCCTGGGCGGTGAATCAACCTTATACCTGTAGTTACCCTGGAAACATGTTTAAAAGCGAGTACTCTGAAATGGACATGGCCCTGAATCAGTACAGGCAACCTGAGTATTTCACAGAAGAAAAAACTACTTTTCCACAAAGACAATCTCCGATGTACTTGCAGAAAAAAGGTAGGGGCAAATTTATACTGGGCTTCTTTCTCTTTCTATACTAACGAAGAGCAGTTACCTATGTGCATGTGCATTCGCCTCCAGCGCTGTGTAAGGTCGGAAAAGTTGCAGCTTTTAATACACATTTTTATTTTGCAGCTTGTCTCTAATCAACCCAAAGCCGTGATCCAGGTTGCTAGGAGATGAAATGTTTTTTTCCTCCAGGCAATGGGAATTTTATACTTTTTATTTTCATCTTGCATTCCGTTTTCTTTTTATTTCTAGTATCCCCCCCCACCACGTAAATAGGCATCCTGTATAATAACCCTGCAAGGATAATTCCATTGTTTTCTATCAGTTTAAACTGCCTGATTTGGGCACCGTATCAGCACGAAAAGGAACAAAATTTCTTGCCGTGAAATAAAAAAAGGTGCAGTTGGCAGCAACCTTCCTTTATCTATGCACAGATAATACGGATGGCAGCTACTCCTCAGCCTGTTGCATTTATTTTACATTAACCCTGATATCACAGTTTATAGCACAATATTACAATTGATTGTTTATTGCACAATTAATCTAACAAAAGCTGCTTTGTTGCAGTAATGCAGACTTTTTCTTATCCTTGATTTGAATGCGTTGCTGGCAGTTCTTTAACTTTTTACTGCAAGCATTGTTTTTATTTGATTTGACATGACGCTCCACTCTCTGATACTATCTGCAAAAACGCTTTATTATACAAATCCCACTTATATGTTTTTTTTAAGCTGTGATAGGCACTTAGTGCATTCACTTACATTGTTTCAGGTATTCGTGGAGTTAGAGTATAAATAGTGTCAGTGACTCATGGATAGAGCGGATTGTACAGTATATGGGCAAAAGGCTACGGTATTTTTAAAACACAGCTCACAGACCACACTAAGGCTATATTTTATAAAAGACTGTTGTGACTCTTTCCCACAAAAGTCTCAAAAAAGTTCTCTAGAAATCCTATAGATGCAGTATTCTTTTGCTGTGAATTGTGTGCACATATAATCAATATACAGTATGCAATTATCTTCCCCTGATTTTTTCATATCTCTATTCTTTTTTCATTCATATGTTTTCTTAGATTTTTATTTGTTATTTTAAACCACTATAGAAAATATTTAACTGTTAAACAATGTATGTTTTTACTGTAATAATAATTCAATCTATATAGTACAGGGACTCTTTTTCTTATACATTAAGCTATCAATTTAACGATCAATACATATTCCATACAATTTTCATATTTTTTATAATTTAGCTATATTTTTCACCGATCAATCCAAGTCCACCAATGAATAGCTTAATAGTTTCTGCTATATTGCCAAATTATATTTGATATCAAAATGTTTTTATTTTGAACATGTTTTAACTATTAAAACATGTTTTATTATTGAAAGTATTTGTGAATATTCATGGCAGCAGTGAATATATCTTTGATGGCTATATTTTCTATATTATTTGAACCCCTGTCCACTAAGTTTCAAGGATGCAACAAGTTGCATTTATTTTTTGCACCCTCCTGTATTTAGTTTTCAATAGAATTCAATTAACCCTGGGACAGAAGGTTCCACAAAGGACATGCTTGGGCTTATTGATCAAAATTGATTTGACATTAACGAAGACTCTATAACAACTCATTAAATACAATTAAGAAAAAGAACAGGTGTCTCTTTTCAACCTTTATTATTGAAGCTGTGTTTTGCTTACAGTCGGTTCAGAAAATTCTGATTGAATGTAATGTCAATGCAGCCCAAAATGTTTTCTCCTGTTAAAATACAATTTTATGTAAAATTATATTTGGAAAAAAACCTTGTCACTTTACGTATTTACTGGAGACTAATATTTATTCACAGTCTCAAAAGAAAAATATCCCAATTTCTTAATCCCCTCTTTCCACTGCGCAGTTATTCACAGCAATGGAAATAGCCACGATCCAGTCTTTAAAAGTATTTTAATGTTCCTTATCAGTGTATAAATATGTGCTTACATTTGTCACTCACAATATACACAGCAGTAGGGCTTCCACTTCCTCCTTTAAAGAGATACTGACACCAGAAATTAAACCTTTTCTTTCATCTATCATAACATTATCTTTGCATGCTATATAAATTTTTGTCATAAAACTACTTGCTAATGCTTTTACATTACCCATCTGATTGCATTGTGCACTAGAAACTCTGACAGGCTGAGAAGGGACAGTCAGGTTTGGGAACTTTTGGGAACATGTCACACTACTTACAAAATCAGACCTATCATTGAAAAATGAGCAACAAGACCTACAGGTAACTTTAAGGTGGTTATTTAACAAGCTCCGAATTTATCTCAGTATTTCTAAGATAAAAATTCGAGCAACTCTGAATTCCCGAATGGACCTTATTTATCATTCAAAAAAATAAGTTCGGGCAAAAATCCAAACACTTAAGACCTTTGCCTGGAAAGTCCGAATTTTTTCGGACTTTTGTGCAAAAACCACAACATTTTCTGGACTTTTTGGCCCAAAATCATCAGATATCGGTACCAACAGCAGCACAGACGCTGGGACCTTTCCCATTGACTAAGACAGGACCCCAAGAACATTCGGATTCTGAGTTTTCATACCATCAGACTTTAATAAATCCAGAAAAATTTGGATTTTTTTTTAAGGTTTGAAAAATCCAAATTTTTCGGATTTCGGGTATTCGAAGCTTATTAAATAACCCCCTTAATGTAAATTAATATTTTGAAAAATAGTTTTTGTTTTTTTTAGTGTCAGCATCACTTTAATCATTGGCATATAACATATTTAGTAATAGGAAGAAAGTACTAGTGCTCATTTACTAAACTAATCTACTAATCTACTTTCTACCCACAATTACTCTATAGTCTATATATTTATATGCTTTTGTTTAACAGTATTTTATTGAATTCAAATATTCAAGTATCCCATTGTAAAATGTATATCAGACAATTAGGTATTGATATTAGTAGCTATACATAAGAGTCATAGGAAGCATGGATTATTTGAATTAAAGGACAAGCTTACTGCTTTCCACGGTGGGTCCGGGTGCTCATACCCCAGACCTTCAGCAAAGGGGAGCAACACACGAAAAACTTGAATAGCAGGCAGGCACCACTCCGGAACACCAAGTCTATCACTCAATCAATGGAATCCAGGAGCCAAAGTATTTTGAATAGTACAAAAAAGTCTTTATTTTACATTATGTATAAAACTAAAAGCCTGACGCTTATATATATATATATATATATATATATATATATATATATAGAAATTGCACATGGTACCGGCACTCGCAGGGTTTGCATGAAAAATCAATCGTTCAATATGGTTAAATAGGAAAAAAAGGTTTATTGAATTTTTGTACATATTGTATTTATGTACATACAGTATTTATATATTTAGGTTACATGACTCACACCATAGTTTATTAAATGTTTTGCAGTTTCAAATCTATTCTCTGCAAAAGTCATCTCTTCTTTAGTGCTAGAGATGACATTATAGATTTAAAACTGCCAGTGCAATGTGCTCTCTCATGTACACTATGCTACGTTACCTGACATGAAAAGGAAGATGTGTCAGTGTTACCATGGTGAAAGGATAATGCTGTGTCATTCTTAATTACTCTATGGAAAAGAAGCTTCGAGGAATGACAATAGTAAGTTCTTTCACTTCAGCGTATGCTTTCATGGATTACCAGTGACACTTGGCCTGTTGCAGCATCAATGTGAAGACAGATGTATAATTCAGATGAATGGTTATACAACAGTACATAGAAGCTTCCAAAGACATTATATAGAACTTGGGTTAACAATTAAAAGTGAACGAAGTATTGCTTAATTCACCATATAATAGTGGCAGTTTAGTTCTTTTAAAATTTGTGGTCACAGTTTACTTGGTCAGAGATGACAGGCCTTACATTTATATTCTAACCAGGATTATATTTAGTTCAAGGATGGACATGCATTGTTTATTATCATTACATGCTTTATATTTTCAGGAAAGCTTACTTCCTTTTGCATGTTCCCCCCCTAACCTTCTGTACACCGACCATACACAAATCCACATTTGGTTCCAATATCAGTGTACAAACAATGATTTTGTGTCACTAGGAAATTTATTTTGTAGTGTTTTTTTTATAAGTTAGTATTAGCATTTAGTCTGCAATCCTTTGCATGTCTAAAGTAGCAAGGATGGGAATGCAGAAAAAAAATCCCTAGAAAATGTACTATGAATTCCTCCGCTCTGTGTTGTACTTATTACCGTAAACCTGGTATTTTACAATCAGCTTTTGTAGTTAAGCACCAAGAGCCACAGGATGTTCTGGGATTCAGTTAGAGCTCTGGCGATATACTGTACTCTATTTTAGTTCATATCATTTTATGCATTTTGTTTTTATTTCTGTGTTGGAGTATAACTTGATTAGTGGAGTTTGCTTTGAAAACGTGGGTTCCAATATCAAGAGATAAATGTTGATTCTTTATATATGTAAGATGAAGCAAATGGTTTTGCATTGAGAAAACGGATGTGAACAGTCATGAAATACCATAAATGTGCCGTAATGTTTTTTGGAATATTTAAATATAAAATATATCTAATTATTTAATATAGTGATACTAGATCTACCTTTTCTTTCCTTTTTTAGGGTATATACCCAGCTACTTGGATAAAGATGAGCTATGCGTGGTGTGTGGAGACAAGGCTACAGGGTATCATTATAGATGTATCACCTGCGAGGGCTGCAAGGTAACGTATTGGAAGCTGACTCACTTTAGTGTTGTTGTTCCACTAAAGAGCAGCAGGTTAGAGCAGTCACATTGTGGAATTCATTAATTGTGTCTCTATAAATGATATTTGGCTTGGCAAAGTCTTTGATTGTGATATATGGATTATATTATTGTGTACTGTTAATTCATTACAGTTATATTGAGGGTTGCTTTTATGTTACAGAACTTCAGGCTTTTTTCTGATATTCTCAGCATATTATGCAGTTTCTCATGTGAATCTTGTGGTTTCTGAAAAGTCGGCACAAAAAGTAGTTTATGATTAGTAAATATAGTTTTTGTTATGACTGATAAAACCGTATTCTATCAATTGGGTTAATCTTATATAATCGAGCATTAAATACGCATTGGTCTGAACCTTTGTTAATCTTTTATCTTTCAGGGCTTTTTTAGAAGAACTATTCAGAAGAACCTCCACCCAAGCTATTCTTGTAAATATGAAGGAAAATGTGTTATAGACAAAGTAACGAGAAACCAGTGCCAAGAATGTCGCTTCAAAAAGTGCATTGCTGTTGGAATGGCAACAGACTGTAAGCAAATCATAAGCTATATTGACAACTTTCTCCCTTGGTTGTTTTTAAAGTGAAACCCTGTAAACTTTTCCAGAAGCTGCAATTGATTATTGTACTTCTAGATTTTTACCCCACTCACCATTTATCTGCTAACAATAACAAACACTGCCTGAATTAAAAGTTGCCAATTAAGCTAGCAATGGGTTAATAAGAAACAAGGCTCAGTGAGTGGAAATGGCTAAATCATTGTTGTTTTCCAAAGACTGTATATGTTTAGACTAGAATAATTAATGGGAATACATATTAGAACCTACAAAGCAATTGTCCGTGCACTTGAATTAAATCCAACATATTTTCCTAATTAACCTGGAAAATGTTTTTAAGGATTCCAGCTGATTTGTTGGCCAGTTTTTGTGGCCATCTGGTATACTCAACTTACCCAAATAAGTTCACAACTGTACTTGGCCTATTTCAGCATCAGCTCCAGTTCCTGTTGTCGAACCCAGTTATTCTACTCAGACACTACTCAGTAGGTTTTTTACAGTCTTCATCCCAAAGACATCCTCCTCATCACTCCAACTCTACCTGTACCAAAACAACTCTACCTGTACACCAACTATTTCCAGTCCTATTTTATAAAGCTAATTGTATCTTCCTTTAGCAATATATCACCCTCTATTCAACTGAAGCCTAGAGGGCTCAACTCAAAGGAAAAGGTTGCCAAAAAGGGGACGATTGTTAGATCCTGGGATATGGAGATATGATCATTGTGCTTTTATGCAATTTGTTGTTGCTCTTTTCTCTAAAATTCAATACTGAATAAAAAATACTGTGTACTGGGTAATTCTATTGTTCTAACAGTTTTAAACAGTAGGATGAAGGTAAAGTTGGCTGTATTTGTTTTGCACTCTACAATATTTTAATTACTTGCTGATTTTCTGCTTCCCTACCAGTGGTTTTGGATGACAACAAACGTTTGGCAAAAAGAAAGCTCATAGAAGAAAACAGAGAAAAAAGACGGAAAGATGAGATTCAGAAATCACTTGTTCAGAAACCTGAACCAACACAAGAAGAATGGGAGTTGATACAAGTTGTCACTGAAGCACATGTGGCCACCAACGCACAGGGAAGCCACTGGAAACAGAAAAGAAAATTTTTGGTAAGGGTCATGGCATGATACTTAGCTTGGTTTGACTTGGCACTTGTATGACACACCGCCCAGAAATGGCTGGCCCTTCATATATATATCTCTATAGCATTACATTTTTAAAATGCTTTCACTTTCTTTTGGACCAAATATTCCTTAAGGATTTTTCTCGGGAGCAGCTGTCATTTATATTTAAGAGATTTTTTCCTGTGGCCTCCTACATTAAACAAATGCAGAATTCCTTTAGGAATTCCTAGGGCCATCTATTAGTTCAGCACAATTTGGCCTAGTAGGCGGATGGCCAAATTTGGCCTTGATCGACGTACTTGGCTCTCTAGCCAAACCTTTACTCCTTCCTTACAAGCCGAGATTTACTGCTAGCAATTAGCAGTTGGAGGTGACGTAAACTGATGTTTTAACTGAGTTGAAAAATAAAATGTGGTCCTCAGGCTTGGCATATGTTTGTTGAGAAGCCTTAGTAGTGTTAATGTATACTGAAATACGCATAGATTTCAGCATAAACACAATAAATGAAACCGTAGCAGTACCTTTTAATTCATGTTTTTTTATCTGTGTGTTGTACAAATCCAGCCAGAGGACATTGGACAAGCTCCCATAGTTAATGCGCCCGAGGGTGGAAAAGTGGACTTAGAAGCCTTCAGCCAGTTTACAAAAATAATCACCCCAGCAATTACAAGAGTGGTTGATTTTGCCAAAAAGCTACCTATGTTTTGTGAGGTGAGTTTTATTTACTAGTCAGTTTCCATGGCCATTTAAAGATGAATGCATTGAGAACATACATTATGTATATTTGACATTTTCAAATGATTTCTTAAAATAAATGTATCTGCCATTACAGCTGCCTGAGGGAGAGAATTCCACAACCACAGTTCTCTTTTTGCACCTGTCTAACCACAACCACAAGGGGTTCCCTTGGATCCTATAGGAGGTTCTAATAAAAAAATGCATTAGAGGGTATATTTTATGCTCCACTTATATATTTATGCATAGTTATCATATCCCCACACCTCTAGCACCTTTTCTCCAGTCTAACTAATCCTGACTAATACAGCCTTTCTTCATAACTGAGATTTTCCATATCTTTAGTATAATTGTCCAGTAATGTCCATTTTGAGCACTTTACACAAACCTGTATTACATATTCTAGATGGGGCCTTACCAGTGCCCTTTATTCTTTTATTTGTGTGAACTCATACCACTTTAATATAATAAAGGTAGTCAACACCGATGAGTTCATGAACAGTAGCAAATTCATTTTCAGGTGCCTATTAAAGATAGGGCTATGTTGTGCCTTTTAATATGTACTTTATTTATTATTTACATTTGTCCTGCCTGTACATACGTCTATATATGTAAAATTGTACAGCATTGTGTATAATAAATAAAGTTATACATACATAGTTCCCCCAGTGGCTGTCTTGACACCTGTGGTATTTTCTGCACGTGATACAAGGTGAAATTCCGAAAGGAATGTACCGGTAACAGATACAAGTCTGGGTGCAGGTATCTCCAGGCTTTATCACAAAGGAGTCAGAGGCTAAGTGGTTTTTATAATGAGAGTTGTCCCATTATTGTCAGTAATAACATTGCTATTCTGATCTCTCATTGTGTGAGTTCCTTTTTTCACAATTAAAATGGTTGCATGAACATCATTAATAGCATGAAATCCAATACTTCCCCTCTACATTCCCGCATAAAAACACACAGCATATCTTCAACTTTAGCAAAATTATGCTGAAATGTCGCCCATCCTTTTTGGATGCTTAAGTACAAATACTGGAGAATGGAATATTTTTTGTCGCTATAGTAACTGTAAGCATCAGCGGGGTTTTAAACCTTTTGCTTCATTTTGGTTCAAAATAGAAATGCAGATCCTTGAAGCTGAATGCAATTTGCTATTCTTTTTCCTTACAGAATTAATATATCACTGCTATGTAAATATTGATTGTGTGTGATTGGAGGAACCTTAGCCTATCGATCAGGGAGAAAAAAGTAGTACTCATGGAACAATAGAAGTTAAAACAATAAATAACCCACAAATGTATGCAAAGCAGCGGAATTAGTCACTCTGATGTGTTGTGCTTCTGGCATTGAGGAGTATCATTTAGTTATTAAAAACTGAGCAAAGCAATCGCATGTTTTGCAATGTAACTTAGTTAATGGGCATTTTAGGGCCACCATCAGAAATCACAGGGTGGTCTGGCTTCTTAGCCCGCTACCCACCCAGCACTGCCAACCAGATTGAATGAGACCTTGAGTGAAAGAAACCACTCTCTTTACCTCTCTTCACCTTAGTAAGCCTTGTATCTACCCTTGCCAAAAACCATTACACCCACACATGTCCAAATCTGCCCAGACACTTCCCATTCTATAGTAATTTCCACCTCATTTGTAATCCACAATTCTATATCATCTCAAGCCCTGTCACAGGATTTCCATTTCTCAAGCCCTGATGGGTAGGCCTGGGCACTTTGCAGTATAAATGATCTACAGGACATTAAGTACTGTGTAATTGGCAGAGGTGGAACTTGAGGCTGGGTGGCACATATGCATGCAGATCTTGGTTAGTGCTAAACCTGATGGGGAGCTGAGTGAGGCTTAAAGGAAATGGTAGTGACCACAAGTGACGTGTAATGTTTTACTGGCCTCCTTGTTTGCAAATTGCTGGAGTAGCTTCTGCAGAGACACAGTGCCATGAGAAATTGGGTGAGGTTATGGATGGGGTGCATTTCTCGGGTTGACTGGGCATCCTCTAATCCCTGTGCATGCTACCTGATTTGCAGCCATCCACAGAAGATGAGAGCAGTGGTGTAACAATAGGGGTAGTGAACTTCTTGCCTAAAGTGGAGTCAGGGTGAGAGGGAACATGAAATGTCCCCATAACCCCTTTGCCATCGTAGTGGTATGTGGACTGTGTGTGGAACGGGAAAACATATTTTCTGGGACCTGTGTAGATTAAATTATAACCTGGGTGAGAGAATGAAGACACCACAAGGCACCATCCAAGAGATGAACATGACTATACTATATCAGTGTCTTGTTCCCTCCATGTGTATAAAAACCTACCTTAGCGACACTGGTAAAATGCTTGCAGTTTTATGTCAACATCTTGCTGTTTCCACCCTGCCTGTAAAAATTGTAGTACTTCTAACTGGTAAAGTGGATCAACTCTAATCCAGTAGATTACAACATTATGAAAAGTACAGAGTACTTTTCTTACTATATGCAATTTAGATAAATACATCACCTGACTTTATGACAGAAAGGAATGTAAACAGATATATATATTTTTGGGTTGTTACTGTGCATCCACCAATGATATGCCAAATGTTTGCTTTTGTTTCCAGTTGCCATGTGAAGACCAGATCATCCTTCTTAAAGGCTGTTGTATGGAGATCATGTCGCTCCGAGCAGCAGTGCGGTATGACCCCGAAAGTGAAACTCTAACGTTAAATGGTGAGATGGCAGTGACAAGGGGGCAGCTAAAAAATGGAGGACTTGGAGTGGTTTCAGATGCCATCTTTGACTTAGGGGTGTCGCTTTCTTCATTCAGTCTTGATGATACCGAAGTCGCCTTGTTGCAGGCTGTGCTGCTTATGTCATCAGGTTTGTAAATCTGGACTTAGAGTGGAACATAATAACAGGGGAATGTAATAAAAGTCGCAAAGAGCAAAACAATTCGCACCAATAAGACTAAAAATCCACATCTCGCAATGTAATATTGTTCCTTAAACTGTTATTGCATTGCGAATTTTAATTGCGCACTCATAAGAAGTGCTTGAAGGTGTCGTAATCTTTTGGAGCAAACATAACGACTTTTTCAGTAAGAAGTTTTATTACATTGACTGCGCATTGGCGCAAACTATAAAATTCGCAAACGGTCTTTCACTGTCGGAAGTGGTCGCTAAACAGTTTCCGGGCTCGCAAAAGCTATATTAAATTCGCACAAAGCAAAATTTGTTCGCGCAGAGGCATAACTTTTCGCATTGCAAATAGTTTTTCCGTTAGAGATTTTTATTGCATTCCCCCGTAAGAGTTTTAAACAAAAAAGAAGAATACGTTAAAATAAAAAGAATAGGATTAAATTTTATTTTCTCAATTTACTATATTACATCACAAATTTTAAATGAGATATTCAATATTGGCTTAAAGGTGGCATATTTTTCATTACAGGTTTTATTACACATACTTCTGTCACAGGTACATACTATAAACTGGACATATGGTATAGCATTTACCAAATGCACAGAGCATAGCTTATACATGGGAGCTCCTTTGTTCTTTAAGCAAACACTTATAAAAGGCACTCATTTATAAACCCCTTTATAATAAATATATGCAACATGAGCCCTGTAAGGTGTCTAACGTTTTAAAGGTGCTATCTATATATTACTCATAGAGCCTATAGTAGCAGATCAGAGGCTGTGTGAGTGGCTCTACAATGCATTCCACAGCTCTTGAAGAAGGCAGTCCTAACTTAATCAGAGAAGGATTCTTCAGTAGGAGTCCTGCTGGTGTATGATATAGACACATTACTTTGTCATCTTGGCTTACATATATCACACTGTAATGAAACAACAGGAGACCAAAATGTAGGGGCAGATTTATCAAAATGTGAGTTTGGAGCTTAATAAATAACTCACCCACATTCTATTTATTTCTATGGGAGTTCTGACTTTCTCCCATTGAAAAATACAATTCTAAAATCCCATAGGAATGAATAGAGGGTGAGTTTTTATTTATTAAAATCTGCCCTGTAGCAGTGCAAGAAAAAATGTACTTGCAGCTCATGAATAGAGAGCCCATGGGTACATAGAACAGGTAGGATTCTCACTGGAGGTTCTTTTGGCATTATCATTTATCCTGCAGAACTCTGAAAAAGTTTTATAGAGCATGTTGCCTTAGCATTCACCTTCTAGCATGTTTCTCTTCTCAGCAGTATTTGGGAGTATAGTGGGAGATGTAGATAAAGAACATTTGGGTTGCATGTTGAACAACACTTTATGGGGCAAATTCACTAAGCGCCGAACGCTAGCGTTACTTCGCTAGCGTTTGGCATTTTCGTTACTGCACAAATTCACTAACGAACGCTGGTGTAGATTCGCTAGTGTTACTTCGCACCCTTACGCCTGGCGAATTATCGCTACGGACGTAACTACGCACAGTGTACTGAACGCTACCTTTTACGCTAGACTTCCTTCGCCACCTCAGACCAGATGAAGTGCAATAGAGTTTTTTTAGTAAAAAAAGTCAAAATTTTTTCTAAGTCCCAAAAAACTCTGGCGTGTTTTCTACATTATGGGTGATAGGCTGAAAAAGATCGCCAATTTTTTTGGGGCTCCCCTCCTTCCCCCCTACATTTCCTGACTCATGGCAACTTACCTATACAGTGGGCACATGTGTAGGGCAAAATAAATTTTTTATTTGATGTTTTGAAGGTTTTCTAGGCATTTGTAGTGCTGATACGTATTCCTCCATTGAAATTTGAATTTGACCGTATGCAAATTAACCATCGCTAGCGTAACTTCGCTTCACTTAGCGAATCAACGCTAGCGCAACTTCGCAACCTTACGCTACCCCTGAGCGCAACTTCGGATTTTAGTGAATTTGCGAAGCGCTGGCGAAACTACGCCTGGCGAAGTGTGGCGAAGTGCGGCGAAGTTACGCCTGGCGCAACTACGAATCTTAGTGAATTTGCCCCCATGCTTCACATTGCAAGGCCAAATGTATGTATATGAAGAAAAAGTAACATTGGAAATGGTTTTAAACTAGAATCTTTGAATTTGTAATATTTCCAGCATATGAAGTTGTTCTCATCTTTTCTCTACTGCAGATCGGCCTGGTCTTGCTAGCGTGGAGAGAATAGAAAAGTGCCAGGAAGGTTTCCTCTTGGCTTTTGAACACTACATTAATTACAGGAAACACAACATTGCACACTTTTGGCCAAAACTGCTGATGAAAGTCACCGACCTCCGCATGATTGGAGCGTGCCACGCCAGCCGGTTCCTGCACATGAAGGTGGAGTGCCCCACTGAACTGTTTCCCCCACTGTTCTTGGAAGTGTTTGAGGACTAGAACAGACTGTGCTTCTGGATTCTCAGCACTTCTGGGGGGTCTCCCCTTCCATTCCATTGCCTCCGTCACTTTTTATTTTGTTCTTGTCCGTTCTAAATAGACATGGATGAAAATGTTCCTCTGATGCGGGTACTTGTGACTGACGTGTTTTCCTTATTCTGTCCATTTGATGTGAAGTTTATCCGTGGAAGTTCAATCTCTTTCTTACTGAAGAGACTGTCAACATATTACACAAGCGGTGTGTTTGGCTGTCCTTCCAGTTCTAAAGCGGTTTGGGGGTGGGGAAGATAAAACAAAAAAAAAAACGTAATGATTTTGCATTCACCAGCACTACGGATCCAACACCACAAAGGTATTCTCAAATATTGTGCCTGCAGCTACCATCCTTGCCAACCATCTCCTGCAACGATCACTTACTCGTGCAATGTGGGGCAGTCATTACCATGTATTGCTACAGTATGCTGTTTCCTCCAGGATCAAGGCAGATATTTGGTTGTATCACTAGATGGTATTTTTTTAATTTATTGTTTAAAGTAAATTGAACCACCCATTGTCTGGCACTCTCCGTGCCCCAGCTGAGGATAGTTGCTAAGCATATTTTCTTAGTTGTTTTGTTAGGAGGAGATTTAGTCTGGTAATAACAGCCCTAATAATTTTACCTTTATACTTTACAGAAACACAATAAGCCCGAAAAGAATGTATTTTTTTACTCTAGCTTTTCCGTGTCCAACATCAACTTATGTTTTTTTTTTTTGTACTGAAATGCGCTATACAGAAATAGATATTTAGTAAGAAACCACATTTGCTCACTTTCGTATCATGTAATCTGTGTCGATAGGCTGACTGTATAGAATTACTTCTTTAATTCTGCACATTCCCTTCTCAGGTATTTGGAAGTACACTTTTCTGGAATGCTTAATGTTTCACCAGTATCCTAAGCCCCCCAATTCGCTCTGGCGGATGATCCATGACACATCTTATTGTCTTGTTCTGTTCTGCGGATACATCACCAGCAGTCCACCATCTGTAGCTGAACTTCCAGTCCTGACTGGCGTCTGCAATGTTCATCAGCCGAGGGATGGCAAATTCAGCCACACTTGGAGTAGCCGGTGTTAGAAATTCGTATGCTACAACATGATAAAATATGAGATTTGGTAACATTACAAAGCTATAAACCCAGTTCTTAAATGGACAACATCCACACTCTTGAAATGTGATAAAAAATAGTTTTTTAATCATAGCACTACCTCCTTCATTGTCAGAGTTCTAATAGTGCCTAGGTATGAAGCAGTGGCTTCATTTCCAAGCTGGTAGACAAACTGCTTTACTACCTTATATCTACTCACTTTATCAGGCAACTCATAAACTGCATTCATCAGGTTAATATATATTAATGCAGGTTCTTATCAGCTGCAAGGTTATTATATTACAGAAAATATATTTTTTAAAAATGTATTAAAAATGACTAAAAAATATTTTGCCAATAACTTTAAAAAACATTCAGACCCATGAGAATTAGGTTAAAAAATTGAGCAGGAGGTTTCTGTTGGATGTAAAATACAGCTCAAGGTAATTCCTTTCATTTATCAGTGGAAAAGAACTGGTTAAAAAGGGCACATGACTCTTAAAGTAGGATATTCTGCAACATAAACTAAATTGCAAGAAACTAGCAATCCTGTTCATATTTATGAAAAAGTTTTGTCTGAAGGAGCTAAATATAATTTCCTTAAAGGGTTCTTTTTAAGAAGCACTTAAATGCAATTCTTTTATGCAGTAACACTGAAAGAGGTGTATATGCAAATGTATCCGTTTGAAATGGTTGGGTCTGTGCTCTTTTCCAGATGATCTAGCTAAGCAGTGTTTTTTATATTTCTCAAACTAACTCCAAAAGATTTTATTTTTTATTGTAAAAGAATTCTATAAAATCTGAAAAAGTTATATGAAACTGAAACAACTCCTTTTAACATATGTTACTCCCAAGGAGGATATTTTTCTATCAGACAGGAAAGGCATTTATCATCAACAATATTTGTCTACATAGGGTTTGATAACCTTCCCACTATAACTGCATACACTCAGGAAAACAATCTTGTCGTTCATATTTACAAGGAAATTTACTTTTTGGTTTAAAAAAAATCATTTGGCCTTCATGAGAGCAGCGGCCTGGCTCTTGATGAATTGATCTTTCCAAGACTAAGGGGTCTATTTATTAAACCTCAAATTTTTCTGGTCAAGTTTTTAAAGGGGAAAACTCAAATTATTAGAGGGAAAAAAAACTAGAATTTATAGAAATGTATTATACCCCAAAGCTGCTAAAAATCGGAAAATACTCCAGCTAAAGCAATGAGATAAATGAGTTTTAGTAAATACCCCCTCATTGTCACGAGGGAACAGAGACATACACATTTTTATCTGGGGAATTATGAAGAATTTACATATTTATTAGATCAGATAAATGTATTTCCTTAAAGTGTGTTCAACTGACTTGAGTTCAGTTGATTTCAAACCCTTTATACCCAGTGCAAATTGCAAGCAAGTGACTAATTACTAAGTTACTGCTTGGTAAAATATACAGACATTTAAAGCTGCCCAAAATGTTTCCCTTTCTTAATGGAAAATTAGCTTTTTTGCTAGAAAGTCCAGTCCAATTTAAATACGACCAACATCTTCCTTATACCTAGTTATAGTCTAAAGTTAAACATGTAGGAATAGTACATGTAGGAGATAAAATATATTTGTGTTAAAGATGGTTATATTAAAAATATAATAAAGTGGGAATGAAGAATTCTGTTCATTCAAGTCACTTTACTGCATTTTATTGCAGTATTGCAACTGCCTGTCTTTAGGAAATTAATCTAATTTTTCAATGACATTAAAAAATCACCACTGTATAATCCCTTGTGTGATGTATGTAACAATTATAAGAATTATTAGAGAAGGGGACCTGTCATTGATGTAAACATGAACCTAAACTATAATTAATGTTTTAAGGGGAACTATTGCAAATAGAAACATTTGATATAAGGAATATGAATCTATATATCTAAATATAATCAGTTCTGTACTACTTCTGAAATAATCAAGTTACTCTTTACTATTCTCTTCATTCAGGAGTTGGAGTTGACAGTTAGACTTTGAGTGACAATAAGGTCTTCTAGGCAAAGGAAGCCCCCAAAAGAAATATTGAAATGTCAATCAAAATCTGAAGAGTAAATTGATTAATTCAGAAACAGTACATAATTGTTATGTTTAGAAAGTTACTTATTTAGTGTAAATACAATTTTCAGTTTTGTGATCATTCCCACTTTAAAGGGAATGTATAATCACCCCATTAAGTTCAGGTATTCTGTATGAATCTCTAAAAATAAATAGGTTTCAATGCATTATTGTTTTTTTTAACTGCACAAAGACATGGCAGGTTTCCTCCTCTCCAACAGACAGAGTCTGAATTCTGAAACTGCAAGTTGCAAACATAATAGGCCTAAGGCAGTAACCTAACATAACCTTTAGGGGGTGGTTTATCAACAAATTAATTAATTTGTATGTTCAATATTTAATTTTAAAATTGTAACGCCCAAATGGAAACTTCAGCATCTCAAAGCTGCTGAGTCCATGTAAAAGTTAATGGAAGCCAATTTAAAGAATTTTTTCAATGCATGGTTTTAGAATTTTTTGACCCATTGAAAATGATTAATAGAGTATAAATTTGAGGTATTTGTTTTATTATTAGATTTTCCAAAAATGTTTGCATCAATGGTTCTTTAAGGGGCAGATTTATTAAGGGTCGAATTGAAAATTTGGATTTTCAAATTTCTTTTAGGGTCAAAGCTCTCAAATTCAACTAGGGAATTATCCAAACTAGATTCAAGTTTTTTTAAAAATTTGACTTAGATTTTCGAGATTTATCATACTCGACTAGAGTTTGATCGAATTCGAATCTAATTCCATTCGAGATTTTGGGTCTTTTAAATTTGTCTGAGTTTAAAAAATTTGATTTTATAATAAATGTCCCCAAGTCTAATTTCGAATTCATTCGGATTTAAGGGAGTTTCAAAAAACTCACATGAATTCTAAATTTGACCCTTGATAAATGTGCCTCTAAGAGTACAGACATAGCATAGATCACATCAGATCACATATTTTGACCATATCAATATTCTGTAACCCGTTATTCTAAATTTTTTTCACAATTTGCTTCAATCCAACTATTTTTTTAGATTTCTTAATAAATAAGCACATTTTGACTTTTTAAAACTTAGAGTTAATTTGAAGTAGAGAAAATGAACAAAACATTATACAAATTAGATATTTTTAGAATTAGAAATTAAAATTTTGATAGATAAGTTCATTAAAGCCCAACTACAGTATTAAACGTAATGAGAAGAACAGTATTCAGTGATATTCCTGTGCCCAAGACAAGTTTTCACATTGAATATGTAGGAAACATTCTTAGACTAGAGGGTCTGCCATATTGTCATTTTTTTAGCAGATAGCTACAGAATACAATGTGTACAGTTCTTACACAAGAATATAAATTGTTAAAATGCCATTCATGGTTCCCTACACTGCAGAACAATACAGTGAGATCCTTTTCTTATAAAATATGGCATTTGTTTCCAAAAATAGTGTATTACATTGTGCAAGAGGGGTAATATGTTCCCAAGTAACTACAACATCAAGATAATGGCGTAACACATGATTCATTGCTTTTGCCTATTGTAACTGCCGTGTATTTTTATATTCAGACATGACATTTAAGTTTAGCTCAGCAGACTTCAACTGCAAGTGATTTGAGCTGATTCCTTTAGTTGTGTCAATGTCTTTACTGTGTAGGAAGAAGACAGATCCCTACAGGTCCTTTATTGGCCAGTAGAGTTTGGATGGGCACAAGGGTTCTAACTATGCTTTAGTCATTAAATCAGAGACCAAAACTGTGAACAATTTAAGACAGAAATGTCTCAGATCAAGTGAAATACATAATAAGTATCCATTACACTAGGGACAGGTTATTAGTCTATTGTTGGACTGCTCACATGTACAAAATGATACTGTACATCCAAAAAGATTCTATGCCTTTAATGTTCATAGTTGAAAGTACAGTTGCCTTAAACCTTAAACCAAATGTATTTTATTCAGGTATTTTCAAAGAAATCATTTAGATACTACACTCCATAATTACATTACATTTCTCATTCATAACATAAATGACAAAAGTCATTTTTGACGTTTCATATTATTCACTGATTTGCAACCAGCAGCAGCACACTTTCTGCCTTCAGTCAGACACTGTGAAATCAAAATGGCCAGATCACTATGTGAAAGTTGTGCTGGTTACTTAAAGGAGAACTAAAGCCTAAAACAGAGTCCTACTAGCAATGTTGTATTATTTACACTGTTCCAACCCAGAGGCTCTATGACATTAATCTAGCAGTTGTCCGCAGCAGCTCCCCAGTTTGGATCATGTCAGGCTATTTAAGTTCCACTACACATGCTCAATGTGCTCTGAACTGCTGTTAAGAAGCTAAGCTTAGGGGTCTTCCTAAATCATCAAAACATTAGCAGAAAATCTGGGAGATTAATATTCAATTCTGATGCAGAAAGCACTGCTTTATGTGCTGTCATAATTCTAATAATTCATATATTGTAATATAATTCTGAAATAATTACTAATCAGCCTTGCATTGTGACAGTTACATTCTATAAATACAGTATATTATGTGTTGGCTAATAAGCTCAGGTACCTGACAGCAGCACAGAGCATGTTCAGTGAATCAGCAGAAAGAACACAGGGAGCTACTAGGGACATATTCAGAGACACAAAAAATTCTTTGTTGTCCTTGGCCTGGTACAGAGGCGTTTCTAGCCTAATGCTTTGTTGATCTCTAGTTCTCCTTTAAGTACTCTCATGTTTCCCTTATTCTTCACAGTCACTCGTCCCTTTTTGTAAATGACAAGCACCCTTTAAATGTAATGTACATAATGTAAATTCATAAATTTTAAAAACAACACTTCATAAATAAATCCTTCATAAATAAATCCTTGATTCCATGTCATACTGATATATGGCCAGCAATTATTCATCCGTGACGCGTAGTTTAAAATGATTATTTTAGCTTTGAATAGCCACATTCTTTAACTTTATCCTCACAGTATTAACAGCAGGGAAATTTTGTGTAGGTAAAAATATTTAAACCCACAGCAAACACTCTGCACAGACGCACACCTTACAGCTAAGGACGCACACCAACATCAGCAAACGGCTCAGCAATCACATTAGTACAAACGATTGCTTCTACATAGCAATACCTCTGTGACTGTACTGTAGCCGTACTCCCCCTCTCATACAGTATATACCCCACAGTATATTGCACTTCTCATAACATTATAGATACTAACATGATGCATATATTAGTCTAGTTCAAATAGAGGTATAAGTCATATAGTTAAACCTTGGTTAATTTCCCAGTGCCCTTAAGCCACTGACACAGCTCTCCTGTGACTGATCTACTTACATAAACATTTACAGACTTAGAAGGCATAAGTGAACGTATCCTAGATGCAGGGGCCACATATATTTACTATTTTTGCAGTGTTTTGCAGCCACAGCCCACTCCCACCACCTCCAGTGCGTACCATAGCTTAAGTGATGGGCAGATCTGTCCCATTTTGGTTCACTGATAATTTTGCAAAACTCCAGAAAAATTTGCGAAATGCATTGAAGTTAATGGGCATCAAAATAATTCTGACGTGTGACAATTTTTATATGTGTGACTCTTTTGTCCAAATGCATTACAGTCAATGGGCGCCGGAATAATTTTGATGTGCGTCAATTTTTATACGCGTGACTCTTTTGTCCAAATACATTAAAGTCATTGGGCGTCCGAATAATTCTGACGCACGATACTTTTTTTTTGCTGAATTTTTTCCACTGTGAATTTTCAAACATTCACGGACGGCGAAATGTGGAAATTCACCACAGATCCATGCCAGGCGAATAAATTCCCCCATCACTACTAAGCTTATGTTGTTGCAGCCACATCGGGGTTGGAGGAAGCTAAGGGTGCAGCACCCAGTGAGCACTTCTGGGTTGGTGGGGTTTTTTCCCGGGGGCCCATTCCAACCCTGCTGATACGCTTGCCCAAGGAGAATTTCACCTAAACAAGAGGAAATATTTCCAATGGCTGTCAGAGATTTAGATTCCATTTTGTATTAGCAGAGGGCTGCTTCTGAGCCCATATCTACATTCTAGTATTATAGACATACAGGTATGGGATCCGTTATCCGGAAACCCATTATCCAGAAAGTTCCGAATTACGGAAATGCCGTCTCCCATAGACTCCATTTTATCCAAATAAATGAAACGTTTAAAAATGATTTCCTTTTTCTCTGTAATAATAAAACAGTAGATTGCACTTGATCCAAACTAAGATAGAATCAAATATTATTGGAAGCAAAACCAGCCTATTGGGTTTATTTAACATTTATATGATTTTCTACTAGACTTAATGTGTGAAGATCCAAATTACGGAAAGATCCGTTATCCGGCAAACCCCAGGTCCCAAGCATTCTGGATAACAGGTCCCATACCTGTAATATAAATCAGTGATAAGAATCCTTTGAAGGATCTTAGAGCTCAGACTTTGTCTGCTTCTGTGTCCTTTTATTATTATTATTATTATTATTATATATAACATAGAGTTCATCTGTCTTAGTATTTCTATAGCCATATAAACTGGTCTTAGATTTTCAGCTCTCCTATATTTTTGGATTTAGAGATTGCCCTGTGATTGGAATACATCTCTATATAACATATATATATATATACTGTGGCTTTTTGTAAAAAGGTGTCTAATTCATATACAGATCAGGCAATCACTTTCAGGAATTGTGCTGCCGATGTCATGTTACCAAATCTCATTCAATGTTCTATATCGTAAGCATTGCATCCAGGAATCAACTTGTGTGTCATTGAGTCCGACGGGGACAGGCAATTCTATCAAACTCCCCTCCCCACTGACCATTGTTAAAGGTACAGCGACTCTAGCGTTCTTTCTGGTTATGCTATAAAATGATTTTATATATGTATATAATTGCTCTCTAGCTGCATGCTTCACTCTTCAATCACATAAAGGATATTCACTTTTGGAAAGGTTAAACCTTTTTTTTTTTTAAAGGTGACTATGAAATATCGCAAGAGAAGAAATTATAAGAGATTATTAGTAAAAAAAATAAAAAAAATTGTGACAGGGAAAAACACTGGCACGGCCAGTTCAGAAGTATCATAACTAAATTGGCGAAATTGATGTGGATAAACCCAGTAAGTGGTTAAACTGTTTCTCTCCAGTGAAACCTAATTCTTATATGAAATGCTATCACCACCAGATTTCTATTCAATACTGTTGCCATATTACTCTAGACAAGCACTTTTACCTCAAAGAGGCAACCGCACCCCGGAGAAGATGAGGGTTATGGTTTAAAACTGACAGAATAAAATGTTTACTAAAACGAAAATAAGTAGAATCAATCCTAAAAGGAACGTACTGCACCTTGTCAAAAGCGAATATTTTTATTTCCCCGGAAAGAGACTCCCTATATAGAGTAATTTTTTTAAAAAAGAAAGATTATATTATATTATTGCATAGATATTTATTTTCAGCATTGCATCCCAAATAATGACAAACTATTTTTTACTATGCAGACATCGACTGCACACGCTAAAGCAAAAAGTTAATAGAGAATAACTGTAAAAGGTTTGGCCTGCAACGAAAAAACGGTGTTTTTATTCCATACGGCAGTTTTATTTGCTTGCTGAGGGGAGAGACATTGAAGGACAAGTAATGATGGGCTTGGAGAAGGCTCCCATGGGGGAAATTGTTAGGATATGTGAAGTGGGAAGGAGCACACCAAAATGTCCAGGCAGTGCCTTAATTCATATGCAGATTTATTGAGTGCACAAGCTTTCGGGGTGAAAACCCCTTCCTCAGGTGCACCTGAGGAAGGGGTTTTCACCCCGAAAGCTTGTGCACTCAATAAATCTGCATATGAATTAAGGCACTGCCTGGACATTTTGGTGTGCTCCTTCCCACTTCACATATCTGTACAATATTTGGCTCGGAGGCTGCCAGGGATACGGATGCACCCAGTAAGCAAGTAAGTGGTGTGCGGCTAAACACTATTGTGGAAATTGTTAGGAATCATAGAGTAAAACATCATATTGTATTAGTCTGGAAAGCATGGCTCATTTTACTATGTGGTGCCTTCAAGAGCAACCTGGACTCATATGAAACCCCCCACTGGCTCCTCAAAGCTCCTCCAGCAACAAGCAAAGCAAAGCAGCCTGCTGTATACTGTTTATCTGCTGCACCATTTGTCAGCATCATAACAGTCTATCTTTGCACAAGACAATCACATTAAAACAAAAGGTTTATATGGAGATTAAAGAGCACTTAAAAAAAGTAGCAGATATTACTGCTGAAAGTACCCAAGTACCACATCTCTGCTTCCCAGCTCCAGTCTATAGAGCTGTGCAGTCTGCATCGACTCACCGTCTGTTCAGCAGTAGATATTTCACTTGCCTTTAATAAGCAGCCTTGTAAATCCAGGCGTTTTCTTTCGCTTTTTTCTTCATTTTGTTTCTGGGATGTACAATTCTTCTCATGTATGTAATATATAAACGTGCAAATGTCCAGAACTATCAAGATATGCAAATAAATCCAACAAAAACAGGACAGAGCCATTTCTTGTGGGGGGAATATAATACATGAGCACGCTCAGCTCCTTGGTTAGAATCCAAAGCATTTCATAGGTTAAGTTTAGATCTACCTTGTACACAGCTCTCCATCATCATCATCGAGGTCTCACGTTTGACTTGGATAAGTCACAATAGCTACATTTTACAGAGAGTCCGAGACCTGCAATGTATAAGCTTACAGCCCCTGTGTGCTATAGAGTGAGACTGTGTGAACAAGTAGGACATCACTGTAGAAAGCACAAAAATGTTGTATTTTTTTGTTATTGTAGACAAGACAATAGGTTGCAATTCATGTATCTCTGTGCATTTTATATGTTGGCTTCACTTCTGCATGAAAAGAGGTTAACAACAGATATCTGTGACATTGACCGGCTACCTCCCAAAAACATTTATAGCACTTACAGCAGGGCGATAGACTCATCACAATCATATGACTATGAACTATTTCTGGGAACTGTTTTGGATACGCATTGATTTCTATGCTACACCGTTAATTGCAAGACATGACGAAATGTTGCTCTACTATAATTCTCTCTTTCAATGGTGCATTTTGCAGTTTGTAAGTACATCCACAGACTCTGATGGTTCCAATATGATTTTCAAATAAAAACACAAGGTGAAAAGGAGCTCAAGCTGTATTTGTACTTTCCCTGCCTTCATGTATAAACCACATTCAAGCTCATACATAGGCGACATTTTGCAAACAGTGTTAAGTTATACTGCTAAGATTGTCATTTTTGTAGCATAACAAATTAACAAATAAATATATTCAATAATCTGTGATTCCTGATATCTTCAACCAAGCCTGCAGCTGGTGATTAGGAGGTAACATTGTATTTTCTGTAGGCTGAGATCAACTTAAACTTATTGGGGAATATAATTGGAAACTGTAATACATCCATGTTATTGCAACTCTCTTGCACTGAGATTCACTGATTTGTGGGGAATTGTTTTTTCTATTGACTTGTATTGGAAACGATTTTTATTTTAAATTGTTGAACCGAATTTAACAGGGAAAATGTCTGCATATTTGAAATCCGAATACCCTGTGGGGTGTCAATTTGTTGGGCTCTCCCCTGTGACTTAAATTGCTACCTTTCTACTGATTGGGCAAAGTCGCTTCTTCTTTAAAAAAAAATAAAAATCTCTGGGTACTTGGCTCCAGAGAAGGGCGCTCAAGTTGGACACATGTATAGTACAGTAAGATCCTAAGAATGTTTTGGACTGCACATGCGGTTCCCCTGGGCTGTACAAGGATATACCCGGGACTGGACAAAGTATCAAATTACAAGTTCGAATCTCCAGAGCGTTGTATTCCCAGTCCAGTGATCACTAGGGCTCTCCTCTGCCCGCGAAAAAGACAACATCCAAGTTTGGATCACTGTATACCTCAAAAACCACCGATTATTGAGGGGAAAAAAACTGAAAAATACAAATAATATAGTGTAGTATTTTAAAAAAAGAATTGTGACACCCTTGGTGTTTCTTAAATATTTAATTTGTGCTTAGTCAGCTAAAAGATATCATCCATAAGTGAAAAAATGGTATACAATAAACATATGGTGATTATTAAGTGAATAAAAAAAATTGTGAAAAAATAAAAAAGGAAAATTACAAAAATTGAAAAAAGAAAAAAGAGAAAAAAAACAAGAAAAAAAGTGACAAAATAGGATCCATATTTCACAGTGCTGCCAAAGACCTGTATTGTAGTTTAGTGAAAACCAGAACTTAAAACCGCACTATTCCCGGTGGTATATTCTACTCACAAGACATGAGTTAATGCAGGCGTAGGATATATTAGATGATTTGCTCCGCTCCCGATCTTCTTTGTTCCTTGCTTGGGCATAAAAAAAGTGATATGTGCAGAAGCGCTTTTATAACTGTAATAAATACTTAAGATGCACTTACAGACGTTCTTGGTAAAACCGCATATAAAATCCGCATAAAAGTCTCTATTTGCTGCTCCCAGTTTCTCAGCGTCTTTTACCATCCACTGCGCATTCTTGTAACATGCTTCCGCAGCTCTCAAAATTGGTAGTCCTCACTAACGCGTTTCGCTTCTTCCTAGAGAAAGTACCGTCAGTCGGTGGAATATAAAGAAGCGGTGGCTCGTCCAGCGGTAGAAAGACTTAGACCTAACAAATTGGCAGGATGTCTTTCTCCTTTATTTCTTGTATACATTTTGTTATTCATTCAAAATGTTTTTATTGTTTTCAAATGAACCAAGCAGGATTTTTACAAACAATCAAAGCTGTACAATGAGGCACACCAATACGACTTGCTTTGGCTGATTGGCTAACAGAAAAATTAAATATATTAAACATTACCATTACATTATTTATTGATTAAATATAAATTTGAATCTTTAATTGTTGATGCCACCTGAACTGTTAAAACTAATGAATTAAAACCAAATCAAACAACCTATCTACGGAACAACGCTCAGTGAATATATTACAGGGATCTTAAATGGTATAATCCTCCAAGGAATGGAAACTGAAATATGTTGGCATGCCAGATGAACCACTAAAGGAGAGATTTTTTTATTTGTTTAAGATGTGATTCTGATGATTTAATCCTTCTTGCTTCTTGCCTACAGAGTTGATTTAGGAGGGGAGTGGATTCAGACAAAAGTTTCTTAGTAGCCGCTGTAAACAACACAAAACATTTTGTTATGATTCATTATTTATTCTCCTTGAAGTATTTCATCGGTGCTTATATACTTAAGTTTCACTACTGCTAACAGCGTCTGACTTTTTGTTGCTGAATTGGTTCAAGCAGGACAGGTACAATCTCTTGTAATGCATTTAAGTGTCCAGTAGTGTTCCTTGATCCTGACAGGCTCCCCACAAAATGTACATATAGAAGCCAAACCCTCCATGTTCCGCCCACCCACTTGCCCTTTTATAATAAGAGAGTGGGATGTAAAGTTTAATTTCTATACAGGACTGGAAAGGGGAAATACGGTAGAACAGACCTTCCAGTCCACGCTCCCTTGGCCTTAGGAAGGAATCTATTACTTTGTTTCACCTCCTGGGCCCTCCAGAGAACCTGTAATATATACACTATATAGTATGGTGGAAATAAGAAAGAGATGAAGGAAATTGTCCTTAGTTGGGGTCCATTAGGTGATTCTCTGGTACTCTGGCAGACCCTGGCATTTGTCAGGGGATATTCTAATATGGAGCATATAATAAAACATTATGCAAAAATACTGAAATATTTCCCTTGGCACACAGCCCATATCAATCTAATGCATAGGGCAATGTTTCCATATATCTGTAACTGTGTTATATGCTCAGGGGGCTCCAGACAAGGTTGCTGAACCTCAAAGGGGAGCTTGAACCACAAATAGTGAGAACTCTATCATCCCATAATCAGGGCTGTGGAGTCAGTGCATAAATCCTTGCACTCTCAATTTATGGAACCTTCGACTCCTCTGTTTATAAAAGAACAGTGAGACCAAAAACTGAAAGTGTATCAAAGTAATTACAATATGCTTTATGCAGATAACAGATACAACACATTATATTGGACAAGGCTTCCAACAATATCTTCCAAACTCGGAGCACCAACAGGTTTAAAACATCCATTTATTAGAAATCCATTAAAACATTAGACAGAGGGACATTTTAGGATCAGTATGCTTTGACGCGTTTCGTGGACATACCACTTCCTCAAAAAGCTAAATTGTTTCCATCCATGTGAACATTTAAAAGAGAAAATAACACAACCCCTTCTAAAACCATTCACCCTATCGTAGGAAAACACCAACGGTATATACTTAGAACAAAAGAAGTGTGCCACTTACATATATATATGAGTTCTAAGTATGGATGCACCGAATCCAGGATTCTGCCTTTTTAAGCAGGATTCGGCCGAATCCTTCTGCCCGGGCAATCCGAATCCTAATTTGCATATGCAAATTTGGGTCAGGGAGGGAAATCGTGTGACTTTTTGTCACAAAACAAGGAAGTAAAATTTTTTCCCCTTCCAACACCTAATTTGCATATGCAAATTCGGATTCGGTTCGGTATTCGGCCAAATCTTTCGCGAAGGATTCGAGGGTTCGGCCAAATCCAAAATAGTGTATTCGGTGCATCCCTAGTTCTAAGACTTATTTAATTACTTCAATAAATGAATGATATATATTAAGGCAAAACAGAGAATATTAAATTAATTTAATTAAATTGAATGAATACTCCAAGAATCAATTTTATATATAATACTTAATTAAATTAAATAAATTAATTGAATAGATATTTAAATATTTAAATTATTTACCACTTATAATCAGATTCTTATATGAATTTAAAGAAAACCATTTATATTGGTTCATTATAACACTTAGCGGTGAATTAGACCTCCAAAAATGAAACATCAAAAATAGCAAGTTAGTTCCCAATCACGATTAAGTCCTCCATATGTATTTAGTCTTATCCCTGTCACCTCCCCTAACATTATGTTTAGGACTATCAATTATCTGAAAAGTTATGTTGGACACTCCGTCGTGTTTTTCTATTATGTGCTTGGCTATGGCTGATTTTTTGTCTCCCCTTTCAACCACTGACAGGTGTTCCAAAAACCTGACTCCTGCGCATCGTGTGGTTTTACCCACATATTGAGAGCCGCATGCGCAGGTAACCAGGTAGATAACCCACCAAGAACAGCAGTTAAAATATTGTTTAGCCGTATAATTTTTACCTGTATTTGTACTGCTAAACACTGCAGAGATGTTAAGTACTGTGCAAGACTTACATATATTCCGGCCACATTTATAAGTGCCTTTATATCGCAGCCAAGCAGCTTCTGTATTGGATCCCTTCGATTTGTAAAGACAAGGGGACAAATATGATGCTAAAGATTTCCCCTTTCGAAATACAAAGGATGGTGACTGATCTAAAGTATCTTTCAAAATGGGGTCCCGTAAAAGAATGCCCCAATGTCTTTGTATACTTTGCTGTATATTATGGGTTTCTTTGGTATATACCATCGAAAAACGCAATCTAGAATTTTGTTCTTGACCACTAGATGGATGAGTATCATATTTGATGTCTTTGGTATCATACCCACGTTCAACAAATCTGTCCCAAAGATCCATTGCTCTATCATGAAAGGCATCCCAAGTAGAACAAATGCGGCGCAACCTTAAAAATTGGCCCACTGGGATCCCCCTCAGGCAGGACATAGGATGTCCGCTCTTAGCATGTAATAAAGTATTCCGAGTAATCAGTTTACGATAATGTCGTTCCAATACTACTGAGTCACTGTAAATGTGATATCTACAAAGGGCATAGAATTAGTGTATCTCATATGTAAATTGTATCCCTGAGTTGCTGCATTACAGTAATTAATGAACGATGATAACAACTGTTCATCTCCATCCCAGATACTGATACAATAATCGATGTATCGAAAAAATGGATTAATATGTTTACGGTAAGGATTGGTATATTCCGAAGACGTGTTGCCTCTCCCACCAACCCATGAAGAGGTTGGCGTAAGTGGGAGCAAAGGACGCCCCCATGGCGGCACCACGTCTTTGGAGGTAGACTGCACCGTCAAAATAAATATAATTGGAATGGAGTAAAAACTCAATTGATTTAAGTATGAAATTGCTTATACACATTGTTGTGTCTCTCAAAAAAGTTGGAAGTTTCTCCGGGATTAATAATCTGTCGACATATTTTGAGAGAATCTCATTTAATGAGCCTATACTGGCTACAATCGGTCGACCCTTTACATCAACCAAAGATTTATGCACTTTTGGGAGGATATGAAAAATGGGGACCACCGGATTGGAACAGATTAAAAATCAAACTCATATTTGTTTAGGACACCCATTTCATATCCATTATCCACAAGTCCATTAAGTGTTTTGTTGAATCTATCTGTTGGATCTACATTCAATTTAACATATGTTAAACTGTCTGTCCCAACTGTCTATTCACCTCCTGCACATATGCGGTGGAATCCATGACAACCACGCCCCCCCCTTTATCTGCATTTTTGATAATATCTCTATTGCAACGGAGGGCAGTGAGTGCCACGGATTCCCCTTTTGTGAGATTTTTTATCCCTCCATATTGTTTACGCATTTCTGGTAATGTTTCTATATCTCTCTTTAGCAACTTATGAAAAAGTTCTATATATAATGACTTTTCGATTGTAAGGGATAATAGGTGGATTTATTTTTAAATCCTGTATGTTTAACCTCTTGTCCAAGGTCTATAGGTGGCTCACTCTCTTCCTGTAAATCTTGTAATGTGTACAATGCACACACACATCACCAAAATCATGCAAAGAAGGATGCGTATTATCAACATCATCATTATTTATATCAAAGATCACATTCTCTGCATCAATATCACACTCATCTCCTAATGCAGAGAGAGTCGAAGGCACTGAAAATGTCTTTTCAAGGTAATCAACCTAATGAATCTGTTCAAATCCAATATTGTAGAAAAAGTGTCACTATGGCTATCCAAAACATAATTCAAACCTTGTGACAATAATTTTGTATTTGGACAAGTTAATATCAATATCAAGTTAATAACTATCATGGCTTGATTCCATATGATCCATACCTGTTACCAACGACCTTTGTTCTTTGGATTTATCGATTTTGTTTTGGATCCAGTATCTCTTGGCCCAGTGGCCCCTTCTCCTTGATCGTCTTGGTAGCTCCAGGTTTTTACAGGATCCCTCTGTGGAGTCGATGACCCCTTCATGCTGTATCTGGGTCGTGGACGATCGACTTCCTCGTCTGGATCGCTCTCCGAGGAGTCCTGGTCTGAGGTTAAAAAAGAGGTAGAGGACAGAGACCTGGCAGACGTTATAATCTTCATTTTCTGAAAAATGCACAGTTTTCCCATGTTTCAGAATTGACCGAGGAGCATAACGATCCCTCATTGTAAATTTATTAAACGGTCTATGGTTACCAAACTGTGTTCTGACTGTGCACCAGAGATAAACTTTAGCATTCAAATAGTCTTTTTTTGTCGTGTTGGAACTTCTCCCTTTTTATATCCTTGACAATGCACTCGTATTGCTTGATTTTTTCACGTATTTGATCCAACATCTTGTGGTCTAATTCTGACCGATGTAATTTATCAGTTTTCTGTTGCACCGAGTTTAGCTCCTGTCTGTCTCTAGTTAAGATTAACGGCATTAATTTCATAGAACAGTCAGTAAAGGTATCGTTCCAAGTTTTTATGAAGTCCGGTGTTAGATCTTCAAAAGTAGGGAACTTTTTTATCCTTAAACACCACTGCAGTCCGGAGTATCTGCGGAATCTGAGAATACATATTCCGCTTGTTTCAAGCAATTCGTCTCATTTAACGCGTCAGTTCTCTGTTCCGCCATTCTTTGAACAAATAAAGCGCTCAGTTACTTAATCAAATACTGTTGAGATATAACCAGGATCGGGTGCTACACCAAAGTCGGGAAACACATTGATTGTAAATTGCCTTTACAATTATTGGACAAGGCTTGAATGCAGGGCTGGACTGGGAGTAAAAAGCAGCCCTAGCAAAAAAAAAAAAGCAGCCCACACATAAATGTTTGCTGGTCTTTTGCTTATACACATGCACATTTTATATATATATCTATATCTATATATATATATATATATATTATATAGATATATACACACACATATATCTAATATAAAACTGCAATAAATTATATGTTCAAACAACCCCTTAGTGAGTTCTAATATCCTTATCATTTACAGTTGGGGGTACATTATCCCTTATAATACATTAGTGATACTCAGAGTTCCCTGTATAACTCAGCCTGCAGCCTTGTGTCTTTATATGGTCACAGAAACCCCTCAGTGACTTCTAATATCCTTATCATTTACAGTAGGGGGTACATTATCCCTTATAATACATTAGTGATACTCCGAGTTCCCTGTATAACTTAGCCTGCAGCCTTGTGCCTTTATATGGTCACAGAACAACCCCTCAGTGACTTCTAATATCCTTATCATTTACAGTAGGGGGTACATTATCCCTTATAATATACATATAATATTTATACATATAATAATTAATGGAGTCACAGTGGGAGAAACAAAAATAAGCCAAATGCCTGCAAGAGTCTTGATAAAGCCAATGCTTAGGGGAGAGTAAATTAAGACTGGCAGATAGTTTTAGTAAAAAAAAAAAAAAGCTTTAGCTCCACTTACCACTATTCTCCCTGCACATAGTTTAGGTGTGTGTGTGGGGGGGGGGGGGTTGAGGGCAGAGGGGGAATCTGGAAAGCAGTCAGCCACAAACTATTAGTCTTACACAGTTTTACCAGTGTGAAGGAGTGCAGCACAGTGCAACAGTGGGTGGGAATTTCAAATGAGTGTCTGCAGCTCATTGGCTGTTCTGCTGTGCTGGCGATCGCTTGTTCTTCACTGGCAGAGGAAAATAACAGGCAGGAGGCGTGTCTCAGATTGAAGAGGATCGGGGAAACCTCTGTGACAGTCTGCACCAAGCAAAAGCTGCTCCTGGGTCCTAAATGCTGAGCGATTGTCCTGCCCTGTGCTCCTCTCCCTCCTCCTCAGCCTGACACGTGCAGGAAGGAAAAGCTGTTCCTACGCTGTCAGCGATCAGCCGGCCCTATGCTCCTGTCTCCACCCCCTCAGTCTGACGCTAGTTTTAGCTTTAAAGGCACCAGGGCAGTCCTCAAATAAAAACGGGGCAGAGCTTAAGTGCAGCGCCGCATGTAATAAGGCAGTGGGCGGCCCACTTGAATACAGGAGAGAGCGGCACCTCGGGCATTTGCCCAAAACAGCATATTATCAGTCCGGGCCTGCTTGTATGTTATGTGCTGTATAACCTGTGACTTCTTTCCAGCTTGAATGGCTACACAGCAGCTTGTTTATATAATTATAGTTATATTTCTGAAGCAAACACACCAGTTGTACCAATGCAGGGCAGCACTTTATTATATTTTAATTACTTTGATACAATTTCATCTTTTGGTAATTCTAAACCAAAATCAAAGTTAAATTACATAATCCAAACACAATTGGAAAACCTAAAGCAACTTACAGTATATAATAATTGAACCTGGCACATAGCTGTAAAATACAATCCAATCCAAAATGAACTAAAGTATTGTTCTTAGAAACAGAATTGCTTCAGTTATAACCTCCTTCATAGAAACGCTTAAATATGATTTGATTATCTTCTGTGCTTGTAATTAAATTAATTAGGAGTCGGAGTCGGTACATTTTTGGAGATACCCAAATTGCTTTTGAAGCTCTGCCCATAATAGGGGTTGGCGAATTGTAAACCTGCAAATGGATGTGACTTTCCAAGGAATTTTAAGATGGTGCCCACCAACCCCACTGCACTACTCTGCATTTATTAACCTTTTACAGAGATAGGTGCAGTTGTGAGGCTCAATAGGGCAGTCAATAAAGGTGTCTTTTCTACTTTGTTTTCCCTCAGCAATGGCACATGCCAAGGATGCCCTCTTTCTACTCTACTTTTTTTTAATTTTTATTCAGTTTTTCAAAGGATAAAATATTTACAATTTAGTAAAAGTATAGAATAATTATATAAAGATAAGCAAGATAATTATATTATCTAAGGATAATGAGCTAACAAACCCATAAAGTTATATAAATAACCAGATTTACATGTAAATTTATTCGCCATCAGCTAAAAGTGAAAATTCGCTGCAAATTCGCACCTGGCAAATAAATTCGCCCATCACTATCGGCCACCTGTTTAAAAGCAAACACCTTATTGGTAACTGCTCCTGGGAAAACCTAGTGCCTTTTATTACATATGGCGGTTAGGGTATTAACACAAAGGGGCCGATTCACTAAATTCGGGTGAAGGGTTAGAATAAAAAAAACTTCGAATTTCGAAGTTTTTTTTGGGTACTTCGACCATCGAATTGGTTAAATTCGATCGAAGTCGAACGAAATCGAACGATTCGAAGTAAAAATCGTTCGACTATTCGACCATTCGATAGTCAAAGTACTTACCCTTTAAAAAAAACTTCGACCCCCTACTTCGGCAGATAAAACCTACCGAAGTCAATGTTAGCCTATGGGGACTTCCCCATAGGCTTGGTCAGCTTTTTTTGATCGAAGGATTTTCCTTCGATCGTTTGATTAAAATCCTTCGAATCGTTCGATTCGAAGGATTTAATCGTTCGATTGAACGAAAAATCCTTCGATCGTTCGATCAAATGTTTAGCGCTAAATCTTTCGACTTCGATATTCGAAGTCGAAGGATTTCAATTCGAGGGTCGAATTTCGAGGTATTTTTAACTTCGAAATTCGACCCTTAGTGAATCTGCCCCAAAATGTCCAGAGTGGTACTAACTGCAGTGCCAACAGTCACACATTCACTATTCATCAGGGGAAGCTGGAGGCTGCATTAGTTCTAAGTTCCACTATAACGAAGTACAATGATTATGTTTTTAGATCCATACTCATAGTGATTAGTGTCAACACACTCTTTCAGCAATACATCCCAGTGACACAAAACAGTGACTCACAGCATGTGTGTGTTGGTTGCAGCAAGAAAAGAAAAGTTAGGCTGAGGAACTCAGAAATAGAATGTTAAACATATATACATATATCAAGAATGAAAGAATAACAAAGATTATGTACGCAGCAGATATATATTACAAGTGCTACCAGTGCTGTATTACTGAGCAATTTTGTTTGCTAATACTATATTATAGCTGTGTATGGCTGAATAAATATCCTATATAATAAAGTCCAAGTGTCTCTGCGTCCAGTCCCAGTCCCTGTGTCCGTGGAAATGCGCTACTGCGCATGTGCCCCATGGGTCCGAAGTCTCGCGAGAGCTTGCTGCAGCCCAGCCGGCGCCGCCATCTTTATTTTACTGACGTGGGTCACCATGGGCGGATCTTCATTAAGGCTTGGGGAGGCTAAGCCTCCCCAAAATCTGCCAGAGAACTTGGAAAAAATAAAAGATAAGAAAAAATAGTTACGTTTATAACCTCTACACTACAGGTTTGAGCAATAGCAGAAAAAAAATCTAAAAGCATCCTATTGGTTGTTGTGATGTCACGTACGTTATGTATCAGTTATTTGTGGCAAGTACAAGACGTGCAGTGTCGACGAACACTGGGAGTACAACATTTTGACGTGTGAGCAGATACAGCCAGCAGCTCCTGAATGCGGACTTTGCACATCGCCTGGTATGTGAGCTCCCAAAAGTGTCAATGCCCTGTACAGGAGTCTGAGTGCCTCCATTAAATCTTCCATTTCAAGGCTGAGAGGCTCCCTTTAGTTCTTAGAGATCGCATTCATTTCTGGCAGCCATTGACTTGGGCTGGGGGTGTAACAGACTCTTTCAGGAATGGACTCCTGCACGGGGCACTGACACTAAAACAAATAATTGTTCACTTACAATAGCATTCATTTTAATTACATTAACAATGTGTTGGTGGGGGAGGGGGTGGTTGAACTAAATCAGTTTGCAGATCTCTGCTTCATGAGATGCTTAAGGCCAGGGACAGAATTTGGGGACTTTGTCCATATTACAAAAGACTAAATATTGTTGTTTAAAGGTCCACTAATGCTGCACCCTTTTCTAAAAACTCATTGAGAGTGGGCAGGCCATTTTTAAATTGTGTCTTGATATTTTTGAAAATATAGGGGCTCATTTTTCTAAGGGTCGAAGTGAATTCGAAGTGAATTTTCGAATTCAAAAACTTTGAATTTCAAAGTAATTTTTGGGTCCTTCGACTATCGAATAGGCCAAATTCGACTTCAACTTCGATTCGAATTGAAAAAACTTTGAATATTCGACCATTCGAAATTGAAGTACTGTCTCTTTCAAAAACTTCGACTTCGACACTTCGCCACCTTAAACCTGCCAAATTGCTATGTTAGCCTATGGGGACCTCCTAGAACCTATAGCCAACATTTGTTTTTTTTTTAAAATTGTTCGAATCATTCAAATCGAAGGATTTAATCGTTCAATCGAATGATTCTACTTCGATCGCTTATGGCCATATTCGATCAAAAAAACGTCGACTTTGAATATCGAACTATTGCAATTCGATGGTCGAATTTCGAAGTGTTTTTCACTTCGAAATTCGATCCTTAGTAAATGTGCCCCATAGTGTGGGTCCCATATAGTCTTTTAACTAATGCTAATTTATATATACTTTAGATATCATTGATTTTTTTTTCTGCATGTTGATGTGCAAATACCCATTCTGAAATGTTGGGAGGTATGTGACGACATATGTTCCAGCGCCCGTTAATTTAACGGGCTTAATGTCTAGTATATATATATATTACTGTATCATGCAACTGTCTCAGTATTCAACTGCTTCCCATTCACAATGGAACAATTCTTATTGAGGTTTCCAGTGCTACACTATGGGGCCTATTTACAAACATTCAGATTCCAATTTTTTTCACGGATAAAATTTTTACTCTAAAAATTTGCGGATTTTTAAATTTCTCTAAAGTAAATGTTCAAGGTTTACAAAATGTAAAGACCACAAAAAACTATTATAGAAAACTTCAGCAAGTAAAAGCTGCACAGATCCTATTGGACGTTTTTTTAGCCATTCAGACTAGAGGTTTTCGAGAGAAAAAAATGCTCTAGTAATTTTGTCACTTTGCTTTTCCCACCCCCTTCATTTTTATATTTGGATCTTTCAATAAATTACAAGGCATTCATGATTTTAGAGAAATGGAGTTTAATCAAATCCTTTTAATCAAAGTTTTAAAAAAACTCAAAATTTGAATGTTGATAAATGGGCCTTTCATTTTCCTAATTTAATTAAATTTGGCTGTTGTAGATGGAACATACTGATAGGGGTTTGATTTGTCAAAGGCAGGTCTGGGGTGGGGGAGCCTTCTATTGCTGAGCTTTTTACACAGTTTTTTTTGACACATTTTTTACACAGAATAATAAATTAGCCCCTAAGTGTACAATATAAGCTCACAATATAAAGGTGGCCACACACGGGCAGATTTAAAATGCCAATCTGAGTCCTTTAGATTGAGTTGACAGTTTAACTGCTCATGTATGTGACCCCCTGACAGGGCTACCTGACTCATATCTGGCCAAAAATCAACCAGATGTTGAATGGGCAGGTTTGATTTTGTTGTATTAAGGACTGCGTTGGCTCGTTGATGTGGTCCTTGCCTTGATAGCTGCTATTCTAGGGCTAAATGATCATGATTAGACCAGTCCTCCTTTGCTGGCCATATTGGAGGACTTTGCCAAATAAGTTGATCTTATCATGGCCACCTTAAAATGGACCTGTCACCCAGACATAAAAAGCTGTATAATAAAAGTCCTTTTCAAATTAAACATAAAATCCAAATCATTTTTTAATTAAAACATTCATAGCTCTTGTAAACTCGTTTAAAAATCTCAGCTGTCAGTCAAATATTGTCTGCTCCGCCTCTATTCCTTAGGGATAGAGGTGGGGCAAGCAATTACTTTCACTTTCCATTCAGCACTTCCTCGATGTCACTGCTCTCCCCACATTCCCCCGTTCTCTTTACCATTTAATTGTGTAGCCAGGGCATGGGGATGGACATTGGGTCTCCCATTCTGGTGCACAAACAAGATTCTGAGATGATACAAGGCTTTCCTTAATAATAGTGTCCACAAAATGGCGCCTCCTAACTTGCTATAATTATGAATTCCCAGACGGAAGGAAACAAGATTCAAATAATTATTTTAATGTAATTAAAGTTCATTTTGCTTGAATAATGAGATAAAATAGGATTTGGGATCATTTTTTCAGGTGACCGATCCCCTTTAAGAGGCATGGAAGGTGTGGGTAATCAGCAGTGTAAATATTGGGGACTCAGGAGTGCAACATGAGGAATAGAATGATACGATTACTTGTGGATTGTGCTGTATATTGAAACTGGAGTTTCTCTATATATTGTTACATAAATATAATAATATATAAAAATATATACATATATAATATATAAAACTGGATAGTGAGAAGATTCAGTGGTTGATTAAACTCAGATTCATAGGATCAATGCCTTGTGGGAAAATGGCAATAAAGTGATATTCAGTAAAATAAGACAATGTCTTCATGGGGCGATTCAAAGCTTTTCACTATGACTCCCTCCTTTACTATTATCTCAATGTGATTTCTGTGTCGCCCAAATAGAGTCAACATTGGCTGGATCAAGACTCTGTCCTGTGCTCTCTGTACTTTGGACATGTTCTCACAGTGACCTCTTGTGGTGCTAAATGTATAAAACATTGGTCAGGAATAATATGAAGCAAATATCAGTAATCAGCGGAATAATAAAGCGGAACTGTAGAGGAGTCATTTCCATTAATGATAAAAGGGGTGAAGTGTAAGCGCAGCCCTTATGTGCCTCCCCCACCCTTCTTGAAAACAGGAACCCCAGGAATGAAATCATTGCATAAGTATTGATGTGTCCCGTCTCATGATGGTTAATAAACAAAATATAATAGTGGATATATCTGAATATAATATGTGAATATACGACACAATTTTATTTAGAAATGTATAATATTCTATCTGCTTTCATCATCTGATATTCACAAAAGCAAAGCTGACACTAAAGAGTTAACACAAATTGACCACAGGGTGGCAGCATGCTCATGATTAGAAGGCAAACATTTGTTTTTTATGCACTTAAAGGACAAAGAAACCAAAACTCACTGTGGGTGCCAATTTCTGAGGCACCCAAATCACTAACATTTGACCACAGGTTGATGCTCCTCTTGGCTACAAAATTCACTGTCCTGGGGTTTATGCCTGGGAGAGCTGTGCTGCCATCTTGTGGTTCTTCCCAGAAGTGCCTTGTGGGCAGTGCCATAACTAGATTTTTCTGGCCCCCGCAGAAAATTCAATTTAGGGCCCAAATGTATTGGTAAGTTGACTTTTTATACTACTATATATTGAATATATAGCATTGCTCATTAATTAGGGCCTCACTGGGCCCGCTACATTCCCAGGTTGCAGCCTTAGTTTAGACCGCTTTGGCCGCTTATCTGCTTATGTATGAGGCACTCTGATGGGGCTACCTGGCCAATACTTACCTCTCAACTGTTTTCTGTCGGACAGTCCTGATTTTGACAGCTCAGCTCAGGGTTTGTTATTGAAATGTCCCAACTTTCTCTTTGACCTCGTGCACTGACCCCACAAAAAGACACAACGTTTCAGAAACTTAATTAAAATAAGAGGCTTTTTGGCAGAGAGCCCATAACAGCCAGCAGCTGCACTTAGATACTTTTCTAACAGTTGAAGATAAGCAAAGAAACAATTGTAACGATTTAAGATAAGCAGGTCTCTTGGGAGAATTGAGACAAGCAGCTTAAAGGTCAATTCACTTTCATTAGCAAATCTGTAATAACACATAAAACATTGCACTAAAACTCCCACAAAGTTGTTCAAACTTTCATAACTTGCCAGATTTTGTAAAATGGGATTGGTAGTTAGGGTGGGGCCATAAAACGGGCATGGGCAAAAAAAAATTCGCTGCACTACTCGCCCCACAAGTTTTTGTCCCTGTTTTTCTATTTCAAGTGTTGGGAGGTATGTCAATATATGGCCAAAAATCAACCTGATATTGATTGGGCAGGTCCCACTGCTCATCCGCTGAACAGGGCACAGGACTAGGAAAATACAGTTTTAATAGGAACCTCCTGTCCCCCCGGACCTTCATTGTTTTTGTCCATCACCATTTCTGATTTTTGAAGAATAATTAGTGGGTCCTGTGCAGCCTGGGGATCAACCTTAGAGGTGGAATGTTTTGGGGCACCATCGCCAGTGACGAGTAGCAAATCCACATGCCCCGTCGCCTTTTTTTTGTTTTCCTGCTATTTATTGGTGGGTATTTATGTATTTATTCTTAGTATTTTTGGAAAAAAACTCCCTCATTTGGCAGTGGAGGAGTTTCAGAATAATTATATTAGAATAATATTTTAACATGTACATATCATCCAGTAAAGCTTCAGGGGCAGCTGTGATGTCACTATCAACTCCAGTAATTCCTGTGACACAACTTCAAGTTTCATCACCTTGTCACCACTTATACAGTGATCTATTTCTGGGCCGCAGATCTTATCAGGCACATTATGGTGTGTGTTGGGTCTGTGTGTGTTGGGCCTGTTGCTGGTCCCTGTGCCCTCCTCCCTCCTGTCTGCTAGAGACATGGAGTTTAAGCTTTTTTACCCTTTTCCCCCTATGAAGTTATTATTATTATATGTATTTAGCAGCAAATATTGTTTCAAATAATACTTCCAGAGCCTGTCATTGCTTAGGGTCAGACTAGTCTACCAGAGGACCAAATGACCTTCCTTATAAGAGAATTGTTTCTAATGTGGCCTCTCAGACTCCTCCCCCACCAGCGGGCCACTCCCCTATACTCTAATGAAGCGATAACTTAAACTTATCAACTCTTCTATTGATACAGAGAGAGGGAGGAGGTCTCCATTGGTGATGGGAGAATTTCTCCCGTTTCGCTTTGCCGAAAAATTTGTCAAGTTCCTGCGAAATTCAGTAAAAAATTTCGGAAACCTGAATTTTGCCGTCTGCGTAGATTTTAACATCTGCATCAATTTTGACACCGGTGTTAAAATCAATGGGCATTCGAATGGTGTTGACGCGTGACGGTTTTGCCGCATGCGACTTTTACAACGTGTGTCCAAATTTTTTTTACTCCTGGAGTTTTGCAAATTTATTACCGACGACGAAACACGGAAATTTTGTCCAGTGCCCACATTTCACAGCTGCTGCGTCTCCCTCTACTCCTTTTTCATTACTTCAGTACGTTGCTGGAAAAATACTGAATTGAATGGTTATGGGAAATTCTGTTGCCTTTGTTTTGATGAATGTGGTTGTGCCAGAACCAAGTTAAAATCCCAAGGAGGAATCAGTTCCCTTAAAGTGACTCTATATATGAGCTAAATGAACAGGGCTTCTGCTGAATATACTTTTTGCCTATTTTTAATTAAGCAATATATATAGTTTTTGTTATTTGTGCCTCAAAACAAGAATATGAAGCCACTTTCACTTTAGCTGTCACCTCCGGTCCTACTAATTACCGTTCCACAGAGAAGCCCCTGATAATGAGCTGGTGAAAGGCTGCTGCTTTGATAAGGAAGTTGTTTGTTTAAAGGTAGATAGGAAGTTCTACACAAATTACTTGTTTATAAAGGAAGGAGAGAAAAAATAACAACATTTTCAAATTAATGTCAAAATAAGAAAATATGTATTTTTGTAAACATTAAAAGAATTGGCCATTCTATAACAGGTAACTTAAAGATGGACCACCTCTTTAATGCAATTTCAGCACAGGCTGGTATGGAGGCCTAATGGTTCTCTCTCTTATTGAAGTTGCATTGATGTCAATCATAATAAAGATTCAGGAAGCATATTGTGTAACGCTGTTTATTTAAAAGGTAGTATAGCATAACATTGAAATACATTGTGTTCCTTTTGTTATTGTGTAGCTAACAGTGTGTTACACTTACAAACGTAGCCATGATCATCATACTTGTACTCGTTCCAGTTGTAACATTCATTCATAATGTCCTAATTAGATGCATATAATACACAAAAGCCATGAATATCTTGTAAATTATATCCTTATAAACGGTGAGTAGTGATGTCATCAGTTATAAACGGTGAGTAGTGATGTAATTTCTGTCACATGACTCACTAAAATTTGTGTATTATAACTAATAAAGTACCCCCAGTTGTAAAATATGAGGATATTATAAGTTACCTCGGAGTTCCATGACCTGTATAAAAACACTCGGCCTTCGGCCTCGTGTTTTTATATGGTCATGAAACTCCTCGGTAACTTATAATATCCTTATATTTTACAAGAGGGGGTACTTTATTCACTATATTATTATTATTATTCATAATCACCATACACTTGAAAATACATGAGAGAATTGAACAAATCCTTTCACCATACCATGACAAAAGTAGCCATACTACTGAAATCATAGGCTCATCCATTCAGAGAAATAAAACAACAGCAGACATATTTATTTCCTCAGTTACGGGGGGATCTGCAGAAGGACACACCCCTCTCAAGAGCTGGGCTTCATACAGCCTAAAATAAGTCTATATTGAATAAGAATTCATTTTTTTAGGGGTTTTTTTTTGCAGGCAACAGTAGTCATATAACTACGTTACAGTACATCATTCAGTTCCAGAAATGCAGTTTGGAATTTGATATTTCTATAATTGACACAAGAAAGTGCGTGAAATACTGCATGGATTGCGCTTAGCTCTTTAGTGGGAACCATCAGAAAGTTGCAGTTTGCAAGGTCCTCTCTCTCTTTCTCTCTCTCTCTCTCTCTCTCTCTCTCTCTATCTGGCATTTGCACGCTGTAAATTTGGGAGCTAATAAGCTACATGTCAGAAAAAAAAACACTAATTTCATTATCGAACCTATTATTTATTACATATCATATACACAGTAGAACATGAAGAAGCCTTAAATGTTTGAGCTAAATAACAAGTTAATGCCCAGGAATTTGTATCATTTCACTGGTCACTTCTGTAGTTCTGGTGCTGGCTACACTGGCTGATATAGGAGCAGGCTGGCACTTGGCTCCAACTGTCATGTACCAGTAAGCAGTGGTTACCTGTAGGAAGGTGGCCAATTAAGGAACCCCAGGGTCTGTCACACAAATAACCCCAACTAAAACCACAGCTGGGTTGAAGGAGAGTCTGGAAGGCCCATTTATCAACATTTACGGGGTTATTTATCAAAGTCCGAATTTATCTCAATATTTTCTGTTACAAACTTTGATCAAATCCGCTCGGGCTTTTAACGCTTATTTATTATTACATTTTCCTGAAAATTAGCTTTGCAGGAAAAAATCTGATTTTCAAAATTTTTTTCATGTGATTTTCATGATTTTTTTCGTATTTTTCACCCGAAAACTCCAAATACTTTGGGGTAATGCACAAAACCCAGCGCAAATCAAAAAATCATTGGGACTTCTCCCATTGACTTGTATGAAACCTCGACATGTCTGAGATTTTCAGATTCAAACTTTTCCATCCGAACACCGAACCGCATCTGAATCCTAATTTGCAAATGTAAAGTAAGAGTGGGAAGGGGAAAACATTTTTTACTTCCCTAATTTGCATATGCAAATTTGTATTCGGTTCGGCTGAGTAGAAGGATTCGGCTAAATCCAAATCCAGCTGAAAAAGGCTGAATCCTGGCCGAATCCCGAACCGAATCCTGGATTCGCTTAAACAGAACACGACTAGTAACTCTTAAATGCTGATTGGTTGCTATGGGTTACTGCCACTGGTCAAACTTAAGGGGGCATTTAATAAACTGTGACTTTTTCAGGTTGGGCTATTTGTCGTCAAAAACCCGAAAAAGTTGCGGAAAAAAAAAACTATTCCACTATTTATTAAGTGACAAAACAACAACAATTCCATATATAGAAATACTCCAGCTAAAACGAAATCGAAATCATGTAGAAGTCAAAGGCAGATGTTCCATTTACAACTGGAAGATCTTTCTTTCCTTCGTGCTTTTTGAGGTTTTCAGGAGTTTTTAACATTGGCTTTTGTGTGACAATATGAAGACGTAGTTATTGTGTGACAAGTCAGAAAACCCTTTAGTGTTTTTTCAGTTCAGATCTTTTGATAAATCCGAACTGAAAATGAGTTTATTTGTGGTTTTATAAAAATGAGATAAATTCTTGTTTTAGTAAATTCCCCTTAGTGTTTTCTATTACATAAATCCCTATTTCTCTAGCATCACTAGTGCCTAGACTTAGATCACCTAGATCCAAATATAAAAAAGTATGAATGAAAGAAACCGCTGAACGATGTGTTAAAAAATCTAAAAACCTATAAAAATGCAAGTTTTTCAGACAATTACTAGGGAAAAAAATCTAAAAACCTCTAAAAGTCCAAATGGTCCAATAGGATCAGAGCAGCATTTCTATAGGACCTCTACTGCTTTTACTTGCAAACGTTTTGTATTAGAGTTTGTCGTGGTTTTTACACTTTATAAATCTTGAATTTGTAGAATTTTAGAGAGCTAAAAATTTTTAGAGAAAAAATTAGATTTGTGGGGAAAAACAGTATGAATGTTAATAAATATCCCCTAAATGTTCTTCATATTCACGAGAGCCACCTAATGGTCACTGCATTGATACATAATAAGCCAAGAACTATCTAATATCACCAGCTACAAGCGACTTGATTTTCTTCAGGACCGATACAGTACTTAGCACTGATTGGCTGATACATGCAAACAGAGTAACATTTTGCTTTCAGCTATCAATACTTGCTTAGATATAAGAATATAAAAATTGTCACAAAAAATAGAACATGTTAAGGTGAAAAGCTCTAAGCTCCACAGTTTTGCTGCTTCCGCAGTTGTATTTATTTTTTTTACATTTTAAAAAATGTTTTGGTAAAATATCTGGAGCCCTTAGGATTGTTGATACACACACAATGCCAACCATAGAACGCCAACATTACAACACAAACAAAATTTTGCAGCAAATATCATATATATACAGTTATAAGGGTGGATAGAGAGACACACACGCATGAAACGCGCAGTGCTGTAGGCATTCGGGGGTTCTGAGTGGCAACTGCAAGAACTGGTAAAACCCTACAACTTAAATCTTCTTCTAAGGCGTCTCTTGATTAGAGTCTGAGAACACTCCAGCTGGGCGGGCGCCATGTGAAATGGGAGAGCTTTTATTCAACTCTCAATGACGCTCTTCACTCAACCAGCTTCTCAAGAGACAGTGATAGTCAATGTGTTAGCACCACTCTCAGTAATATCAGGCATGTGACACTTAGAACAGTATGCACATGGCTAGAGCTACAACAGGCCAGAAAGACATGGTAGAAAATAAGATCACAAAAATGTCAGACACAAGACTAACAAACTATTACATCTGAACAACCTTGGACTTGTGTTTGTGCTCTGGCAGAAGGATATTAAAGATGAATTTAACCCTAACATTAAAAAACTCCTACATAGACCCCCCTTTCATCTCCCCGCCCAACCTAAGTGTTACCCCGGGCAAATGCCCCTAAAGTTTTACTTACCCCTCATTGCAGATTCAGACATTGGAGTTCACGGGCGCCATCTTCAGCCGCTTCGGAAATCTTCATAATGAGACCGGTGCTTCTGCAATTTTCGTGAGATTTGCCGCATGTGCAGTTGTGGCGAAACAGAAAATTGCTCCAACTGTACATGAGCTGCCACGCCGGTCTCATTCCAAAGATTTCCCAAGAGAAGAAGATGGCTGCCGTGAACTCTGATGCCTGAATCTGCACCAAGTTGTAAGTAAAACATTAGGGGCATTTGCCCAGGGAAACACTTAGGCTGGGGGGGAGGGGTATCTATGTAGGGTAGTGTTTTTTTTAACATTAGGGTTGAATTCTCCTTTAAGCAATGCAGAAGTGTCAGCCTCAAATGGACACGTAGGCTTCAGGGTAGCCCTGGATCTACTAAACCCTAAGGCAGCAGTACCCAACCTTTTTACTCGTGAGTCACATTCAAATGTAAAAAGAGTTGGAGAGCAACACAAGCATTATTTATTATTTGGGTGCCAAATAAGGGCTCTGATTGGCTGTTTGATCGCCCTATGTGTATTGGAAGCCTAAATGAGGCTCTGTTTGACAGTACACTTGGAACTTGGAACCAGGAATTCAAAAATAAGCACCTGCTTTGAGGCCACTGGGAGCAACAACCACGAGGTTGATGAGCAACTTGTCTCTCATGAGCCATTGGTTGGGGAGTAAAATTCTCCACTAATGGAAATCCTATAGTGGTGTCTGGACAGACTGATTTGATGGCATTCTGTTATTTGCTGCAGACAAATAACCTGTAAATATCAGTTGCAGTCGCATCACTAATTTGCCTTTAGCAGTGCACAGAAGATAAAACCAAATTTGGCTCCAGTCACTTGACTTAAGGGTCATGTTGAGAAAAGCCAAATGCGGAGAGACAGTCAGAGCAAAGAACATGAATGTATAATAATAGACTTGTCTTGCTTTCCTAGCACAGTATAAGTGTTACCTCAGTTACACTCTCTGCACTCGTGTCGGCTTTGAACTGACATTGCAGGATTTCTTTAGGTTCCTTCTACTGTTTGTTTGAAAATCACAGAATGTTTAATACAAATGGAAATTTTGAAAAACAATTCACAGAAACGTTAACGAAATTATTCAAATTTCAAATGTGTGATTGATGTGTGTCTGTTCTTATCTATAAACACTGAACAGAGGAGCCAATTAAAGCTCATGTAGGAATACAGCTGTGACATGAGAACTAATTGCAACACAATAAACGTTAATTGGAAGATTATGATCAACGTGCCGCAGTCTCTGTTAATGAACACTTTTGAGTCAACGTCAAAGCAGCATTTGTATTCTGATAAACTTTACACTAAGCACAGAAAGGTAAGTGCTACAATGGATAACAGCTTAAAGGGAAAGTAAAAACAAAAAAAGCAGGGTTCGTTGGAAATATCATGGAAACTAAAGATGAGAATTATTGTAAATTGCAAAAGAGCTTAGAAGAGCACTCTGAGCAATTATATGTACATTTTTTTTAAAACTTTACTGCACCTTTAAAATGATGTCCTCCTTACCTCCCCAAAGGGCTGCCAACATCTGCCGTAATACAAAGCCCATTTCTTTTCTTTTTTATAAAGCAGTAAAGAGAAATTCCAAAAACAAAGTCTTTAAAGGGGACCGGTCATACATATAAACATGCAGTCAAACCTTAGCGGCTGCTTAATGGTTTGTTTTTTCTTGGATTTTTATATAAATTGTTTATTAGTATGCTTTCTTAACCAAACATGTTTCCACCTGCAGATCAACCATGCTGGGTGTCAGTAGGACATTGCATATTGCTGCCTTACTCTGGAATTAGTCAAATGGAGCAGGTAAAATCTGTCAGTGACTCACAGCATGTTTGGTTGCCACAAGATAGGCTGAGGAAAGCATACATAAATGTTTCAATATAGTAACAGCTGTAGGAAATAATAATAAAGACTATTCTTCAAACAAGTCTGCTGCAGTTTAGTAGATTGAAATATAACAGCAATGGATCTGCTTTAAAGCCACAAAAGGGAGATAACCCATTCGATTTCCCATGTGTAGCACAGGATAGTCCCCTCTTTCACAGACAATGGAATCGTGCATGGTGTGTTTGTGCGTTATAAGACAACGTTAAAGCACAGAAATTGTCACAAGGTAACAGACCATAGAAACAGTCACCAGACACAAAAGAACATAACGGATCTGCTTATTTTCTTTCTACTCCGCAGCATAGGACGGAAAACAAGAATCCCAATAGTTCAATTGAAACCTCCGTTTCAGGAATTGTTGACCATTTTGCGGAATATTCCAAAGCTGGCAAAGAAAAGCCATGCATTTAGCTTTGCAAACAGTACAATGAAGTAATTGAGCCTGGGATCATTATTGCTGTTACTTTCTCACTATTTTGTCGCTACAGGTGCAACTACGTATCGCGTTGCACTTCCCAGTTGTATTTGGAGTCTTCAATGTAATAAAATGCTGCAGCATGAACAGTTTTTAACATTTAAAAAAATAAAGTTAGTAAATGTATCAACTATCAACGGATCTGGATATTATGTACACTTTATTAACCTTTGATTTCTCCAAGATACTTGTGGCTACTTCCGTCACAGGTTAAAATAGTGTGAAGAGGCCAAAATATATATATTAAATATATGTATCAGTCCAAAGGGTGCACTCCGTTTCCTGTTTAACTGCCCGGGTGCCAGCAATGGTGTATTTGTATATATGCAGGAAATAGCGACACTCACAGGAAAACAAATAATTCTTTATTGAAGACTCAACGTTTCGATCCCAAACCGGGATCTTCGTCAGCAGAACTCAGAACACTCTCTGAAAAGTCCTGTTAGTGTCGCTATTTCATATATATATATATATATATATATATATATATAGATCTAGATATATAGATATATATATATATATATATATAAAATATATCTATACATACATACATACACACACACACACACACACATATATATATATATATATATATATATATATATATATATATATATATATATAATTATCTGTAACACTGAAAATGAATATTTACATTTTCAGGACACGTTGGTAAAAGATGATATATTTATAATTCTATGTCAATAAATTTAGAAAAATAATTACTCACAGGTGCCAGGTATCTGCAGCAGAAGTGTATACAGATTCAGTAGAGGCACATATGATTAAATCTGGTAAAGCATTCAGAAATATGACAGAGCTATATACAGTATATATAAGATTGAAAGAGTTTTTTATAAAAACCCTGTAGTACAGTACATCGTATTCACTCTACTTGCTAAAAGCAGTTCTACTGCTAACAGTTTGTTTATTTTTGGTGCAAGAGCAAATTCATACCTTCATTCCATTACCGATTTTCACATCAGAAAGTTCCTATTAAAATCACTCGCGCAGCTCTTCAGTGATTTGAAAAATATTTTCTTGGAGCCTGCGAGATGTTATGATCCTATAAAATTGAAAGGAAGTTGGTGGGCAATGAATGGTATTTTGCCACTTGGACAACCCTAAGTGAATGCAGTCAGTGTGAGGCCTAGAAGGGAAAAGTACGAGTGTAGACACCAGCTACACAAGCTCTGCTTGCTTTTCAACAAAGCACCAAAAGTAAGTGTCAGCTGAGCGGGTGCCATACCTCCACCGGTATTAGGCCTAAATCTAACAATATTCTATCACACGACAGATGGTGAGACAATCATTTAGAGGCCTATGGGTGAATTTTAAAGGCCAGAAGTTCTTCCGAGTGCATTTTATTGAGAGAGCGCAGATCAGGTAGCTTCAGGAGGAGCTTGGTAAAGGTAGATGCTTCATTATGGTGGTTCCTCATTATTAAAGTCCTTAGTGCACGGATCAAGGTTTCCTGTAGTGCTTCAACAGAGTTGGCATTTTCAATACCAGATCGATCTAAAGCAGAGAGGAAAATTTAGAGTTTAAATTACCTGAAACAAAAGGTTACAAGGTCACATATTTTACCCATACAACTATTAACTTGATTAGAATCTAAAATGACATTTCTTAAGTGGCAGATTACTTGGCCATATTATAATAAAGCTAGAAATAAAATAGGCCATGGCTGAATTGAGCAGATAATCCCTTTCAAATCACGTATAGGCAAAACTAAGGAGCTCATTTATCAATGTGTGAGATTAGAGCTCACCACAGTAACATCTCAATTCATTCCTATGAGATTATTAGAAGCGTATTTATAAAATGGTGAAGTCTTTCACCCATTTATAAATGTGCTTCTAAAATTCCATAGCTATGAAAAGAAAAATGGGTGAGTTTTTCTGTGGTGAGCTGTAATTGGATGTCATTGATTTTATCTGTCCCTGCATCAAGTTGATCACGGCTATTTGAAGAACAATATTTTTTGCTTTTTTTTTGGGGGGGGTTCAAATTTGGTTTGACTAGGCACTTGGATTCGGCTGATTCAGATGGAAAATGCTCAGATTGGGCTAAATCCGGAACTGAATCCTTGATTTAGTGTATCCCTAGTTAAAACTGCATCGGCAATGGGGGAAGGAGTGATTTGCTGGTGCAATTTCACCCTGGAAATAAATACTGTGCAATTACATAACATATACAAATGCTGTGCAGTTGCGTAAGATGAAATTGTGAAAGTGAAAAATTATATTTGAAAAATGGTTTTTGTTAAACACTATGAGCTCTACTTTACTTATATTGCTCTCGTATATTATTTTGATATAATATCAATGTTTGCTAAACAAGTGCAGAATATTGCACTGTACTGTTGTTATCTCTCTTTTAAAAATTGTTCCTGCTAAGGCAAGGCTTATAAATTCTCCATAGAAAAAAAAGTCCAATGGCACACAGGATTGATGCAAGCAAGATTGCCTTGCGTGTTTAATGAGAAGTGCAACGTTTCGGGGTCAAGCATGCTTCACAATGGAACTGCTTTCAGTTAAGTTATTGTTTCTCCTACTCAGTGTAACTGGAGAAGTCGCATTGGGACTTGGATTTTTACTACTGAGTGCTATTTTCATATCTACCAGTGAGGTGTTATCTTGTGTTACGGGGCTGTTCTCTGGTTACCTTCCCATTGTTCTGCTGATGGACTGCTGGGAGGAAAGGGAGGGGGGTGATATCACTCCAACTTGCATTGCAGCAGTAAAGAGTGACTGAAGTTTATCAGAGCATATCATGACTGAGGCCACCTGGGAAACTAACAACATGTCTATCCCTGTGTCTATGTCATGATAAGAAATCACTCCCATTTGGTTCCCCAAAAGAAGGAAGATGTTACACAGAAAAGTTATAAGACTAAAACAATGGCAGCCAACAAACACATTTTGGTTGAACAAATATATTAACTAGCTTATCTTACCAGAAGACACCAGGACAACTGCTGTGAACATACTCATCTCCTCCTCACTAAGTTGCAAAGCACTGAGTTTCTCGCTAAATTCAAAGACAGAGTTCAGGAGATCCCCAGCTCCCATTGAGCGTAACTCATCGACACTGTACTTCTTCCCACTAAGGAAGGTGACAGTACGTTCCTTTGCGTCAAACAGTGACGCAAACCGTACCATCAGTACCTGGTAAAAAAAATAATAATAAAAAAGGATGATAACATATGATTTTCAAGTAAGAGTAACAAAAAAGAAACTTTTCTTTTACTGTTAAAGAAAATATATGAAGACATGCACCAGACCTTAAAAGTAAATGGCTGGAGTAGGAGGCAAAAACTGAAACCACAGCCACCACTTCAACAAAAAAAAAATATTTTCTTCAAGAAAATGAGGCATGAGGCATTCTGCAGAGAAAATTCACATATGTACTTTTTGCTCGTAATTTTATAAAACTGCATCCACCCTGGGTTTTGGGTGGCAACAATTTTTTTAATGATTTTGTTTTAAAAACAACTTGCATTAGTTGCTTTGATGTATGCAATTTACACCAACACATGACAATCAATAAATCAGCCTCTTAGAGAGGAAAGACCTGATTAATCGGTTGCAAATGTATGTTTCAAGCCTCACCTGTTTTTAATTAAAGGGATACTGTCATGGGAAAAAATGTTTTTTCAAAATGAATCAGTTATTAGTGCTGCTCCAGCAGAATTCTGCACTGAAATCCATTTCTCAAAAGTGCAAATAGATTTTGTTATATTCAGTTTTGAAATCTGACATGGGGCTAGACATTTTGTCAATTTCCCAGCTGCCCCAAGTCATGTGACTTGTGCTCTGATAAACTTCAATCACTCTTTACTGCTGTACTGCAAGTTGGAGTATCAACCCCCTTTCCCCCCGCATCAGCCAAACAAAAGAACAATGGGAAGGTAACCAGATAGCAGCTCCCTAACACAAGATAACAACTGCCTGGTAGATCTAAGAACAACACTCAATAGTAAAAACCCATGTCCCACTGAGACACATTCAGTTACATTGAGAAGGAAAAACAGCAGCCTGCCAGAAAGCATTTCTCTCCTAAAGTGCAGGCACAAGTCACATGACTAGGGTCAGCTGGGAAATTGACAAAATGTCTAGCCCCATGTCAGATTTCAAAATTAAATATAACAAAAACTGTTTGCTCTTTTGAGAAATGGATTTCAGTGCAGAATTCTGCTGGAGCAGCACTATTAACTGATGCGTTTTGAAAAAAACATGTTTTCTCATGACAGTATCCCTTTAACTACATGCAGTTGCTTTTTTCAAAAATCAATTGAGGTCCATTAGTGCCCTGCTGGTGATGACACAACTTCAGAACATAAAGCAAAATGTCTCACAGGTGAGTCCAAAATTGTATATGCAGATGTATAAGCTTTTAATTGCTTCATTAACTTCACTCCAACAGGTTCGGTAACAGGAAAAAACAAAGTAAAAGTATTTGTATATTAATTCATTAGATTCAGTTAAACAGTTGCTCACCTCAAATGTTCCAACCTTCAGCAAGTTGACCTGGTCATGCTGTGAAAGGTCTTTGAATCCTGGAATGCCCTTTGCAAACTCAACCACCTCTTTAACAGCAGGAGTGAAACTCATGGAAAACTCCTCCCAGATCTGGGTTCCTGATTTATTGGGGTCCATAAATGGAGTCATACTCATGGGGCATACCTGTCAGTTAACAATAACACCTGGTAAGGGCTTGTATTAAGTCAGAGATATTGAAAAAGTAAACAAATCTCATGACCCTTTCTCTTATCATATACTTACAGTAAAAAATGTTACCCAGTCAATAAAATAATAGTTTAAAAAATTGAACTAGAGAGTTATTGTACCTAAAAAATCTGAAAGTTATTCATGTGCACATGGGTCTTTAAAGGAAAACTCTACAATTCCAGTCAATACTTAAAGGAAAACTATACCCCTCAAACAATGCATAAGATATTGCATAAAACAGCTCATATGTAAAATCCTGCTTTATGTAAATAAACCATTTTCATAATAATATACTTTTCTAGTAGTATGTGCCATTGGGTAATCATAAATAGAAAATTGCCATTTTAAAAAATAAGGGCTGCCTCCTGGGATTGTACGATTCACTGTGCACACAAACAAAACAAACAAACTATACTTCTAAGGTCACATGAGCCAATTAACAGACAGAGTTGTGTCTTTTGCTTCAACACGTGTTCCTGTTACAGTTAGAGTTGCAGTATTTCTGGTCAGGTGATCTCTGAGGCAGCACACAGACCATCACAAAATGGTGGTTCAAGGCAAGAGATGTAAAATAGCAGTATTTATTTAAATATATACCAGTTTGGTAAGATTCTTTAATATGTCACTTAATATGATATAAACCAGTGATCCCAAACCAGTAGCTCGTGAGCAAGATGTTGCTCTGCAACCCGTTGGATGTTGCTCCCAGTGGTCTCAAAGCAGAAGCTTATTTTTGAATTCCAGGATTGGAGGCAAGTTTTTGTTGCATAAAAACTAGGTGTACTGCCAAACAGAGCCTCAATGTAGGCGGATGATCCACATAGGGGCTACCAAATTGCCAATCACAGCACTTATTTGGCCCCCCAAGAACATTTTTCATGCATATGTTGCTCCCCAACTCTTTTTACTACTGAATGTTGCTCATGGGTTCAAAAGGTTGGGGATACCTGATATAAACTATCTGTTGCTTAAGTATTTTGGGGGTATAGTTTTCCTTTAACAGATAATTTCATCATAATAAGTGACCTATGAAAGAATCTAAATTGGCATATACATATAAAAAACTGCCTTTTTCCACCTGACCTTGAGCCACCATTTTGTGATCATCTGACAGGAAATGATACAGCTCTAACTGTAACAGGATGAAGTGTTTGAGTAAAAGACACAGTTCTGTGCATTGATTGGCTGATGTAATCTAACATATATGCGTGCCCTTAGTTTGTGTGTCAACACATAAAAATTAATGGCAGACTTTCTATATGGGATTATCCAGTGGCAAATGCTACAGTTATTAGCATCATTTTACAGCCCAGTGTGCATGGCATTTTATAATCTCAATAAGAAGCAAGTTTAAAGGGAAAGATGAAATGTATCTCATGGTAGTTTGTAAAACAAAGGCAAAGACTAGTTTATTAGTGCTTATAGGTGATTAGAAAGTCTTAACTGAAGAGGGTACCTTCACCAAGTCTATTTATCTATTTATAGATATTTATCATGCAGTGTAAAAAGTGGAGTGAAACGTTACCAGTGATCTTGCTTTTGCTTTCAAAAACTGAGAATACATAGGGAGATCTGCTCGTTTGCCAAACGAGTGAATCTCTCCCCAATATGCTCACCTTGAGGTGGGCGATATCAGGCTCATCCGATTGTAGGCCTGAGGGCCCAACAATCAGATCACAATGAGAAGAATACAGGCAGTCAGATCAAGGGCCTTTGTTGGAGAGGGCTTAACAAATTGGCATTACCAGTAAATCTGACTTTCCTTGCCCTTGACACATATCCAGAACCCCTGTATTACCGGACACATTTCAGGGCTTAAGTTAGAAGTCCTAATATGTGATTTTAATTAAAGGGTTGTTTCATTAAAGGCAGCCGTTACAATTAATACAATAATTGTACAACAATCCTGCACAACTGAGCTGTCAAGCTGAAACACCAGGGAGAGGAACATTAAACTTTTAAAATATAGATATAAAAAAAGTGAAAGAGAAAAACATTTTATTCTGGTGTACTAGCTCAAAACACCTGAAATCAGTTAATGAGAGGAAAAAATGTATTCTAGGCCAATCATTTCTGCATCTTCATTTTCACTGGTGAAATAAGCACTGATAAAATAAAATAATCTATTAAAACAGTTAATAGGTTATACCAGATGCATCCTCCTTTCTCTGTTGCAAGGGTAACCATTTACGTTATTGACTTGGGAGACATCAAGCATTTTTTCACTGCTGCACCCCCTGTGGCTCAAACCATTGGAAATGTTGTGCCCATTGGAAAAGCAATTGACCGGCCCATTTGGATAGGGCATGAAGTTCTTGTCATTGTCTGCCTCATTTATATACTTTTTGTTTTTATTAACAGGACAATGAGCAGTGCGGATCCCATTTGCCATGTGGTCGCTGTTAAGATGTGAAACATTAGAATGTATTTCTTCCTGTTGCCGACCTGCTTCAGATGGAAATTCCACAGGCACCTGGTTATACCTAAAAGTCTCCCTTTGAGCCCCTGTGACTGTACCAATAAAATCTTCTTTGCTAATGTCCATTGGCATGACTGGTGGAGGGTGAGGAAGAGAAGGAGGCAAAGGAGGAGTGAGTGCTTTATTTCCTGAATAATGTTGAGTTTTGGATCCCAGGTTCTTTAGTGCATTATGTGGTGGCTGTAGTGATGAAGGTGCTGGGTAATCTGGCAGTACTTCCTGAAGAGATGAGCCATTGAATTGGCTGCTCATCATAGTCTTCATGACGGTCTGCATCTCTATCAGCATTCTCTGCTTTTCACGCTTTGGGATTCGGCCAAAGCGAACAGCTGTTGGGGTATAATACATTTGTCAGAGATATTAGAGAGAGACAGAGTCAGTATTTACGATATGATGATCTATTGATTAAGATAATACTGCTTTTATCATAAGGTTAAATACACAATGAAACCATGGTTTCATTACTCAAAAATGAGTGATATAATGAACACTAACGCATAATATTTAACGCTTGCTTAAGGGTTGTTCTACCAATCCTTGACAAATGGCATTCAGTTCAACCCTTCTTATATTGGTGTGATGTGGTGTTTCAGTTTCAGCAGTTGGCTGATAAACAAGTACCACAACCTGTACCACAATTTACCACCATTTCTGATCAGAGTTTAAGATAAATGCATCATTACTAAACATGCCGCATACATAACATTTGCAGACACTAACCATCTCTCGACATCCCAACAGACAAACACTTTTTGAAGCGGCATTGCTGGCACCGGTTTCTGTTAATCCTGACGATGGAGCAGCTCTCGTTCTTGAGGCACTTTTTATATTGAATATTTTGTTGAATACTTCTACGAAAGAAACCCTTAAAGAAAGGAGCACATTTGTTGAAACAATAAAAGGCAATTATATCAAAAGATCATAATTAAGCCCTAAAAGCAAGGGTGGGGTTCAAACCAGCTGCAAGGGGGGCTAGCTTTTATATGACTGAAACTATAGGAAAGTAAATGTTACAATGATTTTTCCATATATACATAGCTTTGGTATTAGCTAAGGGATGAGAATTAATTGGGAAGGGGAGCCTGAACTCAAAAAGAAACATATATGGATTCACAATTTTTTAAAGCACAGAAACCTGAGAAACTTTGTCCTGCAACTAAATATCAATGTTTTTGCTTCAAGTTATTTCCCCTTTTATAGGGTCATATTAGTTACTAAATGAGAAATAGTTGAACTTACAGCTATCTATATGAAAACTGGGACACTGATTTAATATGGAACCTCACTCCAAAATCCAAGTCTATAACCAAGAGACAATGCAACTATATAATTTTTTTGACTGGGTAATATAGGTAATATATAAGTAACAGGTGACTGTGAATTGAATTACCTTACAGCCTTCACAGGCATGCACTCCATAATGGAACCCAGAGGCCACATCACCACAAACTTTGCACAGAAGGACCATGCCACTGATTTCTAAGGGCAGAAGAAAAACAAAGGGTTATTACACTGTTATTACACTGTTGCCACAAGTTGATCTTTTATTACAGTCTTAGGCTGATGGATCATATTGGCCCATCGGTGTTGCAAGTGCATTGACAGGCAGACCCCTCCTCCCTTTCCTCCCAGCGGCCTAACAACAGAACAGTGGGAAGGTAACCAGGTAGCAGCTCCCTTACACAAGATATCAGCTGCCTGGTAGATCTAAGAACAGCACTCAATAGTAAAATCCAGGTCCCACTGCGACACATTCAGTTACATTGAATAGGAAAAACAACAGCCTAAAGTGCTGGCTCTTTCTGAAAGCACATGACCAGGCACAGTGACCTGAAATGGCTGCCTACACACCAATATTAAACCTAAAAAAATACATTTGCTGGTTCAGTAATGAAATTGTATATTGTAGTGAATTGTGTGCAGTGTAAACAGTGTAATTGAGAGAGATAAAAACAACATCATAAAAATCATTACAGAATCCCTTTAAGAAATGTACAATGTCCTTGTCAAAAGAACAATGTTTCTCCTTTATTTGCATTGCATTTGCAGTTAAGGCTTCCCTGGAATATCCATTGCAGCTGCACCAGAGATGCAAAAGGCATACTCTGAACAAAATCTGGCAGGTTGTCACTTATTAATGAATGGTTAAAACAAAAAAGTGTTATCCCTTAAAACATTGAAACCGTGAGTCAGGTTTACGTACTAGATGGACATGCTCCATGCCCTTTGGTCAGGACTGCTGCACTTGTATAGGTGGTCTTTATGCACAATGTGTCCACTTGCTGGTTTCTCTGGGATTCCATGTGCCTGCAGACCATGCCTTCGTTGGACAGGGTGGTTTTTTTGTCACTGCCATTTCCACTGCTCCCACCACCACTGCCCTCAGATGAAGAACTACTGGGAGAAGAGGGCAGAGACGAGGAAGACTGAAAGCTGCTGTTGGAGCTGTCGCTGTGGCAGGAGGACGGACTGGAGGCTGAACTTGAGGAGCTGATGTAAGTGATGACGCTTCCTGGAAATTAATTATCCGACACAATTAGTGATAGGGACACTGGATTTCTAAATATGTTTTGAAGGTTTGCATTCATTCTTGTCATGGTATATCTAGCAGAAGTAAATCTAGAGAAACTGGAGTTATCATTGAAGATGTTTCACTACTCATAAAGAAATCCCTCTGCATATGGAAGAGTTTAATTCCGAGGACTTCCCATACCAGTGTTGAACTGAAGAAGCTCTAGATTTACTTCTACTATATGCATTTCTAAATGAGCAGGCTTCATTTACACAAATGGCCTAGACTGTACAGCATACATTTTAATTGTAGCATAATCAATACTAAATATACAATGGAGTACCCCAAGTTCCAAATATCAGAACAAAGATCTATCATCTGCCTATCTTTTCATATTATAAAATGTGTATAACCCTATTACAGAATGTGAATCTAGCCCATGCAGCCAGTCTTAAAATGGTAATCATTTTAAAACTTAGTATTTTCTGAATACTACTTACTGATATAATATTAGGTATCTATATAATTATTAATAGCATGTCTTAGCAACAGATCTGAGAGAACGACAGAAGAGTTTTGTAATTTTCTGTTCTGATCTCAAAATGATTCTGGTCGCCTCAACCTTAAAACTACGATGTTGTTATTTAATCATGTTTTTGACTGAGCTCTTTCAATACCATTGGTATATGGTTACCTCTTTGGCTGACTTGAGATTGGCTGTTACATAATTACCCTGACATGTCCCCCTCCCTAAAAACACATGGTTCGTTAAGCATATCCCTGTGTCCCTTTCAAATAGGATCAGTAGGGTGCAAACACGTGTTTTCTGCACAGCTGTACTGATCTTACTGATTTATATAAGCGTTTGCGCAGAACAAATGCTCTGTGAATTCACATAATGTCAAGTGTGTCCCAGGTTCACAAACAAAAAGCTTCTTAGCACAAAAATAAGGAGGTGTGAAACCGTCGTATTGTTTAGCTTTACACTAAGGTTCACATAACTATCTGTTGTTTGTGAAGAACCTGTTTTATTTCAAGGGGATCTAGCCCACCCACCCCCACCAAAAGAAATGTGATTTTGGTCAGAGAGTTCTTCTGAGCAGTTTTGCTATTATTAAAGTAGTAATTAAAGTAATAATTAGAGTCTTATTTCTGTTGCTCTTTTCTCTGGCATGCTGTTTTAGCTAACATTGAATTGGGAATCATTAGGCAAAACTCAAGGCAAATTAAAGAATACGAATGGAAAAAAGCCTTAAAGCCTTTATCAACAATTTCAGATCCTTTGGGTTCAATATTCCTTTCACCGATAAATAGAACACAAGAAGATAGGCGCTGAGGCAGGATTAACTGCTAATTCATCAGTGTTTATTTGCCAACACTACATGTTTCGAACCATAGAAGGCTCTTTGTCAAGAGCCTTCTATGGTTCGAAACATGTAGTGTTGGCAAATAAACACTGATGAATTAGCAGTTAATCCTGCCTCAGCGCCTATCTTCTTGTGTTCTATTTATCGGTGGATCACTTACTTGCACCTACGGCGGAGGTGCCTCACAAGAAGACTGGGCAATACTATTTAAAGATTTTGCGGTATCCAGTCAACCCCTATTGCCGGTTCAATATTCCTTTGTATGGATGTATATATGTCTCTATATATTTTTGCATGCACCACAATCGGCCGAGCTAGCAAGGCAGTGGAAAAGGAAGGTAGATATTTAGGCATAACCGAGCCAGCTAATCAGCGGCATGGTATACTTAGAAATTCTTTTGTTTTTATATATGGGCCTTATTCGACTTAGTTGAGAAAGTCGCCCAGGGGGTCCATGTAGGCAATGAGATAATAACCTAGCACCCAAGGGGGGGAGTCTACCATCTAAGCATAGCAGATTCCATGATTTCTGATAATGGCTCTAAATGCAAGAAGAACTAACAAACAATTGTTTTATAAATGACTGTACCAGTCCTATAACAATAATTATCCATTTCATTATCCAGCAGCCATCTTTAATCTTGGTAGGCCATCCTTTACATGTAGACATGGCACCACATTGGCTCAGTGTGCTCTACGCTACAGTTGAGGAGCTAAGATCTGTGGTTATCAAAACTTTATCAAAATATGAGGGTCTTTCACTCATAGGAGCTAATGCTACAGGACAGATAATTCATTCAGAATTATTCTGCAGAATGCCCCAGTTTTGAAGCTGCAAAATAATGTAAATCGTAATGTACAACTAATTAGAGTTGTATAATGAATATGTTATTGTACAGTATATACACTGTATATTGCATGTCAGCCTCAGGTAACTTACAGCAACCCAGAGCAGGGGCTGTAAATCAGCAGATAAAGATATGGAGTTAAGAATTAAGGTGGCCATAGACGTAGAGATCCGCAAGTTTGGCAATGTCGCCAAATGAGTGGATCTCTCCCTGATATGCCCACATTGAGGTGAGCGATATCGGGCTAATCCGATCGTGGGCCCTAGGGCCCAATGATCGGATCATAATGCATCCAATACGGGGGTCCGATCACGGGACCGCATACACGCACAGATGCGGCCGTGATACAACAGGATTTTTTAACCTGCCCAATCAAGATCTGCCTGACTTTCGGACAGGTATCAATCTGGGAAGCCTGTCGGATGGCCCAACACACGGGCCAATAAGCTCCCGACTCGGTCTGTCGAGAGCTTTTATTGGCCCGTGTATGGGGGCCTTTAAGGAGGCAACGTAGCCCGCTCACTCACTGAGGTTGCAAGAAGAGCTGCCAGAGGTGGGGGACACAAGGGTTTGAACTGGGTGAAGGCAGCAGAAGAGCTGCCGAGCGCTCCTCCACCTCTATGAAGCACAAAAAGTTGGTGCAAGGCACACTGGTAAACTCACGTATTGATCAGACCAAAAATTGCAGATAAAAATATAAAAACTTTATTAAGATATTCATCTCTCGCGTTTCGTATACATAGGACACTTAATCATATCCTATGGATACGAAACGCGTCAGGCGAGAGATGAATATATAAATAAAGTTTTCATATTTTTATCTACTATTTTTTTCTGATCAATATGTGAGTTTACCAGTGTGCCTTGCACCAACTTTTTGTGCTTCATATATACGGATTGCCCGCTCCCCCTGTGTGCGGGACCAATAGATACAATCGGGCTAAAAGGTGCCCATAAACACACCAATATCATCGTACAAAACTAATTTTCATACATTATTCAGTGCATGTATGGCGGCAGATGAGCCAACCGATATTGGCAGAAGGCTTGGATATCAGTCAGTTTGTCGATTTTGATTGGGTACCTTTGAAGGCACCTGAACATCAGCCACCGGAAAGTGCTGAATCGTCAGATACAGGTAGAATCCTATTGTTTTTACCTGTATATCTGACGATTCAGCTCTTCACGTGTGTGTTGAAACGAACCATCTCTCTTGGAAAGATCTTTTCCAGGAAAGGTCGTAATTGTTACATCTATGGCCACCTTAAGTTTGGTTGGCAGCACATAGACAGGTGTCTCCCATAGGAAAAAGTTTACATATGTTTCTCACATAAAAAAGGGCAGATTTCCCAGTTCCAGCCAAAGCCAATCTTGTACAACCTGCTACACTACAATTCTATTTAAAGGAAGCCTTCCGTAAATAACCTTCCCGTTGTACAAGTTCCACTACAGAAGCCTCAGAACTGCAACCATAAGAATAACTGGATGTGACTCATAATACAGAGGTCCAGCCTACATTTTTCTGATCCACGTGTGCCCCTCCTCTAAGCCATGTGCCAGTCTCACCGGCATCTGATCTAGAACAAGCTGACGGCCAATCAGATGACAGTTGCAGTTTCTCAAGCACGGCATGGGGAGGGGACTTTCAGAATGCCATTGTTGTGGCTGATTGGCCTGGAGCTATGTGACTGGAAACCACTTGTTGAGAGAAAGTAGTTAGTGAAAACAGCTTCCCCTCAAGGGAGTCTCACGTGGATGGCCGCTTGGAGGCCTCCAGCATTATGTAATGACTACGTCACTTCTCCCAGTAGCCAATGAAACACACTGAGAAGCACAAGGCTAGGACAGCCAGTCCATGTGAGCAGCCAGGATGACAGGAGCTCTGGTAGAGAAAGCCAAGTATACAGACAGCAGCCATTCCCTCCTCCCTGTAACCCACGTACAGTGCTATTGCCACTTCTTACCTGGGTCATTAGGGCCAGGAAAGAATGAGGTTTTAGTACAGACACCCCTGCACTCACAATGTACCCCATAAATCATACAGAGCAAAGTTTGTTTCTTTTCATTTTTTTGAGGCAAAACCACCTTCCAATAAAAAGCACACAGACGTCAGCCTGAGACCCTTTCTAATAGCTGTTGTTGAACTATAACTCTTACCCACCTCAGCCACATACAAGGAGGGTGTTGGGAGTATAAAGTACAGTTTAGCCTATTCTAGTAGATAGATCATATGTATCGCTCCACATATATATAAATATTTGGGATTTCAGTCTAGTACATGGACTACAGAACAGAGGTATGTGCTTCAGTAGCCTGGACATGGGGACCATTCAGATTACTTTAATAAATGAGCACTTGGACACACACCCTATAACATTCAGACCCACTTACCTGTGTGGTTTTCCATGCTGATCTTTGTCATATAGATTTTGGGGGGTCGCTCTAGGATGATTGGAGTAGCGAGTGTTGCCAAACTGGGGTTCCTCAATCCCCCATATTCCTCCTTCTCTTCCTCCTTGTCTCAGCTTTTCATTCTGATGTTAGGTTCAAGGCCCCACCGGCCCCACACAGAGCCAAACTCAGAGCATATACAATTTACAGCTGCAGGGGAAGAGCAAGCCGCACATTTCCACTGTGACTGCACAACATTGATAGGAAAGAAGCACACAGAGCTGCTACTGTCCAACAGGGAGGGGGAGGAGGAAGGAGGGGGGGGCGAGCACTTCCATTCAACCAGCTGAGAATCAGTGTGCAGCATGTCACTCACACAGGCTCTGCCACCACATCCAATCAGAAGGCAGAGGGGGCAGGGCAGCAAGCAGACTTCTAAACATGAAGGCAGTTCAGTAACTTAGTTACATAGGATGAAAAAAATGTGGTGCCTTCCCACTTGCCAGGACTAAAGCTCTGCTTCTGTGGGCACATTTCTGTGGTTTGTATATGTTATTACAGTTTTGCAAATGAAGGTGAATTGCCCTTTAAACTGTGAGTCTGACTTCTTATCTTATCAAACTGAAAAAAGAATGTCAAGTATCTATTTTGGGCTCTCTGCCAAGACGCGATTAAGTTAAATACTTTGTATCTGTTTCTGACTGCAGTGCAGCAGATCAAAGATAAACCCGGGACTTATCAATACAGATCCATGACAGCGGGTTGAGCTGTCAAAAGCAGGACTGTCCTGTTTAAAACGGGACTGTTGGGAGGTATGCCCGCTGACAACTATGGTTGCTACCTTTTAAAAGAATACTTACCGGCCGGTGGGGGACGGTGTCCTAAAATGGATTTGACAGTGGCATAAAGGGATGTGGTTATGATGTAGAGGGGACAGTGTACTGCATGCAACGGCCTGAGGATGGGTTATTTAAAATCCTTGTAGAAAAAAGGTGAGTGTCTGGTAGATTGGGGAGGGCCAAAGGCTAATCTTAGGGGTATTACAAATTTACTGGCAACTACATTGCCGGTAAATTTCTAATACGGGCCCATGATAGGTACAGCGGTATTGTCACACCTTCGGGTGGTGGCATGCATAGCATTCTGGGGAGATTAGTCGCCCAGTGACTAAATTTGAATTTCAGGTGGGATGGCACTCGGATTGCTTTATTTTCTGAATTCGCCCAAAATTGACTCACGAGAAAACTTCGGGCGGCGGGAAGGCATTTCGAGGAGATTAGTCACCCGAAGAAGAGGAGATTTGTTGCTGGGCGAAAATGTGGAAAGTGCCTCCACTTTAGTCAAAAATCAGAGGGTGCAAGATCAAAGTTAATTAGGGTAATAGAAGAATTCATAAATCCAGCAATTGCACCACCCTTGGTGAGTAGTCAGATTAATTAACAACTTAATTTTATTGCTTATTTTAAAACATCCATAAGTGTATATTTAAGTTTTTTAGACAGGCAGGCATTGTGAAGCAGACTAGGGGAGTTGGCCGCTCGCTTGGAAAGGTAGGCAAATGAGCTAAAATGGGCAGTATTGGGCTTAATCTAATCATTGGCCCTTGCGCCAAACAATCAGATTACAACAGTGGAAATAGGAGCCACCGGAAAAAGTACTGCATCAAATAGCATTCCTCAATCAGAAGGGGAAAATCAAACCTACCTGAATGACATCTGCCGAATTTTGTCTAGATATCAGTCTGGTGGGCCTGTCTTAGGGCCCCATAAATGGTCAGAAAAGCTGCCAAAATGGTCTAAAGGAACCAAATTGGCATCTTAACTCTGCCCATGTATGGCCACCTTAAGTTGGCTCTGTAGGGCTCCTAAGTAGTATCCGTTGTAAGTTCCCTAAGGTACAGATGAATTTGATTGTTGAACACAATACCATTACATAGTTACATAGTTCAATCGGGTTGAAAAAAGATCAAAGTTCCTCTAAATGAAACCCAGCGTCCATCCATACACAATCACACCGACCCCTCCATACACTCGCATAAGCTACATATATATCAATATCTATACTAATTGTAGATTTTAATATCACAATAGCCTTAGATATTATGCTTGTCCAAGAAATCATCCAAGCCCCTCTTAAAATATTTGCATTAACAGAATCAGCCATCACCCGGCAGTGCATTCCACAACCTCACTGTCCTGACTGTGAAGAACCCCCTACGTTGCTTCGAATGAAAGTTCTCTTCTTCTAGTCTAAAGGGGTGTCCTCTGGTACGGTGATCCTCTTTATGGGTAAAAAGGTCCCCTGCTATTTGTCTATAATATCCTCTAATGTACTTGTAAAGTGTAATCAAATCCCCTCGCAAGCGTTGAAAAAACAACCCCAACCGTGACAATCTACCCTCATAATTTAAGTTTTCCATCCCTCTAACCAGTTTAGTTGCACATCTCTGCACTCTCTCCAGCTCATTTATATCCCTCTTAAAAGGAATGTAAAGGCAAAAAAATAAAATCCCATTTTTTCTTTCTCTAATGAAAAAGAAACCTATCTCCAATATACTTTAATTAAAAAATGTGTACCGTTTTTATAAGAAACCTGACTGTATGTAGTGAAATTCTCCCTTCATTTACTGCTGTGGATAGGAATTGTCAGATGGTCCCTAACTGCTGAGCAGGGAAACAATCATACTTATGAACAGCAGGGGGAGCCCCCGCCTTACTTCCCAGCAATGCAGAACTCAAGCAGCTTTGTTTATGATGATCTCTAAGCAGCCCAGACCACACTGAGCATGTGCACAGTCTTGGTCTTGCAAAGATGTTTAACAAAGTTACAAGATGGTGACCCCCTGTAGCCAACTTTGAAAGCATAAATTATTTGTTTGATTAGGCTTGTGGTGCAGTAAGTTCATGTTTATATTTAGTATACAAAATACAGCATTTCTAGCCTTATTCTATTTTAGACTTTACATGCCCTTTAAGGACTGGAGTCCAAAACTGCACTGCATACTCCAAATGAGGCCTCACCAGGGACCTATAAAGAGGCAAAATTATGTTTTCATCCCTTGAGTTTATGCCCTTTTTTGCAAAACAGAACTTTATTTGCTTTAGTAACCACAGAATGACACTGATAAAACTATATTATCTCTGCCAAAGTTCATAACCTTGCATTTATCAACACTGAGCCTCATTTTCTAGTTTGCTACTCAGTTTTTCAATTTAGTCAAATCACCAAGAAAAGTGGCGGCATCTTGCATGGAACTTATAATTTATATTCACAATTTATATGCACAATTTATATGCACAATTTAGTATCGTCAGCAAAAATAGAAACAGATAGCCCTGCGGCACTCCGCTGACAACATTGGTCCAATTAGAAATTGTTCCATTTACCACCACTCTTTGTGGTCTATCTTTTAGCCAGTTCTCTATCCAGGTACAAATACCATCTTCCAGACCAACATTCCTTAATTTAACCAGTAACCTTCAGTTTGGTACTGTATCAAATGCTTTACCAAAGTCTAAGTAGATTACATCCAGTTGTCCCAGAGTCAAGGTCTCTGCTTCCCTTCTCATAAAAATAAATTAAATTCGTCTGGCAAAATAAAACCATGCTGGCACAATCTCATAGTATTATTATTTGCAATGAAGTCAAGTATCTTATCCCTTCGAAAAGCTTTCCTACCACTGACATCAGACGAACCGGCCTATAGTTTTTAGGCTGAGAAGCGGATCTCTTTTTGAATAGCAGCACCTCATTATTGATTTAGAACTGTAATAGTGGCCCCCTGTGTGGAATTTGCAAGATTATAGCATCACAAACTGAGACCTGTCCTGACTTTGGTTTTAAATCTGGGACATTCGGAAATTTAAAAATAAGTGATAAAAGTTACAATTAATTTGTTCATTCATCAGGAAGGGTGGTACAGTTACTGGATCTCTGCATTCTTCTATGCCCCTAATCACTTAAGCGGGGTCCAGCCATGCTTGGATTAGCTGCCCATTGCTCTCTGTGTATGCAGAATTCAGACAGGAGGGCAAAAGCTCACATTCCTGTATGTCCTTTCTTCTACACGGCTTTGAGGCTTTCAATACACTTGTTCGTCATCGTCACTTAAGTTTAAGTCCCGATAGAGCTGCATAGGGATTGGATGGGTGAGTTTAAAAATTCCCTCCAGCCTATGCAATCCCCATGCCTTTTGCCAGGACCTAAACTTCTGTGACAATAATCGCACAGAAAGGATAAAGGACATATAGGCACACAGGCTCTCACCCTCCCTTCCAAAGATTACAGCTCACTGACATCAAGGGGGCAGCTAATCCAAGTTAGTGCAGCACGTCTGGACCCCCCTGAAGACCTAAAAACACACCAGGCCTGGGAGGACTGAACCCCCCGATTGATGGACCTAACTCCAGACTCCAGGTTGTGAGTTTTGAGTAATTTGTCTTTTTATTCAGCAGCTTTGCAATTTCAGCAATCTGGTTGCTAGGGTCCAAATGACCCTAGCAACCATGCACTGATTTGAAAAAGAGACTGGAATATGAATAGGAGAGGCCCTGAATAGAAAGATGAGCAATAAAAAGTAGCAATAACAATACATTTGAAGCCTTACAGAGCATTTGTTTTAGATGGGGCCAATGACCCCCATTTGAAAGCTTGAAAGATTCAGATGGCAAATAATTCAAAAACTACAAAAAAGAAAATTGAAAAGTTGCTTAGAAATAGCCATTTTAAAACATACTGCAGGTTACATAAAGGTGAACCACCCCTTTCAGAAATGCTCAACTCTTATTCAGTTTATTATGTTCAATCAGGATGCAGAGTAGTGATGTGCGGGCCGACCTGATACCCGAGGGACACGCGGGTCGGGCGGGTTTGGGTCGACCTCGCAGTGCTCCTCGCAGGTGGCGGAGCGGGTGCGGGTTGAGCTCTTCTCCTGCTCTCCCCGCCCGCCACCTTCAAATGCTGGCATCCGACTTCCAGGTTCCGGCTTTATAGTGACGCGTCTGCTCGCCCCTTTTGTGACATCATTGGGTGGGTCTATAAAAGGATCCCCGGAAGTGGGTGTGGGCGGGCGCGGGTATTAGCAGGACGGGTTAGGGTCGGGTGCGGGTCAGGGAAACTTGAATATTGATGATTCATCTCTGCTAATGTAACAAAGTGTCACAGAGTCTGATCAAATGGTTGGACAACCTTACAACGTATGCAGGTTGCTTCTGGGATTCAATAACTGATTCCGTGCAGGACTCTACTTTAAGTAAGCCTTCCTATGCCATCCCTCCCTAGGCTTCTGCACCAGAAGAGCCAAGTTTCAGGTTTAATAACTGTATTTTGGGTTTACATTTATTACAGGTGCAGCTTTTTTTCACCTCTGGTAACCTGCGGTGTGTTACTGCCTGAGGCAAGGTTCTAGGCTAGCCTCAGAGCAGGACAACCTTGGTACTTATAAAAATAAAAAAAATGAAAAAATAAATGTAAATGTCTTGTTGCTGTGGGTTACTGAATATTGCACTACTGTTTGAATATATATTATCTTTAGTTTAAACTTTGCTATTCTTCCCTCTGGTGTTTCAGTCTGGCAGCTCAGTAATTCCGGTGCAGATGAAACTCAGGATTTGTGCTCAGCAAAATCAGTTAAGAACAGTTTACAGAGTCGGCGACCCCGCTAGCAGAGTTGCTCCGGGGACACATAAGAAGGGGAAAAATGAAGCTTTGAACTTCAATATTAGAAAAACAGTTAAACATAAATAAATGGACTGAAAATAGTGATTATTTCTGGTGTACTTATTTGAAACCTACTGAATAAAAAAAAAAGTGAAAAGTATTTGGAAAGGGAACATCCCTCAAAAAGACACTAGCACCCATGATATCTCTCTGCCAGTGCTTACCAGGGCCTCTCTCCTCCTGGGCCCCAGAGGGTCTGCTCCCCTAGTTGTTATACTAAAATCTAACAATCTAATGAAATAACAAAGCAGGTCCTTTGTAGCAGGCATGCATAGTATCATGAACAATATGTCAAGATAGCAATCAGTTAGACTTTCAACAATTAATAAAAAGTATACCTTGGAAATAAAAAATACTTTTTTCCCCAGCTACTCATGTCTTATAATGGATTCTCAGAGGAGAGCTCCACTTGTGGTCCAGTGGTGTGGGGAGAGGGGTTAATAGGGATAGATGTATTACCTTCTGATTAGGGATGTAGCGAACGTCGGAAAAAAAGTTCGCGAACATATTCGCGAACTTGCGCAAAATTGCGAGCGGTTCGCGAACGGTTCGCGAACCCCATAGACTTCAATGGGAAGGCGAACTTTAACATCTACAAAAGACATTTCTGGCCAGAAAAATGATTTTAAAGTTGTTTAAAGGGTGCAACGACCTGGACAGTGGCATGCCAGAGGGGGATCAAGGGCAAAAATGTATCTGAAAAATCTGCCTGTGTGTGCTTGGAAGAGATAGTGTAGGGGGAGAGCTGTTAGTGATTTCAGGGACAGATGATAGTAAGTTTGCTGGCTAGTAATCTGCTTGATACTGCTCTGTATTGGAACAAAAAAATAAATAAAAGCAGTCCTTACAAGGACTACTGTTATTGCAGCAGTCAGCAGATGAGATCAGAAGCAGGACAGCTGCCCACTGCAGCTACATACAGAGCACTGCAGTAGAAGGTAGATTACTAGCCAGCAAAGCTACCTAAGCTTAAATGTCCCTCAAACCCCTGCAGACTTCTGTCCCTCCAATAACAGAGCAGTATCAAAACGATTACTAGCCAGCAAACTTTCAACTGTCCCTGAAATCACTAACAGGCAGCAGCTCTCTCCCTACACTATCTCTTCAGCACACACAGGCAGAGTGAAAAAAAGCTGCAGGGCTTCGGTTTTTATAGGGAAGGGGAGTGGTCCAAGGGAGAGCTTCCTGATTGGCTGCCATGTACCTGCTGGTCTGGGGTGAGAGGGCAAAAAAAAGCGCCAACAATGGCGAACCCAAAATGGCGAACGTCGCGCGACGTTCGCGAACTTCCGGCGAGCGCGAACACCCGATGTTCGCGCGAACAAGTTCGCCGGCGAACAGTTCGCGACATCTCTACTTCTGATGATTCTTTATCATTTAATCATGTAGGAAAGGCCTATAGCAGAAAGGAAATACTTGTATGCCTTTATATTCTCAATAAAATGAAAAGTACTAGACAGACCATATTACATTTCTAGCCCCATACAGGACCCCAAGTAGATAACTTACAGGAAACAAAATCATTTTGGAAGAGGGCCACATCATGGTTAGACACAGCAATTACACACAGGTCTGGTTATCTGAAAAAACCTTATGTGCTTACACATCCAGTGTCCCAGAACACAATCTAAAACATCCAAAAATAGCTAAAGAATATCACAAATCCTTACTCAGTTGCTATTACAGTTCCTTCTGAATTTACCATTGCAATAATTAGTCCACAAGGGGGAGCCCATATGTCTAAGCAGTGACAGTTTTTTTACATTGTTTACATTGTATTGTATTACTGATCTATTTTGAATGTAGTAATTATTCAGTAATTACTTTTTCATATAAAGGAGGTACTACGTGGACCTTTTCTTATTTAGTTTCTATTATAATGTCCATGTTAAATGTTTTCTATTCCAGCACACCTAGAGACCTGTGGCCTAGGGCAAATGTGGGTCTGTGACCCCCTTCTTGTTGTCATTACACAAGTGACTATAATTGTACAATAATATTTCTGATGCCATTCAGAGAATGCCCTGCAAGCACTGTTTTCATGCTAATGGTAAGGACTTCTGAACGTACAATACCGCATTTCCTAAGACTGTAGGGCAGCAATTCAGAGATTCTCAACCAGTGGCTCATTAGCAACATGTTGCTCACCGATCCCTTGGATGTTGCTCTCAGTGGTTACAATGAAGGTGCTTATTTTTTAATTCCTGGCTTGGAGGCAAGTTTGGTTGCGTAAAAACTAGGTGTACTGCCAAATAGAGCCTCCTAAAGACTACCAGTTCAGACAGGGGCAATCAAATAGCCAATCAGAGCCCTTATTTGGCACCACATGAACTCTTTTCATGCTTGTGTTGCTCCCCAACTCTTTTTACATTTGAATGTGGCTCAAAAAAGGTTGGGGACCCCTGCTGTAGGGGCTACTCACAACATCATTAAACATTATGTTGTGAGGAATCCTACACAGGAGCCAGAAATGCAGCGAGATGGACATATCAGTTGTACTGGGAAGTAACACCTAAGGGGCTTTGGTGAATATGTGAAAAAAAGAAATAGGAAATACTATGGCACAGGGCTGCATATTAATGATGTGCGGGTCAAGAAAAAACTAAACCCACAACACCCCCCCCCAAAAAAATAACTGCTCCCAGTTATATTACCAGCAATGATCCAGGACTTCAAACGTGTCACAGGGGGTCACCATCTTGGAAATTGTCTGCTACACAACACTCATACTCAGTGGGCTCTGAGCAGCTGTTGAGAAGCTAAGCTAAGGGGCCGTCGCAAATTATCCAGCAGAAAATGAGGCTGGCCTGTAATATAAGATGATGCTTCAAGTCTGATTATTAAATTCTGATGCTAGTTGCACTGGTTTTTGTGCTGCCATGTAGTAATTATCTGTATTAATTACTAAGCCTTATATTGTGACATTTATTTTCTATGTGTACTGTATATTGTGAGTGGGTCCCTAAGTGACAGCAGCACAGCGCATGTGCAGTGAATTAGCAGAAAAAAAGGTGGGGAGATACTGGGGCATCTTTGGAGACACAGATCTTCAATGCTTAAGGGCTGTGGTTGCCTGGGGCTGGTACAGAAACCCAAAACATAATGAACATTTCTAGCCTATTTCTTTGGTTCAGTTTTAGTTCTTCTTTAAAGGGGTGGTTCACCTTTCAGTTAACTTTTGGCATGTTATCGAATGGCCAATTCTAAGTTAACTTTTCAATTGGTCTTCATTATTTTTTATTATAATTTGCCTATTTCAAGGTTTCAAATAGGGGTCACTGACCCCATCTAAAAACAAATGCTCTGTATGGCTACAAATGTATTGTTATTGATACTTTTAATTCCTGATCTTTTCCTATCAGATTCATATTTTATTTCCAGTCTTTTATTCAAATCAATGCATGGTTGTTAGGTTTATTTGGACCCTAGCAACCAGATTGCCAAATTGCAAACTGGAGAGCTGCTGAAAAAAAAAAGCTAAAAAAATAAATAAAAATAGAATATCACTACATCAAAGTTAACTCAAAGGTGAATAACCCCTTTAATTCACTGGAGAACCAACATTACTAGATGCCCAAATATATGGAGCCATTTTTTCTGAATGAAGGGCTAGGCTGGTGAAAAGGAACGGGTGGTGTTTACATGCTGCCTATGCCCATATTTTAATATCACATCAATGTAATGTTGATACTAGAGGCAAAGCCAGAGCATGTCTCAGAATATCATATAATATGCACATATGAAAATAAACACAGGTAGAAGTGCAGTCACAATATCAACACAACCATGGCTAAATGAATAAAAAAGTTATTTATGCAACAATGAAATCCATAATACAGCTACAGTGCATTTGATTCAATTCTTATTACCCAGTTCAACAGGTATAAAAGATCTCTGCAAATATGACAAGTTAACATTGCAACCGAATATTTTCTGCAAAGACAATAGGTCATCCTAAGGGGTTGATTAGGGTCTTATGCACTTCAGGAAAAAGGTAAATTAGGAGGTCTTATATTTAAGGTGGAAGTACACCACTTAAAACATCTTTCAAAAAAAAAATTGCTTTTTTTTTATTGGGATTGCTGTGCAATATTTTTAAATGTATATTGCCATTTATAAGAATAAACCACCAGATTAACATAAGAATGTTAATGACCAAGATCTTCATACACGTCAGTGGGTATAAATTGAATTCGGGTAGTATTGGCCAGACAAAACATATATACAATAATAAGTCAATGAAACTTTTATCAGTAAGGAAACATGAATACCATATAATAAATAAAGTATATAAACAGAAAAGAAATAGAAAGCAAATGCCATGACTTCCAAAATTAATCTCAATCTTATTAGTTAAATCTCAGACAAGAGATACAGTATTATCGCTCTTTTTTTATTCAATAAATCAAAGTATGGTGACCGCTTTTATCATATAACCTATATTATTCCCTACTAAATGCTCTCAAACGAGCAAAGATCATAAAGATACACAAGAGTATGATTTCTTCAGTGGAAGAGAATAGAGATTTGTTATTCACTTGGCAGTAAGAGCACTCACTACATGAATGAAGTCTTAGTACCTCGACCGAATCGGCTTATTTTTTTTCACGTCAACTTTATCAAGTGGATAAACGCAGGCCGAGAAGCAGTTACTAGGCTCCAATCAAGCTTTCTGATGCATCTGCACAAGCAGCCACAGCATTGGTCTGGGTGCAGGCATAGAACAGATTTTGGTGCCAAAATGCATACTTACATATTCCAGTGCTGAAATCTAGGCCTGCAGCTGGGCCAGCAGAGGCTCCATATATCTACTGACTGGGAAACAGCCTGGTGTGGCAGTAATCTTAAATCTCACAATTTACCATGTTATAGAAGGTTTCTAATGAGTTTGTGTGCAGCAGGTGCACAATTACTCCATTGTTTTTATTTTGTTTAATTTGATTGCTTACTGTTCAGAAACTTTAAAACATTTTAGTTTGTACCTGACACATCAGGGCTGATCAGTACCAAGCCTTGGACCTTATTTAAAGCTTATTTTTTATGCTGGTATGGGTTTGGGATTAATTATTTACCACTTCGTTCTTAATTTATGTTTCTGTAATGAGGCCTTGAGCAACTGACTGCATTTCTCTTTTTTATTCCTCTGGCTGCAGAAATCAAGTGGATTGCAATTTATCCCCTGCATAAGAGCTCACACCAGAGATGTTAAAACAGCCATAAAGGTATCAGGCTGACTACAAGATCATTTTTTGCAATCAATGATATCAATATTGCAATTCTAGAGCCAAACAGTAATCAATACTAGTTTCATCAATTAAAAATGGAACCACTTTAAATTGGTGGGGTAAGAGTGTTAAAACCCTCTGCTTCTCACAGCTACCACCCAACTTAATTGTAAATAGATTTGGTTTAATGGTTTTCAACTATACACGTTGGTCAGGTTGGGGGGCCGTCATTCGCACAAAATATTCAGGGGGTGTTCGGGTAGAGCTCTTCTGCACCCCCAACCTAACTGTACCCTGCTTTCGCATTCTATTTAGATACTCGCCTGCCCTGCCCCCCCTCCATGACATCGGAGATGGTGTTTAGGGTGGGTACATGAATTTCATTGAATGATTGTGCTGCCTCAAATTGACAAAGGTTTTACACAAAAATGGTTCACCAAAATTTTTATTTTAATAGCTAATTTACAAGTACAATTAGCGGTATCGGTGAAGCTGAAGAGTGTTGCGTCTCTTCCAGCAAGCACGACGAGAGCCACCAATTGTGATGTGATATTTGTGGCCTTTGCCAAGACCACGGCTCTTCTTGCCAGCTGATGTCAACCCACGCATCTCCCTGTGCTTGTGAACCGCCTTTGTGATCCATTGGGTGTCTGGGTTACGTCTGATTGCCTTGTGGAAAGTATCAACAAGAATAACCTCAAAGAATTTGTATGTGGAGTCTTCACCCACCCAGTATGAGCTGAGGACTCTCAGGCCACCACAATGACGTCCAGCACGCTCCTAATAAAGAGAAAAAAAATCTTCAGTGACTAGTAAAGACAAACTTACTGGGGAGATTCTAAGAACATTCTTAACCGTTTTACTGAGCAATACAGAACATTTGAATTTAGCAAGTATTAAGCCAAGGTTAAGTATGAAATGATACAATGGCCAAAATGCTTTGCAAGTGTATTTGGAACTACAACCAATCCTGACCCAAAGTATTATGGCGGCAGTAGTGACTGGCTATAAGGCTGCTTTTCATCCAATTAAACGGAGCATCTTTTTTCGATTACAGGTACAGGACCTGTTATCCAGAACGCTCGGAACCTGGGATTTTGTGGATAATGGATCTTTCCGTAATTTGGATCTCCATACCCAACGACTACAAAATCATGTAAACATTAAATAAACCCAATAGGCTGGTTTTGTTTCCAATAAGGATTAATTATATCTGAAGTTTGGATCAAGTACAAGCTACTGTTTTATTATTACGGGAAAAAGAACATTTTTAAAAATCTGGATTTGATAAAATGGAGCCTGTGAGACGGCCTTTCTTTAATTCGGAGCTTTCTGGATAACGGTTTTCCGGATAACTGATCCTATACCTGTACATAGGAAATAAACTGGCCAGAGATGCTGTTAAAAAGTCACAGGACAATTCCTGCAGCGGATCAGCCAGCATGTGGGCTGAAGGGTTTGATAATGAGTGAGTGGCCATGCATGTTTGTATCTGCCTTACAAATTTTCATATTATTATGGCAAACAGCCAACACTCCTGAACAGTGGGTACATGCTTCCCCTGCAAAAATGTGTATCTGCAATTTATTAAACACTGTAAATAGCACAATGCCAATTATTTACTCCTAACAGATCAATGTCACATAGCAACACAAAAGTAAGTACTGTAGATACTATACTTTAAGACAGTTTCAAGTAGCATTTACTGGTTGCTTGCTTAGGTCATTTGTAATGTGCTGAAGCACCTGGCCAAGTTTGTGCCTTATTATAAATAGGTGCAATGCTTTACTGCCAGCCAAAGTTTCATATATTTTGCTGTAACATCTTCACCAAGAAATTGCATAACAGTTTTCTACTCAAGTCATTACAGCCCTATACTCCCCAAGGATTAGGTTTGCCATACTGATGCGGTTTCTATCCAGAGAGCAACAAGTACACCAGGATCACAATACAGCACCATTAAACATGTTATAGTGCACCAGTGTGATATTACAACATGTGTTTTAAATGGGAAATCAATTACCAGTCAGTGAACTTTAAACCAAACACCCTTTATTGGAACTATTCAGTATAAAAATAAAAACAGGGTAAATAGATAGGCCGTGCAAAATTAGAAATGTTTCCAATATTGTTAGCCAAAAAGGTAATGTATAAAGGCTGGAATGACTGGATGTGTAACATAATAGCCAGAACACTACTTCCTGCTTTGCAGCTCTCTTGGTTTCCACCGATTGGTTACCAGGCATGTCCCATGTGGCCCCCCATAGTCACAGACTAACTAAGGCTAGGGCCACACTAGGCGATAGCGCCGCGATTTGCCGCGACTTTTAATCCGCAATCGCTGGGGAAACTTTTGCGCTGGCGTCTATGGGGAATCGCGGCGTAAAAACACGCGGCGATCTTTTTTCTACTGTCGCTCGAAATTGCCTCGCTAGGCTGAACTGAATGAACTAGACAGAAAAGAGGGTATATTGTCCCTTGAACGGATTATGGTGTTACACATAGGCGTAATCAGGCACTAAACAGATTCTAAGTAACTTCAAAAATACATCTACAATGTTACTTGACAGTACTGATTATGTGCCATGATCACATGATCATACAGCAATCAGCAGGGGAGCTTGTAGAGCCTATACTAGACTGAAGAAAAGCTAAAGCAAAAACTGGGCATATCAGTTTTGGTTGCAAACCAGTCCTTAAGTCCTTGGTGCAAACATTTGGTATAATCCATATTGAAGAAAAAAAAAATGTAGCACAAATTTAGTAAAATTACAGGCCAATGATTTTAACCAGTTTCTGTACCTTTACTGGTGCCAGGTATAGCAGGTTGTGGATGATTGCTCTATAAATACAAACGCTGTTAATATTAAAGGATGTCAGTGCACGCTGGCACACATCATGGGGCACTTTTACAAAAAGGTGAAGTAGACTTTACCACAGTCTAGAGATTAAACTTTCACTGTTGTATTTGTTAGGGATTTTGTAGGCATATTTATTAAAACAAGCCCACAAATCTATTTCCATGAGATCACAATCTTTAAAGCAGAGAGAATGAACTACAAGTGTTAATAAAGTTCATGATAGTAAGGAGGCCACTTAACTGTGCAAAAACTTACCTCTGCAACAGACTGCAAGCTGCGAGCAAACTTGAGCTGGTTGATACCATGGTTAACGGGTTTCCCGTAAGTTGCACCCTTAGGTACTGGGCGTTTGCGTCCACCACGGCGAACTCTGATACGGTAGATAACATAACCTGTTTAAAAAAAAAAAAAAAAAAAAAAGGAAAAAGGAAAAAAGCATTCTTCAATACTCTGATAAAAAAATGCAGATGTGCGAGATCTTTCTCACCCAAGTCCAGGTATAACAGGCTTGACTCTCAAACACTGTTGTAGAAAGCAGCAATTACTATAGGAATTTTTAAAGATTAAAAGTTACTTTAATACAATCTGATAAAACAAATTACAGGAAGGATGTCTCCCATTGAGCCCATTTAAAGCAAATAATTTAGATTTAAAAAAAAAAAAGTGTATAATAATAAAACCGTACTGTGTACTGTCGGTTTATTTCATGTTAAAATGACTTATAGTAGACTTAAAGGGCACCTGTTGGGTAAAAATGTTATAACCAACCAAAGGTGCCACATTCCAGTTGGGGATAACAGTATTTTTTTTAAAAAAATTCCCACCGCCAGGCTACCTGCATCGGGAGGCTAGCACTGGCGGGGGGTATTTCTTGTTTTTTATTTCTTTTAAAAAAAAGAAACTACTGTTACCTCCAACCAGAATGCAGGCTCTATTAGCCCGCACCTTTGGTTGGGGGAGAACATTTTTACCAACAGGTGCCCTTTAAAGGACTAAACCCCCATTAATCAAAAATCCCCATCCCCTTCCATCCATTGGTCCCCCGCACTGCTTTCTCCCTCCTTAGTAACTCAGTGGAAAAAGGGTCCCTGTCACGTACCTTGACATATTCATGCAGAATAGCACAGTGAAGCCGCCCTGCACCATCTTCTGTATCTTCGGATACTCTTCTTTTCCTCTGACAAGCTTCGGAGATTTCCGCAAATGCGCAGTAGGCACGAATACCAAAATGGTCCCAACTGCACATGCGCAAAACAAAAAAAGCCCTGCGCCGGCGCTCACTTCTGCGAGGAACCAGAAGATACAGAAGATGCCGGAGAGCACCGCTGCACTACTCTGCATGAATATGCCAAGGAACATGACTTTTTCACCGAGTTACTAAGGAGGGAGAAAGCAGTGAGGGGGCCAATGGACGGAAGGGGATGGGGATTTTTAATTAACAGGGCGTTTAGTTCTCCTTTATGGTATGGGGATTCAAATTACAGATACATCCCTTATCTGGAACACAGTGGTCCTGAGCATTGCAGACAACAGATCCTCTGCTTGTATCTTGAATTCTCACCCAGATTTTTATCACCGAAGACAAATGACTACACCACGTAAAAAGGGAAAAGCTTCTCAGTAGACAATGTAGAGAGGACTTGTACTTACCCTGCTTGGCTTTGTAGCCGAGTCTACGAGCTTTGTCTGGGCGAGTGGGACGTGGGGCGCGGTGGAGGGAAGATAACTGGCGGTACTGCCAGCACCGGACGCGCAGAAGAAAACGCATCACATCCGACTGCTTCTTCCTCCATAGCTCTTGCATGTACTTGTAGGCACCCATGCTGGCTTACACTAAAAAATAATTACTCAATTACAATCGCTGTAGAAACACGGGAAGACCAACATAAATTACTCCTTAAAACGGCAAATTAACCATTTAATATAAGGAAACAATGGCAACACATTACATTTCTGAATTTTAAACCACCTTTACAAATGACATTTCCATTGCACTGATCACACATGAATTCTTAACTAGAACAATGTTGTCTTGTGCTGCAACAACAAGCAAAGCACTGTCATACCTGAGCCCCAACAGAAAGCCGAGTTGAACTACAAACCTCAACATGCAGAGGCAGCTGGAGCATGCAGATGTGCATTTTTCCATTATTTTAAACTATAAGGTACTACCACTGATGTCCGCTAAACAGGACTTCCCAATGCTTTCCAGTAACAAGCCAACATGGACTCGTATCTATGAAGCAATGATGCCGTGACAAGACCCAGGCACCAGCCAAACACCCCACTAGAACGATCAGTCACACACACAATTAGAGAGTAATACAGTGACAGGGTTATCCCAACCACGCGTCATTACGCACAGTAGGTTCAGGAAGATACAGCGGCTGTTCTAACCAGTTTATTTCAGTCAAATATTGCCATTTACTATTGGCAAAACAAAAAAGCTGACCGGGTAGAGGCTGGGGAAGTTAAGCAAAGCGAATGAAGGGGCGGATGGCTAAGAACCAGCCTGATTAAGAACGGATTCTATGAAGACCATTAGCCTGTATACGAGCAGCAACGCCATTACCTGGGGGCTCGTCAGCCGGAAAGAAAGGACGGGATGTCCCAGCAGGCCTTATGGCAGGAACAAATGAATGACTACTTCCGGTAAAAATCGCACAGCGCTGCTGGGATATGTAGTTTTGAAGAATTGCTTTGCCTTTTGTGTGAGATTTTGCTAAACGGTTCTGTAATTTTTTTATAGTTGTAAAAACTTTTCAGTCTGCTTTCAGATGTTTTTGTATCCCCGCCTAAATCTGAAATATGTAAAAATGTCTTATCTCAGTCAGGCGGCACCGCGAATAGTATCGGAGTATTACACTATTTCTCAAATAAATGAAGGCTAATAACGAATAAAATGCTTGGTTCATTGTTAAATACGTCTATTTTTATAAGTCATTTCCACAACAAAACAGTTTAAGGACCAATTGACATCTTTTATTGAATGAGTATAAAAAATACTGCACACTGGCCGCGTCATAGATCCGCCCGTCAACGTCACGGCCCCGCCCCTGCCCGGTCTCAACCGGTAAAACAGGTGGCAATGGCAACCCTAACCAGGATAGTGAATAAAGTATCCCCTCTTGTAAAATATAATATAAGAATATTATAAGTTACCGAGGAGTATCATGACCATATAAAATTTATACAGGTCATGGAACTCCGAGGTAACTTCGAATATCCTCATATTTTGCAACTGGGGGTACTTTAGTATAATACACAGTGAGTCATGCGATAGAAATGACATCAGAACTCACCAGTTTATTCCTGATGACATCAGAACTCACCGTTTATTAGGATATAATTTACAAGATATTCATAGCTTTTGTGTATTATAGTTCAAATATAGTATGATGTAACTTCTTCACAGTCGGTTACTCTCTAACCAGAGCTCCCTTCTGAAGTCAGATGCTTTTTAAACGCTCTCCAGGATGGATAATGCTCATATTATTATCACCCACCTGCTGTCTAATAAATATATTCTTACAACAAAAAACCAACAACACATTTTTAGGAAGATTGTGGTGTAGCAGAATTATATAAAATGTAAAGCATCTGAGACAAAGGCGAAACAAAACACAAGAAAGCGTTTGTAGTTTTAGCAAAATTAAAGTGACATACACCGTTTTTAACACTGAATTGGGCTTGTGCTGAACATTATTTTTTGCCTATGTTTTATTAAGAAAAATGAACTCAACTCATTCCCCCAGCATGGCAGCAGTGAAAGTTGACAGCTCTGCATTGGCCCAGAATCACCCCTTTGAATGGGAATGGTTTTGACTCATGTGGCAGCACATTTACATAGTGTCCTTTATAACTTCATGTGCCATTGTCCTAAGAATACAGCCCAGTTATTTTTTTCCCTTTTTTAAATAAAATAATAAAAGGATCTATGAAATATTGCAGACTTTAGAGGTGCTACACACTAGTGATGTGTAGGTCAACGAGAAGTCAGACTGAACCCCCAGCCCGCACATCATTACTACACACATTATAGTCTTAAAATAGTTTCAATGGTTCCTATATAGACAAAGTTGTAATTTGTAGTCAATGGGGGGAATTCACAAAAGTGGTGACATTCTGGCCCGGATTTGTGGGCAGGCCACATAGGCCCGGGCCTAGGGCGGCAAAATGCTGGGGGTGGCATGCCACCCGCTGGCCACAAATGAACCTGGTACGCTAAACCCACCAGCCACCGCATCTCAACCCGTTTTAGACATTAGAAAAGTTAACTGTAGGTGATGTTAATCATTTTTCATTAATATTTTTGCTTTTGTGTTACTTGAAGTTCCTAAAGATGGCGGTTTTGTAAACCTGACCCTGTCAGTCAGAATTACTAACACTAACAGGCTACTGCAGCACAAATATGGCAGCCCCCTCATAGAGGAACTTGGGGGGATCTAGTAGATAATGTAAAAGCATCAGCAAGTACTTCTATGGCAAAATGATAAAGTTCATGTAAAGACAATAGGGGTCATTTAGAGGACAGAAGGCAAATAACCCACGGCAACCAATCAATTTGTTGCATTCAATGCTAGCTACACGCGTCGATTCATTTTCCAAAGTCGACCAAAGTTTCCTCTCAAGGCAACTTCGGAAAACGAAACGCCGCGTATGATTAGCGGTTTTCATTTTAGCCGACGCAGAGTGAGGGAAGGCTTTGGGGAGATTGGTCGCCGCAAAAACGAGGCGATTAGTCGCCAGGCGACCAAATCTCCCAGAAAGCTCAGTGTGGCCTGACCCTAACAACATTTTACCAATCTTTTTTTTTTATATCTGTCTTTAGTTCCTCCTAAACCTGTCAGTCTGTCATCAGGTGACTCCCAGTTGCACATTTGCCTTATACTAATGATTCTGCCTTTCAGAGAAGAAATTCCCTGCCACTTTAAAAGGCCAATATGGTAGAACACCCACTTTCGCATTCATTTTGAGTAATTTCTAATCTCTCAGTTGATCAATGTAGTACTATATGAGTTATGTCCATTAAATGTTGTCTTTTTTAAAGGAGAAGTAAAAGTTAACATTTTAGTACCAATGCACAGATGCAATGCACATGCACATCCGTCCCTCCAACCACATCAGTTACACTTGCACCAACTTCACTGTGGTCCATTGAGCCAAACCACCATCTTTGACCATGTGATTTCCATTCCTATCATTTATCTCAAATAGGAATATGTACAGTAGCACAAGATCAAAGTTTAGCTTTCAGTGTGTATGCACCTACTGACTGATCAGCAAGATGTAACCAGGGTCCGACTGGCCTGTCGGGGCACCGGGTAAAACCCCAGTGGGCTTCCAAGACCCTAGGCCCTCTAACTATATTGGTACAAGCAAGTACTCATGAAGTATAGGAACCTGCAGTACACTGGTGGAGAGCAGTATTTACAGAAGCAGTGGAGGAAAGAAATGTGGATGCGGAACACGGCTTGCTTAGATGTGCTGCGTGACTGCTTGGCATGTAATACTCTCGGTCTGCGTCTTCCCGAGCTCACGTGCAGCAGTAGATGTTGTGGAGTGTCCCTCTGTTAAGTGGGCTGCAGCAGACACCATCACTACAGGAGGGTCAAAGTTAGCAGGCAGGACAGGCAGTCAATCTCCAGTGGCAAAATTGACTGGCTGAATTTACCCTCCATATGTTTGTGTTCTGCTGAATGCTTATAGACTAGGGTAGGCCCTAGCTTTACCTAGGGTGCAAAGCTCTGGGGCCCAGACACATACCTTCTTTGCCACCTACTCCTAGCCCGGTCCCGTTTTCAATCTCATTCCTGAGCCTGTAGTGAGACTGTGCGCATAGGCCCAAGTCCGTTCAAGCAGGTGAGCAGGGGGTAGGAGGTGACATGACAGGCTGAGTTGCCTAGGGAACCCAGCTGGCACTGGGTGAGTCAGAATTTTGGCAGATTTCTGTTTGTGAATATGGAGATTGTATTTACGCCAGTTTTAACTCTACTTTAAATCCAAAAACACTTCCTCTTCTGTGAATTCCTCCCTCTGTCGCAAGCATGAACTTTCTCATGACCTGTTTCTAAGGGTTTGTACACCGATGCACACTCTTTTATCATGTTCTTCCCTGGGTACAGCCCTTATAGAGAAGACTTGGGCCAATTAACTGAATGCACAAAAAATACCCTTATGTGTTAGTAAGGCTAATGTTAAACAATGAAGTATACATCGCAAAATAGTTGTAATTTTATGATAGACTAGTAACCCTTTGCAAATCCCATTTAATTAGTTTAGACCAGTTAAATAAATGGAAGTAAATATGTAGTCAGTTTCTGCTGGTTATGACTCCAAAAATGAAACCTGTTTTGGAAATTCCTCCTTGATGTGTGGCTGTGGAAATTTCAGCACAGCATGCACAGGTGCTTGGGATTTGAGAATAAGGATATTATGTTTCTGAATTTCTCTGTCAAATTGATTCATTCTAAGTAGATTCTCAAGGGTGGGACAATAAGCTATTGATTAGAACCCTCAGCACAAGTAGTGCTATGAGGGCAGGGCTCGATGATGCGTTTTGACCCGACACGTCGCATGCGTTTAGTCGCATTGCGACGTGTCGGGTCAAAACGCTGAGGGTTCTAATCAATAGTTATTGTTCCACCCTTGAGAATCACGTTACAACTACATTGATCCGACTGTCGGATGAAATTGCAGCTTGGTTTCATCCGACAGTCTGATCAATGTAGTGGTAACATGCGATTTCTCCTTCACTTCCATTTTCAGTAAACCATCAGACATATCGCATTGTGTCGGTCAAAACGCATCATCGAGTCCTGCCCTTAAAGCCCAGATGTGTCAGCACAACTGAATTTCATCACAGATCTGCTGTTTGCTAGCCTGACTTTCATTTTCTGGTGAGTATTTGCCTGTTCCTTTGTGTTCATTATATTCAATGTTGTTGTATTCTGGGATATAATTCCAAATAGCAATGTTGTCTTTTAGCTCTTTCAGTTTTCCAGTAGACTAGAGCTATTCTGAATACCATAGTGCATTTTGTAACATCATTGGTACAGTAAATTGATAGTATAAACCATGCTAGTTGTAGCGTGTAACATACAAAGGTGGACAAGACAAGACACTTATAAGACATAATTAAAGGAACTAATATTCTGACTTGAATTTTGTGTGTTTTGTAGAATTTTCTCCTTTTACAATGGGGAAAGACAGCAAAGTGTTTGTTTGTGGTTTTGCAGTTCTTGGGAAAACTGCAATCCTGGAGCAGCTACTATACGGAAACTACAAATTAGGCAAGCCTAGCGTGCCATGCATTATTAAAATTCTATGACTCAGAAATTCAGGAATTGATTTGGGAGTTGGCCAAATCCATATAATTTTGAATGTTTTGATTCATGTAACATCTTAGTATTTATTCACGCTGAATCTGAAACAGAGCGGTCAACTTATAAATAACATTCGATGGGAGATCATTCGCACTGTACTGCTGGCATTTTGTGGGGTGACTTTTGGCCAACTTTTTTTTATGCCAACTTGTGGAAAAAAGTTGGAGTAAAACAATTATGTCATATCATGTTATTTGATTTCATTAACACCATCTTTAACTTTGTGTAAACTTCAATCCAGATTTGTATGGAATAATTGGTTTCTTCAAGGGGGGGATTCACAAAAGTGGCGTAAACAAATACTGGAGCAAGAAATGTTATTGGAGCCAAAAGAACGTTAAATTCACAAAAGCTTTAATCCATTTAGTGAATGATGGTGATTTCACATTAAATTGTCCTTCCAGAATGCTACTATATTGAATTTGGAAAGCTGATTTACCCATAAAAATCTGGAGTACAAACTTTACCAGGTTAAGGCACCCATACACGGGCCAATAAAAGCCCTGTGTGTGGGGCCATCCAACAAGCTTTCCCGATCGATATCTCGATCAGGCAGGTTAAAAAATCCCGTTGGTTTGCAGCTGCATCCGTTCGATCGCAGTATTTGCGCAAAATCCTTCGACTTCGATATTCGAAGTCGAAGCATTTTCATTCCCAGTCGAATATCGAGGGTTAATTATATTCGACCCATGATGAATTTGCCCCTAAGACTTTCGTGATGAACACTAGTATCGATAAAAAGAGCCAAAACTGAATCAAACTGTTTGAAATTAAGCGAATGTCTTGTCCTGATGGCTGACAAACATGTAGAATTTAAATTGAGGCCTAGCATATGCCAATAGTTATAGTCCTCAGAGGATAGCAGTCATTTAATTAATACAATCTAGTCAATAGAGCAGAGATCTAACAAACTCCCTTAAGTATAATAAACATTTACAGTACGGGGCATATTTATCAAGGATCGAATTTCGAAGTAAAAAAACAACGAAATTCGACCATCGAATATGAAAACTTCGATGGCCGAAGTATTTTTTCCAGCGAAAACGGCCATATTCGAACGAAGTACGATCAAAGTAAAATCGTACGATGGAACGATTTAACCCTTTGAAACGAAGGATTTTTTCAAAAAAAAAACTTTGACTTCTCAAAACTTGACCAAGAACCTCAGATAGGTTCTAGGAGGTCCCCCATAGGCTAAACAGCAACTCGGCAGGTTTAAGTGGCGAAGTGTCAAAGTGTTTTTAAAGAGACAGTACTTCGATTTTCGAGTGGTCGAAGCTGAATTTGGCTTATTCGATGGTCAAGTACCCAAAAATTACTTCGAATTCAATGATTTTTAATTCGAAAATTCACTTCGACCTTTGATAAATCTGCCCCTACATATAGAATATACATGTCACAATATAAGGATAATTAGTAACTAGTACAGATAATTACTACATGGCAGCACATACCCAGTTCAACTAGCATCAGAATTTATTAATCAGCCCTGTAGCATCAGCTTATATTACAGGCCGACCTCATTGTCCGCTTGATAATTTGCGACAACCCCTAAGCATATTGTAGTGGAACAGGCCTAAGTTCAGCTTCTCAACAGCTGCTCAGACCCCAGAATGTTGCAGACACTTTCCAAGATGGTGACCCCTGTGACAAGTTTGAAGTCCTGGATCATTGCTGCTATTGAGAAGCTGAAACTTTAGGCTGGTACAATAAGTTCAGTATATAAAATATTTTTAGCCATGTTTTGTAGGGTTTAGTTCTCCTAAGATATAATTAATCCTTATTGGAAGCAAAACCAGCCTATTGAGTTTTTTTATGTTTACATGATTTTCTAGTAGACTTAAGGTATGGAAAGATCAGTTATCCAGAAAACTCCAGGTCCCATACCTGTAATCGGTCTTTTCAACATGAAAAAGCTTCTGCAGGCTGAAAAGCTCCAGTACAAGCTATGTCAAGAATTTAAGCGTGGGTGGGGAAATGATGGCAGTGTGCCATCAGGCTTTAGGTGTATAAAGAGCCACTAACGATATCTGATTATTGTGGTCTCTAATTAACACATTCTAAATAACTTATCTATTATTAGCTATAAATATATTGGCCCTGCAGCCCTTTTGGAAATTGAATGGTAGCACCATGGCTACATAATTTATTTATATTAACAGTCTTTTTCTTTTTCCATATTTTTTTTAATTTAAGGAAATACTGTCATGAAACAATCTACTGTGCTATTTAAGCCAGGATAGTGCTGCAATTCTCATTTTTGTCGCAAACTTGCAGATCCACTTTGGATTTATACGTTTTAAAAATTCACAAATTTTGTTTGCTCTGCCGCAGCTAAGCTTTCTAAATTTGTTCTTCAGTTACAGGCATTTTGAGACAGTACGGTAGCGGACATTTTAGATAAAGACTAAGCTTTCCATTTGTTATGCGAGACAAGTGCTGCAGCCCCTTATGTATTAACAAACCCTCTCGTTTCCTTTTAAAAGGTTGTAATAATTGTTTTGGGGAACAAATGGATCTTGCACGATATCGTCAAGTGGACACTGACATGGCACAGCAATTGGCGAACAGTGAAAGAATTATCTAGCAAGCGAAATCAGCTGCAATCCAAATTCACTTTCCATTTGCCAGGGAGAAAAGGAAAAGGCACCCCATCTTCTGATAACTGAATAGACATCATGCTATCGACCCTCCCAGGACATGCACTTGCTAATTTGCCTTTTGTCTGTATTTTATAGTGCAATATGATAGAGGTTTGCCTGACCACTGGTAAATATTCAAACTGCTTTACAAACTGAAACGAAGTTCCCATTAATACTTGTTTTTGAGAGCAACTGGGGGTACACATATTTAATACATGAATGATTCTCAGGGGCAAATTCATCAAGGGTTGAATTTCGAGGGGTTAAATCCCTCGAAATTCGACTGGGGAATAGAAAAGAATAGACAATTCAGGCGAATTTACGTGAATAGTCGAATTGGCGAATATTCGCCAGGCAAATAGGCGCTCGATCGAATATTCGCTCGAAGGATTTTCATTTGATCTAATGCCTTTTTATTTGATCAAAAACTTGGCAAACAAGCCTATGGGACTTTCCACTGCAAGTACAAGGAAATAGGACCTATGTCCAAAGCCACCATCAGAAATGTTTTCTTTTGAGGTGCTACTTTTCCACACTGAAAAGTGCTATTTGTTTTCAAGGCCCTTTGTACCTGTATTACCCGGATTGTTCCTATTCACAATTAAGACAGCAGAACATATAATCATCATTGGGATGACAAGCTATTCATTACATTTTCAAGTACAATGGCCATGGGGAGGTGGGGGATGAGATATTTCGTACAGTGAAGAACCCAGCAAAATTCTTACTGGACTACAGCATCCAGCAATCTTTAACCCTGTATTAAAATGTTGAATTATGGTGGGAGTTGCAGCCAGGGTTTGCATACCCTTTGATTCACTTGTCCACTCTTACCTTTTCGATTGAAACTTCTCAGACAATAAATATCTGAGGATATTTGTATTTTTTTCACTTTTATTAACACAGTAACAAATGCAGATGGAAGTCTGCAACATATAAGCAATCCACTGAGTAATTATTAACCACCTTAACAGTTAAACAGCTTAAGGTATATCCCTACAGTCCCCGTTAACTTACCTCTTCAGATTAACACAGACAAAAGGAAAAAAAATAAAAAAATTATATATATATATATATATATATATATATATATATATATATATATATATATATATATATATATATATATATATATATATATTTATTTATTGTATTTAGGAATCTTTAATACACGAGACAACCAGATATTCATATCCTATGCCATGGAATGCCATTCATAAACCCCACTGGTGCCTGGAATCTGCAGACTGCTACATCGCAGGCCCCTTAAAGTAAAGACAGGGTTATGCTGGTCTCACTCTGTAGCCCTATTTTACATACACACAAATTAGGTTCAAAATTAAACTTCATTCAGTTCAATACTTTACAAGGACTTTACACAAATGCCTACATTTATAGTCAGTGTTACTCACTGCACAAAATTACATTTCTTGTATACCCATCTGTTCCAAATATAAAGGGAGATTTGCCTTCTTATTACTCCATTAGAAGACAGAGTTTTTGAATTACAAAGATGTCCCTGCTCACTCTAACCAGCTGCTGCAGAAAGATACCTTAAGTTACAATAACAAAACTCTCTGGAAATAAAAGGCTGAATAAAATCTGTTATAGAAATACCCTATTCTTTACCAGCTCCCACCCTCCATTTCCCCTTCAATTTAACAAGCAGCTCTCTCTGTCACGGACAAACAGAAGAGTTTGAGGGAAGGGTGGGATCTATGTAGCGTATCTCTTGGTCCACTGTCTGGCCATTCTGTCATGTTCCTCTCTGTTGGTCATGTACTGAGTGGCGATACTTCCAACAAGAGGGTCCGCTGTAAACAAAGAAAAATTTTTAAAAACACAGAAAGGGGTAAAACTACACAGGAGATTTGGTTGTTCAGATGTTATCCAACACCACAAAACAATGCAACCCCTATAACTAGAATGTAACGTCAAATCAGATGAAAGTCAGATGGTATAGTTTGTACATTCATCTACATCAGAAATTCAATGTATTTCAATGGGGTGGAATCGGTCTGATTTAATCCTGTCGGATGAAGATGCAGAATGCAGCATTCCCATTTGACAGTTGTGTCAGATGGAAAATTTTCTATGTAGTTTACACTAGTTTACAGATGTTTGCATCAGTCCCATTATATTTTGACCCATACGACTTCATCCCACTTGTAGGATGAGTTGTCATCAGACACCATCCTACAAAATATCCAATGGAGTTTAGCCCTTGCCCCTTCAACTGCACTTGATCTAGATCTGATGCATCTAGGGTTTTTTTCCTGATAATGATATATACATTAAGAATCACCTACGCTGCTTGAAATTAAAGGTCTTTTCTTCTAGTCTGAAGGGATGGCCTCTGGTACGGTGATCCTCTTTATGGGTAAAAAGGTCCCCTGCTATTTATCTATAATGTCCTCTAATGTACTTGTAAAATGTAATCATGTCCCCTCGCAATTGCCTTCTCCCCCAGAGAAAACAACCCTAAACTTGACAGTCTACCCTCATAATTTAAATTTTCCATTCCCCTCTAACCAGTTTGGCTGAATTGCCTCTGCACTCTCTCCAGCTCATTTATATACCTCTTAAGGACTGGAGTGCAAAACTGCACTGCATACTCCAGATGAGGCCTCACCAGGGACATATAAAGGCAAAATGAATTTTTCATCCCTTGAGTTAATGCCCTTCTTATGCAGAACTTTATTTGCTTTAGTAGCCACAGAATGACACTGCCTGGAATTAGACAACTTGTTATCCACAAAGACCCCTAGATCCTTCTCAGTTAAGGAAACTCCCAACACATTGCCATTTAGTTTATAACTTGCATTTATATTATTTTTGCCAAAGTGCATAACCTTGCATTTATCAACATTGAACCTCATTTTCCAGTTTGCTGGGCAGTTTTGTAATTTAGTCAAATCACTCTGCAAAACGGCAGCATCCTGCATAGAACTTATAGTTCTGCACAATTTAGTATCATCAGCAAAAATAGAAACAGTACTTTCAATGCCTTCTTCCAGGTCATTAATAAACAAATTGATAAGCAAAGAACCAAGTACAGACCCCTGCTGTACTCCACTAAAAACACTGGTTTAATTAGAAAATGTTCCATTCACCACCACTCTTTGTAGTCTATCCTTTAGCCCAGTGATCCCCAACCCGTAGCTTGTGAGCAACATGTTGCTCGCAGCTCCTCTTGGTGTTGCTCGCGTAAGCTTTTCCAGCCCCATACCAGTACTGTTTTACCCAGAAGATCCAACTCGCTAGCCCTGTGTAATAGGAAGCATTTTAATAGATTGTGGGCCAGCGAGATCCCTTCTCCTTGACTCACCATAAGAAGCGTATATCACAGTTTCAGTTCAAGCACGATCCTTTCTATATAGCCAACCTTAAGAAGTACGTTTAAAAGCGTCTCTCATAAACTGCCAGTGTCTTCCCCCGACCAGTTCTGTGAGCCTCCTGTCAAATCGATCAGTGAGTTATAACAGCGTGTTCGCAATTAGTCCTGTGAGCGAGCAGTGAGTAGGAAGCTCAGGAAGAGAATGGAGAGAAAAGATAACGCTGTTATAACTCACTGATCGATTTGACAGGGGGCTCACAGAACTGGTCGGGGGAAGACACTGGCAGTTTATGAGAGACTATGAGGGCTGGTTGGAAAGAATCACACTGAAACTTTTACACGTACTTCATAAGGTTGGCTATATAGAAAGGATCGTGCTTGAACTGAAACTGTGATATATGCTTCTTATGGTGAGTCATGGAGAAGGGATCTCGCTGGCCCACAATTTGTTAAAATGCTTACTATTACACAGGGCTAGTGAGTCGGATCTACTGGGTAAAACAGTACTTGTATGTGGCTGGAAATAACAATAATCTTATTGCTGGCAGAAATGATATGCTTGTATATCCAGCATTGAGCTCTAACAGAATAGTTTCTGTCCCTCGCGTCCCAGCCTCAGCACAATATTTTTCTGCCGTGCCTTGATGTCATATGCCAGCCCAGTGAGCCCTTCTCCCTAGTCCCTGCCATTACTGTGCCAATTCTGATAATTCCATATTCTCTGTAACTCCTGCTTCCTCACCTATTTTCTTGTTGTACCATTATTATTCCCAACTCCACATGATTTGCACCAGAGTTTTAGTGCTGCCCAGTGTCCTTTGTGCCACCTGCTGATCCATCCACTTGTATCACTGCCAGGACTGGGCCAAGGTATTTTGGCAAGGGCTTCAATCAGTGCCACCTGGTCCTGCATTACCATTGCCAGAACCTTTCATATGCCCCCATTTGTACCTGTGGCAATGGCAGTCAATTCCTCAGATTTCCCCCAATCTGTACCTGTGCCAGCATAAGCCAAAACATTCATCATATTGTTACCCCCAAGCCACACCTATGCCTGCTGTGCCAGCAGGAGCCAAACATCCATCATATTGCCCCAAACATCTGTGTACCTGTGCCAGCAGCCACCATATTGCCCCATGGACCTGAGCCAGCAGCAACCAATCCCACATATTGCCCCTGATCTGTACCTGTGCCAGCAGGTGTCAAACATCCATGATATTGTCCCCAATTATGTACCTGTGCCAGCAGCAGCCAAACATCCATCATATTGCTCCTAAATATGTACTTGTGCCAGCAGGAGCCAAAAATCCATCATATTGCACCAAACATCTGTGACACCATATAGCCCTATGTACCTGACCTGGCAGCAGCCAATCCCTCATATTGCCCATCCAGATCACATTTTGAGATCAAGATCACTGCAAAATGACTTCTAGACTTTAATAGAAATCTTCAAGTTTCCCATCCTAAAAGGAACCTCACAAAGACTGATTTCCTGTTTTGGGTCAACCTACCTTTTTGAATCTGGATTTTCAGCTATGAAAATGTTAAAATCTAAATATAGAACACATTTAAATGATGATCATCTGGGAGAAATGCATGAGGCTGGCTGTAACAAACTACACCCCAGATATTCAAAAACTGGCAGAACACATGCAGTGCCAGATTTCACTTTGATTGATATTATATGACATTTTAATTTAGAGTATATGCTTAATAGTAATAAAAATGATGTTTGCGCTTATTGTGTTGCTCACGGACAAGTTTTTCATCTGAGTGTGGCTCACGGGGTGAAAAAGGTTGGGGACCCCTGCTTTAGCCAGTTCTCTATCCAGATACAAATACTATGTTCCAGGCCAACATTCCTTAATTTAACTATTAACTTTCTGTGTTGTACTGTAGCAAATTCTTTAGCAAAGTTTAAGTAAATCACATCCACTGCCATCCCAGAATTGAGGTCCCTGGTCACCTTGTCATAAAAAGTTAAATTAGACTGGCAAGATCTATTACACATAAAACCATGCTGGCACAAATGCATAGTGTTATTATTTGCAATAAAATCAAGTATCTGATCCCTTAATACTCCTTCAAACCCATTTATATATTTTAAAAATAATTTTGAATTCTTTTTACTCTTCGCTGCAATACCCTTTTCCATGTCTACTTTAGGTTGTCTCAGATTTTTTTCTGTATGACTTATTGGCCTCCTTGTACCTGATACATGTTTTGGCTGCACACTTTTTTCTTACAACCAAAACACCAACTCTTCTATTAACCACAGAGGTTTTTCTTTGCAATGTTCCTTACTTACAAGGGGAATATACGGACATATATTTATTAAGCAGCATTTTAGAGACATCCCATTTTACTTCTGTTTAACCCTGTGAAAAAGCCTTCTCAGTTCTTAATATGTTGCAGAGATTCCCTTCTATTGTTGATGGGACAACAACAAATAACGATATAAAATTAGGGAAAAGTTAAAATCAGAGTTTGTATAATTGAGGTTTCACTGTAAATGAATGGGGAAGGTGAGACTTACCAGGGTTGCAGTCTGTGAGCAGAGAGCAGATAGACAGGAGGACTTTGGAAATTGTGAGTGCTGGGCTCCAGTTATCTTTCAGGATGTCGAGACAGATCACTCCCTGGCTGTTTATGTTACAGTGGTAAATTCTCGTCCGAAATGTCACCTAATTGGGGGAAGAGGAAATACATGCATTGAACTCCAACAGCTGAATATACTCTTCTACAAAAGGTGCATTTCATTATAATATATAATCATTTTGATCTAATTCTCAATCCCTCCAGGCCTACAGCTGCTTTGCACCTTGACACCATGGTGAGACAATTTTAAGCCGTGGTAGAGTTATTGATACTTTTGTAAGCGTTCAGAATAAAAGTACATTACTGCTTGGTGAAAATGTTCTGTTTAATGCAATATACAGAAAACTCGTGAATGGTTTTTCTGACCTCTTGTGGATATTCAGAACAACTGCAGGTCTGAAATAACGATAACAGTGGAACACAGAGAATGTTACCATATTATTCTGTTATTTCTATATCTAGATACCAATGGGAATATGCCTAGTAGTATGTTAATATGTTACACACACACACACACACACACACACACACACACACACATAGGTATGAAATAGAATATTGAGAATGCTTGAGATCAGGGCTTTTCCAATATATATCATATAACAGTATAAATGTGTGTGTAACAAAGTTGCTCTTGAGTCAATGTCATGTAATATAGTAGCATTTCTATTTCATATGTAGGATTACTTTATGCAATTTAACTTTCTTCAAGGAAAATCTTGTCAAATTGAATTAATGTCCGACAGCCAATGGCTAATTACAAAGCAGAAAAGGTACTGCATGCTAGTTCAAATAATGGACATGGGGCCACGATTCCCTTTCAATTTGTCCACATTTTGTAAGAAATGTCTTAGTGACAAATTATAAGCGAGTATTTTTCCTATAATGTGCAGTTGGCATCCATCCAAGTGCACCACATTGTTATAATTAGTACCTAAAATGAACGGAGATGCAGACAATTAAAAAGTAAACTGCAGCATTTTAAAATGTGCCTAAACATCAGTGGTGGTCACGGTTCCAGGACATCAAAAAAACGTCTTAGGGAAAGTAAAATCGAGTATGCCATGCTATATCCTGCTAAACTTCGGATTCAAGCGAACGGCAGCACCCAATTTTTTTCTTCCCCACAAGAAGTCTCTACATGGTTGGATAACGCGGCACTGTAAAGTTTCTTTCTTTGACGTCCTCACAGACCCCTGATTGGATTACAAATTTTGTTTACTTCAGCATTGTTCGTGGGGACCTTAGTACTTTCTCCTGGGTGACTACTATTCACGTGAGCATGTGGTTAATTTCTTACTAATGTTTTCTATTTTTGCATACAGGACACTTTACGACTTTTTTTGAATGGATCCCTGTTGACTTCCTATAGACGCATTGGTGTCGCAATTCGCTCTAGCATGGATTACCCAGCATTTTGCTTTGTTTCTCTACCCATGGCTCACACTATGCATCCTGGCTGTTGGCCGGCAGGCCTAGTAAACTGTTTTCAGTTTCCTCTCAGCTGTTAAGTACAGCATTTTGACGGTTTAACTACTTTCAATAATAATGTGTTTTTTGTTGGTAGGTTCAGGTATCAAATTCTGCCACAGTTGGGTTTTGGCAGAAAGGGAGGGACTCCCCACACTTCTGTGCAGGGGACGGGAGTTAATCAGTTCTTTAGTTTGAAAGTTAAACGGGTAGCTCTAGAGTGTTAACATGTCTATATTACCTACAGGCTCAAGAGGCTTTTGTGCCTTATCTCCAGGATCACGTTCATTGTGTCATTGAAATGTTTGCATGTCTTCATATGCCACGTGTCTAAGTGGCTCTTTATGCCTTCTCCCCAAGACCACAATGTTTACAGTATCTCCTCATGGCTTCCAACTTAAAATTTTCCCTTCTCTCCTGGAATGTCCGGGGCTTGAATGATCGGATTAAGAGAAAGTTGGTACTAGACCATGTCAAATCGCTTGGTGCGGAAATAATACTCTTACAAGAAACCCACCTTGCAGGAAGTAAGATTTTATCTCTTAGACGTCCCTGGGTGGGTTGGGCCTTCCACGCCACGTATTCTCCTTACACTGGGGGGGGGGGGTATCGATCTTGGTTAGAAAATCTGTAAATTTTCAGCTAATATCTCTGAGGTCTGACCCCAAGGGCAGGTTCATCTTTCTAAACTGTAAGATTAACTCTGTAAATACTGTTTTGGCTAATATGTACATTCCGCCTCCGTACACGGATGAGTGTGTTATTCAATTTGTAAATTATGTAGCGGATTTCCCCTATGCCCAAATTATATGTGGTGGTGATTTTAACACAGTTTTAAATGACCGTTTGGGCAGAGTAAGGAGCTCTGGAGCTACTTCCAGCTCCAGATCATCTAACTTAGCGGCTTTGATGGAGGATGTCTCCCTGGAGGAGGCATGGCGTCATTGCCACTCCTTGCAGCCTGGTTTCTCCTGCTTCTCCACAACTCACATGTCCCTATCGAGATTAGATATGGTGTTTCTCTCCAAAGGTCTCCTTTCCAATATACAAGGCGATCATTATCAAACTCGAGGTATCTCTGACCACGCTCCGCTTAAGATAACATGGCATACTGGCCCCGCTTCCCACGGTACTCGACTGTGGTCTTTCAACCCCGTCTGTCTCAATATTATAAACAACGATGCATCAATCGCCAGCTCCATTACTGAATACTTTTCCTTAGATCACACCCCTCTTAACACCCCAACAGTTTGGGAGGCCTTTAAGGCCACTCTCAGATCCATTCTTCACACTGAGATTACAGCTGTTAAAAAAGCCTTGCGCCATCGTGAGATGCAGTTGAGCCGAGAAGTTGATACCCTTACCGCTAGTGTGCAAGTAAACCCCTCCCCACCCACATTATTAGCGTTACGCCAAGCGGAACAGGCATATGCTGCGCATATGCATGAAAAGTCCAAGAGGAAACTGCTCTTCTCTAAGTCCAACTTTTATGAGCAAGGTGAGCGGGCCGGGAAACTACTAGCATATATGGCCAAGGTACAAGTCTCCCCCCCCCCGGTTATTACTGAGCTTTATAATTCACAGTGCTACATAGCCAACCTAGGGAGGTGCTAGGGATTTTGCAAGATTTTTATACCCACCTCTATACCTCTAAAACTACAGCTTCCTGAGGAAATGTCAGCATATTTTGCTGACATTCGCCTACCTAGTCTAACTGTAGAGCAGGTCAGGACCCTGGATGCGGATATCTCCGTCCAAGAACTCTCTGATGCTATTGATGCTTTCCCTAGTGGTAAGGCATCAGGTCCAGACGGTCTACCGATTGAAATTTATAAAAGATTCAAAAAAGAGATTACCCCAAACTTGTGTGAGACCCTTAAAGGGCACCAATCATGACCAAAATCATTTACTAAGTAAATACACTATGTGAAAGTTCAAGAAATCCGATTTTTAAAACAGAATTGTTTGTATAATGTAAATGATCAGCTCCCTATTCATTCTGCAAGATCTCCCCTATCTCCACTGCAGTTCTAGCTGAGGCAGGCATCTTGGATTTCACTGGCTCCTCCTACCTATATCTTCCCAGCCAACTGTAGCTCTGAAATCTCACACATGCTCAGTTCAAATTCCTTGTTTGCTTATCAACCCTTCTAAGCTACTTTCAAATCAGCCAAACCTGTGCGTTAGCTGCTGTACAGTAGTGCTGCCACCTGCTGAAGTTAGCAGGTAGCAGCACTTCTAGTGGATACTTCTAGTGGAGGAGTTTACTAAAACAAGGCATTCTGGGTAGAATACTCAAAGCAGTGTTACAATCTGAGCATGCTCCTGAAATTTGCACATTAGAGTCTCTGTTAGAGTCTCAATATGGCCTCCCTCAGTGAAAGAACCCATTTGACAAAGTAAGGGATTTTTTTAAAACCTGCAGTTTTTTCAAAAAACTATATATGTAGTTTGATTAAACGTGTTTAGCTTGTACTGGTCAGATTGTTAATATGTGTTTGATTTTGGCTGTGATAGGTGCCCTTTAAGGATGCGGTGCAACGCCAGTCCCTACCTCCATCCATGTACAATGCTACAATTGTGCTACTCCCCAAGCCTGGTAAAGATCCCAAATATTGTGACGCATATTGCCCAATCTCACTACTTACTACGGATGTTAAAATTTTAGCAAAGGTCTTGGCCATGAGACTGGGTGAAGTAATTCATCACCTGGTTCATGAAGATCAGACCGGGTTCATGCCTGGCAAATCCACGGCCCTAAATATACGTAGACTCTACACTAACCTTTCCCTCTCCCATGATAATCAGGGTGAGAGGACTGTGATTGCCCTGGATATAGCCAAGGCATTTGACACTGTTGAGTGGCCGTATCTCTGGCAATTGCTAAAAAAATATGGTTTTGGCCCAAACTACATCAATATGGTCAAACTATTGTATAATGCTCCTACTGCCTCTATAAAAACCAGTAATATGACTACCCCTTCCTTCCGTCTCCACCAAGGTACCAGGCAGGGCTGTCCACTCTCCCCTCTGCTGTTTGCATTAGCCATCGAGCCACTGGCCTACCTCATCAGATCTCATGACAATATCACGGGGTTTGTGCTGGGTAATAGAGAGGAACATATTCAGTTGTATGCAGACGATAGGCGTGATTCTTTGACTAATGTCCTTAAGGTCTTAGCAAACTTTGGTGATGTCTCTGGACTGTAATAAATAAATCCAAATCCACTGCCCTTATGCTAGACCCGCTTGCGGAGGAAGAAGACATGTCTACCTTTCCTCTTACAATAGTCTCGGAATTTACCTGGGAGTCAAGGTTACAGCCCTCCCCCAGCAATACTTGTCTCTGAACTTGGACCCGTTGAATGATTGGATGTCCCAAAAACTTAAGTCATGGGCCAACTTACCGGTTGGACCCACGGGGCGGGTGCATCTTATAAAAATGATTATCTTACCCAAGCTACTTTATGTGCTACAACAGGCCCCCATATGGATTCCGAAATCTTATTTTCTTAAAATGCATGCCGTCTTTAGGCAATTGGTGTGGGCTCATTCCAGGCCACGACTAAAACTTGAAACATTAATGTGTGCTAGAAACAAAGCTGGCTTGGCCCTCCCAGATATGTTTTTATATTATTTGGCTGCACAATTGTCCCACCTCGCTACCTGGGTGGAAGGTTCGCACCAGAGTGCTGCACTCGCTTTGGGCTCAGTTGACTGGCTTTCCTGATAACCCAATAAGTTGGACCCTAGGATATTCTGTTACTAAATCTCAGGCATTACTCTCCACTCCCATCGGATCCCTACGTAGGGTGTGCACAGGTCCCACATACCCAATGGCTGACCTTTCACAAGCTCAGCCGTGCTCTCAATGCCACACACAAAAACCACGACTTATCGCTGTCCACGCACCCCCTTTTGCTGTACATTAAGAGAGGGCATACGAAAGGTCTGGTCACAGTGCTATATGCTAAGCTGCTACAAGAAGTGCACAAAAACAACCTAGATGGGCTACGGTCAAAATGGGAGGTAGATGTGGGCACCATCATGGATGAGGAGTGGCAGGAAGCGCAGGAATCCCCTCAATTAGTATCCCCCAACCATAGACTACGGCTAATTCAACGGTATATTCTCCATAGGGCTTACTAAACCCCTGTCAGACTTCATTATATTAATGCTTGCACCCCGAATGTTTCCACTAGATGTGCTTTGGAAAAGGGGACTTTGTTGCACATGCTGTGGAGCTGTACTAAGCTCTCTACATACTGGAGGAAAATTCTCGACACATTAGATGCGGTGCTCCAGGTGACTATTACCAGGTCGCCAAAGGTGTGCATCCTGGCCATAATTCAAGACTTGAAGCTGACTCATCATCAGTCGTTTTTCCTTCTTGAGGCCTTACTACTAGCTAAAAGGTTAATTACTCAGAATTGGAGAGCGGTGGCTCCTCCTACCTTCTCTTCCTGGAAAGCAATAATGCAGGATACTTGTAACACTGAATGCCTAATGTACCTAAAAAGGGGAGTCCCCATCAAATTTAAAAAAATTTGGGGGCCCTGGACCGACCTTTACCCCCAACACCCAAGACAACTTCTAGCAGTTTAAACTATCAGGTTTCAGGGAAGGTGAAAGATGTAATAATACAGATGTGAACTGTTGTGCCTAGTAGTGATGGCGGCACGTCATATTTTCTGCAATGTTTTTTGTCTATGACATGTAACTTGTGATACACTGTTCTTCCTTGTTTTGACTTTATTTTGTGAACTGCTATTTTTATACACTCAATAAACTACCCGAATTAAAAAAAAAAAAACATCAGTGGTGGTGCTACTTCATGTCACCAGTCAATGATACGAATGGGAGCTATTACTTTGGTTACTCTGACAATAGATCCCGTTTACAGAGTGTAATGAAACAACCACGTAAACAATATATCCTAATCAGCTTTACGGAGTAATAACGCTTGAATTAGCACTGCAGCAGAGTCTGTGTGACTGAAGCCTAAAGGTGGGCATACATAGGCCAAGTAGACTGCCATTCTCAAGGGAACTTCATACAGGAGACATGAGCATGTTAATTGCTACAAAGAAGGCACAGACGTCATTATGAGTGGACCTTAGCCATAATGTGTTAAAAATTAAGATAAAACAACACAAAACGGTCACATAAGGAAACTAAAGGCATATGTTTATATGTGCTTGTAACAGATATATTGATTGGTAGAATTATGGTTTTTCAATCCAGATATTATAAATTCTTTGCAAGGCAAATTCCATTTTGTAGATCTAACAGACCTGATGCTGGTAAGATTACACCATTTACACTTTCTACAATAATTACAACATTTTAACTGGATGTGCTGCCGGTTATAGCCTTCTTAGACAGACAGCAAAGCACTACTAAAACACAATTTGGCATGTTTATTATAGCAATTAACCCAATTTGATTTCACATTGGCAATGTATGGTAATATGAGTGAATTGAGTTTCAACATATTTAGCATAGGTGTGTGCTAGGGCATTACTACAGTTAAGCAAGTCCAGTGTCCTAAAAGTTAACCAGTCATGCTCTGAATACTAGCATTTCCCCAGCATACTTACTTTTGGTGGCTTAAATGGGTATTCAGGTGTGAATGCGATATCCAGGAAGAAAACCCCTCCCTCGTATACAGATCCTGGCGGACCAAGGATAGTAGATCTCCATTCATAGATGTTGTCTCCCTTTGGACCGGCACTGTAATAAGAGAGAGAGAGAGAGAAATACATTTTCTAGGTGTTGTTAAGCATTACTCCCTTTCACAAGATTATAAGGTCTGTAAATGTGGTATAAAGATCTTCACAGAGGGAGAACAAACATGTAGGCACCTTAACACAAGATGACACATTGGGAACCAAAGGGAATGCTTTATCTCACTGCAGCCTCAGACTTACATGTAAAATAACCTAAAGACAAGAATAAGCTGTAACTTTTTTTTTTTTTCAATATAAGCAGCAATGCTGATTGACAGCAGGTCCGGACTGAGAATTAAAATAGGCCCTGGCATTTCAGGTACACAGAGGCCCAATCAGCCCACAAAGAGGCCAACCAGCTCCCACCAGCCCATTAAAGGGGACCCGTCACCCAACAAAAATTATTCAAAATCCTATTTTATCACATTAGTCAAGCAAAATGAACTTTAATGACACTGTATAAATTATTTGAATCTTGTTTCCTTCAGTCTGGGAATTCCTAATTATAACAAGCAGGCAGCCGCCAATTTGTATACACTGTTATTAAAACAAGTCTTGCATCATCTCAAAATCTTGTTTGTGCACCAGAATGGGGGACCCGATGTCAATATCCATGCCCTGGCTACACAATTAAATGTTAAAGAGAACAGGGGAACGTGGAGAGAGCAGTGACATCTAGGAAGTGCTGAATGGAAAGTGAAAGTAATTGCCTGCCCCGCCTCTATGCCCATGGCATAGAGGAGGGGCAGACAATATTTGATTGACAGCTGAGATGTTTAAATGAGCTTACAACGGCCATGAATGCTTTAATAAAAAATAGAAATTGGATTTCATGTTTAATTTGAAAAGGACTTTATTATACAGATTTTTGTGTCTGGGTGACTGACTTTCTATGGGACCTTATAGCAGCCCCTCTGGCATTTGCCAGAACCCACATATTGCCAGTCCGGGCCTGATTGAAGGAATGGGGCTTAGCAGACATTATGATCATGCTGAAAAAAGCTAAGCTGGTCCTAGTCAGTTGGATTCTTCCCAAGAGCATAATGTAACTTTACTTGATGGCTACTAAACTGCATTAATCCACATTGGTGGCATAATAAGCCTGTTCCATTTATTTCATGTAAATGAAAGGATTTTACATAACAGATCCCATACCTATATATTTATTTCAAAAACAAAGTCATGCACTCAGAAATGCGTAACAGAGCCTTTACTTCCTCCATTCGATCAGCTATAATTAGGTCAGGTGGTACAAGTCAACATCATTGTTGACCTCATGGGGGAGGACTCAATTTAGCGCATATGCATTTGCAACAGGAAGAGAGAGGACGTGACGTGAACACGGCCAACATGGCGGCTGCAAAGACTAGAACATGCAAAAACGTCAACGTTACGGTATGAGTGTGACAGACCGAATTGGGCACCGAAAATAATGCGGTTCAGGAGGAGTGCTCACAGGCAACAATTAGAGATGGGTATTGAAAATTACCTTTCCTTCTCCTTTATGGGACTTATTAGAAGACACAATACTGGCTGCCATAACAGGAACACCGTTAATATGTAAAGTTTAATAAAGTAATACTACTTCCCTCAGCATCAAGACAGTACACATTATGCTTCCAATAAATGAACAAAAATAGATTTCCAGTGACTGGGGATTTATTGTAAGAGTGCAAATGACCAATATTGTACAACAATGCTACTAAAATGTATGACAGGATATGAGAAATACACTAATTACATTCAATGAATCTTGTAAGCCAATATATGGATTTAAAAACATAAGAGACTTGATCTATACATGCCTGAGACATCCTATGGTACCAATATAAAGCTGGCCATAGACACAAAGATCCGATCGTATGAATCATCGTACGATTGGACTTCCCCCATCTCCCGACCTGCCACTAACCATTCCGATCAAATACAAATAAAGTACGAAATAACAGATCAGCCGATGTTCTGCCCCTGACAGCAAACGTACGAAAGTGATGTCCGACAAAAGCTAGTGACAGTCTCCCTCTGAAAATTGTATGATCGGCAATACATGCAGAGATATTATTGGCAGCCGACAAAAATCTTTTAACTCGATCAAACAACCAATCTCCGCCGGACGAAATATGTCGGGACTCTCCGCACATGGTCCAAGAATCGATATTCGAGCGATCAGATCTTTTCGTCTATGGCCAGCTTTACATAAAGTACTCAGCACTTTACCCGAGACACTTCATTGTATGCACCAATCGGCACAGTCACTTAGGGTGTTCAATGTACTTAGGAATTTGATCTACATTTAACACCCTGAGTGTCGGTGCAGATTGGTGCATACAATGAAGTGTCTCGGGTAAAGCGATGAGCCATATATTGGTTTATAAGATTAATTGAATGTAATTGCTGTATCTTTGTTGCTTTATTGCAGGGGTGCCCAAACTTTTTGCAACAAGGGCCTGATTTGGTGAGGTGAAAATGTGTGGGGGCCGACCATTCAGCCCAACATTCTTTGAACCATTAACATTAAATTACAGGTATCGAGTAATTGTAGCAGTAATATTTGGGCACATTAGTGAAATGATCTGCCACTTGGTCTATACTGCTGCCTGTGCTCTGAAGGTGTTAGCAATAGACATGTACTGGCAAGTAGTGACACCATACTTCTTTAGTTTACTGTACTGGCACGTCAGTATGTCTAAAGAAATGCGAAAACAGTGCATCTCTACGTGCCAGTACGTGTCTATTGCTAACACCTTCAGCACACAGGTAGCAGTATAGACTAAGTGGCAGATCATTTCACTAATGTGCCTCAATATTACTGCTATGGGATTCCTGATCGCACTGTGCTGGGGGGCCGTAAATGGCCCCCGTGCTGCACTTTGGACATGCCTGCTTTATTGTATCTTTTCACAATTGAACACTTACCACATTCTTCGCTGGATACTTTGTTCTAATTTTGATTTTTGAAGACATGGCTACAAAACTTTTGCCACTATCAAAATGTCCATAATGGACAGCACCGTTTTCATGACTAATAAGCCTTTATTATTGTTTGCTGAAGAAAAGGACCCTGTGGACTTTGGTCTTTGTGGGTGGGGTGACAAGTGGGATTTAGCCACCATTCATTATTTACGTTTGTTGTGTGTATAACACCATTAGGCTTGATAAAGGGCCCTGTATAGGCCCAAAACGTTGCTAAACACCCGTCACCGATTCAACTGCATCAGTAGGGTCACTGGTGTTTTGTTTTGTTTGGACACATTTTTGAGCAGTTTTGGGCCTTACTCCTGATACCAAACTGGTGTTGAACACTGGTGGAAAAAGTCCAATTGGGGATTCAGGATATTGAGACATAGGCACAATGGTATAAGGATTTCTGTTATATAGAAACACAATGAAGCACCAACTGTAACAGGAAGTGGGGGAGTAAAAGACAGAGTCCTGTCTATTCATTGACTGATGTAACCTAGCATGTATGTGTAATGGAAAAAAACACAGTATGTTACAATGTCCTGTTTCACAGACAATAAAGGACTTCTCTGCTGTAAGAATGAAGCCCAGTGTGTAGTTGTTTCACTAGTGTGAAGTCTATCTGAGCTGTTATAACCTTTTTTGTCTTTTGTCTAAACTTTAGGTTTAAGGAATCTTTAATAAATTAACTAAAAAGTCACAATAACATAGGCTTAGTTATTATATTTAAACTTGAACAGAATCATCTTTAATGATGACAGTGACAGGGTTAGATGGCCTATAAGATAGTGCATCAACTAATAAATGAACTAAAAAGCCACAATGACATAGGCTTAGTTTTAGATTTAGACCCAAACTTGAACAGTATCCTCTTTAATGTTGACAGTGATAGGGTTAGATGGCCAATAGGATAGTGCATCAGCTTCCTAGCCAATGGTTCTTTGGTTTGTTTCCAAAAGCAGACACCATCTTCATATAGCTTTAAAAAAATGCTGAGCTTTTGCATTGATCAAACGCCTTGTATGTTGTGTATATAACGTCTTTCAATCGACATTAAAAAATATATTAGTATATTAAAAACAGAGGAGTGGGAATCAAAGCCGGAGAGGTCAGAGTTGAACAATTTATGTACCAAATGCACAGCCCTGGCTTTACATATGGGCCCAGTCGCACCCTGTCACCCCCTGGCAGAAAAAAATTGTAATTTGTAGATCCTTACCTATCACCCAGTATGCCGAACTGTACTTCATTTAGTTGACAGATAGGTTGTAAGCTTATATGAATAAGTTGCAAACATTGTGTGTTTTCATTCAACACTAGTCTTTTTAGATTTCTGTAGAGAATAGCAGCCCGTCCAGCCACAAAACTTGTAAATCACCTTAAACATAAACTCTGGAGACCCACAGCAAATTCAGGGTGTTTTTATTTCTCACACAATATGTTTCAGATACAAGTATCCTTCATCAGGTGCTTGAAGGATGGGCAAATTTTTTCGCTCGTTTTGCTGAAAAAATGACGCCCATAGACTTGTATGGCGGCGTGCGTCAAAAAAAAAAAAAAACACGCGTCAACGTTTTTTGACGCCCATAGACTTTAATGGGTGTCTGCAACATTTTGCCCGCTGCGAATTTTTGGCAAAACGAAACGAGTCAAATTCGCCCATCCCTAAAGGATATTTGATGAAGGATACTTGATGAAGGATACTATGAAGTACCGGATGAAGGATACTTGTATGCAAAAATTTTGTACTGATGAAGGATACTTGTATACGAAACATTTTGTGTAAGAAATAAAAACACCCTGAATTTGATGTGGGTCTCCAGATTTTATGTTTAATTTCATCTTAAGTTAACACCTATATCCAGTGCGAAGCAAGGATTTTCTGGTGAACACAGTCTCAAGCTATACGAAATCTACACTATTTTTTCTACTGGAATTTTCCTAATCATGCACCAGAACAGACAAATGGTAAATATATATATATATATATATATATATATATATATATATATATATATATATATATATATATATATATATATGTTAAAATTATTATTTATCATTAGCATTATATCGTCATTTCATCTCACAGATAAGTAGCTATAGAGAAATGCATGAGCAGCCTATTCCCTCGAACTCCTGCCAGTGCATGAATTTACAATCTCTCTGGCAGTAAATTGACTGCACAATTGTTATAGAGAAACCTTTGAAGATTCACATGTATATTTCTACAGTATTGAGAGGTCATGAAATGCTGCAGAAGAACGTATGGAAACCAAATGAGACATAAATCAAAGGAGATTAATGTGGCAGAGACAAGTGCACTGGTAGGGTCCAGGAAATTACCATTTAAATCAATAGCAAAATTACAGTGTTTTGTTGCCCAATGAGCTGGAAGACGAGTGGCCTACACAACTTTCCTCCCACACACCAAATAAAACATACAGGAAGGTTAATTAACTCCCACTAAAATGTATCACTTTGTGTTATGTGATACGGACCTTACACTGTAAGCATCACTTGGGCAGGACTATGGTGAATGAAATGTTGGTGCTGTACTATGGGTAATACCATTCTCCTTCCATAGCGTCACATGAATCAACAGGTTTGGTGCTAAAGCAATGACTGCCTATCATGCACTTGATGACGGCTGCACTTTCAGTCTTTGGACCCTGAAATATTGGCAGTAGCTGGAGTGGGAGGAGGTTTGGGGCTGCTTGCATGATTCAATACAGGTGTTCAGTATCAATGGAACTATAGAGGAATAAACGCTGCAGTTGGTGGGGTGCCTGGAGTGGTCTGCTTCCTCTATAGCCCAAAAGAATACCCCCCTACCCAGCCGCTAGCTTAGCTACATGTGGGGAAGGGGGATGCAAGCAGCCTGGAGACTCTAGCGTGGGACGGGAGTGGGCAGACCGGAGGGCAATTGGGGATTTTTTTTTTTGCAGGGGGGCTGTTGAATATTTTTTGAACATGCCCATGTGGACAGACCCCTTAAATACAATGTCCATTTTACAAAATTTGGCAGATTATGGAAAGTTTGAACACATTTTTGGGGGTTTTGGGGTCATGTTTTCATGTGCTATTATACTTATGCTAATGAAGGTGAAATGCCCTTTAAAGGGGTGTTTCACCTTTAGGCTAAGGCCACACTAGGCGATAGCGCCGCGATTTGACTCGCGGCGACTTTTCGCCGCGACTTTTAAACCGCAATCGCTGGGGAAACTTTTGCGCTGGCGTCTATGGGGAATCGCGAAAAATCGCCAGCGTAAAAACACACGCGGCGATCTTTTTTCTATTGTCGCTCGAAATCGCCTGCGAGGCAATTTCGAGCGACAGTAGAAAAAAGATCGCCGTGTGTGTTTTTACGCTGGCGATTTTTCGCGATTCCCCATAGACGCCAGCGCACAAGTTTCCCCAGCTGGCGTCTGTGGGGAATCGCACAAGTTTCCCCAGCTGGCGTCTATGGGGAATCGCGAAAAATCGCCAGCGTAAAAACACACGCGGCGATCTTTTTTCTATTGTCGCTCGAAATCGCCTGCGAGGCAATTTCGAGCGACAGTAGAAAAAAGATCGCCGTGTGTGTTTTTACGCTGGCGATTTTTCGCGATTCCCCATAGACGCCAGCGCACAAGTTTCCCCAGCGATTGCGGCTTAAAAGTCGCGGCGAAAAGTCGCCGCGAGTCAAATCGCGGCACTATCGCCTAGTGTGGCCTTAGTTTAAGTTAACTTTTAGGATGTTAAAGTTAATTTAAAGTTGTACAACCCCTTTAAGCTGCAAGTCTCAGTTCCCCCCAAGATACCTGCTAATCTTATTAATCACAATTGTATCTAAATGCAGGCCCGGAGTATTTTGGACTCTTTGCCCAAAGCCTCTTATTTAAAGGAGGAAAGGCATTTTCTCCCTGCGGGTGCCAAAAGTTAGGCACCCCCAGGTGATTCTATTCACTTACTGGACACCCCAGGCTTAACCCCCGTGTTATTCCAGCGAGCACCACGGATCGATTGTCTTCTGGCTTCTTCTTTCATCTCACGGTTGCGCATGTGCAGTAGAGTGAAAAGCCGAAGGTTAACGAAAAAGCTGTCTACTTCCTGATAGGAGCACTGGCCCAGAAAGTAAGGTAAGCTTTGGTACCCCCCAGTAAAAACACCTTTCTTTCTCCTTTAATTAAGTTTGATAAACTGTGTGTCCATCTCTGGCATCAGTGCAGGATATCAAATATAAATGCTGGACTTTTCAGTAAGAAACGGACTGCAGGCTGAGCTATCAAAAATCAGGATTATCCCACTAAAAACGGTACAGTTGGAGGTTATGAAGTTAGATGTAGTTTTGTGAACAAACGACACCATCTGACTTTATCGGATATGATTTTAAATTCTAGCTATAGGGGGATCCGATCTCATATGATCGTACAAATCTTGTGCTGTTGCATGACAAGATCAGATAAAATCTGACCCACAAAATTTCCCATGCAGTTTTACCCTAAAAGCTAGCCATACACATAAAGATCCGCTTGTGCAGCGGAGCCGGTTTTTTTTTTACCAGACTTAACAAGGCCTGTATTGCATACACCTTTGATATGTTCTATATTATTTTCAATGGACTTGCAATATTTCACACATAGCGATAAGTAAGTGACTATATAAATGACACCATTTTATCACCAACTTGTTTAATTTCTGAGAATCAGCGGCGGAACTACCGGGGGAGCAGGGGGTGCGAGCGGGCCCCCCAGCAGCTTGCGCGTCACTGTACTCCGGCCTGAAAATCACGTACGGAAGGGGCACGGCTGCGCGTCATGCACCAGGGCCAACCTCCCTCTACTTACGTTACTGCTGAGAATACTATAAAAACCTACATGTTTTAATATTTAGCACAAATTTACATATACATCACTGAAATTAAGTAGTACGTGGAATCCACTTACAAACATTATTATTACAATGTTTTCTAAGTGTATTTTCTTTCTTATTATGAAATGATCCCCCAATGCCCTCACAGAGGGCGGGGCAATTTAAAATATAATAAGTCACAATAATATTTCAAGTGCTTTTCCACTTTTGGGATTAGTAATTATCCCTGTGGATATTCTACAGAAGGAAAAAGATTTATACAGCTTTGCAGTAAAAGCTATTGGATATACAAGCTTAACACTAAGGAGCAGTCTGAGGTTTAAATTAACAGTGAAATCTTGTACATAGTATTCGGTGTATAGAGATTTGTGTCAACATAAGCCACCTGGGACTTCCTACATTTCTGCAGATTTTTACTCGCTGGGTTACTTCAATTTCCAACTGTTGGTATTCTTTGTTTAAATATTTTCACTGAGAAAATAATTATGGACTTATTGGAAAACTTGTGCTCTGTTTTAAGTAGAATGACGCAAAACAATACCCCTTTATACATAGTGCAGAGGAAATGCCTTTATCTGATCTACAGAGGATGCCTATATTTCCTCTTGCAGGCCTTTCTTTGCAACATCACTAGGGTTGTCCTCTGGTCATTTTGAGATGGGCTGTTTGGTTTAGAACACCTAGAGAAACTACACCAGTTTGCCCCAGCAATAGCACCAATACCTGCACAATGCATCATAGCCTCCCCTGCTGACATCATCAATCCACTCCTAAATGTCATCTGCTCCCCACGTACATCATCTACCCTGTCCCCTGATGCCACTGACCAGACCAGCTGTTCGTATTCTGAAATTTAGGACAGTTCCAGAAGAACAGGTAACTTATGCGAAGCCTTAAATTAAATATGGCTAGCAATTATGTATTTTATAACTTGAACTACTTTGCTTGCCAAGAGATTCAGCAGCCATATATCAGTAATGATACAGGATATCAAAGTGGTCTACAGGAGCTTGCCATCTTGGAGCTTTTTTAAGCCCTCTTTTGTGTATCAATGATATTTCACATTCTTTTTGGATTTTGGATTGCTGCTGAAGAGTTAAGATTAGGGGGTCAAATGCTGCAGGGCCGATTATTAAATTCTGATGCCGAATGAGCTGCCATGTAATGTGGATCTGAATTACTAAATTTCCTTTTTGTATTGGATTCCTGTTCTATTTATACTGTATATTGTGAGTTGGTCTTTAAAGCTCAAGTAACTGACAGCAGCACAGGGCATGGGCTGTGAATCAGCAGAAAAGCATATGTGAAGCTTCTGGCAGCACCTTTGGAGGCACAGATCTTCATTACTATAGGGCAGTGGTCACCTTGGGGTAGTAAAACCGCTCCAAACAAAGCATGCAGTATTTCTAGCCTACGTTGTTGTTAAGCTTTAAGCAAAGCTGCCCACAGACAGGCTGGATTTTTATTTGTGGCGCCCCTAGGCCTGCCCTTATCTGCATTTGAGTAGAAATGGCTGGGCGGCATGCCCCCCTTAAAATTGTGCCTCCCAGAGCTGTGGAGTCAAGAGTTGTGAGCAATTTTGGGTATCTGGAGTACTGACTGAATCCCTTTAAATACAAGCATTGAATATAATTAAATCAGAATTACGAGCTTCTATGAAGGAGGACATAGCAGAAGCAATTCTATTTCTAAGAAAACAGGATTTGTGTACTCACCGATAAATCCGTTTCTCTAAGTCCCGAACAGGCAGCACAGGTACCACAGGTACCAAAGGGTTAATGTCCTCTTCCCTTTAGGAGGCAGGATGACAGAAAAAGAACTGTGGGACAGCTCCTCCTCTTCCCGACATTAGCCCAACCCCTTCAGTTGTTGTTATCAAGCATAGAAAAAATAGGAAATTAAGAGCTAACAGGGTGGGAACTTCCTGTGCTGCCTGTTCGGGACTTAGAGAAACGGATTTATCGGTGAGTACACAAATCCTGTTTTCTCAAACGTCCCTTGGCAGCACAGGTACCAAAGGGTTAAGTCCCAAAGCAGAAGGGTGGGATAGAAATAGAAAATAGTAACGACGAAGAGAAGTAATGATTAATTAGAGAAGTAAACAACAGAGTTAGAGCCTTACATTATAGTAGAAGGAGACTCTTACACAACTGCCGCTTGTAGAACTTTACGGCCAAAAATTGCCTGGGATGAGGCATAAACATTGAACTTGTAAAATTTTGTAAACGTGTGGACCGAGGACCACGTGGCAGCACGGCAAATCTGATCTGCGGAAGCCTGATTCGCTTGAGCCCAAGACGAACTAAGAGCCCTTGTGGAATGTGCTGTAACTCTGAATGGAGTTTGTCTTACTTTCTCTGCGTAAGCCAAGAGAATTGTTTCTCTGATCCATCGGCTGATAGATGTGGGGCTAGTGATGTGGTAGATGTAAAGATGTTCTTTAGTAGACTTTCAGTCTTACGATCCATGGGGTCTTTGAAGGAAGTGCCATCTTCCAACGGAATGGTAGTCCGTTTCGCCAATCGGGCTACCGGGGCGTCTACCTTGGGTACTTGATCCCATTTGTCTTTGTATTGTTGGTGAAAAGGATAGAGATTATCTAACCGTTTGTCTCTGGATAGTTTCCTATCAGGAAATTTCCATTCTTTGTTAATCACTTCTTCCACTGTTTCGTGGACTGGGAAGTGCCTCTGTGGCTTCGTCACTGAGCCAAAAAGTTTGTCAAGGGTTTTAACCTCTTTTGTTTCCTCTTGTAGGTCTAACGTGACAAACATATCCGCCAGCAGTGCGTCCACTGCTTCCGATTGTGACCTTTTTGGTGTTTGAGATGCAGTTTCTATTTGGTCAGAATCTGAATCGTTAGGGTCTAAGGATGGGTCCTCATCCGAGGACTGTGGACCTGCTTCTGAAGTGCCTGGTGCAGGTTGAAAAATAGTAGTAGTAGATTTTTGCTTTTGCATAGCTGCTGTCGCTAACTTCTCAATGGATGAGGTCATCCCCAAAAACGACTTTTGAAAATTTTTGAGCCAATCTGGCATTTCTGCTGGTGGTGGACTGTTTTCTGGGGGGGGAGTGTCTGTTCTGGGTTTTTTATTAGAACTACTAGTGGGAGCCTTAGTCCGCTTACTTGAGGACTTTTTGGCGGGTAATTGACTAGCTTCCCCCAATTGAGTTGGGCCCAAAGCAGCAGCTGTGGTCTCCCCTTCCATAATGACAAGGCACTATGTTAGTGAGGCAGGCAGGAGAATTGGCGTGATAGGGAGAATTTCACCAGAAAAGAAGAGTAGCAAGACGTTACCTTGTTAGTCTGAAGGGGGGTCAGGGTAATGTCGAAAACGGTAGGAGCTTCCCAGTTCTCTATCGAAATGAGAGTCTTCCTGACTATTGTGCTGCACTGCGCGCTCAGCGTATACACTACCGCTGTGTATTAGTGAAAAGGCGCGAAACTCGCCCGGGGCGCGGTGACGTCATCACGTTGTGCGTGTCCTTTCCCCTGACTTCCTCTTCACTGTGCGCCTATGTCCGCCATTAGTATGCGCTCGTAGCAGCGCGAAAGCATGCTTTCTCCCTTAGATTGTGGCAGCGCGGAAGCATGCCTTCTTATATCACATACTGTGGTAGCGCAGAAGCATGCCTTGTAATAAGTGTGTGTGTATATGGGGACTCGGTAGCACTCTGCATACCATGCCCTGGAGTGTGCTGTGACCCTTGGTAACCGATTACCATATTCCGGATAACTTAATGTATAAACAGATGGTATATTGCAGCGCAACAGCATGCTAATACCCGCACACTTCTCCTATATTGTGGTAAGGGTAGCGCAAAAGCATACCCAATTGATCCTAGATTTTTGGTAAGGAAAGAAAAAATTACCTACCTCCTAGAGAGCAGGATGACAAAAAACTGAAGGGGTTGGGCTAATGTCGGGAAGAGGAGGAGCTGTCCCACAGTTCTTTTTCTGTCATCCTGCCTCCTAAAGGGAAGAGGACATTAACCCTTTGGTACCTGTGGTACCTGTGCTGCCAAGGGACGTTTGAGAAAATACTTTAGTTCATTTTGGATTGTATTTTACAGCTATTCTACAGCTAGCTATGTGCCAGGTTCAATTAATACAGTATATAAGCTATTTTAGGTTTTTCCAGTTGTGTTTAGTTTATGTAGTTAAACTTTGATTATTTTTAGAGTTGGCAGTTGATAGGAACAGTAACACCAAAAAATTCAAGTGCTCTAAAGTAATTAACATATACTGTAATACTGTTAGCATGTACTGGTAAAAGCTGTGCATTTGCTTCAGAGACTCTTCTATAGTTTATATAAACAAGATACTGTGTAACCATGGGGGGGGGCAGCCATTCAAGCTGCTGGGAAAAAAGAAGGCACAGGTTGCACAGCACATAAAAGATAAGCCCTGTCCAATACAATGGTGTCTTATCTGTTATTTGCCTTTTCTCCTTTTTTTCCCCAGCAGATGAATGGCTGCCCCCATGGCTACACAGCAGTTTGTTTATATAAACTATAGTAGTCTTCTGTAGCAAACACACTGGGGCAGATTTATCAAGGGTCGAATTGAAAAATCTCTTTTTTTTATGGTCAAAAACTGCCATTGCAATTTAAATTAGAATTAGAGATTTATCATACTCTGGCCCAAAATGAGACTATAAAACCTGTTAAATTACTGTTTAAGTCAATAAGAGAGAGCTGTAGGGATCATTTTGGAGATGTTTGTTCCTGACATTCAAGTTTTTTTCAAGGACAAAATTCTACTCGAGTTGGACCGAATTCTAATTGAGTTTGAGTGAATTCGAATCCAGTTTGAGTCGAATTTCTGGGTTGTTTAAATTCGTCCGAGTATAAAAGATTTTTTTGATCTTAATAATAAATTTCGACTAGTCTAATTTATGGGAGTTTTAAAAAACATGAATTCAAAATTCGACCCTTGCTAAATGTGCCTCTCAGTGTTTACCAATGCAGAGAAACAGTAAATTATTTTTTAATTACGTGATACACTTTGGTTTTTGGTGTTAATGTCCCTTTAAAGGCTACCATAAACGGAGGAGTCAGAGTTGAAAAGATTCATGTAATCACTCCACAGCCCTGCAGCAAACATACTGTGCCCACTAGATAGTAAGTTTCACAGTGCAAGACTACGACACATTAATTTGAACCTTCTGAAATGTTAAGATAAAAAAAAAAAAAAAAAAAACCACACCTGTAGCCATTTTAAAAGACACAAACCTTTGTATTATTTTAGCTGTTATTAGGAGACACTTGCTGTTGTGTGATGATGCAATAAATAACAGGGAATTGCAGCCTCCAATTATAGCACAGTCAGTAAGTAATTATATGTATTTTCCTCTGACAGCAGAGAAAATTGTGAAACAGGCTTACAAAAAAATTCTCTCATAATTCCCGTTGAGGGCTAAGAATCAAAACCCTTTTAAACAAAATGATATATATTTTCTTATTCATGTAGATCTGTACCAAAGCAGCAAGCACCATGACCTCTTTTTTTTGGAGCCCTTAGGTCTCATTAGAAAGCACTTTTCGGGTATATACACAGCTGCTAATTTGCTGTTGATCTTCACACAATTGCCTTTCAGTGTGACAATAACAATGATAGGGAATGCAGTAATGACACTACAGCAGCAGGCCCAAGAGAATAAGGGAAGGGCTGGAGATATGCTGCTCATACTTCAATTTAAATACCACAAGGAGCAACTGCCTGACATGAAAGAATGAAACAGGTTTCTAACTCAATATTTGTTTGGGGTGTTATTATGTCAGGCTGCCATGTGCTGTGAAACCTGCAAAGTGTAACTAGTTATTACTCAATATTAATTGTTTAAAATTTACAGTTTTCCTTTTTTTTTTAACGGAAAATTGGGAAGTTAATTCACTTACATAGATTCTCTTCCTGAAGCCAATTTTAGCAAACATATTTAAAAGCATACTCTCAGAGCTCAGCATAGCTTTGTATCTTTTGCAAATATTCCACTTTATCAAATGCATTCGTTTTCAATATGGCTAAAATGGGTGCATATAAAAACAGAAGGGTGCAGTGTGCGTGTAACCAATCAATTATTTATCAAATAATATTGAACTCAATATATGATTATATCATACGTTCCATATTTTTGCTTTCCTTTGTCCAGCTGATTTTAATAAATTCCCTTTTGCTAAGGGCCAAGGTAAATAAATGACCCCACTTTAAGGGGCAGTATACACCCAAAAACAGCTTGGATAAACAAGGGCACAATAAACAAGGTAATGCCAGAAATGTCACAGTTTGCATTTCGGCTCCGAAATCCACAGTGTATTTATATACAAGTATTTTGGCACAGGCACATGCTAGAAGCGTAGAACTAATTCTCCGCCTGCATTCCTCCGCTGGTCGAGGTCCACTACGATTGGCATTAGCCAGAAACCTGTTTTGAAATGGCATTCTGACTATTGTTTTAATCTTTTCCCCTATTTTTTTTGCCATTCTAAACAGTACTTTGAAAGTTGGGCTATTAGCACTGACCTTAGCCCCGCCTTCCTTTATAAACATGGCAAATCTGATAGTATGACTTTAAATTAGTCAGAATTAGTCAGAACCATTTTTCAGTCTATTATATTCAGCTATAGCTTTATAATGTATAGTAATGATGGGCGAATTTCTCCCGTTTCGAGTCGCCAAAACATTTGCGAATTTCCCACAAAATTTGCGGGAAAATCATGAAATCAAGAAGTTTCACGAAAAAATCATGAAAATCTGTCATTTTCACAAAAAATTTTGAAAATGAGAAATTGAACAGTCATTATTATAGCAATATTAACACTAGTTATTCTGCAGCATGATACAATAAATGGGTGTATACACTCAATATACAGATTACATACAGAAAACAACAATAATCAATACCAGAATTTGAGGGCCCTGCCCAAAAGAACAGTGGTACACTAAAATTTCCAGTATACTAAGCAAAAAAATACCACTAATTAAAAACTAAATTAAAACCACACCATACATGAACTGGATGGGGCACAATGTGCCAACGGTGGAACACTGGGTCAACTTAGTTAATAAGATACTCCCTTCTTTCATTTTGCTTGACTAATGTGATAAAATAGGATTTTGAATAATTTTTTTGGGTGATGGGTCTCCTTTAAGGTGGCCATACACAGGCCGATAAAAGCTGCCGACAGACCGATGTGTGGGGCAATCAGAGGGCTTCCCCAATCGATATCTGGCCAAAAGTCGGCCAGATGTCGATCGGGCAGGGTTAAAAATCCAGTTCGTTGATGCAGTCCCATGATCCGGCCGCCCATATTGCCTGAATTATGATGAGCCCATGATCGGATCATCCTGATATCGCCCACATGTGGGCATATCGGGGAGAGATCGCCAAACAACCGGATCTCTATGTGTACAGCCACCGTAAAGAATAATGTGCATAGCTTTAGTGAAAGAGACAAAAGAACCAAAGATGTATATTTCTACTCAGTCTTCATGTTATTATCAACTCTTTTGAATTCAATTTATTGCAGTGCTAGTTGTGTTGGGTAACACAACTAGCACTGCTGTAAATGTTTACATCTGAGGAAGTGATGACCCTCATTACAGATATTATGGTGCTGCGTCACATAGATAAACAAAGTGTTGCTGCAATACAAAACCTGGATATATCTGGTATGTAGAAAATGCTGCAAGAAAAGCAGTTCTACTTTAGCTGCAAGCAAACATTCCTCTGTCCTTCTATGTTTTGATAGAACTGCGTGAATAAAACCTTAGCTTCACTTTCCCTCTGTGAGGAAGGGGCGAAAGAGGAAGGCAACAAAGGATTGGCTTCTAGAAATGGGGACAACACTGCTTAGAATCAGAGTAGGGTCTGAGAGCTGCAGATATCAGGCTGCAAACGGTACTTCTGCACTTCTTTTCAGAGTTGATAGGTCCAAGCAGGAAATACATACCCTGAAGCATTTTGTGGCTACAATAAAAATCTACTATGAACAATAATAAGAAACAGGATATAAAAACTTCACCTTCTGAAATATTTATTTGCACAGCCTCTATACAAAGTTAATGCAGGCACTACCCTAGTGTCCTGCAAAATCTAAACTGTAAAATAAAACTGTTAATTTGCTAAAATCACCAATTGTGCATGGCTATAGAATACCCCCCAAACACACATCCAATCACAACTCACATTCACCATCAAAACAATAAACAAAACCTCACAAGACTAAACATTTGACATACTGCAGATACTAATATCACTTGCACCTGTGACTTAACTAAGAACTATCCTCAAGCCAGTATTGCTAGTGTGCAAAATTATTTTATTCTAATTAATAAGCCATCAGTTCGTTGCTATTGGCCATTTTGTGAGCAGCTTTAGAAGACGGGGCTGTCAAACTTACTCTATTAGGACACCTTCCCATGAAACAACATTCTGCAACATAATGGACATATGGGGGAATGTAATAAAAGTTGTAACGGAAAAAATATTCACAATGTGAAACGTTATGACTCTTGTGCAAAAAATTTGCCTTTGTGCAAATTTAAATATAGCTTTTGCGAACCCGGAAACTGTTTAGCGACCACTTCCGACAGTGGAAGAAGGTTTGCGGATTTTATAGTCTGCGGCAGTGAGCAGTCAATGTAATAAAACTTCTTACTGAAAAAGTGGTTATGTTTGCTCCAAAGGATTAAGACACCTTCAAGCACTTCTTAAGAGTGGGCAATGCGCAATTAACATTCGCAATGCGCAATTAAAATTAGCAGTGTAATAACAGTTTAAGGAAGAGTATTACATTGCAAAATTAGACTTTTTATTCTTATTTGTGCTAATTGTTTTGCTCTTTGCGACTTTTATTACATTCCCCCAATAGTTATTAAAACTGAACCATGTTTGAACCACTGTTATTATTGAGTGCTTCATCTCTACAAAATAGGATTGCAGCTCTTTATTATCATAACTGCAACTTTGCAAATGATTAATGTTGCACAAATTGTACAATTTGTGCAGCATGAGCAATGCTCATGTCAAAACTTATAATGCCCTGAACGACCATTATTGTTCCACATAATTAGATAAATTTAAGGACAAAAACATAATATGTTCATTAGGGATACATAAACATTAAATGTAAAAAGTTCTGACCTGCAGTTTGGTGGAGGGTCCAAGGTAATATCTGCTAGCTCTTTTTGAATCCTAAAATACAAAAAAAAAAGTTACAAAACTACAAATGCTACAGACTATTTGCTATTGACATATTCATTATATCATTGCTTCTTTACTAAATTACCATAAGATAAAATATATTTAGAACTGTAGTCAGGCTTGATCAGGGCCCAGACACACCCAGAGAGGTGAGCAAATACCCTGGCAAAGTTTGGAACACCATGCACATGCAAATATGTAAAGCAAGTCTAAGCAGGACATTTCATACCTAGTTTTAGTTGCACTTAGCATTTAAAGGGGAATGCCACACATATATTTAAAAATGAACCTTTGCATGATGAACAAAAATGTAATTCTAAGCAACTTTCCAAAAACTAATAAAAGAAAGACATAAATAATTTAAAGGTTTTTGTAACTACTCTGCAGGGCTTGAAACAATATGGTAAAACTTAGCTTGCATGCTTCTATCCAGTTATTTTAACCAAAAAGCACACAAGGCATTGCTGTAACTGTCTGGAGGAGAACAGGATTCTGCTACATTGTTTTGAGAGCCAGAAGAATCAGTGCAAAGAATAGGAAGTTACAGACTGGTTCTACTTTCAATTGCAATTACATTTACAAATACAGGTATGGGACCGGTTATCCAGAATGCTTGGGATTTTGGGTTTCCTGGATAATTGATCTGTCTGTAATTCAGACCTTCATACCTTAAGTCTACTAGAAAATCGTGTGAACATTAAATAAACATATATAGGCTGCTTTTGCCTCCACTAAGGATTAATTGTATCTTAGTTTGAATCATGTACAATGTACTGTTTTATTATTAGAGAAAAAGGAAATCACTCTTAAACATTTATTTGTGGATAAAATGAAATCTACGCGAGATGGCCTTTACTATAATTCTGAGCTTTCTGGATAATGGGTTTCCAGATAACGGATCCCATACCTGTACTTTAAAATCATTAAAACTTTGCAATTAAGGTCTCATAGAAGCTTAACTTTACGCATTAGAGATAAGCATCTGTAACCCACTGGTGTAAAGTGCATTGGAAGCCTTATGTATTGCCAGTCCCAGCCACCCAGTGAGAAGTTGCTTTCAACTACACAATCAGCAGTCGCCAGTTTAATTTTGAATAATAATCAAACCTTGCAAATGTAAATTATTTATACCTGTAAATGTTTTAGGGTATTGCAACGGAGGGGTGTATAGGTAGCCTAAGGCCGACCAGATGTTGCTACACTGCAACTCCATACACCTTGATAAATGATGGGGGTGTAGCTCAGCATGGCTTCCCTAGCTACGCTCTAAAGGAAAAAGAGGATAAACTGCCTGGATAATGGGCAATACCAAGGCAATAGGCTACTGGGCAGAAGTACAAAATCATGTTAATGTTGGGGGCATACATAAAGACACATAGGAAGTCAACATACAGGACTTAGGAAAACAAATGAATATTTCTGCCTATTGTAGAGTATTGCATTGGCAGGGTTTCCACAAAATAATAAAACACCTTTTGTCCAAGTTAGGGATGCACCGAATCCAATTTTTTGGATTCGGCCGAACCCCCGAATCCTTCGTGAAAGATTCGGCCGAATACCGAACCCTAATTTGCATATGCAAATTAGGGGTGGTAAGGGGAAAACATTTTTTACTTCCTTGTTTTCTGACAAAAAGTCATGCAATTTCCCTCCCGCCCCTAATTTGCATATGCAAATTAGGATTCGGATTCGGTTCGGCTGGGCAGAAGGATTCGGCCGAATCCGAATCCTGCTGAAAAAGGCCGAATCCTGGCCGAATCCCGAACCGAATCCTGGATTCGGTGCATCCCTAGTCCAAGTCCTGTGGAATTCTGTTCAATGTGCTTGCACTAAGATATTGTATAAACGCTGCAAGCAGCAATGTCGGAAATTGACTAGGCCTGTAAAACCCACAATACATATACGGCTTCAATACATGATATGCAGAGGTCAAATGATATTAAAGGGGTGGATCACCTTCAAACTAACTTTTAGTATGTTCTACAATGGCTAATTGTAAGCAGCCTTTTAATTATTCTTCATTATTTATTTTGTATAGTTTTTGAATTATTTGCCTTTTTCTTCTGACTCTTTCCAACTTTCAAATGGGAGTCACTGACCCCCATCTAAAACAAATGCTCTGTAAAGCTATACATTTATTGTAATTGCTACTTTTTATTACTCATCTTTCTATTCAGGCCTCTCCTATTCCAGTCTCTTATTCAAATAAATGCATGGTTGCTAGGGTAACTTGGAACCTAGCACCCAGATTGCTGAAATAGCAGACTGGAGAGCTGCTAAATAAAGAGCTAAATATCTCAAAAACCACAAATAATAAAAAATGCAAACCAATAGAAAATTGTCTCAGATTATCACTCTCTACATCATACGAAAAGTTACCTCAAAGGTGAACAACCCCTGTAATGCTTTTTTACACAAAGATAAACAAACCCCCATCCAGAACTTGCTTGATGCTTGAATTTTTTCCCATTTCTGAAGTGGTGTAAAATAACTGTGTAAAATCTGGTATCCACCGTTTATTTTACATTGTTTTTTTCTGGCATTACACAGTATGATTAATAGGCCCTTTAGTAGGGGGTTATGTAATAATAGGTGCTACGCTTGCCCATGAACAGTAACTCATAGCAAACTATCAGAGGCAGCATTTACTGGGCACCAGTTTAATAGCAAACATATTATTGGTTTATATGGGTTACTGCTCCTGGGCAAACTTAGTGCATTTTATTACATATTGGGTCACTAAATATATTTCGAGTTTGTGAGTTTTACTTTGAAAGCAGCAAGTAAGTTGCAGGTAAAACTTGGTCCCTTTGTAAAATGTATAATGAAGCAATAGAATTCTTAATGAATCAGATGCAATTTGAGAGTAGGACTGGCCAGATATGGGATGACTTTGACGTAGTTGGCCAGCTTAAATATATTGCCATATATGGACAAACAATCCCTATTTTGTTTACAGGGTAAGGCAATTTTTAAGTAATAGTATGCACAAAATGTCTCAATGTCTTAAATATATTGATAATGGGTTGAGAGTAGAGGACTCTTGTATTTGTCTATATGTATTTTGTGGTCACAGCCTCGTTGCACCCCCGCCTAATGGTTTAAAAAATGAGTGGTGAGCACAACTTTCCCTTGTTTGTTATTCTTTATTTTTCCCCCATCCAAAACTATTATGCAAGGTCTGAATTGGTGTAAAATAACTTTGTAAAATCTGGTATTTAGGTGTAAAATAAAACAGACACTATGATGAATCCACCATTTATTTTACATAGTTTTTTCTAGCATTACTTGCTTTACACGGTATGATAAATAGGCCCTTTAGGGGGTTATGGCACTACACTTGGCCAGGAACAGTAACCCATAGCAAACTATCAGAGGCAGCATTTACTGGGCACCAGTTTAATAGCAAACATATTGGTTGATATGGGTTACTGCTCCTGGGCAATCTTAGTGCATTTTATTACATATTGGGTTACTGCTCATGGGCAAACAGTGCATTTTATTACATATTGGGGTATGTGTTACTGATCATTATTAAAAGGTAGTCACAGCAACAGAACAGTCACTGGGACAGGGTAACCCATACTGAAATAAACGATGGTACCACACAAATGATAACATTTATGGGCAAGTGCATCAGAGAGCTTAGATAGACATGATGTACTCTGCATGACATTTAAAGTGGGTGTTTATCTGCCAGGTAGTGCAGAGTGGAATTACTGATGAATGATGCAGGCATGGACAGGGAAGTAGAAAGACATCACATGCATGTCTTACATCTACATAAATACCAATATATCCCCACATCAGCAATTAAGTAAGGGCTCACTTCATAGGAAAACTAAAATATAAAGTAGGGTGCAAATGCTGGCACATTATGTTTTGGGCTTCTGTACCAACCAAATGCCTCCATAGCCCTAAAGAAGTGAAGATCTGTAGCCCTGAATATGCCCCCAAGATTCATACGTTATTTCATTCTACCTCCTTCCAAATACAGGATTGTTGCTGCATATATAGTAGTGACGTGTGTCTGGGGGCAATTCATGTGAATAGCAATTGCAGTAGTGTGTCAGGGGACTGTTGTGTGGAAATCTATATTGTTTGTCTAATGTTCTAAATTATATGGAACTTAAATGGTGTTTTGTTTTTATCCTTAATACCTTCCCCTCCCTTCCCCTGTAATCAAGAGCCTTTATTTTAACAGAGGTAAAAGCATGATATCTTAAACCAGACCAGACATACATGGGCTGCCAACTCAGTTATTTCAGAACATATATATCTATAACGCCCACCAGCCAATGATGGCAATGTGCAGCTATGTAGGTAAACTATTATAAGGTAGCCTCAGTAAGGGAGTATTTTTGCTTGACTGGGTCAACCAGTTGATGGATTAAATTGTACAACTGGAACAACTGGATCATTTGGGCCACCACCACCTGGGAGGAAAATTAAAGTACTTTACAACTGTGCAATAATCGGCAGAAGAAATAAGAACCACAGATATTTTAAAACAAAAAACGAAGTTTGGCCAAAGACTTGTTCCATTGAATTCGAATTGAAAACAGGTGTTATTTCAAGCAAAACAGACCTGGGAGAAAGCAGAAAGACCAGTGGCATCCAGGAAATAAGCAATCAAAGAAAAAGCTATAATACTTTCAGAAGTAAAAGTAAATACATGTTTCCATTGCTACTCTTCTGCATGAAGCCATATACAGCTTTTCAGGCAAAAACAAATGTTGTGATGATAGCGCCCATATAAATTGGCTGTAGCAATTTATACATTTTCCAAATAGCAGTGCAGTGGCCATACATGCTCCTTCACTCTGAGTCAGCAGCTTATCCCATACCTCCCCAAATTAAAAAAAAAAATGTTAACAGGGACAAAAATTTGTGCCGCAGTGAAAATGTTTTGACCATGCCCAATTTATGGCTACACCCCTTAATTACCATGTCCATTTTACAAAGTTTGGCAGGTTATGAAAGTTTGAACACATTTCTGGGAGTTTTTAGTGCAATGTTTTATGTGTAATAACAGTTTTGCTAATAAAAGTGAATTGCCGTTTAAGCTGCTAGTTCTCCCAAGAGACCTGCATATCTTAAATAATTATGATTGTATCTTTGCTGATCTTATATTGTTACAAAAGTATCCAAGTGCAGCTGTGGAGTTTTCTGGGCTCTTATTTTAATGTTTCAGAAACGTTGTATATCTTTCTAGTGTCAGTACAGGAGATCAAAGAGAAAGTCGGGACATTTCAGTAAGAAATCCGGGACTGCGGGCTGAGCTGTCAAAATAGGGACTGTCCTGCAGAAAAAAGTACAGTTGGGAGGTATTGCTTATCTGTCTGTGTATGATGAAATCAGATGGGCCTACCCAACAAAGGTATGGAAGAAAATTGGGGTAGGTTTAAAAATCTCATTGGGGTGATTATCACATCGGCTCGTTGATGATGTCCTCATTCCAAATGCCTGTATCCCTGTTGTCGTGACCCCATCATTTCACCCTAGCGCAAACAATCAAACCCAATATCACCCACCTCAAGGTGAGCATATCGGGAAAGATCTAAGCTTGCCAAACCCTACTTAATAGCCAGTTAGTACAAGATTAAAGCTAAGCTATTATATATGGTTTATGACATCCCATCCAACAATATTAGAATTATTGTTAAGAGGGCATTTACATACATGCAAAAAACTTCCATCACAAAGGTGGCCTTGAAAAAAAAAAAAGTCTGATAACCTTTGGAATAAATGGATACGGTTTTCTCTTCTCTTGTAGTGTCTCTTATGTGGAGTTTATAACTGAATCCCTACATGGAAGCAACAAAAGCCTTAAATTTATAAGAAAGGAAACAGAACTAGCCATGGTTCTAAAGAAATAGCCTCTACAATAAAACTACAAAAAAAGTAACATTTCCAGCTGTTTTGTTCCAAGACAACATATTACACATGGTTTTCAAACAAAAAAACAAACATTTTTATTTGGATGATTCCATCCCATTCAGTGAATGGTAATAAAAGCCAACTGGAAATGCTCTCTATTTATATAAATGCACATGTTCCTCTTATTCTGATGAAGTTTGCTCCCTCTGAATAGCTGAAGCAGTGTTACAGCTGTGCATCTCACACACACAAGCAGAAGCATCCCCAACTCTATAATAAATTAGATCTGGCTCTTCACAATTTCGCTGATAATGGGTCTGGTTGAATAAATGACTAACATTGTTTTACATTAGATTCACCAGCTGCATAAGCACCCAATATCAATTGAGAAATACAATAGGTAGGGATATTTCCTCAGAGGCAGTAACTATTTTAACTGCTTTTTAATCCATGGTTTATTTCAGGTCAAATAAGGTTTTTTTGCTCTTTAAAACCAAAATCAACACATATTTCCCACTGCTCCTAGTTCTGCACTAGTCATTTGCCAACTAGCCAATTTTCATTATCTGTAAATATGTTTGAATATTACAAGTATGTGTTCTACGCAGGTCTAGCCATTCATTTAGAGCAACCCATTACCTCTTGATGACACTATTGGCTTACATGTGAATTTCCAATCACATCTATAACAATAGCACTAAATAAACTCGCTTAAAGACGGTTGCTGGTGACTTAATGGCCTCATTAAGAAGAAAGGACAATTGTAGTAATGGTATCAGATGTGACTGAATGGTGGATCCTCATCCCATACTGTCACATTTATCTGTGTATGGAAAATGTGTGATTTGTCTCTGGGGTGCGCCCTGTATAAACAGATTATTTGCTTAATTACTGCACTCATTAGCTGTAAAAATTACTAGATATAGCTGGGGGAAAGGTTGCAGGATTTCAATGGATTTTTTAGGTCCCCAATCTGCCTAAAGCTCCCTATACACTGACAGATATAAGCTGCCGACAGACTAAAGGTGGCCATAAACGGGCCGATAAAAGCTGCCGACAGACCGTGTCGGCAGCTTATTGGCCCGTGTATGGGGCCCCCAGACGGGCTTCACCGATCGAGATCTCGATCGGATGGGACAGAAAATCCCGTCGGATCGTGGCCGCATCTATTCGTTGATGCGGTCCCGCGATCCGACCGCCCGTTAAGGCCTCGTTAGGATCCGATCGTTGGGCCCACGATCGGATCGGCCTGATATTGCCCACCTCAAGGTGGGCATATCGGAGGGAGATCCGCTCGTTTGGCCACATTGCCAAACGAGCGGATCTCGCAGTGTATGGCCACCTTTATGGTGGCCACACACTATAAGATCCGCTCGTTTTGCAAGGTTGCTAAATGAGCGGATCTTAACCAGATATGCCCGCAAAAGTCAGAGCGAAGAAATGGGCTCCGATGGGACAAGGACCGCATCAATTAGTCGAGGAGGTCCTTGATCACGAAAAAAAATCAAACCTGCCCAATCGATATCTGGCCTATTTTTGGCCTGATATCGATCAGGGAGACACGCCAGAACGCCCCATAAACGGGCAGATAAGATCCGAAATTGGACTGATATCGGCAGCTTTAAACTGCCCGTGTATGGCCACCCTAAGTCACTGCTCCATATTGGGCAGTGTATGGGGCCCTGCGACTGGCTTCCCCCGATCAATATCTGGCAAAAAATAATTAATTCTGATCTGATTCAATAAGCCCAACATCTGATTTCATCACCACTCATTTATTGGAAGGTTCATTATTTTACTCTTGCTGGGAGACCAAACTTTACCAATGTCAGTTTAAGTTATTGCATTGCTCTGAATAATGGGAATCAACCTGAAGGGTGAATTATAATAATGTATGGACAGTACAGGTAAGGGACCTGTTATCCAGAATTCTCGGGACCTGGAGTTTTTCGGAAAATGGATCTTTCCGTAATTTGGATCTTGATACCATAAGTCTACAAGAAAATCATTTAAACATTAAATAAACCCATTAGGCTTGTTTTGCTTCCAATAAGGATTAGTTGGGATCAAGTACAAGGTACTGTTTTATTATTACAGACAAAAAGGAAATCATTTTAAAAAAATTGGATTATTTGAATAAAATGGAGACTAAGGAAGATGCCCTTCCAGTAATTCAGAGTTTTCTTGCTAATGGGTTTCCAGATAATGGATCCCATACCTGTACTAGGCTTCTATGATTTAATGGTGCAGCCACTTGGGCATAAAAACAAACTAGACTAAAGCTGATCTATGCCAGACCCAACATTCAAACTGTAATATTATCTAGTGGCCCAGAGAGCAAAGAGCATTTCAGGTAAGCATACAGAAAAGGTTATACATTTTAGTTTTTTGGCCAAAATTCTTGTAATCATATTCATATGGAGTAACTTTAAAAATCACATGTATTACTAAATCCTGTGCAACTAGCTGCATGCAACTTTCCAAGAAAAGAAACACTCGCTGACCCATTACCAATCAGGTGAATCCTATTTCCAGGCTACAATAATCTGACAAACGCTGAACAATGTCTCCAGTGTGACCAGGTCCCCAGGAAATGCGACATCCCGAGACTAGAATGCTCAGGCGCATTTTCACCAGCTCTTGGTAACTACAACCGCAACCAGCCAATGCTTCTTTGCTGGCAGCAACAGCTGATAAGGCCACAATTTTCAGAAGTACTGCCACGGTTTGTATAAATAAACTACTGTGTAGCCAATGGGGCAGACACTGAAAAGGGCTCACATTTACATAGCATAACAGACACACTGTGTATAACACAATGGTTTTCATTTTTCCATTAGAATATATAAGGAAAGTGAAATGATATGGAAATATTGAATGAAGGTTTCTCTCATATATTGACATTTCCTAGATACCAGCTGAAGAAGCTGCAGAAACCCCCCTGCTGGTCCCAGTTCAAGCTGTGGCCCTGAGCAGCAGTGCAGCCATACTATTAAAGCTACAGGCTGGATAAATGGATCGCTCATGTCTGCACCCACACACAGGAAGAACTAGGAACAACTGCAAGGAAGTGTAGGGGAGCACAACAAGGCAGCCACTGTGATTCCTTAAAAAACATTCAAAGTGGGTGTCTAGCTGGGGCCTTCCCAAAAGCATAACCCCCCAGGGCTGAATAGACTGTCCAACAAAAGAAAGCCCTGTCCTAGCCTGACAGTGTGTGTGACCCTTAACACCCCCTCAAATAAAAAAAAAAACATAGCCTATGCCAGAGTACAATGAATGGGAAGGTGGGCAGAACCAAGTTAATATATGGGGCAGAACCAAGTTGATTTATGGGCCATTCCAAGATGTCAAGGGGGGGTAAAGGCAACCAGTAGGCACTTGAATTCAGAGCTGTAAAGTGACTTCTCTGCCATGTTCCCAGTATAGCTGCTGAAGCGTTTGGCCAAGGACAATGCCTGCGTGGGTGGAACCGCACAACTACAACTCCCAGCATCCCCGTGGGGAATATCCAATTTGTGTTAACCCCTCGTGTTCTGACACTGCTCCCCGGCCCAGCGTCAGTCTCATGACTACCATAGGGCTATATCACTCAGTGTAATCATGGAGGTTGATAGCACAAAGCGTGCTCGGGCTGCCAGATAAGCAGGAGGGGGCCTGCTGGGCTCACGTTACCTTTTAGCGCTGGTGGAGAGCAGCTTGGAGTTCTTACTCATACTGCCGCCCTTGTTCTCCTTCTTCTTGTTGTTGTTGTTGTTGTTGATATTAGCCGGCTCCTGCCTCTCTATGTGCTGCTGCTGGCTGGAAGAGCTCGATGAAGAGGAGCTGGTGCTGGCCCTGGAATCGTCATCCGACATAGCGAGCTGATCGCACACTGCCTGCAGCACCGAGTCAGGAGGGAGGGGGAGATGGCTGACCAGATGCAATGTCCTCCCCCCTAAATGATATAGAACAAGTCCAGCTTAGTAGATGCTCTCCCTGGGCCGGAGAAGTATGTCTCGCCACCGACACACTCGCGCAATGCAGAGCGACTCCAGTCTGCCACACACCCCGACACTGTCTCTTCCTACAAGCCGGGCTGGGGGAGGGGTGGGGGATTTAAATGCAAAGGACGCTCCAAAGCACAGAGGTCCAACCTGCGGGCTCCAGCTGTTCTACAACAACCCCCAGCACCCACCGCCGCTAGGCACTCCCCTGCTAGTCGCACTCACCTCCCTCAATCCTGCTCTACATGTCTGTACCGATCAAAGCTCTTTGGAAAGCTATTTTAAAGTAGATTTTGTAGCAACTCTCTTCCTGTTGCATTTTATAGGGCGTGATGTACCCCCTGATGTAACATATAAGGATATCAGAGAAGTCCTGGGACCATATAAAAGCACAAGACTAAAGGCAGTTATGTCTCAGAACTCTGAAGTGACAATAGTAGTTATAGAATTTTCTATAATACACATCGTTCAGTCAGATGACTCAAATTATGTCAGATTATCATCTGGGCAGGTCCTAAAATCCCAACTGACAAGTTAGTCCTGATGCCGTCCTGGTCTCACAGGTCTATGTAGGCCCTTATGGATAATGGCTGCAATAGACGAAACAACAGTTTGTTCAATTTTCAGACCATGTGTGGACTGTCCCAACATTTTTCGTAGAGTGGCAATTTGTTGTTCAGTCGATCAGACAGGTGAAATGATTTATATTGGCTAACGATAATATCTCTGCATGTATTGCCTATCTGACAATATCAATGGGTGACCGTCACTACTATTTGTCAGACATAACTTTCCTACGATTGCTGTCTGTCAATCAACTGTCCGAACATCGTCTGATTTGTTCTCTTTACTACTTTATATTAATAAGAATGGTTAGTTGCAGGTCGGAATATTGGCACGGATGAGCGTTCGCCCTACATAGGCTAATAATCTGCATGTCTATGGCCATCTTTAGCCCTAGAGCCAATGATCGATCAGTCAAATGTATCCCAGAATATGAGTGGCCAAACTGGTGCAGATCTGCTTATTTGCCAACCTTCACCAAACAAGTGGATCTGGCCATGTATTGCCACCTTTACAGCCTTACTACTGATGAGTGGGTAGGCCCATATCCTGAGGGACCCACAGGTTTACCAATTGTCCCCAGAGGTGGGCATCACCCATATTCACTCCCCAACCTCTCTCTGTAATTCTATCCCCAATACTGATGGTGTGGTGCCTTTTTATATACTTCTTACCCACTCAGATGATGTCAGAAAGGGTAAGGGTCAAGCACAAGCAGCACTGTATTTAGGTAAAGGGGCATGTTTACTAACATTGGAGATAAATATCTGGAGAGATTTCTGGAGATGTTGCCCATGGCAACCAATCAGCAATTAGATTTAAACAGCCAGCAAAGATCTGATTGGTTGCTATGGGCAACATCTCCAGAAATCTCTCCAAATATTTATCTCCAATGTTAGTAAACATGCCCCTTAGTGCCAACCTAAGCTGGGCCAAGCTTGTGGAAGTGACATCACAGATATGGCTACATGGGTCACTTTTTATTACGCGTAAAGTCACTTCCACTGCACTGCAAAATGCAACAAGCCTCCCCACCCAACACACCCACCCGAGCTCTGCTAGTGGATTTACACAGCAAGTCTTAGGCACTGGCAGGGTAGATTTTTTTACTTTTATTCCAAAAAAATGTATATATTATATAAGCATCTGTCAGTGGATTTACACAGCAAGTCTTAGGCAGTGACAGGGGAGATTTTTTACTTTTATTAAAAACAAAAATGTATATATTATATAAGCATCTGTCAGTGGATTTTCACAGCAAGTCTTAGGCAGTGAGAGGGGAGATTTTTTACTTTTATTCCAAAAAACGTAAGATATTATCTAAGCATCCAAGGGCCTCTATCCTAGGCACAGGCCATTGCCTATGTATAAATATGGCTGTGAGTTAAGTTAGGGTTTGGGTGCAGGTTTAGAAGTATTTGACCGGTGCATCACTAATACCTGTTTGTCAAGCTTGAAGAAAAAGAGCATATTTTGCAGTGCCGTACAATCAATGGGCATATACATTGTACATATCTATACCAGATAACTGATACAATAAAGAGGGCCCTGCATACAATCCCAAAGGAGATGGAGGTATAAGATACAGTTTGGGCTTTATTGCAGTTTTCATCTGCTGGAAGACCACAAGTGTATTAAAACATGCCCCATTGTGGGTCATTTCCATGAAAATTAACAATCACAGGGGAGAAATGGCAGCAATTGTCTAAAACGGGTAGTGGTACTTAAAAGTTGTGCCGACTAAAATGTGAAGTTTGTCTGTGGCATAAGTTGACTTGCCCTGTACCCCTTCCACATCCTCTTACCTGTGATTTCCACACCCTCTCATGTATTCCTGCAAGCACATACATTGTGTGATGGGGGCATGTCCTGCTGGGCCCCCCACTACAATTATTATGGGATCTGCTTTAAGTTTGCCATAGCAGGGTCATTAGTTGGTCAGCAGCCAAGCAAATGCAATGAACATGAATTGAAATCAATTAACTCATGGAGCTCTTCTGCATGCTCACCCTTGCATGACAAAGTTGGGGAGGAGAGTGATATTTGTTTGAGAAGGCTACCAAAAGAAGGCTTTCCATTGGACAACTTAGAATTATATATGAACATTATACCATAATAGAAATATACAGCACAGAAACCAGAAAACTACAGGAGCAAGATGCATTGGAAATATAAATCAAGCAACACAAGTCACCTAGCCTTGGGGTCATACAACAGTCCAAAGAAGTTGATGGTTTACATTCCAGTTGTAACAGTTCCTAGAAATCGTATTGAAGCCATTGTCAACATGTAACATCTTTTCTAGCTTACCTGCCAGTTAAACGTGAGAAACACAGGGCTACATAGAACTTATGTTACTGTTATTAAGTATGTGTGGCATAGTGACTGACAGCTAACTGTGACACAGGACTATTTCTTTTTCTGTGTCTGTTATCTAGTGACCTTTGCCCATAACTGTAAATACCTTTACCCAGAAAAACAAAATTAAATTGCAAGCTTTATGGAGCAGGAAGCCACTGAGTAAACAAAAGGCCTTTATAAAATAAATATATTTGTGTAAACTAACACTGCACTGGCTCTTGCAATGTTTGAAGTGTACAGCCACAATTTATGCCACATTTAAGGAGAACACCAAAATGATGAATTTCCTTCTATATACACTCTCCTAATACACAATGCTTAAAATTCTTTTGATCCCTTTTAGTGCAGTGTGTTATAGAATTTACAGAGCTGGCAGTAAAAGCCACTTCCAGTGCCATTGATTCTACTCTTTTATCTATGCCACATTGATATTTACATGGCAACACCCATAGTCACAGATCACAAAGCTGCCAACGCAAAAAAAATATGTGCTGAAAGGGAATATAAGATCTATGAATAACCTGTAAAGTGTATCTGTAAAAAGGATGCTTGTCTTTGTTTATATTGTGCTCAATGATGCATGTTGTATTAAACTAGTATGGTTAGAATTAGACTTCCTGGTGTAAATTAAGAGATTATTAGAAGTCACATTAGAGACCTGTATAAAAGCACTCAACCTGCTTAGATCCTTTATATCACCATGGAACTTGTTGGTCACTTCTAATATCCTTATAATACACAAAAGCCATGAATATCTTGTAAATTATATCCTTATAAACGGTGAGTTCTGATGTCATCAGTTATAAACGGTGAGTTCTGATGTCATTTCTGTCACATGACTCCCTAAAACTTGTGTATTATTATAAATAAAGTACCCCCAGTTGCAAAATATGAGGATATTAGAAGTTACCTCGGAGTTCCATGACCTGTATAAAAACACTCAGCCTTCTGCCTCGTGTTTTTATATGGTCATGAAACTCCTCGGTAACTTATAATATCCTTATATTTTACAAGAGGGGGTACTTTATTCACTATATATTATACGATGGGGGTACATTATTCCCTACATTGTCATTTTTAATTGCTAAGGCCTTTGGTGTAAGGACATTTTGACTTCCACTGTGCAAAGATAGAAAATAGCATTGATCCAAATGCCCCTTTCCACCTCTCACCTCAGTGAGTACAGGCTGATTAGAATGCATGGCTCTCAGTGGTGTAACTACAGAGGAAGCAGATCCAGTTGGGTGAGGTGTGGGTAACTGGTGGTGGACGTGAAATTGCGGGTCACCTGCCATTAGAAGGTAACACGAATATTTTGTAAAATTAATCCAGTTTATTACTTAACCATGTTATGGCTACAGGCACAGACTGTCAACCTTTAGATTCTGGCAAATGCCAGAGGAGCTGCTGTAAAATGCCATAGGCAGTCATTTGTTATTGGCCCTGTTTGGGCCTATGTGTATTTAATATGCCAAGGCCTATTTTCAATCCCTATCCGCAACCAAATGGCTTGTGTTAGTGCATAAGTTTGCTGGGTGAAGAAGGGGTTATTTGCAGAAAAGACTGAAGGGGTTATTTTCAGTAAAGACAGCATGACACAGTTGAACTATATACACACGGTGTACCTCATTTACACAGACTACAGAGAATGAATCCAAATATAAAGGAAGAGTGCCCCAGGTGTTCACATTCCCCAGCAGATTTCATACATACGGTTTAGGAATTTCCATTGGATGGAAGTAACGCAACAAAAAACTGACATCCATTACCGATGGACCCTAAGGTACTATTATTAAATCAGGTGGATGAAATACCCCCGAAACAGGCCCAGAGGCCACTATTAACTACTCTGTGTATGTATGTTAAGAAAGTGATAGCAGTAAAATGGAAATCGAGGTGGGCCAACAGTACAGGGCTGGGAACAGGAAATTTGCTATTTTATAAAGCTATTTTATAAATTAACATACATGCCTGGAGAAATTTATTAAGGTTTGAGCACCATGGACAGACAAAGACCCAGACATAGGCTTACCCTGATAATCGGACCTTCCGTGTAGAGAACTGAACCCCCCAAGGCTATAACCTAACAATGTTTAATTGTTTAAGAATTTCTTTTAGGGTACATGCGGTGAAATATAACAAACTGCTTATGGTACAAAGTTAACCTATATTGACCTCCAATGACAACTTATATGTAATGAAGACATCACTTTGGTTATGGTTGTTAATTTATGTTTTTATTGTAAAAACTGCAACTAAATAAAAACTGTGAATTTACTATGTCTAAGAAGAAAAGAATCCGTATAGCGGATAATTACTTAAACAGGGGGTCTCATTACTGGGAATATATTAGGTAAAACAAACTTTATTTATTCCAAATTTAAAATACACATCAGAAATGTATGCCCAATGCCCCAGTTGCCTTCCGGCATAAGCAAACATAAATCATTTCACAAAATTCAGAGCGAGTCCACCCCGATGCGCATTTCGCCCATAGCTTTTTCAAAGGGGAATCACCTTTTAAAAAGCTATGGGCAAAATGCGCTTAGGAGTGGACTCACAGCAAGGACTAAAGGATCGTGCAGTGACAGGTGGATGCCTTTATTGCCTTCATTGTAGGCTCTCAATTTTGTGAAATTATTAATTTTTACTTATGCCGTAAGGCAAATGGGGCATTGGGCATAAATTTCTGATTGAACATTACTTATCACCTACTAGCATTATTTGTATGGGAATCCTTTTTGAATCCCTAACACTACCCGAGTACTCAATTAAATGTGTTATTATCTTGACCTTTAATGAAACAAATGGATTGATGCTATACCTAACACATTGCTGCTATGTCCAGTTTCTTTAATATGTTTGTGTATTTTAAATTTGGAATAAATAAAGTGTGTTTTACCTAATATATTCCCAGTAGTGAGACTCCCTGTTTAAGTAATTCGGATTCTTTTCTTCTTAAATGTATTTTAACCTTACTTTGGGGGGGGGAGCTCTGGGTGTACAGTACTTTCACTTAAAAATACTGGGTAACTATATGAATGTCGCACCTCTAGCTGCAGCTTTGGGATATTTTTTTCTTATACTAATTTACTATGTCTGTAAAGAATTGTAAGAAAAAAAAAGTTTGCTGGGTGATTCATCAGACTATGTGCTCCTCCATCAGTGCTCTCTGTCTGGATTCCACACTTGGTTGGTAGCCCAGTTCATGTGCAAGGAATATGTTAATAGTTATCTGATTATATAGTCTGATCCTAAACTGTCTTTAAACAAATATATCAGTGGAAAATGGACAGCTGATGAATATTCGAGTGGAAATAATTGATACACAATATCCACAAATCCCAAGATTTGTAGCTGCATTCATATTCATATTCAAGCAAATGCATCCATACAAATGATATTCACCAAGGTTCAGTAGTACAGTTTGTCTTGCCTATAAGCGCCACTGACTTACACCTGACAAATCGCATGCTAAAGGTGGCCATACATGGTCAAAGCTTCTATTTTTCAGATGAATGAATTTATTGTTAAACAATCGTCTGGCGATTCTTTTAACCATACACTATGCCATCCCTGGAGAGCTACTCTGTTAAAAAATGTCATTGTTTATCTGTCAAAAAGTACAAAGATTGTACATCTACAATGCAATATCACTTAATGGCAGAAGCAGTACCAACTATACAACATAGCAACCAATGACAACTATATGATAACAACATTATCAGATCATCCCAAAATCGGTTATTTGATAGTACTATATCTGACTGTGTATGGTGGCTACCTTAACACCATTTATGGCTCTTTCAGTATCCATTTAAAATGATGCAATTCACACCCACACTGAAGCAATGAAAAAACACCCACAATTTGTGCATTATTTGTCAATGCGAATTTGTGGCCACATTGGTAAAACAAGCATATTTGAAGAACATACTACCTTGTGGGTATTTAAGTGAAATTACATGGTAATTGGATTATTTATTTCTGATCTTTTAGACTAATAGATAACCCATTTCAATAGTAAGCTGTCACTAATAAATAAGCAGTGCAATTCTAGTTAAATGGAATGATTTTATGTGAATGAATTTAGCCAGGGAATATGACTATGAAGATTTTCATTCATCCAGGTCATGGTATATCTAATATAAGTTATTTTAAAACAACTGGACTTGTTGAGTAATCATTAAAGAAATTTCACTACCCTTCTGAGCAGCTTCTTTAGTTCAACTGACAGTGTGGGAAGTCCTCAGCATATAAACTCTTCCACTAATGCAATCACAATGGCACATTGTAACTCTTCATAGAGGTGACATCTGAAATCCACAGAGGTGTTGATTCTATGTAGTTATTGTGATAGGATTACCAATGTGTCATGCAACTCCTAGAAACAGTTGCAGAGTTTGACAGAATTTTATTAAAATTTTACCTTTGGCTGCTAAATAGGGAGCATCTTCTATGACTGATATGGCATTTACTCAGGGCCGGCCTTAGGCCTATTGGACCAATTGGGCCCAATAGGGCCCCGCACCTCTGGGGGCCCCGCAACACAGGGCAGCACAGATAATATTTCCCTCAGCACATGATGCTGCCTGGCCTGCCCCCAACTTTGAGAGTCCAGCCCATCCCCAAATCCATAGGTCCAGCCCACCCCCAACTCTGATAAGCCAGCCTATCCCCCAACTCCATAGGTCTAGCCTGCCCCCAACTCTCATAGGCCCAGCTTTCCTCCAACCTTTATAGGCCCTGCCTGCCCCCAATCCAACCAAGCCTGCTCCCAAGCTGAATCGGCCCAGCCTGCCCCAAACTAATTGGCCCAGTCCACACTCCTATTTCCTCCCTCTCTCTCTCTTACCCTGTGTGCCCCTATTATGTGCCCCTATTTCATCCCTCTCACTCTCTTACATTGTCTGCCCCTTTCCTTTCTATTTTGTGCCTGTGTGAACTTATTTTCCTAAATACTTGGTGTGTCAGTAGCCAGCAACACTTTGTCTAGGGGCCCCGCCAACATGGTCCCAATTGGGCCCCACATTTGATAGGATCAGCCCTGCATTTACTGGTCTAGGGTACAAGGTTGATGGCACATGTTTTTTTCTGTCTGATAGAAACCAAACCTGGAACTGATGCAGAGAACCTACAGTTTCTAACAAGCTTTTGCATATGTCTGTTGAGAGTAGTAGTGAAAGTAGAAGAGAAAAACTACTGTTGAAGGTTTATGTCCCCTTCAGGCTTTCCTAGTGCTGCTTCTAAACCCTGAATTACACATTTAAGGCCAGGAACATATTTTGATCAGACCATGAGCTTTCTCCAATTTTTCAGCTTCCAGAACATCTTTTAATGCTGATGAGACATCAGGAAATGGTCTTTTCTGGTACACGTAAATAGATTTTATCTAGCTGAGAAATACAGTAGACACAACTCAAAGGGTGCAGAATTGTTTAGTGCGTTTCTCTAGTATATCTTTCAGTATGTCTGTCTGCTTGTGATTTTCCAGTGCACTTGTTAGTGAGAGTGGAAATATTGTCCTGAAACCAAACTAATAAAATTATGTAAACTTACATAGGGGACTTCTATAAGCATTTTTGCACTAATGTAATATTAACATTTTTTTAAACATTTGCATTTGTTAGACTAATACCAGATTCTTGGCTCAATAGAGAGCTAGCAACCCTAGTGTTACCTGAATACAAGGGTGCCTGACACTTGGGGCTAGGGGCGATCCATAAAAAGGCAGCAGCAGTTTCCACCGCCCCCCTCCCCCGTACGCTTACCTTTTTGTGCCTGAGGGGGTCCAGGGGGTCCACGAGGGCGGCAGAGAGGGCCAGTACGCTAGCGCATAGAGCCTAACTGCTCTTAAAATCGGCTCTTAAAGTACCAGGCGCAGCCCCTGGTACCTAGTGGAGCGCTGCCGCCTGAGGCGACAGCCTCAACTCACCTCATTGGCGAAGCGCCCCTGCTTGGGGCATTCAAAGAGAGCCAATAAGTCTTTTTTGACTGTTTAAATCTTTATTCTTGTTCTTTCTTAAATTTTAAAATTTAATTTAATAGCAAATTAATCCTGAGGCTAAATTTCTATTATTTGGCATCACTTGTCTTTCTAAACTGAGCTGGAGATAAAAATGTTAAATAATAAAAAAACGTGAATAATTAAAAATTAAGACCCACATTATTTTATTTCTCTCTAGCCTGGTTTTTATACCTCGTCTCACTCAAGAGATTACAATTCTGAACCTTTCTCATTGACTTTAATGGTCTGAGGTAGTGTCAAATTTTGGGGTCAGTTTAAACTTTAATTTGGTCTAAAGAAAGTAAAACTTTATATAAGATGTGCTGTGTTCAAATGTTTTCCACTATTCTTTGTTTTCTACTATTCTTCTAAACACAGAATGCTAAATTTTGTATTCATTGTTATGCCTACTAGCAATTGAAGATTAGAGCAAATATCTCATTGGTGAGCAACAGCTTTTGTGCTATTTAGAAATGATGATTGTAAATGGACCATTATGGGGTAACAAGGCACAGCTGATGATAAGTATCATGGTTACTCTACCTTACAGCACTGGGATCGTGTGTTCAATCTCAGCCAGGGCACTATCTGCAAGGCATTTCTATGTTCTCCCAGTGTCTGAGTGGGTTTCAAGGGTAACGGTTATTACAGGACAAAGTTTAATGTTAAGGAGACATGTCAAGATCAAGGACAAATTCACGATAGCTGGTTGGCCTGTGACCAGATAGGTTCACCATATGAACTAGTAGACACCAGTAGTGCTTTTAAGCAAATTTTGTACTATTAAAGGGCATGTAAAATAAAATCCCATTTTTACTTTCTTAATGTGTACCGTTTTTATAAGAAACCTGACTGTATGCAGTGAAATTCTCCCTTCATTTACTGCTGTGGATAGGAATTGTCAAATGGTCCCTAACTGCTGAGCAGGGAAACAATCATACTTATGAACAGCAGGGGGAGCCCCCGCCTTACTTCCCAGCAATGCAGAACTCAAGCAGCTTTGTTTATGACGATCCCTAAGCAGCCCAGACCACACTGAGCATGTGCATGTCTTGGTCTTGCAAAGATGTATAACAAAGTTAATAGATGGTGACCCCCTGTAGCCAACTCTAGAATTATAAATTATTTGTTTGATTAGGCTTGTGGTGCAGTAAGTTCATGTTTATATATAGTATACAAAATACAGCATTTCTAGCCTTATTCTATGGTAGACTTTACATGCTCTTTAAGGAGCTCAGTGATTTCAACACCATGTTATCTAGTGTGAATGTGGTGGTCCTTGGGGCACCTGTTCAGGCACCATAGCAAATTGAGCATAGGACTGGCCAGATATGGGATGACTGTGACGTAGTTGGCCAGCTTCAATATATTGCAATATATGGACCAACAATCACTGTTTAGTTTAAAGGGTAAGGCATTTTTCAGTAGCAGTATGCACAAAATGTCTCTGTCTTAAATATATTGATAATGGGTTGAATGCAGAGGACCTCTTGTATTTGTCTATATGTATTTTGTGGTCACAGCCTCATTGCACCCCCACCTAATGGTTTTAAAAATTAGTGGTGAGCACAACTTTCCCTTGTTAGTTACATATACATATATATATATATATATATATATATATATATATATATATACAGTATATATATATATATATATATATATATATATATATATATATATATATATATATATATATATATATATATACACACACACACACACACACACACATATGCTTCTACCTGAATTTTTCAGTTTAGTCATTCAGAATTGTAACTGTGTGATACGATGCCCCTTGTGTTGTTGCCCTAAAGCAATGCTGTCCAACTTCTGTGGTATAGAGGGCCAGAATTTTTCTGGCCTTCTTGGTGAAGTGACGATAATGGAAGCCAGTGTTGACCATTGGCTCTTTTTTAAACCACACCCACATTAAAACAATGATGTTACCACAAGAACTTTTAAGACCACATACACATTAATGGTGATAGCACACCAAAATCCAGATGGTTGGTACTCACTGCAGGGATATCACTCATATATAAAAAATGTAAGTCATATTAAAACATACCCTTAAATCCATATGCCTCCTCCTCTCCTGTGGATAACACAGTACCCCCCAGCACATAAACACCTTAGGGGCCCCTAATAGCAATTTCCAAATGCTAACAAACCCCAAGAACAAACCCTACCAGGCTCATGTCCCTCAGGCAGCGTAGGGCAGATAGAATAGGGCACACAGGCAGAGTATGGTACACACAGGCACAGTAGGGCACGAACTGTCAGAGTAGTGTAGACAGAGTATGGCACTCACAGGCAGAGTAAGGCAGACAGAATATGACACACACAGGGACCATAGAGCAGGCAGAGTATGATACACACAGGGAGCATAGGGCAGGCAGAGTATGGCACACACAGGGAGCACAGTATGGAACACACAGGCATAGTATGGCACACATACAGGGAACATAGGGCAGGCAGAGTATGGCACATAGATGGAACATAAAGCAGGCAGAATATGGCACACACAGAGATCATAGGGCAGGCAGAGTATGGCACACACAGGGAGCATAGGGGAGGCAGAATACAGCACGAGACAGGCAAACCTGATGAACAGTTCATACTTTGCTTCATACAGTAACACAATGCTAGTGCCCCTCCACCAGCTTCTCTGAGGTGTGAACAGGTGAACAATGTGGACACTTTTACTCTGGTTCTCAAGTGTGAACAGTAGAGGTTTTTAGGGGCGTGAACAATAGAGGTATTACAGGTGTGAATAATTCTGGAGGGATTACAAGTGTGAATAATGCAGGTGTTTATAGTCTAAATGTGAGGTGTAAACAATGCAGGGGCTAGTTAATCTCAGTAGTGATACTTTTTAAATTTTACACATGGTAAGCAGTCACAGCAGCCAGACTTTCATGTGGGGGCCACACAAAGAAGGATTGCGGGCCGGATGTGAATCTGAGATTGTTGTTTCCAAAAAAAAAACCTATAAAATATTATTAGCACCAGAACAAAAAATAGCAGTAGAATAGCAGTAGAAGAAGTGCACACAGTTTAGCAGGCAGTGGTTTTCAATTTATCATGCGGATACCATTAAAATGTTAGTGAAACAGACCAGTAGAAGAGTAAATGGAATTTTAATGCAAAAAAAAGAAACTAATAGTAAATGCAATTTAAAATGTCTGCATGTGTCCTGCTGTGCTGCCAGGCTTCAAGAAACTCGCAGGTCTAGTAATCAAATCAAATCTTACATAGGCTGATTGCAAATGTGCAAGATTCTGTCAGGGAAGGTATGTGTGAAAGCTATGCAATGTCTGCCATGGCAGGAAATAAAATTACCTTGGATTTCTCTTTCGACATCAGCAGAGCTGTACACAGAGCCTGGGTAACCATGACATAATCATCTATGTAATGAAGAATAACTGCTGGGCATTAACTAAACCTTATTCTAAAGCACCAGTATACTCATCAGAATATAGGGGGTTGGTGAACATGAATGGACTAGAACAAACAGCCTGCTTTGAATGGCACAGAATATGCTTTCTTTGAAAAATATTGTTTTCTAATGTTGAACCTTAGTCTTTGTAACATGTACGGTATGGGTTAGGCCTTCAGCTTCCTCCTCCATTGGGGGGACCACAATGTTATAGTATCACACAACCTTTTTATACTATATAAAGGTGGTCACACATGGAATTCAGTTAGCATTAGTGTGAATTGCAAATACATTTAGTTTGTGCTGCTGCCACAATAAAAAAGTCTATAATGCCACCTCACAAAAATGATTAGATTCAAAAAGTAATGAAACAATAAATATGAAAACACTCACAGTTCACCTCAGTCCCAAGGTGCAAAAAGCCAAGAACACTGCATCATGGAGGTGTGAGGGTTTCCAAAAAATGAAAAGTCAGGTGTAAAAAGTAAAAAGTCTTTATTAGGACATGGAGACCTAACGCGTTTCGTGCCTGTGTGGGCACTTACTCATAGGCTAAATGACACACCCCTATGCACCTGTTATATAGGGGCTGTGACCAATCACCAATCAAGTGCAAACACATATTGCCATTATACACAATTAGTGAAGTTCCACCTAGTGGTGGGAGCACATATATACATATATAACAGCAAAAAAAGGGAAAAAAAGGGAGGGGGGTAAAAAAAGGAGGGACACCTCAAAAAACAATTGCATACAAAATAATCCAAAAAAAGAAAAGAAAAAACAAACTTTAAAGCAAAAAAATAAAATACTTAAATTTACAAAATGATAAGTATTCCAGATATGCCCGTCGTAAATACATATATGGTAAGTTGTGTAACATACCGAATGTGTGACATACCAAATTGATTATTTATGAAGATAAGGCCTCTATTCATAGAAAAATTGAAATATGTATAATTTATACAAAAATACTCTTCAAAAAAGAAGAAGAGGGGAGAAAAGAAAAGAGAAAAAGGAAGAAAATAGTACTCAAAAAGAAAATATTCAAAATGACTCAACATAACAAATAAAAAATCAAAAGAAACATGTGACATCATAATCGCTATTAAGACCAAAAGGTTTTCTACTCCCCAAGAAAAAAATCCATTTGGTTTCCAAACGGAGCAATTTTGGCAGGGCATCTCCCCCTCGTTTACCCTTTACTACTCTGTCAATACCCAAAACTGACAATTTAGTGATATCTCCCCCATTGCATTCCTGAAAATGTTTTGCTACTTGGGAATCACTATGTCCCTTCCTTATGTCCAGAATATGTTCTCGAATACGTTTTTTTAAGGGATGAGAGGTTTGACCCACGTACTGAATTTTGCATACCTTACATTCTAAGAGATAAATAACAAATGAGGTGTTACAATTAATAAATAAATAAATAAATAAATAAAATAAATAGGTGGTCACACATGGAATTCAGTTAGCATTAGTGTGAATTGCCTTACACAGACAGCCAATTCACTTTGATCTGATTATTTTGTCCCTCACAGGGGGTGTGAGTGTGGTGAGGCCTGCATCATTACTGCTTCCTGCGGGAATCACCTCCCACACACACTGATGGGGCTAAATTGCCAACAACATTCTCATACAAATAAAAATTGATTTGCAGCAGTGCTGCACTTGCACTTACAAATTTATTCAATTAAGACATTCTGCTAAAAAAGTTACTAAAATGCCCTCTAACACAATGTTTGTTTCCATATATTATCTATCTATCTATCAATCATCTATCTATATCAATATGTATGTATCTATATCTATATATCTATATATCTATATATCTATCTATATATATATATATATATATATATATATATATATATATATATCATCTATCTATCTCCATATCTATCTATTTATCTATATCCATATCTATCTATCTATCTCTCATAAAAATAAAAATAGATTTTCAGCAGTGCTGCACTTGCACATTGTAATCAATTAAGACATTCTGCTAAAAAAAACTACTAAAATGCCCTCTAACACAATGTTTGTTTCCATATATTATCTATCTATCTATCTATCTATCTATCTATCTATCTATCTATCTATCTATCTATCTATATCTCCATATATATATATATATATATATATATATATATATATATATATATATATATATATATATATATATATTCATTTATCTATCTATCTATCTATCTATCTATCTATCTATCTATCTATCTATCTATCTATCTATCTATCTATCTATCTATCTATCTATCTATCTATCTTGTTCTACACTCAGTTGTCATCTGCTGACCCCTAACTTGGAGTGGAAATCCAGTATTACTAACTAATACTTTCTGTCCATGCTTGGCTGTGTCTCTGAGTACTGGCGGCACTCAGGAAGTAGAGGAAGCAGACACAAGCAATTAAACATATGTGGGCAGTTCCCATTAAAACTCACTTCCATTCTATTTGCAACTCAAACCTCTGATCCTGGATTGTGCTGTTCCGTTCTACCACCTCATCTCCCGCATGCTTAGTGAGCAAGGAGCATTTATTGAGATGACTGGCACAGTAAAGGCCAAAGTGTTGCCACATATCTTAGGGGCAGATTTACTAAGGGTCAAAGGGAATTCGAGGGAATTTTCGAAGTAAAAAAATTCGAAATTCGAAGTAATTTTTTTGATACTTCGACCATCGAATAGGATACTACGACTTTGAATTTAATTCAACTTCGATTCGAAGTAAAAATCGTTTGAATATTCGACCATTCGATAATCGAAGTACTGTCTGTTTAAAAAAACGTTGACTTCAATACTTCACCAAATTAAACCTGCAGAAGTGCTATGTTAGCTATGGGGACCTTCGATCGATTGCTAAAATCGTTTGAACAATTCTTATTCGACCGCAGGATTGCCAAATTTGATATTCGATATTCTAATTCAATGTTTTTTTAATTCGATGGTCGAATTTCGAAGTTTTTTGTACTTCGAAATTCGACCCTTGATAAATCTGCCCCTTAATCATTTCGATGGAAGTTGCCTTTTTACTTTATGTAAATTGCAGTGCCTGCTCCCACTACCCTTCACCGCTAATTGGCTACCACCTTCCCCCGTTCACAACACATATCAACCTGTTCCTACCCCCAGGCAGTTCAGGTACAGCTATGGTTTATTCCCTGTCAACTGCAAGCATGTGGCTTGTGACAATGGAAAGAACCTGCTGGCTGCCCTCTTCCAATTTGGGTTCGCCTTAGCTGGCGCTTATTTTTGACCTCTCACCCCAGACCAGCAGATACATGGCAGCCAATCAGGAAGCTCTCCCTCCTGGACCACCCCCACACCCCCTGGACCACTCCCCTTCCATATATAAACTGAAGCCCTGCAGCGTTTTTTCATTCTGCCTGTGTGTGCTTGGAAGAGCTAGTGTAGGGAGAGAGCTGTTTAGTGATTTGAGGGACAGTTGATAGTAACTTTGCTGGCTAGTAATCTACTTGATACTGCTCTGTATTGTAGGGACAGAACTCTGCAGGGATTTGAGGGACAGTGAGTTTAGGTTAGTTAGCTTTGCTGACTAGTAATCTACCTTCTACTGCAGTGCTCTGTATGTAGCTGCTGTGGGCAGCTGTCCTGCTGCTGATCTCTCATCTGCTGACTGCTGCCTGTAAAGCTGGCCATAGACGCAACGATTCTTCTTTGGTGAACGACCGATTTCAGTGCAGTCCGACCAATCCGTCAAATTATCGCGCGGTTAGTGGGATTCGAACGATCGTACATCTTACGATTTTTCGGCCGACATCGGTTGGGGAATTGATCAGGCAGGGTAAAAAATTTTCGTCGTCTAACGATGAAAATTGCCCATTGATGGGACAGACAGATTGCTATCGTTTACAATTTGTAAACTGCGCATGTGTGGGGAGGTGCTTGTGTGACACTGGCAACGAACGATCGTTCTTATTACATTCATAAAACACAAAAAAGCAAATAGTACACAAAGTAAAAATATTGTTTTTAATGTTTTTTTTGCATGTTCAATAATAACAACAACAGTCATATATATGTATGCAGTAAGCATTCAAAAGAACACATTGACATTGGAACAATCATGTCCATAGCACATTATATAACATAATATATATGTGCCTCTTTTGTTAACACATAGGATGTTAATATATATATATACACACACTGAGGATAGGTGAGTGCTTGGAGATAAAATTGAAAAAAAGGACAATCTTGTCCATAGCACATTATTGAACATTATATATATAGGCCTCTTTTGTTAACATATAGGATTTTATATATGAGGTGAGTGCTGCTTCACAAAAGAATACTTGGAGATAAAATTGAAAAAAAAAGGACAATCTTGTCCATAGCACATTATTAACATGCTATATTATGTTATCGAAAGAGGCATATAAAGAAGAAAGACTTGGAGATAAAATTGGAAAAAAAGAAAAAAGGACAATCTTGTCCATAGCACATTATTGAACATCCTATATTATGTTATCAAAAGAGGCATATAAAGAAGAAAGAATTGGAGATAAAATTTGAAAAAAAGAAAAAAGGACAATCTTGTCCATAGCACATTATTGAACATCTTGGAGATAAAAATGAAAAATGAACAAACTGGCCCATAGGACACAACATCCTTTCCTTAAGGTAAAAAGAAGAAATTTTTATGGATAATTATTTTTTTAGAGCTGCAACTTTACTTTGTATTGCCTCCACCATCTCTAAAATGGCACCTAAACCTTGCTTCAAATTAGTAATGGCAGCTTTGCATGTTTCAATTCTGTCAAGGATGTCGTGCACATTTTCTTCACCGACTTTATTGTCTGCTGCTGCATCCAGAAATAGCTGCTCTGTTGCTGGTACTGTCTGCTGCTTGGTGGGGCCATATAACAGGTCATCGTGCTCCTCTGTGGGTAAAACAACATAAAATACATTTTGAGTGCAAACTTGTAAATGTGTACAAGGTTAATGTACAAATAAAAGTAGAGATACATACCTGTACTTGTGACCAGGTAAACTGGACTATTTGGAGGCACAGAAAGCATCTGTTCATTTGCAGGACAAACAGGTACATTTTCACACGGATTTTCCTCTGCATCTAGCTCTATGTCCGACAGATCCACTACTGCTGTTTCTTTAATTGTGTCCATCATCAACAGCGATATTGTTATTAGCCTCTGGTATCATTTTCTTTGATGCTTGAGATCTCATTTTAAGTTGTGCAGTTTTCAAAACCCGTCGTTTATCCTCTGCAATTAAATGGATGTGGATTTTTATAGATAATAGACTTATTAATAGATGTACTACATATACATATCCCATGCATAAAAATGTTCTTGAATATATATATATATATATATATATATATATATATATATATATATATATATATACACATACACATATAACAGCATTTATATGTATAGACACACACCCACAGATACAAAAAGTACACACAAAGTATAATAGCACCTAAATAACGACTTACTTTTTTTTATGATCTTTCTTATTGCTGTCAGCTGCTCCTTCTCTCGTAATTTCAGGTCTGACCATCTTTTCCTCAACTGATCTTTGGATCGTGTGATGCCATATCTTCTCTGCAGACCTTCTATAACTTTCTCCAAAATGGCGTTCTTTCTTGTATTAGGTCTTGTGTAATGTGCCAGCCTGCAGTCATAGTCTTGCCTGTCAAAAGCAGCCACCATATAGGTCATTTCAGTTTTGCTCATAGGTGTTGCCTTCCTCCTGTCTCTCTCCTCTTCCATCATTGCCTGCTGTACCTGCTCTGCTGTCTGAACGTAATGGAATCCGACCGGAAGTGGGAGGAACGTATAGTTACCTTGGTATACAAACGAACGTTTGTGCGTTTGTTGCGCATTTCTTTTGTGTGCTGGCTGGGTCTCTTCGGTCGACGACGTAGTTTTTCCAGTTGTACAAACGAACGAACGTTTGCGCGCTTGTTGCGCATTTCTTTTGTGTGCTGGCTGGGTCTCTTCGGTCGACGACGTATTTTTTCGTTAACACAAGAAACATCTGGTAAGTTTAGCACGAATGTTCTTTTGTAACGAACGTTTTAACCTCCCATTATTATTAGTTAACAAACATACTGTTTTCTTGTCTTGCAGACTGTGTGTTTGGACAATATGCCAAGTGACAAATTTCTGAAACCTGACTTTCTTCGTGAATTTATTGAATTGTACCAAACATTACCTTCTTTATGGAAAGTTAAGTCAGATGACTACTCCAACAGGAACAAAAGGGAAAAGGCATATGAACAACTTGTCACACTTTGCCGAACTGTCTGCCCAACTGCAGATGTACCTTTTGTCAAAAGCAAAATTTCTAACTTAAAGTGGACCTGTCACCCAGACACAACAATCTGTATAATAAAAGTCCTTTTCAAAATAAACATGAAATCTAATTTCTATTTTTTATTAAAGCATTCATAGCTGTTGTAAGCTCATTTAAAAATCTCAGCTGTCAATCAAATATTGTCTGCCCCTCCTCTATGCCACGGGCATAGAGGCGGGGCAGGCGATTACTTTCACTTTCCATTCAGCACTTACTAGATGTCACTGCTCTCCCCACATTCCCCCGTTCTCTTAACCATTTAATTGTGTAGCTAGGGCATGTGAATGGACATCGGGTCCCCCATTCTGGTGCACAAACATGATTCTGAGATGATACAAGTCTTTCCTTAAAACAGTGTCCACAAAATGGCTGCTGTCTGCTTGTTATCATTTTGAATTCCCAGACTGAAGGAAACAAGATTCAAATAATTTATACAGTGTAATTAAAGTTCATTTTGCTTGACTAATGTGATAAAATAGGATTTTGAATAATTGTTTTGGGTGACGGGTCCCCTTTAAGAACAGTTTTCAGAAAACAACTGAACAAAGTGCAGGCCTCAAAAAAATCTGGAGCCTCGGCAGATGATATATATGTCCCCAAACTGTGGTACTTTGATCTACTTTTGTTTACAGTGGATCAAGAAGTAGCACGGTATTCAAATTCAAATTTATCATCAGTTGAAAACCACAATGAAACATATGTGGATGTTGAAGCACCAGCAACACAAACAGAGTCAACTGAGAGTACAGAGACCAGTACAGAGACCCAGTCTCAGGTAAAGACACACACACAAACAATTGATTAATAAATGCTCATTTATTATGTTTTATATATTTTTTATATATTATGGTTGTTGTGTCATAGTTCTTTTGTAGTATCAATTCAGATCATTGCATCTTGCCAATCCACTGCACCTTGTCCATTAAAATAATCTACATAGTTTTCCCTGTTTGTTTTAGCATCCACATTAGCATTACGTGTACCACCAGCTTGTAGTTGCAGCATTGCATTTGGGTCTGATCGCCAGTCCCCATAAACAAGAGAGCAATACTCAATGTCTTCTCTGTCCACCATGTTATTTGGCATATAAACATTTCCATTGGTACGCCGTAGGAAATTATGTAGAACACAGCATGTTAAAACCACAAGATCTACCTTGGCGGGTGAGAGAGTAATGGCTGTATGGAAGACTCTAAATCGATTAGCAAGAATTCCAAATGCATTTTCTACAACACGTCTTGCCCGTGATAGTCTGTAATTAAATATTCTCCTTTGCTTTGTCAGTGTTTTGACCGGGAATGGCTTTAGAATATGTTCCTGCAGTGCAAAGGCCTCATCTGCAACAAATACAAAGTTTAGACCTTCTGTAGTTTCATTATTTGTAGGTAGTTGTACTTCTTTGTTCTTTAGCTTCTGATAGAAGACAGTCTGTTCTATGGCTCCTCCATCTGATACTCTTCCATTTTTCCCAACATCCACCATTATAAATTCATATTTGGCATTTACTATTGCCATTAACACAATACTAAAGTATCCTTTATAATTATAATAGTAGGATCCTGAGTTGGCAGGAGGTTGTATTCGAACATGTTTTCCATCAATGGCCCCTCCACAGTTTGGGAAATTCCAATAGTCTTCAAACTGCTTTGCTATGACTTTCCATTCTTCAGCGCTTTCTGGAAACTGAAAAACACATGTAAAACCATTGTTAAATTATTTTTTTTCAGACAAGTGTCAACACCAGTTCTTTGGATTCTACACAACAGACAAGCACTACAGAAGTTTCACACACACCCAACCGACCCAACCTTGGCGAAAAGGGGAAAAAAAGGAAAAGACTACAAACTGATGACAACACACAGAAATTAATAACTGATGCTGTTTCACTTTTATCCAAAAGAACAGATGAACATGATGCATTTGCATTTACTGTTGCCTCTAAACTGAGGCGTATGGAAGAAGAACAGCGCTTGTTTGCTGAAAACATGATCACGCAAGTGCTACAGAAAGGCCTGATGAAAAAACTATCAGACTATACCACAAATAATGACCATAACCCGACATCAATACAATACCCACAACCATCCTGGTACTCCCCTGCTCACCGTTTTTACCCACCAGTGGCAAACTCCTCACAATACCCACACACCACATGAAAGCACACAGTATGAAAATTTGTAACCACTACTTATTTACACAACCAAACACTGTTTTGCACTTTTATTGTTATTATTATTATTGGTATCTGTTTTTATATATTTATAGTTTTTGTTATTTTAATGGTTCATATTGTTATTTATGTGTTCACATTGCAGTGCACTTGTAGTACAAAGTATTTTAAATAAACTGTTTAAAATAACGTTTTTTTTAATTAATTACCTTTAGATATTCCGCTTTCATTGCCTCAATAATTGCATTACATGTTTCCGGAATGATTCGGCCTAGACTTTGTGCAGAAATGCCGGTTGAAAACTTTTAAGATCCTCCAATGTTCTCCCAGTTGCCAGATAACGTAGTGTTGCTATGAGTCTCTGTTCTGGCGAGATGGCCTGCCTCATACAAGTATTTTGTTTGGTTATGGCTGGTCGAATTGCTTCAAATAGGTGTTCAAAATTTGAGTCAGACATCCGTAGATAATTTCTGAAATCATCTTAATTATTTTCTTTCAGTTCTTTCACAAGTCCCATATGAGAAAATTTATGGCGGTGTAATAACCACTGTTTGCTCCATATTGATCTTTTCCTCTTCTTCTTCTGCTTTATGGAGGTTAGTAGCAGTATAGCTAGTGCAGCCCTCCTGCTATCATCCATAAATATGCTCATCGTCACGAACGATCGGTGAAAGAGATCCGAATGGACTCAGCGCGTCGAATGAATGTAACACAAAGGAACGTTCGTGGAAAAGCAGTTTAACGAAAGCATACACGTCATATCCTCTTCCGGTTTGGGCTGTTGCGGGACGATATCGCACGTCATATCCTCTTCCGGTTTTTGGGCTGCACAGGACGATATCGCTGAAAATGATCGTTTTCGCTGATGGACAGATCGTATCTATAAACGATCGTTTCACCAATATCGTCGGTCGTACGATTACAAAAAATCTTATATAGATCTGCAGGTCTATGGGGACCTATACCCAATAGTCCTTGTAAGGACTGCTTTTATTTTCTTTTTTGTTTTTTTTACTTTGCTACTGTAAGAGCCCAGTGCTATTAGTCTAGCTGTGTTGGGGAGTGGGACTGGTGTGCTGCTCCTCCTAGTAGTTCACCACTACCAGCACCAACCAGAGTCAAAATTGTTACAAAGTATCTTATTTGCACCTGTTAGCTGTTCTGAGCTCTCTGCCAAAAGCTAATTAAGTTAGAAACTGTTTTTTTTTTCTGGCTGTTCAGTTCAGAGAAAAGAGGGACTGGTGTGCTGCTCCTCCTAGTAGTTCACCACTACCAGCACCAACCAGAGTCAAAATTGTTACAAAGTATCTTATTTGCACCTGTTAGCTGTTCTGAGCTCTCTGCCAAAAGCTAATTAAGTTAGAAACTGTTTTTTTTCTGGCTGTTCAGTTCAGAGAAAAGAGGGACTGGTGTGCTGCTCCTCCTAGTAGTTCACCACTACCAGCACCAAACAGAGTCAAAATTGTTACAAAGTATCTTATTTGCACCTGTTAGCTGTTCTGAGCTCTCTGCCAAAAGCTAATTAAGTTAGAAACTGTTTTTTTTTCTGGCTGTTCAGTTCAGAGAAAAGAGGGACTTTCCAGTACAAAAGAGGGACAGGGGGTTGAGTGGTCAAAAGAGGGACAGTTGGGAGGTATGCAAGTGCCACCTAGCTGTGTGAGCTTTTTCACATTCTGTCTAAATAACAATAATAATTCCGTGTCCGTAAACATCACCTGAGTGATGTTTTTACAGCAGCAATAATATATTCCGTATCCACTACTGTATACGTTGCCCTTGCAGGCATTGTTTGCCCAGTCTTTAACCAAGTGCCACCTAGCTGTGTGAGCTTTTTCACATTCCGTGTCCAGAAACATCACCTGAGTGACGTAGTGTGATTTCTGCCCTTTACAGCACAAAACGCAGCGCTGTGTCAACAATGTATTTTTCAGATACATTTTTGCCCTTGATCCCCCTCTGGCATGCCACTGTCCAGGTCGTTGCACCCTTTAAACAACTTTAAAATAATTTTTCTGGCCAGAAATGTCTTTTCTAGCTTTTAAAATTCGCCTTCCCATTGAAGTCTATGGGGTTCGCGACGTTCGCGAACCGTTCTCATTTTTGGACGCAAGTTCGCGAATATGTTCGCGAACATTTTTTCCGCCGTTCGCTACATTCCTAAACATCTCAAAGAGACTATTGTCTGACCTTCAAATGCATGTGTGAGTTCAGACAATTGCCATTGAAACAAATCGGTGATTCAGAGCATTTTCCTTGCCATGCACCAAGCTAAAATTAGCTTTAAATGGAGGAAGCACAGCCTAAATTAGCATATAGATGTAGTGATCTCACGCCATGCATACCTTCGTCAAACGTGGGGTAAATTAAATGTATGAAATGGGGCAGGGCTAAATAACAATGACACAGAAGGACCTGTATCTGTCTTAATGGCTATATTGTTATACATTTATGCAGGCCCGGATTTGTGGTGAGGCCACATAGGCCCGGGCCTAGGGCGGCATGCCGCCCAGCCGCATTATGGGGACGTGTGCGTCCCCATTCAATTACACCAGTTTCGCCGGCGCTTTTTCGCCGGCGCGCTGGGAAGGGGAAGTGTAGGTGGGCGCTAGGACCGCGGGGCTGCCTGGTCGGACCTCGCGGCCTAGGGGCGGGCGGCAAACAAATCCAGCGCTGCATTTATGGGGGAATGTAATAAAAGTCGGTAACGGACAAAATATTCGCAATGTGAAAAGTTATGCCTTTGTGCCAACAATTTTGCACAAATTTAATATAGTTTTATATACCTTGAAACTGTTTAGCGACCACTTCCAACAGGGGAAGAAGGATTGCGAATGTTATAGTTTGCGATAATGTAATAAAACGTCTAACTTACATCTTCGAGTACTTCTTAAAAGTGGGCAATGCGCAATTAAAATTCACACTGCGCAATTATTTCAAAAATTGTTTTGCTCTTTGCGACTTTTATTACATCCCCCCATTAAAGGGGTGATTCACCTTTGAGTAAACTTTTGGTATGTTTTAGAATGGCCAATTCTAAGCAATTTTTCAACTGGCCTTCATAATTTATTTTTATTACTCATATTTCTAATTAGGGCCTCTCATATTCATACCCCAGTCTCTTATTCAAATCCATCCATGGTTGCTAGGGTAATTTTAACCCTAACAACCAGATTGCTAAAATTGCAAGCTGGAAAGCTGCTTAATAAAAAGCTAAATAACTCAAAAAACACAAATAATAATAAAAAAAAAAAGAAAACCAGTTGCAAATTATCTCAGAATAGCACACGCTACATCATACTAAAATTTAATTTGAATATGAACAACCCCTTTAAGCGGATAAAACACAGGGCCAGTGTTGGACTGGGGAGGAGGGACCCACTGAAAAACCTGAGCAAAGGGTCCACCACTCTGGGTTCACCCTCCCTCCAGCTAAGGGCTCACTGCTCCCCATGAATATGGATCAATGATCATAGGCAAGACTAATGTGGATTTGCTAAAGTACATATACGTTGCATCAAATAGAGACAACTTAGTACAACAAAATACAAATTAGATAATTGCCCACTTCCTTGGCATATGCTTTATAAGAGAAACTGTCCTGCCACGTGTTTTGCTATTTAACCTAAAGGTAAACACTTAAAGTACATTAACTGTCAGATAACTGTCAGATAAACCATAACATGCTTTCCAGGCATTGTAAAATAAATATTTACTAAGCTAACCAGTTCCATTGTCAATAGCCACATGCTATATGTATGAGAAATCTATCACCTACCAATACAAACACAGTGTTGAACACGTCCTGAAATTGCATCCAAATGTATTCAGGTTCCCACTAGTATAAAGCAAGGCTGTTCAACTAGAGGTCCACAGTGCAGATGGGGCCCTTCAACAGATTTAAAAGCCCTGAAACTCTTCAAGAATTTCATTGACTTCTTTGGCTGACATCATCAGTTTATTATAATCTAACCTCCAAATATATAATGGTGTATAACTGGTCCACTATATGAAAAAATATGAAAAGCATTGACATAAAGTACCCTTGAGTACCTTCAAAAATACAAAGCCTGCCAGAGGAACTGACACAAACACAAACTGGGTTGGCAGCATGTTCTCCAAGCAAAGATTCCCACAGTATATGGTGATCCTTACTCAAGTAGCCACTGAGCCCATTGCAGCCTCATGTGATAATGGTATATATATAGGGATGCATCATGCTGTGGACAGGAAGCAACTTAGCCGGCTTATGGGTTCTCTTCTACTAAGGTGTACAACTATAGAAAACTCTGGAGCATTGTAAAGAATCTTAATTTTATTACCACCTCTACTAATAATAATGCTAAAAAGCAATGAAACCACATGCCATGCAGAATACTCACCAACACAGATCTACCTGTTACTGAAAAACAACATCATAATTTTCATCTTTTCTTTTTTGTTGGTATAATGTTGAGAAAAGTGAGTAAATAAAAGCAATATATGAGGGCACTGTTTTTCCCTATGCATATAGTGTAAGTAAGCAATGTACTAGGGTTGCTTAACAAATTGTGCACCTTATGGCCAGAACTAGGGGCAGGTAGAGTAGGGGGCACACGCTTTTAAAGGGAATTTTTTTGCTTTTTGCGTTTATTTATATGTAATGTAGTATGGTTTGGTACTTAACCATTTGTCAGCTTTCCATTGAATATAACTCAGGTGAATCTCTATGAAAAAGTAAAAAGTCAGATTACCATTAATAAAATTGCTGTTTGTATTGAAAATTAATATTGAGCACTTTAACAATCCAGCCCTGATGTTGCTATATTTCAGCTCTCTGCATGCTTTAACCCTTGCAAATTTGTTACCATATGAGCAATACTGCTAGAAAAGGTTTATTTGCCCTCTTACACTAGTTGAATTTCATAATCATATCTATTTATGTGAAAAATACAATAGTACACAGTAACGGAAGCAGTTCTGAGCGCAGGCCATGTACCTGGCCTGCCCCCCACCACCCTCCGGATGTATTTTTCGTAGTGGGCCTGCGCTAGCTGGCCTGGAGGAGCCGCACCCCCGGTAGTTCCACCCCGGATAGACAGAGTGCATCGTTGTTGATCCAGGTGTTAGTCCAGCTACAATTTTGGAGAGGGTTATTTAGCCTCTTGTGCCAAAAACTGAAGACATCTTCATATTTTCTAAGCAGGACTTATTTTAGTGACTGAAAATTTGTGGCTTTTTACAGCCTCAGCTACCACACTAGTACAAACATGCTATACGTTTGCTGATAACTCTTCTGACTTCCCATAAGGAGGGCCTCTTGTTTAGCACTTAGGGCTCTTACTGACGAGCGGTTGTAGCTGCGCTCCCCTGCGTTCCGTTTTTCTGCGTTCAGCCGCAGGGGAGCGCAGGAATAGACGCATTACATTTTTTCCAATGGGGCTGTACTCACACAGGCACGCGTAGGCGCCGAACACAGGTTGAGACGCAACATACTGCATTTTTCCTGCATTTGTCGCCTACACGCACCTGTGTGAGAACAGCCCCATTGGAAAAAATGTAATGCGTCTATTCCTGCGCTCCCCTGCGGCTGAACGCAGAAAAACGGAACGCAGGGGAGTGCAGCTACAACCGCTCGTCAGTAAGAGCTCTTAAGGACAAAAACCTAACACTAAATGTGTAATTAATAACAGGGGGGATTAAACTTTAAACCATTGACTTATAATCAACAACATAATCCATTCAATATAATGTTCTATCATTCCTGAAATGTTAAACTAAAGGTTCAGGATGTGTTTAGCATGTAATGTCATGCAATGGTACTGCCTATAAAATAGGGAGCAGGTCCAGTTTTAGACAGGATGGTAGGGCAGAATGGCTATTTGGTGCTGATGTAAATGCTGTCACATATTCATTGCAATTATGTCTACAATGTAGGAGATCCATGATTATATTTGTTGGAGGAAGTGATACAGCATATCTGGATACTTCTGTGAAGGCTATAACATTGATTGCATTGATTGTTGCTGTGTTTTAAGGATATTCATGTTTTACAATTTTAATTTCCTGTAGCCCTTTTACAAACAAAGGGCTTGTGTTGTTTTACAGAAGCCCATTGTGATTGGCTTCACTCGGAGCATTGAAAGGAAAGTCACATTATTGCTTATTATTTAGAATGTGCCAAGCTGTGATCTCGAACAAGAGATGAAAGGTAAAGTAGTAATAGAAAATCAGGTTTGTTTATTTCTTGCAGATTTATTATTCTTTTGCCATGGGTTAAGCTTGCTACTTGATAACATTACAACTAAAACAAGGGCATAACAAAAGCTAGAAGTAGAGCCAGAAGCTGGGACAATAAGTTCTTCCCTTAAAATTATGTTAAAGAGACCAATACAAGGTTGTCGTTCACCATCTGGAACTTTTGTTAATGTTTGTATCAACCTCATTACATATAGTGGCCCCTGAACCTTCATTGTGTGGTCCATACACACACAAAGTGGTCATATACCATATAAAATGACTATCCCCAATCACAATATTGAAAATTGATTTATTGATTAGATTTTCTCTAGGAATGCACCAAATATCAGATTCGGTTTGGGGTTTGGCCAGATAAGTGCCTTTTTAAGCAGGATTTGGCCAAATATAAGAGCACTGCCAAACCAAATACAAACCCTCTATAATGAAAAAAAATGCCAAGCATTCTTCATGTGCATTGGCTTTTTCCTCGCACATCAGCAATTTCGAACACTCCTGAGGGTTTGGATTTGGTTCAGTATTCAGCCAAATTTGTACTCAAGGATTCGGAGATTTGAAAGAACACAGAATAGAATGGTCCGTTGTATCCCTGACCTTCTTTTCTTGAATTCAAGTTCAAGATGGACAGGCTCATTTATTCATATTTTATTAATAGCCTCGTAATGGCAGTGTTTCCTTAAAACTTTGTAGGCAAGTTCCCAAAACTTCATCTCGTTGAATACAACCTGGTAGTGTGCCAACTAATTGCACAGAGTAGCACAGAGAAGCTGGTAACTGTAGGGTTCTTTATGATTGTTCAAGCAACTTTGCCACAGCCAGGTAGCTAGTAGTGCCCAGTAGATAACACAGTGTAATTTGCTGATTTGGTTGTGAGTGGCCCAAAGAGAGGAAACTCCAGAGAGTGAGTAGTGGTCATAAATTAAAGTTGCATAAAAGGACTATAATGAAGCTACTTTATCTGGAACATATAGCTAAGGGTAAGGGCACACTGGGCGGTTCGGGGAGATTTTGTCGCCTGGCCACTAATCGCCGCGACTTTGCGGCAACCAATCTCCCCGAACGCCTTCCCTCACTCTGCGCCTGGCTTAAATTAAAAATCGCCAGCACTAATCACACGCGGTGATTCATTTTCCGAAGTCGCCCATTCAGGGAGATTGGTTGCCGCAAAGTCACGACGATTAGTCGCCAGGCGACTGAATCGCCCAGTGTGCCCTTTCCCTAAGATATTGAAGTATTGAATATCTTTAGTGTTTTTTTAGCTAAAGCAAATAAAGATAACACAGCAAACATAGATAGTGAGGTCCTAATTAAAACTTTGCTAGGAGAGCATTATTTATTAGTTTGCCCTCTAAATTTAAACAAATGGTTATTAGGTTCATTAGCGGCATGTTGTTATTGTATTTTATGTTATGGTTGAATTCAGATAATATTTATAAACTTCTTCATGCTTCTAATTCTGCCCTTGATTAAGTTTTGGCTCGGACTGTGCAATACGCTCACAAAGCTCTCTCGTGTTTGTCACTGCATCAGAAATGCATCTGTTTTAATTTTCTCTATTATGTCTAGGTAGCTAGAAATCAAGAAACGCAATTTGTCTGAAATGACCTATCCTTCATAAAGTCATGCTGACATAATGACATTCACTAGGACAAAATTTTGAATGTGAATTTTTGAATGTGATCCCTTAAAAAGCCTTCAGATAGTTAGCTCACCACAGATGTCAAATTTACTGGCCTATAATGCCAGGCTGAGATCATAATCCCTTTTTAAATATTGGAATGATATCAGCATTCCTCCAATCCATAGGTACCGTACCAGATGAAAGTGGATCTGAGTAAACCAGAAATAGAGGCTGGTCTAAAACTGAACTAAGCACTCTTAGTACCCCAACACACTCAACCCACATCATTTTACTATTAATATACTTTAAAAAACGTTTTGGGATTTGTCTTAGCCTCTGTCACAATGTACTCTTCATTTTCTATCCAGATTGCTGTTTTACAACATTTATTATAGCGTTTATATTCATTTAATGCAGCTTCTGTCCCCACAGACTTGTAGTTTTAAAATGCCTCTTCTTTCCTGTTAACGTTTTTACTTCCATATTAAGCTACATAGAGTGGTTCTTGGTGATTCTTAAAGGAGAACGAAAGCCCCAGGGCGCAAAACCCCTCCCCCCCTCCCCTCCGTTGCCCCCCTCCCTCCTCCCCCCTGGCCTACCCCTCCCCCTGGGCAAATGCCCCTAACTTGTTACTCACCCCTCTGCGCAGGTCCTGTCCATGGAGTTCGCAGTCACCATCTTCTTCCACGCGCGTCTGCTTCCTGCTCTGACCGGCGTTTTCTGGCGCATGCGCAGTAGGAACAGTTACCGGTACGGCTCTACTGCGCATGCGCCGAATGTCACGAAGTTTTCCGATTTCACTTCGTGACATTCGGCGCATGCGCAGTAGAGCCGTACCGGTAACTGTTCCTACTGCGCATGCGCCAGAAAACGCCAGTCAGAGCAGGAAGCAGACGCGCGTGGAAGAAGATGGCGACTGCGAACTCCATGGACAGGACCTGCGCAGAGGGGTGAGTAACAAGTTAGGGGCATTTGCCCAGGGGGAGGGGTAGGCCAGGGGGGAGGAGGGAGGGGGGGCAACGGAGGGGAGGGGGGAGGGGTTTTGCGCCCTGGGGCTTTCCTTCTCCTTTAAGGGAATAAATTGAGAAAAGTAACAATTCAATATCATTTTAAATGACAACCATTTCTGTTCTGTGTTTTTAGCAGAAAACACAATGCCCAAATTTATGCTCTGCAGGACAGCCCTAAAGAGCTAAGACATTAAATGAAATCACACTATAGTCAATATTAACCAGAGGTTCAATCACTTGCACATTTGCTGTACGTTCTGGGTCATTAGAGATCACTAGATCCAGTATAGCATTTTTTTCTGGTTGGCTCCTCAACAACTTGTGTCATAATACTATGATGCAACAAGTTTAGAAACTTGTTCCCATTAACCAGCCTGGCAGTAGTGTTGCTCCAATCAATATCTGTATAATTAAAATCATATGTTATCATTACTTTCCCCAAACTAGCAGCCTTTTCTGTTTGCATCAGAAGCTAAGCCTCCTCCTGTCTCACATTACGCCGGACTCTATGCTGAGCTCCACCCATAATACCTCAAGTGTGTGACAACAGCCGTAGATTCAAAGCACCTTTGAGAAGGTTATTTTCTAATTAAGCAATGAGAGTGGAAGAGATAAGGGAGGCTCATGAATGCAAGTGCAAAGTGCATTAGAAGTAATGTCATAAAAACTGGTGCACTAAAAAACATACTTGCTATTACTCGTTTTGGGAAAAAGTGCCGCATTGTGGGTGAAAAGGTGGCTATTTGCACTAATTTGTAGCACTTTGCACACAGAGCCACTGGTAACTGACCCCTAAGAACTCAATAAATCCAATGAACTTTCAAAAAACATAAATATATGATATGAGAACTAACTAGGCAGTATCAAAATGTGTGTCAAAAATAAATAGTGTAATGAGTAAGGGGGTAATTATGTATTGACAGTATCCCTTTAAACAGGATAAACTATTAAAATAAGTCTTAGCAATTAGCCTGCAGTTTACACACACTCACTATTAGCTTCAGTGACAGGAAGTGAATGACTGCTTTTAGAGCACACAAAGAGCAAATAAGAACACTGTCATTGCTATAGGGAGCAGCTGAAAATTAGTACCCACTGCTTATCTGAAGGGGGGTGAGTGCTGTCCTTTACTGCTAAAACTAAATGTGTTTGGCAATAAAATACAGTGTTAATTAAATTTAGCTCAAGTGTTTGCTTAAAAGTGAAAATCTGGCATTTTAATAACTAGGCATAGTGTTAAGCACATGTATCTTAAATGGGATATAGTCACCATGGTATTTTGAATTCTTTTATTAAGCCTGTTTCATTATCAACACTTATACACCCTATAATGCTTCTTTGCATGCCTATTTCTGGTTCTATTTAGAACTTAGCTCATCCTCCTGTGCTTTGTTTAAAAAGGCAACAAAATCTAGGAATAAGTCCTAATTTTCATTGCCCTTAAATTTTTAATTGCCCATGTCTGCTTGCAGTATGACAACAATATACCACTTGGCATGTGCCGAATGTGCACTGAAAAAATGCAAAAATTAAGGCTTATGGTCTCCACCAAAACCAACTCTATGCCTACCAACAAATAACCCATTTCCTGCAGTCGCAAAACAAGGATTACAAATCTCTCCGCAACGATACTTTGATGGAACACCTTTGTGGCAAACTTTGGAGTGGCAAAGCGATCCTGTCAGACTGTTACAAAATGCTCACTCAGAGGGATGTAACAAGTGCCCTGCCATATATGGAAAAATGGGAGAACGACCTGCAATTATCCTTTACGCCTGCGCAATGGAATCAAAGTATCAATAGCTCCAAAGGTGCTACACACTGTACGAACCATATAGAAACCCACACGAAGATACTCACTAGATGGTATCTCACACCAAGCAGAATTGCGGCTTTTTCTCCATCCTATCCCAATATATGTTGGAGACAGTGTGGTCTTCAGGGTACAGCACTTCATATGTGGTGGGAATGTGCGAAAGTGGTACCGTTTTGGCAGGAAGTCTTCCGGATAATTAAAGAGGTACTCCAACAGGATATACCGTTACTACCACAGGTCGCTTTGCTCCAAATCTATCCAACCAAAATCTCCAAGGTGGTGAGATGCCTCTTGTTCCAAATCTTTAACACGGCAATAACCTTAATAGCTACTACCTGGAAACAACCTGTGATCCCCTCGACTCAACAGTTCTGTACGCAACTCAACTCAAGGAAAACAATGGAGATTATGTCTGAATCGGATACTGAGAGGAAAGATAGACTTGTTAAAATTTGGGAGCCTTGGACTATTTATCAGATCTCCATGTCTACCCACAGTCAGGGGCCCACCTCCGTGGGAACGTAGTATGGGAAATTGCGCTGAGAGTTGTGAAAATGCCTTGGTAATTCTTTGTAACATTTTCTTGTATTCGTTACAGTATGATCTTGCACCAAATACCTTGTACTTCCTTTTATTTTCTTTATCTTTTTTGTTTGTTTAATTTTTGCTTATATTTTACAATAAAAGCAGATTTGAATTGAAAAAAAAAAAATTAAGGCTGAATAGCCAGATTGGATTCTACTTTGGGTTGCACTTGCTTTGGTTCACGCTCTGGTATGGCAAACATTTTTGCAGTGATGTACAAGTTCATATTATCCAACAGTACAATTTGAAGTTATTAGGCCCCACAGCATTTACTTTTTCTACCCCATCACCTTGCAAACTTTGGGGGAAACAAACAGGTAATCATGTATCAATCTGGATACCCCCACTAGCCTCCACTTGGCTTCTGGGACACTTGGCAGCCACTGGGTCTTTATTGTAATGTTTACTGTTTCTTTGATTATTCTTATTAAATGCGATATATATAAAAGCAGTGCCATGAAACCTTATTACATGCTACATTGACTATTCACATTCTTCTTTATATATTTTAACCCACAGAATAAACTACAGATCTCCTTGGGGGATTTGATTTTTCAGATTCTAATATTCTATGGAAGATTTATGTATGCTTTTCTATTTGTGTGTATTTAAACATAAGTGTTTGTACAGGCTGTATTTGCTCAAAAGGTTTTGTGTTTAGTGTTTACATATAAAGTGTTGCCAAAGCAATTGCAACAGTATAATTACCTTTAAATATAATAGACACTACTTATCAAGTATATTGTTCATGTCCAGGTTCAGCTGAGCTAAAAAACAAAAAGTATAATGGCATATAACCCTTAGGAGTCATATGTGTTATAGTGTGCTTTTTCTATATTATGTATTATTTAATAACCATGACATCCTTGCCTCTCATGGTTACATAAAAAACTCAGTAGTGGAGTGCTCAAACTAACACCTGGGGGCAGATTTACTAAGGGTCGAATTTCGAAGTACAAAAAACTTAGAATTTGACGTTTTTTTAACAAATTTGGCAATCCTGCGGTCAATTAAAAATCGTTCGATTAAACGAATAAATCGTTAGAATCGAACGATTTGTATGATTTTTTTCGATTGATCGAAGGATTTTTATTCGACCAAAAAAAACTTAGAGAAGTGCTGTGGAAGGTCCCATAGGCTAACATTGCATTTCAGGTAGCTTTAATTTGGCGAAGTATGAAGTCGACGTTTTTTTTTAAAAAGACAGTACTTCGATTATCCAATGATCGAATAGTTGAACGATTTTTACTTCGAATCGAAGACGAATAGTCAAATATAGCCTATTCGATGGTCGAAGTACCCAAAAATTTACTTTGAAATTCAAAGTTTTTGAAATTCGAACATTCACTCGAGCTTAGTAAATCTGCCCCCTGGTGCCAGGTGTAATGCCAGAAGACATCTTCCTGCTGAAAGGGTCCTATACAATAGACAAAAATTGGGATGCCTATGACTAAGTGCAGGGTAAGCATGAAACTCATTTTTGTGGGGTCTAATGGATTTTAATATGTGATACTAAATTTGTTTTTTTTTAACTATAAGTGCATGAGTATGTCATTTTGTGGTTTCATATACAATAGAAGCATAATTAACAGCAGCACGATAGTGTATCAAGATTTGTTTAGCCTGAAAAAACAGATTGGTAAGGCAACGTTTTGGGGCCTTCCAGGCCCTTTATCAAGCCTCATCCTTGCTCCTACCATTATATGCAAATTGTTTGCATGGCTAAAACATTCCCAAGCCCACTCTGGCAACTGGCAGTCCTTGAGTCAAAGATTCATCTGTTTTAATAGATATATACATAGACTTGATTTTTGTCTACTTCACTACTGTTAGTAGGTTGAACAAGGACTTAAACAATCATTATCATTTGTTCCATCTTCTTTTATAGGCTGATGTTTTGACCAAAGGGCAGCATATCTGGGCAATTCAAAAAATAAATGATTTGATCAGTCTACTGCAGTTGGAATTATGAAAACAACTTTGTGATTGGCTACTGTAGGTTTCTGCACTGGGGCAAATTTGCTCAGCAGTCATGACCCCAAAAAAATCTGAAAACTGCTAATGAACCCCAGAGGGCTTATTTATTAACATTGAAATAAACATCTGGTTGTCATCATGTTTGCCTCTAGTGTATGCCCCCTTGTATCTGCTACTGTTGTCTGATTTGATATCAGCCTGTCTGTTTTAAGTGAAATACTTTTATTATTATTTGATTATCCACTTTTCTCTTGATAGATAGACAGACAGACAGACAGACAGACAGACAGACAGATAGCTAAATCAAGTAGATCAATAGATCTTCAACTTTTCCCCTTTTTATTTTGCTATGATTTGCTATGATTCATACTCCCATGACCTACACTGGGGAGGTGGAGTCAACAAAAGTTAAACTTTACTAAGTTTTGGTCAATTGACATCTTATTTTTCTATGCCCTACCCAGGAAGTTACTTTGGACCCCATACTGCCCACAACCTTTCCCTCTAGCCTTATTACCTTAAAGGTGAACTGTTGTGAAAATGAAATTGTATACACTATAAGGTTCATCATGCTGAAATAAGAACATTTCTAAATATAATCAATTAAAAATGCTGTACACTTTCTGAAATAATCAAGTTTATCTTCACATCCTTACTATCAGCATCTGTTCCTTTTCATTCTGTCTTCTTGCAAGAGTTGTAAGTAAGATTTTAAGGTTAGATCCAGTATATATTTAAGGGGGGGCTCCCTTTTCTAGCAGATGTGTTAGAGCTTAGTAAGATAACTGACTCCAGCACAAACAAAATCTAACAAAAAACTGACTTTGTCACAAATCCTGCATGTAGAGTGGGAGTATTAGGTGATTTTAAAACAGTGCACGCTAATACATCTTCTTGGCAAAAGGAGTCCCCCCCCCAACTCTGCATTGGACCCAACTGTCATTCAGAATCATGAAGAGAGAATGAAGAGGGGCAGATGCTGAAATGGAGTAAAGGGAAGTTTAATTTGATTATTTCAGAAACAGGTAATTATATTACTATATTATTGGAATTTTATATATATTTATCAGTATGTGTGTGTGTGCATCCAGTTGAAAAAAATACCACTCACACAGCTTACTCTAATGTCATTTGCACTCTGTGTTTGGTGTTACATGGCAGATTCATTATGTAGTCATTATGTAAATGCAATGTTAGAAGCATAAGGCTCATTTGTTCAATGGCATTTTTTTTTATTTATAGCAAATGCACATTTGTGGTGTTATATGACCTTCGATATTTATAAAAGCTTACTTAGCAAGATTATAGTAGCCCAGCTGATACTATAGCACCCTCAGTGCAATCGCTTGCGTTCTTAAAGAGGATAAGATTTAGATGTGCACGCCATTTTGTTCAAAGTATTTTTCATTATTTCCCTTGTCAGTGGCAGTAATTCAATTAACAAATGCAACCAGGTCTCCTCTATTCCTGCTAGATTGGATACACTCACCTTCCTTTGATTTCAGATGTGCTCAGCTTTGCAGATCTCACATAAAACAGATGCACAGTACCAGCCTATTCAGCAATAGACTGTTTCAATCAGCTCCTTTCAAAGCACAGATGCGATCATTTTCCAAGTAATTAATCACATACAGCACACAAGCAATTAAAGGCAAAAAAACGAATAGCAGCTGCAGACTGGACGTAATCTTTATTGTGCCTTTTCATCTCTAGTGTTCTGCTGTGATCTTGGTGCATCCCAATCCCAATGGCAAAGAGACTGCATAGAGTGTGCATTGCTGCAAAGCTAACTTTAACCAAGCAGGAAGGACAATCTCTCCATATATTAAGTTCACATTAGTTCTGCTGTGATGCTGCTCTCTGTTGTTGAGTTATTCAATGTACAACCTTTACAGTGTAGAGGCTTTGCAAGAAATAGAGGAGTAAATGGTAATGAATTCCCAAGTAATGGGGTCCCTTAAAGGAGAACTAACCCCTAAAACTAAAAATGGCTAAACCTGCCGTATTTTAAATACTGAACTTATTGCACCAGCCTAAAGTTTCAGCTTCCCAATAGCAGCAATGATCCAGAACTTCAAACCTGTCACAAGGAGTCACCATCTTGCAAAGTGTCTGTGACATTGACATGCTCAGTGGGCTCTGAGCAGCTGTTGAGAAGAAAATTGGGTTTGTCTGTAATATCAGCTGATGCTACAGGGCTGATTATTAAATTCTGATGCTTATTCATTTAAAAAATAAAACTAATTTATTTGCTGCCATGTAGTAATTATCAGTATTAATTACTAATTAACCTTAAATTGTGACATTTATATTCTATGTGTACTGTATATTTTGAGTCGGTCCCTAACTCAGGTAACTGATGGTAGCACAAAGCATGTGCAGTGAATCGGCAGAAAAGAAGATGGGGAGCTACTGACGAATCTTTGGAGGCACAGATCTTTACTGCTAAAGGGCCATGGTTGCTGTGGGCTGGCACAGAAGCCCAAAACATAATGTAAAACATTTCTAGCCTTCTTCATTAGTTAAGCTTTAGTTCTCCTTTAAGACAAGGTTCTGAACTAAAGGGGTCCAGTAGACTTTCCATTGCTTATAAATACATAGTAAGAATGTCTATTTTGTGGAGAATAGTGATCTCTTATTGTAACGATCTCGTTATCGGGAACCTTGCTTAGGGATGGGTACACTCCAAATGCACAGATGATCCCTGCGGATTTCGGTGTTCACCGATGCCCTTTTGGGGCCCCGGCTTTCTGCTGCAGAAAACACAAGGGAAAGTGTGTAACAAAACAACAAGTCCGTAAACCAGGTACCGGCAAGGATTTAGAAGAGACGTGGTCGAGAATCAGGCAAAAATTCAAGGCAGGCGGCAGGAATAGAAGTTAGAAGTTGAGCAGGAGTCAAAACCAGGAAAACAATCTCAGCGTAAACACTTAGGCTGGAACAGTAAACTGGAACCTAGCTTGGGCACTCTCAAAATGGTGGACTGGCCTTTTAAGGATGATTTGCCGCCAAATTCAAATCTGGTCATGGGACTCCAAGGTGAAGTCTAATATGCTCATATTTTGCAACAAGGGGAACTTTCAGGGCCGGAACTAAGTGTAGGCAGAAGAGGCATGTGCACAACGCTGGAAGGGGGGGGGGATTGGGGTGCTAGTCAGGGACATATCTCTTGCCTGCATGTCCCTAGTCCAAGCCCTCAAGTCCCTCCAGTACTGCAGTACAATACTCCTCACTGTCATCACATGTGCTCCTGCACGCTTGTGCTCCTGCACTGGAGGGGTGGAGCAAGGTTGCCAGGCAGGTTGCATAGGGCACAATATTTATTATAATACACAAGTTTGAGTGAGTCACACAACAGAAATGACATCACTCAGGACCGATTATAAATTGTTGACATCACTAAGCACCGTCCATCTTTATAAATTTGACTTTATTGCCACCAACAAAATGTTAACACCAAAACAACTTTCAATTCTCAAAATTCATATGGTAATGAAGAGAATGATGCACTTATTCTGTAACAGAGGCACCTATTCTCTGAGATGCCATAGAGGTTAACAGCAGATCAAGTATATGTGCGAACAGTATTTGGGGACTGGGGTGCATTCAGCACCCATTCTGCACCCAGTGTCAGCGTTCACTTCAGGAAGATACAGAAGCTACTGAACATGGCGTCCCTCAGCTCCCCTGCACTATTCTGCAAATATAGGTCAGTGTTGCTGGACGAGACACTTATACTAGAACACTATGCGACAAGGAAGCAGGGAGGGTGGCCAGTACGGGGTGGCAAATAGAGGCTTTTAGCTGTAGGAGGGTTCAGTTCTCCTTTAAAAGTCATCTGAAGCCATCAATAAAAAAAATAAAAAACGCTACAGTAGTGATTAGTACATCCTGATGCAGAATTCACAAGTTATTGAGCTGCCATGTCATTTAATGTTTTTTTGCTCATGCCACCTTTTCACACCATGGCTAATGAGCCTTATTGTGGGCATACCCATATAAAATCTGCTTTGTCTGTTTGATTGGCCCTCCAGTCGATTAGTCAGACCATTCAGTAGAAGGTGTGGCTAATATTGTGGAAATATTGGATTGGTTGCTATCAGGCCCAGACTGGGCTCCTCCATTTCTTCTTAAAGAGATATTGACACCAGAAAATAATCTTTTTTTTATATCCATCACTTTATTATATGTGAATGCTATTTATAATTTTGCCATAAAAGTATTTGCCTGATGCTTATACATTGCCTTTCTTACCCCCCATGTTCCTTTATGAGGGGGCTGCCAAATTTGTGCAACAATAGTCCATTAGCATTTGAAACTGACAGGCTGAGATGGCACAGTAAGGTTGGCAAAACAGTCAGGTTTAGGAACTTCAAGTAATAATTACTTATAAAAGCAGAACTATCGGCAAAAAACGATCAACATGACCTACATGTAACTTTTAATATAGATTAATATTTTGAAAAGAACATTTTTAGTGTCAGTATCACTTTAAGTGGGCCACTCAGGAAGCCGCTGAAGGAAGCTCAAGAAGAAGCCACCGAATTTCCCCTGAACACCAATGGTCTTTTTTTAAACCCTTGGCCACAAATGTTTTTAAATTATATGGGGGGGGGACCTTGGGCACCAATGTTTTTTTTAACTTGTAGGGGCTAGGGGGGCACTGACCACCAATGAGTTTTTTATTACTTTTATGAAGAGGCCTTACCTTCAATGTTTTTTTTTTAACGTGTGTGTGTGTGTGGGGGGGAACTTGCATGTTAATATGTGGGCTGCTTTAATTTCTTTCCAGGGCTGCTTTTAACTCCTAGTACAGCCCTGTTGCTATAGATTACTACCCAGAGCTAAATTGCTCTTTGTTAGCTTGTGTGCAGCCTACTGCTTACTCCTGGTGTAATACAGTCCTAGGGGTATATTTATCAAAGAGTGAAGTTAGAGATTGCCTAGTCCGCTAGAGTGAAATACCGCCACTCTCCATTCATTTTTATGCGATTTTTAAAGGTGTATTTATCAAAGGGTGAACTTTCACTTTTACCCGTTGATAAATACTCATAAAAATTAATGGAGAGTGGCGGACTTTCACTCCAGCGGACTGTGGTGATCTCAGACTTCACTCTTTGATAAATATACTCCCTAGAATGCAAAGACCTGCACCTAACAGCTTGCAGTAGAGGACAGGGTGTACAGTGGGGAAAACGCTGATGTAAATTATACTTTCAGAATCTATAAGATATGTGACATACCTTATATCTCTGCTATGCAGTCTTCTCCTATTTACAATAAACCGGTGCCCATTTCAAGTTGTCCACTTGTCAATTGGCTTTAAGTAATAATTGTTAAGGTCACAGCACCATGAAACTTTCCAGATTTAAAATCCTTTATTGGAATCACATGGTTCAGATCTCTGACAACAAACAAGTCGAAAGGTTTGCGTTCAGGCCTGAAATGTTGTCTGTTATAATTGTTGTAATTTTGCCATATGCTACTGTGGTAAAATGAAAAACATTTGAATTCCTTCAGCCAGTTTATCCCCACAGGCCCAATTATTTCCAGAATCAACTGCATTTAATCTAGAACTGAAAATAAATTCACCAAATGTCTGTCACTTTAGCCAGAACTCTAGGCCATTCTTAAACTACTTGTGTAATATATGCACCAGAGATGACCATTCTAATCCTATGCTGTATTTGCAATCCAATGAAAAGATAATAAAATGTTTTGGAATCTCCAGACAGTGCAGGTCTAATACTGCTGCCTGTATTTTCTAGAAGTGTCCCCTAATTTTTCAAATGATCTGTTATGCTGTGCTGGCTGCTTGGACTGAGGCATCCTCCATAGGGACTCTGTTACGTTGAAATCTATAATCAAAGAAATATAGCAGCTTCCATTCTATCCTATTCAGAAGAAATATGAGCATAACAAACACTGCCTTTTAACTTTACAGCTAGACTCTATAAATAATAAACAGTGCATATTGACCTTTAATCTGTTTATGCTTTCCTGAATCCTTACAACCACAGATTTCACATATTTCTATAGATATAGCGGTAGTCCTTTTTATTACTGAAATATCTCCATCGGCTGGCTTGCATGAAATGACAGGCACTGCTGAACTGTGCTATTCTCAGACACTCACAAGAGAAATAGAATTCTTTATCAGTATGTAATAAAAACCCTTTTCCATGACATTTACATTTCAATCAAAGTTAGGATTCATGGCGCTGTAAAATGAAAGTAATCTGAAAGCCCCAGATGAATGGCTTCCTAAGGGCTATCTGAAGAATGTAATAAGCTGCAACTGTTTCATTACGGTGAGCTGTATAAATTCACTCCTCCAATTTAGCATGAATTTAGAGTCATGGATGCTAACAATTTTGTGACTATAAACACATAATTTGCTGGATACCCATCCTGAGATATATGATTAAAGAAAACTCTTTTTTTATGGTTTGATAAAGGGCAGTTATTAACTAACAATAGACCTGCTTCCCTAGGTCCATATTTGTACAAGTCTCTGCTGCCCCCATGTCACAAAAAGAGTGTTTTACTACTTGTTTTTCACAGGTGCCAACCAATTTGCCAACATTTCCTTTATGGAGGTAAAATTGCATGAAAGTGGCTCCATAGGCTGGTGGCACACATTAAGATTCCGGGGAGATCTCAAAAATGTGAAATGTCGAGGGGATGGCACTCACTTCAGTTTTCCGAAGTAGCCTGTAGTTTCCTTGTGAGGCAACTTCGGAACAGAGATTGTATTTTTATTTGTGCTATTTATCACAATGGCTGACAAAGTTCACCATAAAGTAAAGGGGTACAGTGCAAAGTTCTCCAAAACCTGAGCTTGAAATGATATAAAATAGAAAGGAATGGTGACTAAGTGTCTAGTGCATTTTTTAAACCATAATGCCTTTATCCTCTTCCTTCATACAGGGCCACATAGCCAATCAGGGGTCCCCAACCGCCGGGCCGTTTACAGTCCTGAAGTATGCCCCCGGTGCACCAAATTGAACGCCGGGGATATGAATTGGACGCCGACCCCTCTGACCCCCTCACCGATCCCCCGACCCCCTGACCCACTCCCCGACCCCCTCTCGACCCCCTACCTGATCCCCCCCCAGTCCTTGAAAAAAAAATTGTCCCCGGCCAAAAAAGGTTGGGGACCCCTGTAGTAAATAGAAGGACAATATAGCTTCACTCTGTGGCTATACAGGCCTTAACATTTTGCTTAAATGTTATAGTTCACAGGTTAAAGGGCTGAAAATTTGCAATATCAAGAAAGTAGAAGCAACTTCATAGTCTATGCAAGATTCTGGCTTTTAAAAACTCACAGAAAACTCAGCAATTAATGTAGAAATAATCACCAGTACCATAAAAATGTAAAGCATTTTGCTAAGAGAAAATGCAGCCAGGGAAACTCCATTATTATTGTTTCAACTAGAACCCTACACTGGAAGCAGATGAGCTGAGCTGAAAATTGCTACATAAAAGCTACGATTCCAAACTTCACTTGCCTGGCCCTGCCTGAAACAAACTCTGCCTCCTTACTGCCAAATGCCGTGCTCCATCAGCCTGCCTGGGACTGGCCCAGCGGGATACCGGGAAAAAAACAGACAGGCCCGACCCTCATGGGCGCCATGTAACAGTATCCACAAAATGCTGCTGTCTGCTTGATATGATTGTGATTTCCAAGACTGAATGTAACAGTTTAATATTTAAATAATTGAATGTCATCATTTATACAGTGTAAGCAAAGCTTATTTTGCTTAACAAACACAATAGAAAAAAGTTTGGAATTATTTCTTAGGGAGACAGGTTCCCTTTAATAGAGATAAATAAAAGAAAGATGGGAAACAGGAAAAGAGAATGATTTCCAAAAACAGTGGCCTCCAACATAGGTGAGGTTTTTCCCCCTAGCAAGTAAACTGGTGTGCAGTACACCACTAATGCTCCGAAGTGCAGCTTGAAGCCTACATCTGCCCTGTGTGCTTAGTGATAGGTGGATGTATTCATACCATTTTTAAAGGGAAAGTCTAACCCCCCTTTTAAATATCAGCTTGTTCAGTTGGCACCTTCACATAGATTTATACAATTTGTCTAGGTAAGCTCAACTGAATGAGTTCAAAAAGGGGGTTACATTCCCATTTAAAAGCATGAGGTGTTAGTGGTGATTTCTGTGCCATTATTTATTTACTGGTGGATATATGTTCAGTAGTCAAATAAAGACTACCTTTTATCAGTTGCTTCATTAGAAGAAAACATTGGTATTTTAAAGGGGACCCTTAACCCACAAAAAATATTCATAATTATCATCATCATTTATTTATATAGCGCCAACAAGAATAATCCTATTTTATCAGTCAAGCAAAACTAACTTTAATTACACTATATAAATTATTTGAATCTTGTTTCCTATAGTCTGGGAATTAATAATTATAGCAAGCAGGCATGAGCCATTTTGTGGACACTGTTATTAAGGCAAGTCTTGCAAAATCTTGTTTGTGCACCAGAATGGGGGAACTGATGTCCATCCCCATGCCCTGGCTACACAGTTAAATGGTGAAGAGATCAGGGGGAATGTGTGGAGCGCAGCGATTTCTAGGAAGTGCTGAATGGAAAGTGAAAGTAATTGTCTGCCCCGCCTCTATGCCCAGGGCATAGAGGAGGGGCAGACAATATTTGATTGACAGCTGAGATGTTTAAATGAGCTTACAACAGCTATGAATGCTTTAATAAAAAAAATAAAAATTGGATTTCATGTTTAATTTGAAAAGGACTTTTATTATATAGATTTTTGTGTCTGGGTGACAGGTCCACTTTAAAGAATAAATTATGTCTGTTGTGCATTACAAAGACTGTATACAAGTCAATAGCGTGTTGTATATGTAACCTTCTATGGGAAATGGGACCCTGTATCTCAATATATAGCTTGGCTGGTCTGTTTGGCACTTAATCTGTCAGTTCCAGTGTGTGTTTGATAAGTAACCAATAAATTATGTTTAGCGGAGCAGGAGAATGACAAGAGACGCCAGTCAGATCTGCTTGTGCATTAGATAAGATGAATGCATTTGAGCTTTGAATTAACTTGTAGCTTGTGGGGACATGAAAAAATCATCTTTCTGCTGGAACCCAAGAAAACAGGAAAGATGCCCATTCTCCCACCTGCTGTTTCTGAGCAATAGTATGATTTATGGCCACATGCTTTTGGCATCTGAGTAACAGGGTTTACACTATGCTACAACTTGTGATCAAATAAACCCTGGTTTCCCTTTAAAGTACATCATGAGATATAAGGATTTATGAAATCAATGTATTGATTGTTCTCATTTATAACATGAAAAACATTAACAGTTAGGATGAAATGTTCTAAGCTTGTAACATAAATCCTGGCGAGAGAACAGCAAGTTATAATACAACAAATAATTCCCAGTGATGTATTGGGCCTGATCTAAATTGCACCAGTGCAGTCACCAATAGGAACTAATCAGCAATTCATTTGCTTAGTCTCCAAATTAGAAAAGTAAAGCAAAGGCAGAACCAATGTATCTTGTAATCTGGGGAATTCAGTGTTGCCTAGTAATGTGTGTTGGAAGTCTATTTGATTCTACTTGTGTTTGTACATTTCCGCATATATGTATTTTTCTAGATTTTTAGAAGAGCTGTGAAGATGTGTGATGTAGCCCCTGCTAAGACTAATCACACAAAAAGACAGAACTACCAGGGGTTGCGATTGCACCTGGGCCCAAACCCCCTCTGGGCCTGTCAGAGCCTTGTGCACATCTGACAAATCCAGAGTGAAGATTGCTTCTAGAAGGGGACCTGGATGCACATCATGCACCCAACAGCGCTAATTACGTTACTAAAAGGACCAAATATCAACTCTTAGTAAGCTTTGGTAATCTGACCTGTGGCCCACCTGTCACCTCTAAATCTGCCATAAGGTAGCCTGTTCACCAATTATCTCCATGGGATGCAGGTTTTAAATTGGGAATTAGTCTTGGGACATCAAAGAACACATGGGAGAGGACACATCTCAAAGGGAGAATTTAACAAAAAGAAGACAAGCTTCAGCAGAGATGCTGGTGTTACTCATAGTTAACATACTTATTCGTCCTGATATGTTTCAAAACTGAAGTTTTCCAACAGATTTACAAAAAATGTACTTAGCATTCCGAGAAAAAATATTTGTGACTTCTAATTGGGGACATAATGCAAAGCAGCAGTTAATCAATTGCTTTCAATTGATGTAAATGGGAATCAGCTTTCAGCAGGAATGTTGATCATGGAACAATGAGACCGGTAATTCCCTGAGGTATAGTCAAGGCTATCGCTGCTGTAGCCACAGCACAGGGAATGCACTTAATATTCATATAATAGGCTCTGCTCATCTCCTGCCATACACGCATCGAATATCGTACACAAATTAGTTTCATATGATGTTATCGGTGCGCCTATGGCCACCTTTAGTGCTTTAAAAGCTTTTTCAAATAAATAACATACAATATACTGTTGCTTGCTTGCTTCAGAAACACTACCAAATTTTATAGAAACAACGAGCTGTGTAGCCATGGAGTTAATTATTCAATCTGAAAAAAGAGAAAAGGCTCAGGCTATATGTCCATAAACAGATAAGCTCTGTGGAATTCAGTGCAAATTTCACAAGAAATACAATTGTTTCAGGAAAGGGTTCAAAGCAAATAAAGTTTTTGTACTGTTCACATAATCCAACATCCCCCCCCCCAGGTACAAATTTACTTGCTTGAAAAGCAGAATTATTTAATTACTAACCTAACTTTTTAACCTAGACCAGTGATCCCCAACCAGTAGCTTGTGAGCAACATGTTGCTCTCCAACCCTTTGGATGTTGCTCCCAGTGGCCTCAAAGCAGGTGCTTATGTTTGAATTCCAGGCTTGGAGGCAAGTTTTGGTTGTATAAAAATCAGGTGTAATGCCAAACAGAGCCTCAATGTAGGTTTACAATACAAATAGGGGCTACCAAATGGCCAATCACAACACTTATTTGGCACCCAAAGAACATTTTTCATGCTAGTGTTGCTCTCCAACTATGTTTACTTCTGAATGTTGCTCATGGATTCAAATGGTTGGGGATCCCTGACCTAGACCAAGGGACAGAAAATAGTCCACTTCAATTATAAATGGCTGATGCCATTCCCATGTATAATGGCTAAACAGTTAAAGATGGTATAATTTGTCACATAGTCAGATTACACAGATTATTAGAGAAAATATGCAAATATGCAGGAAAAAAATTAGGCAAAGTGCCACACACATGTGCCAACTGGTATGGGCTAGCATATCCAAGTCAAATAATGATATTTATAAACAGTTGGTTTGAACATCATACACTAGCAGGTGTGCGGGCAGCTTGGTATAGATTTGACAAACCAGTTCTGCCTATGTATGATATATTGAAGGGCAGCATCTGTGAAGTTTCAGAAGAATCAGCTTGTTGTCTCTAATTTTTAGTGTTGGTTTTGAAGAATTAAGTACTAAAAATTACTTTTAAACCTACCTGTCTTTTACACACCCAAATATGGGCTCTTACACACTGGCTTTTTTGAATTTGACATTGAATTTGAGACTCAGGTTTGAGTGTATCTTCATCAGCTAACTGATTTCATTATATCCTGTCTGGTTGTAATCATAAGCGTTCAGAATTGCATTTTATCCCATTCACATTAATTGCATTACTTTAGACGAGTAACAAAATAAAAGGTATATGCATTTTTCCTCTTGGTCAGGGGTCAGTTCTGGTCACCCTGAATTGGTCATCCAGTTCTGGCCACTACTAATTTAAAATATTTTCCTTCAGTCTGAATGATTGAATTTTATTGAAACAATCCACATTTTAAAAAATTATTACCTTATTCTCTGTAATAATAAAACAGTAGTTTGTACTTAATCCCAACTAAAATAGTTAATCTTTATTGGAGGCACAACAAGGCTATTGGGTTTATTTAATATTTTAATGATTTTCTAGTAGACCTAGGTTATGGCTCAAGCATTCTGAATAACAGATCTCATACCTGTATGCCAGTGATGTATAAACAAAGGATAATAATGTTGTCCTGGGCCCCCAGCAGCCAATCGGTTTTCTGCATTAAACCCCCTAAGAAAATTATACTGCATTTCCGCATTGGCAAGCCTAAATATATGCGTTTTAGAATATAGTAAAACCTCAATTTTACATTTCCTTGTTTTACGTTTTCCCTCATTTTACATTGTTGTTTTGTGGTCCCACATTTATATTTTGCATAATATATTTCCCTAATTTTACATTTTCCTGTATTTTACACCATTTTTTTCTGGTCCACTTAAAAAACGTAAAATGGGGGTTGTACCTCAATGCAATGGGAATTACTAGAGAAAATAGAAAGGGCCATGCCTATTTGGACATCTGACACTAGGGTTGCCACCTGTCCGGTTTTGACCCGGACAGCCCGGTATTTTGAGGGACTGCCCGGGTCTATACTTACTGCCCGGTTTTCCAAATAAGGAAAACCATGCGGGATTCCCTTGATTGACACGGCGATCGGCCAATCACTGATCGCTGCACCATAGCCCCACCCACTGACATCACAGACCCGCCCACTGACATCACGGGTCAGCCCACTGACATCACAGACACGCCCACTGACGTCTCATGTACATTATAATAACATTTTTACATTCTTGTGGAAATACATGTATTTGTGATCTAAGCATCTTCTGCTGTAGCACATGTCAAAATTGCAAGTGAAAATAAAAATCTCAGTCAAAACAAGGCCGGTCCTGTCAGTTTGCAGAGTACCTAATCCCTGGGTAAATAGTGGCAATTTCTCACTGCGCAGAGTGTTCTGGCTTTGGTCAGGTTACATTTCCAAGCACAGCAAATAAACACGTAATACTTGCTAACCTCTCCTCTTGTTATGTTGATATGCGGGGAATTACCTCACTGCACAATCTGAATCCATACAGAGTAAATGATACCGGGCCTTTCATTGCGCTATTTGTGCGCCGTTTAGTTCTGTGAGTAGAAACTCGAGAGTGAGATGTATCCTGCTGACAGCAAGTTAAATATTCTGTCCTCTTGAAATGAGGTAATCAATTCCATACATTTACACACAAGCTACTGCTACGATGTGACACAGACCAGGCCTGTTGCTAAGCAGCCATTCCTCAGGGCATTGGCAGGAATTTCAATTTTCTCAATTCACCTCACCTTTCAACCTCGTGCACTCGTCACACCACACTGGCACGTCTGGAAATATGAAGTCAGGGAGAAGTATTTAGTTTCATATAACCTTCACTTGGCAGAACCCAGCAATCCTCACAGCATTGCATTTGTCAATAGGCTCGAGAGGTTGAAGGCCTGTAAATGAGAATACCAAGAAGTCTTAATGAGGCGCTTGATGGCCTTTTTGTTAATAAGTAAATGAAATCTTGGGATCAAGGAAGACTAATAGCTACTGTTTATCTTCTCACTCGCAGAGGTTACCTGACTATTTCTTGGCACATTTTCTAATGAAAGGATTAAAATTGCACAAGACAAACAAAATACATAATTGGAAACCTCTGGCAATAAAACGTTTCAGATATAAATAATTGTATTTCTCGGGTAGCCTTTTTCAAACACTGATTCAGCTATTGGATCTATTATCTCGAATGCTTGGAAACTGGGGTTTTCAGATAAGGTGTCTTTCTGCCATTCGGATCTCCATACTTTGTTTCCTAGAAATCATTTAAACATTAAATGAATCACTCAACTTAGTAAGGATCATTCACTAGGTACTGTTTTATTATTACAGAGAAAATCACTATTTTTATCAATAAATCTAATTCCTATAATTTGAGCTTCCTGTATAACAGGTTTCTAGATAAGGAATACCTGTATCTTATAATGCATAAGAGTTATTTTGGGTAAAAATGGTCATCGCAAATATAGCTGAGGTGCCCTCTTTAGAAAATAAATTATTTGGTTAAAAAAAACACATCACAGCAGACTTTGTTTTGTTTTTTGTAATAAAGGTATTGGACCTGTTATCCAGAATGCTTGGAACCTGGAGTTTTCTGGATAATGGATCTTTCTGTAATTTGAATCTTCGTTCCTTAAGTCTACAAAAAACATTTAAAGATGAAATAACATTAGGTGGATGAATTATATTTTAGTTGGCATATCTAAGGTACTATTTTATTATTACTGAGAAAAAGGAAATCATTAAAAAAAAAAGTTTTTTTCAAAATGAATCAGTTAATATTGCTGCTCCAGCAGAATTCTACACTGAAATCCATTTCTCAAAAGAGCAAACACATTTTTTTATATTCAATTTTGAAATCTGACATGGGGCTAGACATTTTGTCAATTTCCCAGCTGCCCCTGGTCATGTGACTTGTGCCTGCACTTTAGGAGAGAAATGCTTTCTGGCAGGCTGCTGTTTTTCCTTCTCAATGTAACTAAATGTGTCTCAGTGGGACATGGGTTTTTACTATTGAGTGTTGTTCTTAGATCTACCAGGCAGCTGTTATCTTGTGTTGGGGAGCTGTTATCTGTTTACCTTCCCATTGTACTTTTGTTTGGCTGCTGGGGGGAAAAGGGAAGCGGGTGATATCCCTCCAACAGCAGTAAAGGGTGATTGAAGTTTATCAGAGCACAAGTCACATGACTTGGGGCAGCTGGGAATTTGACAATATGTCTAGCCCCATGTCAGATTTCAAAATTGAATATAAAAAATCTGGTTGCTCTTTTGAGAAATGGATTTCAGTGCAGAATTCTGCAGGAGCAGCACTATTAATGGATTCATTTTGAACAAAATTTTTTTTCCCATGACAGTAAGGATCAATTATATCTTAGTTTGAATCAAGTATCATGTACTGTTTTAGTATTACAGACAAAAAGGAAATCATTTAAAAAAAAAATAGATTATTTGGATAAAATGGAATCTATGGGAAATGGCCTTTCTGTAATTTGGAGCTTCCTGGATAACAGGTTTCTGGATAACGGATTTCTGTACCCCTTCCTGTACCCAGTATCCATTTAAGCTTATATTATTGGACGCTATTTCATTTTATTTATACTGAAGCTCAGCTGTTCTATACAGAAATGCTGTGGCTCTTGTTCTGTGTTTGCCCATTATGGAAAGCTGCAATAGTCTAGGTCAGATAGATAGCTGGTCCTTTACTCAGCAATGCCAGGCAAATAAACTGCATATTCAAGCTCAGCACCCTAAACCCCTAGGTGTGTGTTTTATTCTTTGCTATAGCTGCTGAGTAGTTTTCCAATAGCATGGAATGCAGCAAGGTCATTAATCAGATATACAGACCTGTAATTTATGGATTAAACAGATGGCAGATTGAAACTCGTTGTAAATTTTGGAAAACCCTAGATACCCCCGATAATATGGAATGGCACAATGGTCAGATAGGCAGGTGGGGGAATTGCCTTTGCTGGGAAAAGTCTTAGATACAGGGGAGGGGAGACTCAGAAACAAAAGGCCTTGTGCTGTAGTGGACTGGAGAACTGTTTTCTCCTATTAAAGGTACAGGAATCCGTTATCCAGAAACCTGTTATCCAGGAAGCTCCAAATTACAGAAAGGCCACCTCCCATAGATTCCATTTTACCCAAATTATCTATTTTTTAAAAATGATTCCCTTTTTCTCTGTAATACTAAAACAGTACATGGTACTTGATCCAAACTAAGATATAATTGATCCTTATTGGAAGCAAAACCAGCCTATTGTTTTTTTTTTATGTTTACATGATTTTTGAGTAGACTTAAGGTATGAAAATCCAAATTACGGAACCATCCATTATGCAGAAAACCTCCGGTCCCAAGCATTCCATACCTGTAATATATATGTTATTTTTTCTTGGCATTTTTGGGGTGTCAGATAAATACCACTTTTATAAACAGACAGAATATACCAGTTAATATGAGTATGTTACATTGCACATTTTCTGGCATATTGTAGCCTTTCTAGCTTAAGTCAACCTCTCCAAACACTCTTCCATTTTCCTGCAGGAAGAAGTGAGATTGTGTACTTTTGCCCAAAGAAAGTGCAAGTGTTACTTGTGCTGTGACTGTATTGTAAATATACATTTTGAAAAAATATTTGTATGACTCAAACAACTGCTAAAAGATGGGACAGAGACACCAGAGAATAAGGTTCTCAATGTTTGTACAAGTGTCTAACAAAATCAATGATGATGGGCTATAAAGTATCAAGTGGTTCTTGGTTTCACTAAGAAATTACGCTTTGGTTTCTGTATAGAAATGTCTGACCAATTCAGTTGCCCAAAATCTTTGCAGAATTGTCAGTCAGTGAATGAGGCATTGGCAGACAAGGAAGTGAAGACTATTCTGATATTTCGGGCTGTCAGAACAAAGGAAAGGTGGCCATACCTTGTAAAAGCCTTTGTATGGTATGACAGATATTCAGATCACAAACAGGATTGGCCTGTGTATGGCTGTCCTTTTGCTAAAACAATTTGAAATTAGTAAATTGGACTAGCAGTCTATGTAGTTTTAACAGTTATAAAAAAGGTTCTTATGAAATATGAGAAGAACAACGTTAAATTTACCCACAATATCCATTGTTGATTTAATCAGGGAAAAAACAATTGATTTCATGCATTTTCTTGCATCAATGGAGGTATGATAATTTTAGAACTCTCATTGTCATTTATGTGATGAAAAAGAACTGCAATACATACAGGTCACCACTTCTTCTTATTAACAAGCGATCCATAAATCTGCCAAGATTTGCCTCAAGGATTTCCACTTCTCTGGTGATAGTTTATTGCTTGTCAATGTAAACAAGAGGCTTAACATAGCATATATATATATATATATATATATATATATATATATATATATATATATATATATATATATATATATATATATATATATATATATATATATATTAAAATACATATACATGGCCCCCCTTATGTGTTTCGCACCCTCTGGCGCTTATTCATAGGTGTCTCCTATGACTAAGCGCCGGAGGGTGCGAAACGCGTAAAGTGGGCCATGTGGGGTCAGTATGTATCATAATAATTTTTAAAAATGTGAATAATAAATTATTTTATTATTTTTTTAAATAAATTATTATTTATTTATTTTATTTATTTTTAATAATGACTAATGAATTTTAGGACAATCTATTTTCTACACTGTAACAGTCATTACATCATGGAAATCACTTTTTTTTAAATAGAAATAGGAATCCAATTATTTTTTTCAAGCCATGACCATCATTAAATATCAAACTTTAATTTACAGTATCCCTATTTTCCAATACCCAAAATTGAAAGAATGAAGAGAAGTCATTAAGTGCCTGTTGATTGATTCATTCATTGTCCTGCTGCATTCAAATAGGAAATGCCCTGTGTATGGCCGTTGTTGTTGTTGTTATTAGTAGTGAAGCATGGAATCCTGAATTTGGTTCGGGACTGGACAAATCCAAGCCTTTTCAGCATGATTCAGGCAAAATAAACCTTTAAAACCACAAGATGCACCCAGTATTAAAGTGCACATACTTTGTTTACAAATTCCTTACCCTAATTTGCATATGCATAGGAAAGCAAGAAAGTGAATTCATGGGCATTCAAATGAATTGAAAGCAACTGGTCAAGGGTATTAATAAGAGAAAATGGTACATGTGCCATGAGCCTAAAACTGATAAATGTAAAGACATAGGGGCAGATTTATCCATATGAATATGCTTTTCCAATTACAAACTCCGACTAAAATTCAGCTTGTGTACTATGGAAAAGAGGCACCAGTATAAAAATGTTCTGTGTAAATCTTCAAATTCAAACAGATGTTTCTAGCTTGCATCCTTTACATTACCATAAATTTATATCCTCTGGTATAATAAATTCAGCAAATCAATTCATTTCACAGTGGGTATGCAGCACAAACAACCTTATTTGAAAGAAAATTCAAAACATGCTAAACATTACAGTCATTTGTATTTCTTGTGGTTTTTGGATGACTGGTGTTTTTCTGTTGTTCATCTCTATAGTTGACTTCAATTTGACATTTAAACTGTTATCTGGTTACTGGGGTTAACCAGGGCCATGGTTTTTAATGATACATTGGAAGATTAATAGAAGGCCCAAATACAAAGCATAAGAAATGTGATAATGACAATAAAATCAAATCTTCCAGTGAATCCTTTTCAAAATCCAACCAAGAAAGAAGTAGACTAAAAAGACAATTAAAAAACAGACAAACAGTTTTAAAGTAGAACTAAAGCCTAAAAAGAATAAAGGTAGAAATGATGTATTATTATAATTAACAAGAACACAATACAGGTATAGGATCCCTTATCTGGAAACCCAATATCCAGAAAGCTCCTATAACAGAATGGCTGTCTCCCATAAACTCCATTTTATCCAAATAATCCAAATTTTTAAAAATGATTTCCTTTTTCTCTGTAATAATAAAACAGTAGCTTGTACTTGATCCCAACTAAGATATAATTAATCCTTATTGGAAGCAAAATCAGCCTATTGGGTTAATTTAATGTATAAATGAATTTCTAGTAGACTTAGGCATGAAGACCCAAATTACGGAAAGATCCGTTATCCGGAAAACCCCAGGTCCCAAGCATTCTGGATAACAGGTCCCATACCTGTATATATATTTATCCAGAAACCTGTTCTCCAGAAAAATTTTTAATTACAGAAAGGCCATCTTCCATAGACTTCATTTTATCCATATAATCCAAATTTTTAACAATGATTTCCTTTTTTCTCAATAAAACAGTACCTTGTACTTCATCCAGACTAAGGTATAATTAATCCTTATTGGAAGCAAAACCAGCCTATTGGGTTTATTTAATGTATACATGATTTTCTAGTAGATTTAAGGTAGGAAGATCCAAATTACATAAAGATCTTTTATCTGGAAAACCCCAGGTCCCGAGCATTCTGGAAAACAAGTCCCATACCTGTAAAACCCTATAAGACAACCTTATTCAATGTATATAGCCCTATATACAACTCTATAAGAGTAATGATCCATGTCTTTAATGTAGTCCACAGCAAGTCCCCATCTTCTGATCTTGTTAGGCCATCTTTAGAGTGCCAGCGGCACTGCACATGCTCAGTGTGCTGTTGGCTACAGTTGAGCAGCTAAACGTAGGTATCAACAGAAGTCATCAAAACATTAGCAGAAAATGAGGTTACAGGTACATCTCTCAAAGCAGCTAGTGCAACAGGGATTATAACCAATCAATTTTCATGCTCCAATGTAATGTGAATCTGAACTAATTGCTTGGAATTTGCTATATTACTATATAGGGATGCACCAAATGCTGGTATGAACCTAAACAGACTCATTACTCCCCATTCAAGGCTGCTTTTCTTGCATACGTGCATTTCCATTGACCTGGTTATGATGATATCAATGAAGGCTACGTGAAACAATAAAATCAGTGTTGGTTAACCCTAAATGTACAGATGGTAGTGTCATCATGTGTAAAGGGAATGCTACCTGCAGAGCTAATGCTATGACTATAGAGAACATTGGCAGTCTTATTAGAGCTAGCTGAAAAGCTAATGTAGAACTAAATATTGGCGTTTTCATTGGTAATGCATTTCATCACAAGTGAAGTTCAGAATAACCCTTAAATTATTAAGGTAGTTTCCTGAAAAGAATTACAATTCTAACACATTTTGTATGGCTTGGATTTCTGCCAAAGCACTTTCTGCACAGAGATGTATTGAATTTGCAGTGTGCGTTATTATAAATCCAAAGGAGCATCTTAAAATAATAATAAGGTAAGATGAATTATGATGCATGCTGACTGGTTACTTTAATAAGCGGAGGTGTCGGGAGTCACTTTGTGAAATGGCTCCTGTTAATGTAACTTTGGGGATTATATAAACTTTTGCAAAGAACAGCAAATAAAAAAGACAGTCATTAAATGTGACACACAAAGCATTAAGTGTTCCTTTTCTGTCCCTGTGGGTCATTTTTAGTAACATCCCTATTACTGTACTCATAAAACTCACATTGCACATGTTGTTTTATTACAGCACGTGGCTCAGCCATTATGTTAGCTCTGTAAGAACTTTGGCTCTTTTCCTCATAAGTACAGAGAGAGCTAAATGAGTAGGCTGGATGAGTTTGTTAGGCTGACCGAAAATATGATAGCAGCTTAAAGAAAACAAAGACACTGAGATCATGGGTTTCCTGAATAAGGGCTAGGGCTCATATATGGTTTGCTGACATCTATTTAGTTATGACTGATCTTATAAAATGTGCTGGTTCCTTCACTCACATTTATCATGTAGAAATAACTTTTAGTAGCTTCACAATGTGCCATTTGCTTCACAAAACTCCATTCAGACCTTTTGCAAATGATAGATTATTCAGTATTACGAAAAACATCCTTATTTAGCAAATTAAACGGTGAATACTCACATTATGCAGTTCTGGGACCTATTAACCAGATTGCTCAGGACCTGAAATTTCCAGTTAATATCTTTCCGTAATATATACCTTATGTCTACTAAAAAATAATTTAAACAGGATTGTTTTGACTCCAATAACGATTAATTATATCTTAGTTGCCATAATGTACAATGCGTTTTTTATTATTACAGAGACAAGGGAAATCATTTTTAAAAATGTTAATTATTTGGATAAAATGGAGTCTGTGGGAGATGGCCTTCCCGTAATTTTGAGCTTTCTGGATAATGGGGTTCCTGATAATAGATACCATGCCTGTATAGGTTTTTGGGGATCATATTATTTGCACAGGTATAACGCTAATTCTACTTAATGCTATTGAGGCCCCTTGGGGATGGGAAATTTTTTGCATCTTGTTTTGCCGCCGAAATACAGTACACTTGTAGGGCCTCAGTGACATTTTGCCAACAGCGAATTTTTGGCGACACGAAACGGGTCAAATTTGCCCAAGCCACTGCCGATGCCACTACATACAGGTATTACTTTTCCCAAACAGGATCCAGAGTGCTGAAGTCACATCTAAATCAAGTGTTCAGTGTACAAATAAATGTCTGGTTTATGAAGGTAAAGGGGTAGTAAACCCTGCTGCTCTGCACTGGTCAACCAAACTCAGTTGTTGCTTGTCTACAAATCCCAGAATAATGTAACATATAATAACGGTTGAGGCATGCTGTAGTCCAGTAACACCAGGGTTGTATTTTTAAGCAATTTGCAGAACTAAACTTTTATAAGGATTAGGGCACACAGGCAGATTTCGGGGAGATTAGTCGCCCAGCCACTAATCTCCTCTTCTTTGGGTCAACTAATCTCCGCCAAACTGCCCTGCCTTCCCGCCGGCTAAAATGTAAATCACCGGCGGGATGGCAATTTGTTCTCTGAAGTCGCTCAAAGTTGCCTCACGAGGAAACTTTTGGCGACTTTGGAAAACGAATTGCTCCGAGTGCCATCCCGCTGGCGATTTACATCTTAGCCGGCGAGACGGCAGGGGAGGCAGTATGGGGAGATTGGTCGCCCGATTCTGCCTGTGTGCCCTGACCCTTAAACTTTCCCCCAAATCTCTACAGCCAGTGACTTTAAAAATACAAAAAAATCCCGGTTAACTTGTATCAATCTGGCTTCCCGTTCCTGCAATTGGAGTTGGAATTCTTTCTACCACTGAACAAGTCTGTCTTTGATCCCCATGTTTGATTCCAGTGTAATATAATGAAGAAACAAAATGACATAATTATCTATGTTAGATAACAGCAAGGTGCCTGACATGGTGCTAGCAATCAGCATTCTTATTGGTCAGTTCTTTTGCATTTACAATGATGTTTATGATCAGGGGCGATCCTGGCCCCTCCGCTGCCTGAGGCAGCAGCAGTTGCTGCTGCCCCCCCTCCCCCGGAAATTCGCTCTTAAAGTACCAGGAGCAGCATTTTTGCTGCCCCTGGTACCTAGTGGGGCGCTGCCGCCTGAGGCGACAGCCTCAACTCGCCTCATTGGCGAAGCACCCCTGTTTATGATCAGTAGAATTCTCATTGGTGAATTTTCTTGCATCTATAATTACGTTTTTTTGCAAATTCTATAAAAAAATCTAAGGGGTGCTGTGGGACAGTATTACAGGGTTTACATCCCATTTAAATGGGCTTCTTGGGACCATATAGCAATTTGAAAAAGGTTTATTTTGCCACATATTATCTTTTTCCAGTGCCAGGATTATGGTGGGTTATCATCCTCACATTTCCATGTCTTCACCTGAAACCTCCATCCAGAAAACTGTATCATTTATGCTCATATGAGGAATCGGTTTGAGGATTGAAGTGACATAACATAACTCTGTCCTGGTTGTAGGAAAGAACAAAGTAATCATATGCTAAAGACTTCAGATAAAATGAAGAGCTGGTCCTTGTGGTTGTCCTGTGTGAGTGCTGATGCACCTCTTTACAAACACTCAAGGTCATTTCCTCTCAGTGCTGTACTGAATAACTTGTTTCCTGAATAAAAAGAGAGGGCACCCAAACTGGGCTTTTGAAGAGGAGGAGGGTGAACTTATTTTTAAGGAACAGAAAACACAGGGGAACTTTTAATTATTGTATTATAAGTATTGAGTGTCGGACTGGGACACCAGGGGCCTACCCAGAAACCTTAGACCAGATGCCCTCCTTTTTCTCATAGAAATAGTGAATGATCATGAAATAGGCTAAATGTTTAGCAGTATGAGGGGCCACTGACACCTGGGCCAACCTGGACTTTTCCTGGTATCCCTGTGGGCCAGTCCAACACTGTAGAGTTCTTTCTTTTTGAAGATGACTTATTGAGTGGGGAAAGAATATAAATTCCAGAGCATTTACAAAGTAGCAAACAATTTGCTCCAATAATGCCAAAAGACACACAACATATATACAGTATGTGAATCACTTGCCAATTGTTATTGAAATAACTCCAGAATTGTGCATTGCACCCATAGTGAAATGTTTACATAAGACTCTGCTTTCAATGGGCAGCACTGGAAATCCTTGTTAGAGCACTGGGAGCACCCAGTGAGACTCAACCAGTGCCGTGTGCAGGAATTGTTTTAGTATTAGTAAATGCATAGCTAGTTAGGTAGACAGCATTGCTTAGTAGGGGAAAATAAGGTCATAAGGAAGAACTAAAAAGAAAAGGGGTATAGACTCAACAATGGAAAGAAAGCAGGAAAAAGGCAAACCACCAGAAAAGAAAGGTGAGAGGAGAAGAACAGAAGCACCAATAAGAAGAGAAAGGAAACATAAAAGGAAAAGACAGGAAGGGATGTTGCTGTTGGAATCCTGTGGTGAAAGTGTTATCAGCTTAAAAAGCCATTGAAGGAATAGTAACACCAAAAAATGAAACTGTCTTAGGGTAATGAATATATAGGGGCAGATGCATCAAGGGTCGAATATCGAGGGTTAAGTAACCCTCAATATTCGACTGGGGAATGAAAATACTTTGACTTCGAATATCGAAGTCGAAGGATTTTGCGCAAATAGTTCGATCGAACGATCAAAGGAATAATCTTTCGATCGAACGATTAAATCCTTTGAATCAAACGATTCGAAGGATTTTAATCCAACGAACGAAGGATTATCCTTCGACCAAAAAAAGTTAGCCAAGCCTATGGGGACCTTCCCTATAGGCTAACATTGAGTTCGGTAGCTTTTAGGTGGTGAACTAGGGGGTCAAAGTTTTTTCTTAAAGAGACAGTACTTCGACTATTGAATGGTCGAATAGTCGAAGGATTTTTAGTTAGAATCCTTCGATTCGATTCGAAGTCGTAGTCGAAGGTCGAAGTAGCCCATTCGATGGTCGAAGTAGCCAAAAAAAACTTCGAAATTCAAAGTTTTTTTTCTTCTATTCCTTCACTCGAACTTAATGAATGGACCCCATAATGTACCCTGCCCTTACAACTGGTGGGTTTGCTTCAGAAACTCTGCTATAGTTTATATAAACAAGCTGCTGTGTAGCCATGGGTGCAGCCATTCATGCTGAAAAAGGAGAAAAGGCACAGGATACATAGCAGATAATGGATATGTTCTGTAGTATACATTGGCATTCTTCTGCATTTATCTGTTAGCTACTGTGTATCCTGTGATTGAATGGCTGCCCCCATGGCTACACAGAAGCTAATTTATATAAACTATAGTAGTCTTTCTGAAGCAAACACAACAGTTTTACCAGTGGAGGGCAGCAGTACATTATACTGTTATTCCTTTAAAACACTTTTATTTCTTGGTGTTACTATTCCTTTAAAAACACAAGGTAAACCTTAAATAGACCTTCAATTGCAATCTGTACCTGGGCCAGAACAAATAAGGTGTGAAGATAAGAAAGCCACACAAACACAGTACTCACTAAGGACCAAGACCTCTGCAGAAATGGATTCTGACTCACCAGTGGTGACGTTTTCGATCAGAAAATGTATTCTTTCTGATATCTGAAGGATGGCCAGCAGTGGCGTAACTAGATGTTGCTGGGCCCCACAGCAAATTAATTTTAGGGCCCCCAACATATCCAGTGTTTGTCCAGTTTTACCAATATATGTTCAAATTGCTCATCAATGAAAGCCTCATGGGGCCCCCTGTACCTCCTGGGCCCCCCTGCAGCCGCAGGGTCTGCTTCCTCTGTAGTTACGCCCCTGATGGCCAGCTAGAAAAAATAAAAGTAAGCACAGTGCTGTCACTTGGGAAATGCCCGCAGCCAGTGTGTATCAGTAATTCTCTCTCTCTTAGTTACTCTGTAGCATGAGTCTCGTAAGTGCCTCATTCATGTGTAGAATGGAGAGTTTTACCATAAGGCTTTGATTAGACAAAAGTATCTGATTTTTGCAACTGGAAACCATTTATTTATTTCATTCTGGATTTAATTTTAACTGTTGTTTTTTTAATTTTCTATGCGTTACATGTGTATAGTTTAATACTTTGCTCTTATTGACTTGTAAGATCCCCAGGGCAGGGATCACATGCTAGTCATATCATGTTAGGTATGGGAATCCATAATCTGGAAACCTTGTTAGCCAGAAAGTTCCAAAATAAGAGAACGCCATCTCCCTTAGACTCCATATAAATCAAATAATTCACCTTTTTAAAAATGATTTCCTTTTTCTCTGTAATAATAAAATAGTACCTTGTACTTGATCCCAACTAAGCTATATTAATCCTTTTTGGTTAAAACAACCCAACCGGGTTTAAATAATGTTTAAAAGAGTTTTTTTCTGTAGATTTACGGTATAGTAACCAAATTATAGAAACACCCCTTATCTGGAAAATCCCAGGTCCCAAGCATTCTGGATTACAGGTCCCATATGTATGCAAAAATGTATTGTCTACACATGATTGTTATTGCAATTATAAACATTTTATGACCTGTTCCAGTCTGAACCTTGCAAAATATGCATATGGTAATAAAGTGTAAAAATAATACTTTATGCAAAACAAAATTAAAAAAATGAATACAATTTTAATTTTCTATATTAACTCTTTATATACTGTTGGTTTACTTGCATGGTTTGCATTTATTCTTGTGAGTCTTTTCCATATTAACTTTCTTTTACACAACAAAGGATACCATTTACAGTACATATCCACAGGGATTAGGAGAGTAGCAACAATGTGAGCGCTAGAAGTCCCTCAACTGGGATGTGCATTCCGTCTTGTTATTAGTATTTAAATAATATATCCCCATAAGTATATAAATAAAAGCATGACATTATTTATAGTTGTGGTTGTTCATGGTTATTTTGAATGTATAAGTACTGTGACAGCCTTTCAGCGATATATATGAATAAAGTAAAATAAATAATACATTTTTCTTAAATGTTACAGTATTTTTTTTTCATTATTTTCTGTATTGCCTTTTACTGGGACACACCAATAGCAGCAGGATATCTACCAGTAAACAGGGCAGATGAGATTTTTTGTTGATAAATATATAGTGTAATGTATTTGGGATACAAAAATATGCAAGCCACTTATAAACTTAATGGGATTAAGTAAGACTGGGGGGATGTGTTGATAATACAGTATAATTAGCTGTACAAGAAATGTCAGTCAGCAGCTGCAAGGGCCAGCATGGTATTGCCCTGTTTAAAATGGGATATAGATTCAAGGGTTGTTCTCCCTCTTTACAAAGTACTGGTAGAATAAGCTCTGCAGTTTTGGTCCAAAGAAGAGCAACTAAGGATATGGAAGCTCTCAGTTATAAGAAAAGGTTGGCTAAATTAGGATTGCTTATGCCGGAGAAGAGGCATTTAAGAGAGTAGAGAAACACTTATTGGATATGATCATTATGTATAAATATATAAAGGGGACCATACAATAAATACTCTGATGCTTTATTCACCAGTTAACCCTTCCAATAAACACAATGGCATCCATTTATATTATAAGAAGATTTAGTTGCCTGGCGACTAATTGCCTTGTCTTTGCGGTGACCAATCTCCCCCCGAACACCTTCCCTCTGTCTTGCGCCGGCTAAAATGAAAAATCACCAACGCTAAAGCACACGCAGAGCATCGTATTCCGAAGTCGCCCGAAGTTTCCTCGCAAGGTGTTCGGGGGAGATTGGTCGCCGAACTTCATCATACTGAAAAAATAATCTTTTTAAATAAAATCAATTAAAAATCCTGTACCATTTCTGAAATAATCAAGTTTATTTTGACTATCCTTCTCTCAGCATCTGTTTCTCTTCATTTTCTCTTTATGCAGGAGTTGGGTGTCTGATTTTCATTAACAGTTAAATCCAATAGATATTACAAGGGGGCTCCTTTTGCCTAGAAGATGAATTAGACCTCACTCAATTAAAATCACCAGAAATCCTGTCTCTCTACATGTAGGATTGGTGCAAAAGGCAGTTATTTTGTTAAATTTTGTTTGTACTGGACTCAGTGGAGTGAGCTCTAATACATCTGCCAGGAAAGGGAGCCCCCCCCTATAAGATATATTGGATCTAACAGTCAATGAATATATGACACCCAATTGCTGCATAAAAACAGAATGAAGAGACTGGTCCAAATGCCATCTTGGAGTCAGGAAGGGATTTTAAGAGAGACTAAAGATACGTTTTCCCCCCTTCCTTTGAATCAGTTGGCAGGTAGGTAGGATTCACTTGTCTACAATGCTACTACATTATAACCTACATTAAAAAAACATAAATAACCCATAAACTTACAAAGTCATCTTATATATCAGCAACAGCTAAAAATAAAAAGTCAGCAGTCATAGTAGCAAATGTAGTCAGAGTTTACCTACTCCAATGTATAATAAAATGTCAGGATATTAAATATCTATAGAGTCTTCTAAAATTAAAACGATCAGAAAAAATCTAAAAATAGAAAAATAAATGACTTGGAAAGCAAATGCCTACCAAAACACATTTTCAATAAATGTTTTTATATAAATCATTAAAAGTTGTTTTTATATAAATCATTAATCATCACTACAAAAACATTGACCAGAGGCTTTAAACACGTCACCTCAGGATAAAGGCCTCCCAAAGGCAAAAAGCTCAAACACTTGACCATCAAAAATTTTAAAAAAAGGAGTTAAACCATCAATAATGAACCCCCTGATTTTAATGACACAAGTAAAATCACCTTTGAGAAAACGTTTAGAGCCAAATTATCAGATTTCTAGCATAGCTTAGTGCATGTAATGGCTAAAAGGAAGGAATTACGCTCCTTTTGCAAACTGTTATTTGAATAAAAACATTTTATCCTAATAGGAATGACTGCAGATGTGAAAAAAAATAATCTTTGTAAGGATTATTTATAAATTGAAATCAAGCACTTCAAACATAAATGCCAATTAAAGTTATTTCTGAGTTAGAGTATTTAGAATCCTAACTGGGTTGAAAGTTTGTGCTTTTTCTAAAAAAACATAAGCCAAAGAAAGCATGTGCTACATTTAGCTGAACCGGTCAAGGTTAAAAGATTACAGGAAGCACAAAAATACCACATTTCTGTGATCTGTCAAAGAATGGAAGCTGTCGAAAGCTATTAACATTTCTGAGTTAAGATTAACATTTGTTGATGTTAAAATGACAAGATGACTTACATTATTATATTAGTTTAAAGGTGGCCAAGAGATTCTCTTACACGTGTTTTTCTACCGCAGGGGAAAAACCACAAATAACAAACATGTTAACACTATTATTATAATATATTTATAAAGTGCTAAGTTATTCCACAGTACATATGAAGGAGATGTTCCTGGCTAGCTGGATTCCAAACAAGTAACTGCAGCATAGAAACCTGTAAATCTTCTAATATTATGTAATATAGCATGACAGCTAACTGCAGGAACACATATATCTCACCGCCAGCATACAAAAGAATGTAATATGGAATGTAGATGGCTTAAGCTCACCACACTATTCTTCCACCAAGCTACATACCAACAGACATGTAACATAACAAGAACCACATTGGGTAGGACAAAGATTAATCTTCAAATGTTTATTTGTAAAATGACCTCAAAGGTTTGAAAGCTTCCAAAGTAGTATTTCTCAAACATGGATAACCCGGATCTTGGATTACAACTCTCTTAAAAACGTAAAAAGAAATGTTATGGCATAACAGATGCACTGCCCCAAGCCTGCAGTTTAGGGATTCCAATTTTAGGGATAGCAGGCACTCCAAAAAATCATCCCAGCCAGGCCTGTAAAGTCAAAATAAGGGGATAGGACTGCCACATTTCCCTGCCACTAACTCCGGGTGGGGGCAAGGCAATGATGTTACAGGGCATGACACTGATGTCACTGTGATGTTGCAGAGGCAGGGTGATGATGTCATGGGGCAAGGTTATGATGTGGTGATCATATATTGGCCAATCTATGCGCCAATCATAGGAAGTCCTGCCCGATTTTCCTAATTGAAAAGCCAGACAGGCAGTTTTGACCCAGGCAGCCCTTCAGAAAAACTGTCTGTCCAAGTCAAAACCAGACAGTTGGCAACCATATAAAAGGGTAATTTACAAGTCACCCTGCCGCTAGTGCAGGAGCACTAATGGACACAAAAATGATTGTAAAACTGGTTTTGGGTGCACAGAGAAGTTTGCACAGGGCATAACTGCACAGGGCGCTGCTGTGGATTGCACTCCAAGCGTTCCTTAACTTGCACATCATTTTAGGGTGGTGGCCTACTTGCACAAAAGATGCAAGGTGGAGCTTATACCATAAGTTTGACATAAAAACCTTATTTTGACTTGGTAGGCACGATTCATGGAGTGCCTGCCATCACCATTATTGGTTTGCTGTAATGCCCAGCATACTTCAACATATTATCATTTCATCAAAGGAGCTGTTATCCACCAACATGAGATGGTTCGTTAAAACAACGTTGTTCCAGAATACAGAAATGTTTTAGCTTGTGAACAGGAGCTAGGCATGGGATCAAGTCTGTGCAAAATTAAAAAGGTGTGGAGTATAATATATATAGTGAATAATTGTGTAAAATCATTTCCTAAAAAGTTATCAGGTAGTGGCCTATTTTATGAAGCTCAATTTTTTCTCGAAAACTTGAATTTTTTAGAGGAAAAAAAACTTTTTAGAGATTTATTAAACCCCAAAGCTGCTAAAAATCCGAATGTGAAAATATTTAATCTCACACCTGTCGAGGTCATGTAGAAGTTAATGTCAGATGTCCCTGAAGATGGTTTTTGACATCGCTTTCCTCCCTGGTTTTAGTCCGATAATCTGATAAATTAGAGTTGTCACGGTGACAATTCGATAAAGTTGAGTTTTCAGAGTGTCAATTCAGATAAATTGCGCATGATTTTGTCTTCTTGCCGAACGACCGATTTTAGGGAAGTCCAACCAATCCTCGAAATTATTGTGCGGTTAGTGGGATTCGAACGATTGTACATCGTATGATTTTTCGGCCAACATCTGTCAGGAAATTTATCGGCCAGGTCAAAAAATCTTTGTCGGTCCCAGTGCAATCTATCTATGTCTGCAGGGCCAAGCAGGCAGCTCCCCTTTGTTTTCCTGGCAAATTGGTCTTTTTAGTTCATGGTAAAATCGTACGATCGTATGATCGTTCTGAGAAGATCGTGGTCTCACGATCTGATCTTTTAAAAAACTCAACATCTATGGCTAGCTTTAGTATTGTAATCTGGATTTAGACTTATTTACTTTAAAGTGTTCTGGCTAATATTGTTACTGCAATTATTGTGATGCTTACAATCTATAGACATACAGTATCTGTATAAAAAAAAGATCTGTGTGAAAGATATCTGAAAGTATAAAGAGCCGTAAGCAGGAATGGGAGAGTTTGTGTATTTTCTTCAGGATTAGGTTTATGTGCTTTCCCAACAATTGTATTTTTGTCAAAATATTGGTCCTATTCTCATCAATTATTGAATGGTTCCTGAAAAGAAAATCATTTTGTTTCTAGGAAAGGCTTCTGTTAGAAAGGTTGTTTATTTTTATCCTCAGTGAGATCATAGCACGGTTGAAGCTGTTTCTAATTCCAGTGTTTGTATTGACTACAAAGTCCAGGCGGTGATGTGAAATCATTATGTAACCTACTCTAATGTAGGAGTTAGATCACATTTAGCAATCTCTTCTGTTTCGAGAAGAAAGAGGCATTAGCCAGATATATACATTTCAAGGTAGGCATATTTAGTTCATTAAATAAGTTAATACATTTAGTGCACTATGTACAATTGTTCATGGCTGAGCAGCTCTAGGTATTTGGGGTTTTGTTCCTTAATATATGTCGACCAAAAGGAAGAAGAGATGGAAGAGGAGAAGGCGAAGAAGAGAGTTTAGGTAAAAGGCGGACACCAAAAAGTGACTACTTAAAGGGGTTGTTCACCTTCCAAACATTTTTTTCAGTTCAGTTGTTTTCCCAGAAATAAAGATTTTTTTCAGTTACTTTCCATTATTTATTTTTTACCGTTATCTAAGTTTAAAGTTGAATGTTCGTGTCTCTGGTGTTTGAGTCTGGCAGCTCAGTAATTCAGGTGCACATTCTGAACTGTTACAATTTTGCAACATTTAGTTGATACATTTCTCAGCAGCATCCCAGGAGTATTAGCAACTATTGTATCAATTCTAACAGCTGCCTGTAATGAAACTCAGAGATTCTGCTCAGCAGGGACACAGATAAGAAATGTATCAACTAAATGTATCAATTTAGAACAGTTTACAGGGTCGCTGACCCCCATCCCAGACCTGCTTTAGAAGGTGAAAATGACACTTTACACTTCAATATTAGAAAAACATGGAAAATAGAAAGTTATTAGAAAAGGTCTTTATTTCTGGTGTTGTTTGAAGGTGAAATTGTGCTTGGTATATCATTATAATTAGTTTGTGTCCTGTCTATTTATCCAGGCAGTTATACAGATGTTATTTAAATAAGAGCAGGCATATTACATTTCACAGTATGAAAAGCCTTTTATACAGGAGCACTGCTGCCATGAGTCAAGAAACTCATCTCAGGCAATAGCACGGAATGATTTGCCAGGGGGTTATAAAGCCACTCCCTTAACATTACGAACCCCAATTTATGTTTTTTAAAAAATTGCAATTGCACTCTCTGCACTAGTGATGCATCCCACCCTAGCCCCCTCTGACACAGGAGAGGTAAGTGCTGGTGGGTGAGCATGGGGCGTCTCTGCACCCAGAGCTTAGGGCTGTGAATGCAGTTCAAGAGTGGTGAGGTCTATAATACAGGGGTCAATTGAATTGTTAGATAAGATGATACAAATAAAAAAATCTATGACCTGATCCCACCTTGGTTTTTAGTGCATAAATGCCTAAACAACAAGCATTTACTGAAGTACTAAATATATGCAGCAGTGTGGCAAGAAGCAGCTTAAAACAAACAAAAAAGAATAACAGTGTTGTTGTTCCCTCCAGAGGGAGTTGTGTCTGATGTGTCTACATTGTCCAGCTGATGTCACATCCAGGATTTGGCATGAGAACAACATTTGATTGGCGCTTCTAAACTGCCCCTATTGATTCAGGTTGTTGTGGAAACCCATGATCTACTGTCTGGTTAGGAGGTTATGGTGGCTCCATGGATCCTCTGCATCAATACGGGCACCAACCCTTGATTCTGAACAGGAGGAAGACAATGATGCAGAGTACAACTATACGGGAGTGCAAGGAGCGCATGTTTATACAAGTATCCACTTATAGACTGGCCTATTGGGAAACCAGGGGAAACTCCTGATGGGCCCAGGTGTTAGTGGGCCCTCTTGATTCTAACCATTTGACCTATTTCATGGTCATTTCCTGTTTCTTTAAGAGGCTTAATAATGGAAAAACAGAGTATAGTTTGTATAGATAAAAGACTAGAAAAATAAAGAGGTTGAGTGAGGAGAAGATGAATAATAGTTTGGAAAGTGGGCCAACGGTCTAAGGGGGTTATTTATCAAAGTCCGAATTGATCTCAATATTTTCTGAAAAAAACTCTGGACAAATCCGCACAGGTTATTTGGGCTTATTTATTAATACACTTTCCCGTACATTTTGTTTGTGGGAAAAATCCGAAAAAATCATGAAAAATTCGATTTTCACGATATATTCTGATTTTTCATCCAATTTTCACGATTGTTTTTGGATTTTTCACCTAAAAACTCTAAACTTCGGGGTATTGCCAAAAGCCCAGCACACATCAAAAAATCATTGGGACTTCTCCCATTGACTTATTAGCAACCTTGACAGGTCTGAGATGCCGGACTTTTCCCATCCTCTGGGTTTAATAAATTCCAAAACGTTTGTGATTTTTTTAAAATTCTGATTTTATAAAAAATATCACAAATTTTTCGTGATTTTTGCATTCAGCGTTTAGTAAATAACCCCCTAAGGTTTTCTGGTAGGCCCCTTGTATCCCAGTCTGACACTGCAAGAATCTTTAAAGGGATACTGTCATTCATTTTCAAAATGAATCAGTTAATAGTGCTGCTCCAGCAGAATTCTGCACTGAAATCCATTTCTCAAAAGAGCAAACATATTTTTTTATATTTTTTTATATTCAATTTTGAAATCTGACATGGGGCATTCCCAGCTGCCCCAAGTCATGTGACTTGTGCTCTGATAAACTTCAATCACTCTTTACTGCTGTACTGCAAGTTGGAGTGATATCACCCCCCTCCCTTTTTCCCCCCAGCAGCCAAACAAAAGGACAATGGGAAGGTAACCAGATAGCAGCTCCCTAACACAAGATAACAGCTGCCTGGTATATCTAAGAACAACACTCAATAGTAAAAACCCATGTCCCACTGAGACACATTCAGTTACATTGAGAAGGAAAAACAGCAGCCTGCCAGAAAGCTTTTCTCTCCTAAAGTGCAGGCACAAGTCACATGACCAGGGGCAGCTGGGAAATTTACAAAATGTCTAGCCCCATGTCAGATTTTAAAATTGAATATAAAAAAATCTGTTTGCTCTTTTGAGAAATGGATTTCAGTGCAGAATTCCTCTGGAGTAGCACTATTAACTGATGTGTTTTGAACAAAACATGTTTTCTGATGACCTTTAATGAATGGAATATATTATGCAACTGTGCTTACTGAAGTAAGTAAAAGACCTTTATAAAATGCCTATAGTACGCGTGGCATAATTTGTATGCCTCGTGGTGGTGGACTCTGTGTCTGCATTGCCTTGCTATAGACAAAGAAATTGTGGATAAGGAGATGCAGTGGAAGGACAAGTGAGCACAATGAGAGGGCTCAACACAATCTAACTTTAGAAAAATAACTGACCAGTGACCATTGACAATTTCTGTGAATTTATAGGGATAGCTAACCAATAATTGTTACGTCAAACGGGGGGTTTGACACTGAACAACAATGAGATTAAAAATAATAACATGTATTGCTTTATTTTAAAGTCATACCCTAAAAATAAAAAAAATCCTAAACGAGGGACCACTCTTTTCCAACCAATGAAGATTAAAGTAAACACTTACATAAGCTAAATTTGAAAACTATTTTCAACAAAAAAAGTATGAATGCTGGCTACTCTGGACTGTGTATCAAAGATTATACCCTTTACCCATTAGATCTTCACTCCCTCTACCCTTATTATTGTTGCTAAACTTAAAAGTCAAATCTTTTTTTAAAAATATAAATATTTTCACAAGAACGTAGCTTGAAAATGTGAAAAACAGATTTTCCCTGGTAGAAGGAATATTTGTTATTTAAGCACAAATCCAAGTTCCTGTTTAAAACATACTCAAATCTATTTTTAAAGCAGATCCATTAATTTTTTTTGGCAACTAATCCTAATGACTAATACGGATAATGAAAGGTACAAACGACATCAATTTCTAAGGCTATTCTCCTGAATCTCTTCTTCAGTCTATATGTATTTCTCCTATGTATCACAGACTACAATTTATTACAATATGTACAAGACCTAAATATGTCTTCTGAGAACTTTTAAGTCACCTAAACATATTTGATGTAAATTAAAGAAAGATCTGTCAGTTATAGATACATTTTCCTTTTCACTTAAAGCCTTTTTACAAGAAGTTTTGCAATGTAGCCAATACATTGATCTTCTCACAGCTTTGGTACATGGGATATGTTGATTGCTACATCTTTTCATGGTAATCAAATTACCAGGAAGACCCAAGTTTTGCCACTGACCACTGATGGTGATGAAGTTTCTCAAAAAGCTGCACAGTGCATTTGAAGCTTTGATTGATCATGGTGTTGAACTTCAGATTTTAGGCTTTCCTTGCCCTCTGATTCTTTTGCTTCTTAAAGCTGGCCATAGATGTACAGATTTTCAACAGATCCAATCCACATCGTGAGACCAAGATCTTCTGAGAACCATCGTACGAACGTTTGAACTGTATATCAACTAAAACGACCAATTTACCAGGAAAACAAAGGGGAGCTGCCTGCTTGGCCCTGCAAACATCCATAGATTGTACTGGGACCGACAAAGATTTTTTAACCTGGCCGATCAATTTCCTGGCAGATGTCGGACGAAAAATCGTAAGATGTTCGATCGTTTGAATCCCACTAACTGCATGATAATTTGATGAATCGGTCGGGCTGCGCTGAAATCGGTCGTTTCGCAAAGAAGAATCGTCGCGTCTATGGGGGCCATTAGTCAAGATTTCTGAAGCTGCTCTTAAATTCTGATCTCCTCATAGATTGATCCCATCAAATCACGCCGTTTGTTTGGCAAGCATCAGCAGTCATTTTGAGACATAATATTGGAAAGTACCCTATTGTTTTTATTAGAATGGAAAGTACCTGCTTTTTTTTTAATACTGAAGGTCATCTCAAGTCAGTGAACCATAAGCAGTTTCCCACATAGATCTAATCATTACCATGTTCAGGCTTCCAGCTTGATTTGTGCTTATGCTTATTTTAATATTTCACATTATGTAAGCGTGTCACTGCCTAATCAGCCATTTGCCAGATTTATTTGGAAAGTTACATAATGGAACATGGAATGTGCAAAATTCTCTGTTTGTTTACACAATTTTTGATGTCTGTTTGCATTTCATAGTTTTTTTAGACATGTCCCTGATCACATAATCTGGTAACCTTATTGTAAACAGAGTTATTCATCTATGAACTGTTTATCTTAGAGTGTCCCTTTGGGGCAGATTTATCAAGGGTCAAACTGAATTCGAGGGAATTTTCAAAGTAAAAAAATTCTAAATTCGAAGTAATTATACTTTGAATATTCGATAATCGAAGTACTGTCTCTTTAAAAAGCTTTGACTTCTATACTTTGCTAAATTAAACTATGTTAGCCTATGGGGACCTTCTAGAGCATTTTTCTAAGTTTTTGGAAGTTGTAGTAAAATCATTTGATCGATCACTGAAATCCTTTAAATCGTTCGATCGAATGATTTTAATTCGACCGCAGGATACCCAAATTCGCTGAAAAAAACGTTGACTTCGATATTCGAAGTCGAAGTGTTTAAATTCGATGGTCGACTTTTGAAGTATTTTTGACTTCGAAATTCGACCCTTGATAAATTCGCCCCTAAGTGTGCCATACTCCGCCTACCTGCATGTTCCATTCTATGCCTGAACAAACTTCATAGTGACGGTTGCATCACCGGATCATGATTCGTGAGGAAACCAAACTTGAGTAAAAATAGTTGACTCTTTATTAATCCATATTAAAATACAACAATGGAAATGGGCAGGGGAACTATCTTAACGCGTTTCGTGACTGACCTTCACTTCATTCTACAGTCAAGTGTAGGACTCGCTAGTGACACGGTGCAGCTGTTAAAGCTTTCCCCAGAGGTAGATACAGGCTATTAGCATGTGGAGCTGTTACCCCATCAAGGAGTTTAGTTTTGGAATTATAGAGACAAATATTTTGCCACTTAGGGATTACAGCAAGTAGACTTAGGTTAGATCTCCAAGATGTGATCTCTGGGCCACCCACCAACAAAAATTCAAAAATGGAGGGGTTGTGGGAGCACTCCAGGCTAAGTAAAAATATATTAATGCAATGGATCTGGCCGAATTAGCTACAAGCAAACAAAAAACAGAGAGGGGATTGAACAATGCACATTCAATGGTCCCCTGTTTCATAAGTAATTTAGTATCTATGCAAGTGCATATATTTTCCAAAACAGGGAACACCTGAACTTACTTTTGTTCTTTTAAAGCAGACATATTTTAAGTGTTTGGTGACCATGCACATGCTCAGTGCGCTTTGGACTTCTGTTGAGAGGCTCTGCTTAATGATCATCAAAACAGCATTAGTCAGGTAATGGGATAAGCTGATACTGTAAGGCTGTTTAATATTCAGAATTAGAATGCACTGGTTTCTTGTTGCCACATTACGTAATGTAATGGTCTTCATAGATTATGTGGATTTTGTTTTCAGTAGCCAGATCTGCTGTTGCTTTAAAGACTATATATATACAGGTATGGGACCTGTTATCCAGAATGCTCGGGGCCTGGAGTTTTCCGGATAACAGATCTTTCCGTAATTTGGGTCTTCATACCTTAAGTCTTCTTGAAATTCATTCAAACATTAAATAAACCCAATAGGCTGGTTTTGCTTCCAATAAGGATTAATTATATCTTAGTTGAGTTCAAGTACAAGCTACTGTTTTATTATTACAGAGACAAAGGAAATAATTTTTAAAAATTTGGATTATTTGGATAAAATGGAGTCTATGGGAGACAGTCATTCCGTAATTCAGAGCTTTCTGGATATCGGGTTTCCGGATAAGGGATCCTATACCTGTATATGTATAATATATATATAAATAAGACATATAACTATCTATAATGTATCCATTAAGCATTTGCATTTCCAAATAGTTTAAGCTGTCTACTTGAATCGATCCTGTTATTTGTAGTGTGGCCCCAGGGAATAAAATAAAACTTATTTTTGATAACATCAGTAAATTAGTCTGTGTAATTCCCAGTTTAATGGTGATCCAGTAAGTTATATGTGCAGCATTGAAAGATGATATTTCCACATTCTGTAAACTGTAGTGTGTAAATGACAGAGCCAATATATTTTTGTATCGAATTTAGCAGCTCCTGAAGTATTTTTTTTCTAATATTACGGTTTCCTTTGTTTATTTAAGAATTTAAGCTAAGAGGTCAATGGAATCAGAACAACGTGCGTTACATCTCTACAACTTGTAGATGCTTAAGGGCGGAATATATATCAGTATTGAAGGCGCGGGCACTGGCTTCTATGTCAGTCTGAAATATTTATTAATTAGCTTTGTATGTTGAATTTTATATTGTATATTTATTTATAATATATTGTATTTTAAGAGTCGAGCCTAAACTCAGGTAAGTGACAGCAGCCCTGAGCATGTGCTGTGAAGAAAAGAATAATGCTAGCTACTGGGGCATCTTCTGAGTTATAGATCTTCACTGTTGAAGGGCTGTGGAGGCCTCAGACAAGAGATGTTTAGCCTAATTATTTCTTGAGGTTATTTTATTATTTAAGGGCAGGAAGCACATTTTTCTACTGTGTAAAGAACTATCCAAATTGCCAGTTCACATGATTCCTCCATTTTGCTTTTCACTTGAGTTGGATACCACTTTTGTGAAAAGGTTTCCTTAACTTTTTAAATAGGTAAAATACGAGGGACTAAGTTCTGAGACGTTTCATATATGATATTGCTTTTCTTCTTCCATCTGCATTTCTGATTGATTCACTAGGACCTTTATCAAGCAGAAAAGTGCAAAAAAGGGTGAAGTCTGCAGTTGTCCCTAGTTCTTCTTAATACAACTAATATGGTCACCTGAACTCGTAGGTGCACTCATGAGTCAGGCAAGAGCTGCTCGAAAATGCTACTGAGGCTGCTTAGCCTGACCAATAAAATGTCCAAAAGCCTTTTTGTTCTCATCAGTTAAAATTTTTTGTCCTCAGCTGAGGAATTCAACTCTCGGTACAGTAAATGTGGCCCAAAACGTTGGCAAATCATTTTAGCAGGATTCTTCCTCTTATGAACAGCAACTGGCAAGCTGGGAAAAAAAAGGAAAAAAAAAATACAAATTGACTAAAAAGAAATGGGATCCATCTCTAGTGTGCAGTTAAAAATAAAACCATTACAAATAAACAGATATCATGTAACAGTAATAATACTCACAATATTATAGTAAAAGACACTCACAGTAATGTAGCAAAAGTGGAGAAAAAAATAAAAACAGCGAAAGCAAAAAACGTGGCAACTCTGAAAGAGACACCTTCTAAAATCGCCACATGTGCGAAAATGGCATCTAAAAACATGTCCATGAACAAAGCAAAGCACCACCAAAGAACGTGCACCTGTTTAAAAACTGTGTAGGTAATAATGTGCCGTATTGGAAGCAGCATAGCTCAGTATCTGTGCAGACAAAACAAAAAGAGAGAAGCAACATGTTGGACATATATGCCCTGTTTTCAATAACCTTGTTATAAAGGATTTTCACATTGCATCTCTTCCCAATGTCCCCTTGAGCAGATATCTAGGGAAGGATCTGCTACAGTAAACCATTAGGCCTCAAGGAGGGTCTTGCCTTTATTATGTTTTTTTTGGTGGGAACCATTTTAATAATGTGACTAATTTTCAACTAGTTTTCAAAATAGTTGAAAATGCCATTTAAAAAACTGCTTTATTTTCTCAGCCTTTTACACTGCATTTTTTTATCATTTGCCCCATGAAGTAGACTACAACAAACAAGGGAAAGTTGTGCTCACCAATATTTTTTAAAACCATTAGGCGGGAGTGCAATGAGTCTGTGACCACAAAATACATATAGTCAAATACAAGATTCCTCTGCACTCAACCCATTATCAATATATTTAAGACAGAGACATTTTGTGCATACTGCTACTAAAAAATGCCTTACCCTTTAAACAACACAGGGATTGTTTGTCCATATATTGCAATATATTTAAGCTGGCCAACTACGTCAAAGTCATCCCATATCTGGCCAGTCCTATGCTCAATTTTATCTGATTCATTAAGAATTCTATTGCTTCATTATACATTTTACAAAGGAACTAAGTTTTACCTGCAACTTACTTGCTGCTTTCAAAGTAAACCTCCATACTTGGCTGCCCTTTTATTAGACACCAGTGGGATCACCTGAAGTAGACTACACCAAGTATAGAGTGGTGACCAGCACTGGAATTCATTTCCATGTTTTTCTTGTATATTAACTTTAAACTGGAGCTTGTACTTATGGAACTATGAGAAAGCAAGTTTTGTCTATAATGCAGCTATATAAATACAGTAGGCAATTTATTCTACAGCAACTTTATTTATGTCCATTTGCTAATGTCCTAAAATTGTCCATACTTATTGCTTATTTTGCTATAGACTTATCACCTTACATTAAAGGGATCTTGTCATCGCAAAACATGTTTTTTTCAAAAAGCATCAGTTAATAGTGCTACTCCAGCAGAATTCTGCACTGAAATCCATTTCTCAAAAGAGCAAACAGATTTTTTTTATATTCAATTTTGAAATCTGGCATGGGGCTAGACATTTTGTCAATTTCCCAGCTGCCCCCAGTCATCTGACTTGTGCTTGCCCTTTAGGAGAGAAATGCTTTCTGGCAGGCTGCTGTTTTTCCTTCTCAATGAAATGAAATGAATGAAATAAAATGCAAATAATACATTTTGGCCTGTAACTTTCTGATTCTTTACCATCAGGGCCGCCATCAGGGGGGGACAGGGGGGAGAGTTGTAGGGGGCCCGAGGGTAAGGGGGGCCCAGTCACGCCACACTTACTTGATTAGCCGGGCCCCCATCTTTCTGAGAGCTGCTGACTTCGGGAAGGCATGGACGTTTAAGGGGCCCTGGCCACCAATTTTCTTATAATGTGGGGTGAGGCCCTGGCCACCAATTTTGGCCACCATTTTTTTTCTCATATGGGGTCCTAGCCACCAATATTTTTTAATGGGGGGGCCCTGGCCACAATTGTTTTTTATGGGGGTCCCTGACCACCAATACCTTTTTATTTTTTATTAACATGTTGGAACCCTAGCCACCAATATTTTTTTTGTTTCTTTACTGTGTGGTGGGGGGGCGGACCTGGTGGGTGGGGAGGGAGGACCTGTAGGTGGGGCTTGTGGTGGGCGCAGCCCAGGAGGTCCAGGAAATTTTGTCGTATGGGGCCCTGAGATTTCTGATGGCGGACATGTTTACCATTCATCTTCACTTTTGCTTGTCCATTTAGGGTTAAAATAATGTACATAATAATCATAATCTAAAACAACTAGACTTGCTGAGTAATCATTGAAGACGTTTCACTACTCATCTGAGTTCAACTCTCACAAGTAACACCTGTTTATAGGAGTTGCATGACATATTGGATAATCCTATCACAGTAACTACTCAGAATCAACACCTCTGTGAGTTTCTTCAGATGTCACCTCTTTGAAGAGTTACAATGTGCCATTGTGATTGGATTAGTGGAAGAGTTTATATGCCGAGAACTTCCCACACCAGTCAGTCGGACTGAAGAAGCTGCTCGGATGAGTAGTGAAATATCTTAATTGATTACACAGCAAGTCCAGTTGTTTTAGATTTACCTATATTACATATATGATGCACATTAATTCTTGATTTGAATTATTAGATTAGATGGAGTTTGACAAGGGAGGGATTTATAAAAAGCAATGGCTGATATTTTTATGGATACTCACATACTTTCTATAAATGATAATGAGCAGTATCACTTTAATTCTTCTTCTCAGGTTACTCTGTATGGCAACATCCCACATACTGACACAAATATGTAGATTCTGTACGCATTTCTCTAGGAGAGCTCCCCATGTTTTTTTTAGTGAAAAAAGTGTAAAGTGTAATAAATGGGATTTCTTTTTCTTTACATGAGCATTGCAACTCTTGCACTATTCATTTAATATATTACCAAATCAATTACTATAGGAAAGAAGTGATGGATATACTGTATGCAAGTAATATCAGTTTTGAAGCAGATTTAGACATCAGAATGACTTTCCTCGTCTGTTGTTTCTGTTGCTTTATGTGATTTATTGTGTTTGTCTTTTTTGGCCTTATATTAATGCAAGGACAAATGGGCAAGCTTACTCAATCAAGTGGGAGGCTAATGTCACCCAGGAGATAAGTGTCTGCTGCTTGATTCTGGCTAGCAATACTTTTCAGTGTTTCCTATAGTAGCATTATAAACTGCTTGCCCCAGAGAAAACAATGTAACCTGTCTCTAACCAGCTATGAATCTTGCTGTATGACATTAGCCTAAGGGGGAGTGAGGCAAAGTATACTTTACTATCCACCGCTCAAATGTTAAATTAGACATTGTAAGAGGCAGCTTCCCATCAGTTGTGAAATGACTGCTGGTTTGCTAAAATGTCTGTGCGTACCTGGATGTTTAATATAGGAATAAGTACCTTTGTGCTGTTCCACTACATTTCTGGAAATTCCCTTAATGCACGGAAGAGCCAAGGGTTGTAGATCTGTTGTTCTCATTGAATGTATTTGTATGTGGATCATCATCTAAATGTCATTCCTAAAATTATATCCATCACCTTTTAATTAACAGTAAGTATGATGTAGAGCATTGTGTTCTGAGACAATTTGCAACTGGTTTTCATTTTTTATTATCTGATATATTTAGCTTTTTATTCAGCAGCTCTCTCCAAATTAACCTAGCAACCAGGCATTCATTTGAATAAGAGACTGAAATATGAACAGGAGAGGTCTGAATAGAAAGATGAGTAATAAAATGTAGCAATAACAATATATTTGTAGTCTTAAAGACTATTTGTTTTTAGATGAGGTCCATGAACCCCATTTGCAAGCTGGAAAGAGTCAAAAGAAGAAGCCAAATAATTCAAAAACTGTAAAAAATAAATAATACAGACCAATTGAAAAGTTGTTTAATTCTATAACATACTAAAAGTTAACTTAAAGGTGAACCACCCATTTAAGAATCTGTTCAGTCCCAGAAAAATTCAGGCTGTCATGTTCATAACTGACTAATATAACAGTAATTAGGTAAAAAACCTTGCCTTTCTTTGCTTATTGCCTATTGAGCCCCTCATCCAGCCATACCTAGACTTGTGAATCCTTTCCTTTTGAAACCACACCTTGTCTAAAGCCTTGCCTATCCAGTCTAGCCATCCCATGGCCTGTTTTGCCTTGCCTGGTCTGTTTTTCTCCTGTTTCAGTTTGTTCTGTTCTTTTACTGCTCCAACCTATGTGTGTAGATATTTGACGTTCCTTCCTATCCCTGTGTGTACACATATTTCTCCTTTCTGCTGTCCAAATCTTCAGCTGGTACATTGCATTCCTCTATGTTACATCTGTCTTGATCCTTGTCCTCTTCTGTCTTGTTCTTTTCAATGATCTTCACCTTCTCCATTGTGTTGTAGCCTCTCCAGAAATTTCTATATTCAACTGCTCCACCCGCCCAATCTCCTAGTCCCCTTCTGGGCCTCTGCTGTCTCTTGCTTGAAGAACTCATCACCTTCCCCAACCCTAGTTTCAGTGATGTCCATCTCTTTTCCTGTATAATCATGGCTGGATTAAATGATTATGTACCTTTTATTAATAAAGATATCAATTCTATTTTATTAAAAATGACACATTAACCCAAACAATCAGTTGCTAAAAATGTATACAGTTTACACAATGCACATTTTCTCAAATAAGGAACATTTATAGAGCAATACTCAATTGCCTTTCTATTTGCTGAAAATAATACTTATTCATCCATTGAAATGCTAATGGAAACACATTTATTCTCCTTTGCATGTAAGCATGAGAGGCGAGTGTGTTGCAACAAAGCTTCAGATATTATACAGCTTCTTAACTATCCATGAAAAGAAGAATGAGATATGAAATTCTGGAATCAATAAGCATGGTATGAAATGGCAGATAAGTGATGTTTCTCATCCGAGAGGTAATGTAAACTGTTTGCTCTAGTTTATATCAACAAATTGCTTATAGCTAATCTTGGAGCCTTTGAGATGCAAATGATGGGTAAGAAGCCTGTGTTTTTCACAATAGCCCCTGTATTGCTTATGGAACTTTGTTGTTTTGTTTTTGTTGTTTAATTTAAATTCTGTAACTGCTATCTCTCTTCTCTAACAGACAGCCCTTTGATAGCTAAAATGTATTATTTAAATGATTTTATATTCTATGTAACGGGATGCTGTCATTGTGCAATTTCTCTGTATGACTATATAATGTTATTTTCAACCCATTACTGTGCTTTATTTATCTTGGCATCTAACTGTGACAATGGACTAACAGCAAATAAATAGACTCCTAGCATCTTTGAGCTGGAGAATTGTGACTCTGTTGAGTCCTTTGCTCTGATTCTGGTTTCCTACCTAGGTATATAGTAGACTATATGTAGTCAAGATATATAGAATTAAAGCACTTTTGTTTTATCAATAAGAATCATAGGGTAGGACTACACGGCCTATTCCGCCTCGATCCGACGCTCTGCGCAAAATCGCAGGCGTCACATGGGATGCGATGGAACAAAGGTAAGTAATGGCAGTGTCGGATCGTGTCGCATTGTTGATGCAACGCAACACGCCTGTCGGATGCAGACGCAGCGTGCAGCTTCTGCATCCGACAGTCGTGTCGCATCGCATCAATGCTGCGACACGATGCGACAATTGAATTTCTTACTTTATTTCCGTCACATCCGACGTGAGGCCTGCGATTTGCACAGCGCGGCAGATCGCGGCGGAATCGCCCGTGTAGTTCTGCCCTTAGAGGCCCATTTATTAAAGGTCAAATTTTCGTGGTATTAGAGCTTTTAAAACCACGTTTAAACTCTACTTCACTAAAACCCACGAATGCCATGACAATTATTAAAAGATTCAAATATAAAAAGCATGAATGGAAAAAAATGGCTGTACAATCTAAAAATAAGATTGAATATCTCTAAAACCTTTAAAAAATTTGAATTCTTGGACAATTGCTAGCGAAAAAAATACAAAAACCTCTAAATGTCTGAATGATTACCAAAAAAAAAGGTCCAATAGGATCAGGGCAGCTCCCACTGACCTATGAGAACTCAACTACTATTACTGGGAAAAGTTTTTTGTGGTTTTCAATGAACGTAATAAATCTCAAATTTTATTTAAAAAAAAAAAAAGATTCATGAAAAAAAAGGAAAACCAAATTTTAGTAAACTGGCCCCATAGACTGTCACCTTTCTACCAGAAAATGCATGCCACTCTTTTAACACATTTTGACCTAACATTAATAGAAGAATAGTATAAAAAAATAATATTGAGTTTGTTGCCCCATTTTCAGATAGTGTTAGTAAACACCTGGGCATTATATTCTGGTGGCTTATTTCAGCTGTTGCAGAAGTTTCCCTTGTCACTTGTCTTTAGTAGGAACACTGTTAGTACAAGTATGGGACCGATTATCCTGAATACTAAAGACCTGGTATTGTTTTGGATACAGGGTTTTTTTGATTGCTTTAATAACTATATTTTAAGACTAATGGCACATGGATTGTTCTCACAGATTGCATAAATACTCCAACAGAGAAAAGACGATCTGCTGCCTTCCACATGACATGAGATAAACCTGCCAATGCCCATGCAGAGCAGATATCAGTGCAAAAATTGGAAGTTATACATTTTCACACTGAAATCTGCTTTGTGTATCTGCTGACTGGCTGATCCCATGCTTCTCAGTGTACCCTCATTCAGGGAGCAGAATGGCTTTTATGGAGAAAATGACTCGTGTGCCAAAGGTTAAAAAATAATCTAAACATTAAATAAACTCAGTTGTCTTGTTTTTGCCACCAGTATAGACTCAGTATATTTCGGTAAGACTCAATCAAGAATCAGTCCCTGTTGAAGTCAAATGAAGGACCCAGGAATGGTTTTGGATGCAGAGAAAACATCCATGTGGCCAGCAGTGTAACGATTCGAGGTGCTGGGGATGAGATCGCACCCGGGCCTGCACCCCTGGGCGCTGGAGAAACGAAATCCCCAATGTTTTGGAAATCTGCACTTTGCCAAGGTGATTCCTTGTATGTAGATTGTTGAATTTTTACTGATGAATTTGGCACTGTGTAATTTTTTTTATATTATCAGTACCAAAATAAAAAAGTTAAACATACCACTTTGTCTAAATCAGTTGGTTTACATATATTATAAAGGGTTGTACTGTTTTAGCCTCTGGGGCATAGGGAGGAACAGATTAACTCTGCACCTGGGCTGCAAATAACACTGCCTAAACTTGTTGCGCCTAATTGTAGTTTCCATCTATATTTTTAGTATTGTCCATTCTCTCAGAATTCACCCGGATATTGCTAAACTATAGCTCTGTGTGCATTAACCCTTTATAATATGTTTCTGCCTGCCAAGGATTTTAGTAAAACATATTTCCGACACACGAGGTCATGAAAGTTTATCTCCATTAATTCATTTGTGGCTAACATAACCTTCCAAATGACACCTGTTGCACCTACAACTTGACTATGACTCGATCTCGGCACCAAGCCCTATTACACCCCAAAAAATACTCAAGACAATATTTTGGGTGAAAAGGCCGCAGCTTGCTTTATTCCATAACCTTACTCAAGCTTAAGGTAAAATATCCACCAAACAAACCATCTTTATTATTATTAGTATAACAAAATGAGTAACATGTTGACATGTTTAAAACACTAGCCGTCAGGGCCGGGCCAAGGTCTTTTGGCACCCTAGGCAAGTCCTTCAATCACCCCCAAGGTACGATTGTGAATTCTCACAACACATTAATGAATGTAATATTTAATTTGTGTAATTATAAATATTGACACTACAAATGGAATACAGTGGAATCCCTATATTAAGTTTTTCAATGGTGTAATGGTGAAAAATCCAGAAAAACATAACATCAGTGAAATTTATTATGCATTATATATTGGTGGAACCACAAGAAAGCAGTGTGAAATGTGGCAAAACTTAAAATCAGGGTATGATTGTGCCAAAAGTCATCATTCAGTCAAATAAATATAACCCCCACCTTCCTGATTTCTACATGTACCCGTGCCAGCAGTTATCGTCCAGCCAAAAAAATCACCCCCCGGATTGCCCCCATGTACCTGTGCCAGCAGTTATCATCCAGCCAACCAGCAGCAGCCGCCATCCAGTGAAATCGGTCTGCCTTTTTATTCAGCACGAGTCCCACCAGTGCACCAGGTCTCGGCACCAGGTCATCAGCCATTTTTACTTTGATAAATTGATGTGGGCTTTAACCTGACCACGCTTTGATGAAGACGGCTTTGAACACTGATGTTGTGCTTGTTCTTTAAGTTCTGTAATTTTTTGACATTAACTTGACATCATGAAGACTATTAACATCTTCAAATGGTTCAAGGGGCCTCTGCCATTGACTTCTATATGACCTTGATAGGTTTTAGATTTAGATTTTTGGATTTGAGCAATTTCCAGGGTCAGGGTATAATAAATCTCTCAAAATTCAAGTTTGTAAGTTTAGTCATGGTTTTAAAAACCTCTAAACCCACTATAATCCGTCCTTTGATAAATAGGCCCCCACGTGTTCTCCCTCGTTTGTAGCTGAACATGGGGAGACCAGGGAACTGTTTTCCAAAATCTTTTACTTTTAGGACCTTCTTTAAAAATTGCCATGTTGGCATTGTTCATCTAAAAAGGAAAATCTGGCTACACAATGACGCTCACTTTACAGGTATGGGGCCAATGACCAAAGTGAATAAGAAGGACTTAGTCTCATTTTACATCCAATTGTCTGGCCAATCTGTGTGCACTTTCACATGTGTTCCCACTTTGCCTAATATGAGACTAGCAGGTCATCTAATTGGTTAGCCTGGTTGACCTGAAAATGGCCTATGAGCACAGTTTATAAAATCATTCCTACCAAAATCATGATGATACAATAGCTTTTTTTTTCAATGTTGAATTTATCAAAGAAACAAAGAGCTGTTCTTATCTTCTTCTTATTCCCCTTTAGTAATCCTTTGCTAATCTCTCTTACAATACCTTATTGATTTTGGCTTTTTTACAGCTTAAGCTTTTGCGCTGCGAAGATGTAAATCTTGTATTAGACTTGACAGAAGGCACAATATTTGAATGTCTATGAAAAATTGTGTTAGTTTTATTAAAAAAAATAAATCATGAAATATTATAATAGCAATCAATGGAAAACAACTGTTAGTGCTATTTTAAATAAACACATTAAAAACTATGATAAGAGCAATCCCATACACGGGGTAAAGCAATGTTATTACAGTAATTAGAAAGTCTAAGGGGACCAATTACTATGATGAAGAATTCTTTTTTTTCCAGAAATCATACCTTTTTTCTAAAAATTAGGGATTCACCGAATCCAGGATTCGGTTCGGGATTTGCCATGATTTCGCCTTTTTCAGCAGGAGTCGGCCCGGCTGAACTGAATCTGAATCCTAATTTGCATATGCAAATTAGGGGCGAGGAGGGAAATCGTGTGACTTTGTGTCACAAAACAAGGAAGCAAGAAATGTTTTCCCCTTCCCACCCCTAATTTGCATATGCAAATTAGGATTCGGTTCGGTATTCTTTTCGTGAAGGATTCAGGGATTCGGGTGAATCCAAAATAGTGGATTCAGTGCATCTCTGAAAATTTCTCTAAAGCTGTAAAAATATGTGATTTATATGGGGGAATGTAATATGTTTCGCTAGCGCAAAAAAAAAAACCGTAAAGGTGCTTGCGAAAGTTAGCGACCATGTTTGCAACATTTTTGATGGATTAAAGACCTTACCAACTTCATCACAAAGTTTGCGACAAAATATTTAATGAAACTCCAGAGCATGTGTTAAAGGTTCGCAATGTGCAATTAAGATTTGAAATGCAATAAAAGCCTAACAAAGAATATTACATTGCGACAGGCGAATTTTTAGTCTAATAACTTCAGGTTTTTGTATAAATAGCGCATTGTTCATCGTTTTTTTTTTTGTTCATTCTTTTTATATTTGGATCTTTTAATAACTTCATGGCATTCGTGGTTTTAGAAAAATTTTGTTTATTTGTGGTTCCATTATTTCAACAGAATTTTGATATTTTAACAAAACTACAATGACATCAAGTCAAGTGCTTTTGCTGATGGCAGGGGGATTACTTTGCTACTTCAATAAAAGGGGAACTATTGGAGGAGATGAAAATTGAGTGTAGGACTGGCCAGATATGGGATGACTTTGACGTAGTTGGCCAAGTTAAATATATTGCAATAATCCCTGTTTTGTTTAAAGGGTAAGGCATTTTTAAGTAGCAGTATGCACAAAACGTCTCTGTCTTAAATATATTGATAATGGGTTGAGTGCAGAGGAATCTTGTATTTGTCTATTGGAGGAGATATGCAAAGTTGTGAACAATGGCTTGTGGGGTAAATCACTAAGACCTTTGTAAAAAGCGAGTGACATGAAACAATTACTATGCGTTCACTTCCTAATATTATAAATACAAAGGGGACATGTATACAGGTAAGGGATTTGTCATCTGGAAAACCTATTACCCAGAAAGTTCCAAATTATGGGAATGTTGTCTCCCATAAACTCCATTTTAATCAAATAATTTAACATTTTAAAACATATTTCCTTTTTCTTTGTCATTACAAAACAGTACCTTGTACTTGATCCCAACAGAGATATAATTCATCCTTATTGACAGGTAAACAGTCATATTGGATTTAATTAATGTTTATGATTGTCATGTTTATGATTTTTATGTAATGATTTTAGCAGACCTAAGGTATGAAGTGCCAACATTATGGAAAGACCCCTTATCTGAACCCCTTACCGAGCATTTTAGATAACAAGTTCCATACCTGTATAAGTGTATACTAGTGATGTGCGGGTTGAGAGATTTTCGCCTGCAAGAGCAGTAAGTGCCCATTTACCAACACTTGTGCCCCCTGCATTGCTGTGGCCTTTTTTTTTTGCATTTTTCAAACTGCACTTGGGATTGCAAACGACCCCTTCAATTATTCAATAAAACAGGATTGTTTTGCCACCGATATGGATTCATGCACCTTAGTTAGGATCACGTAAAAGGAACTGTTTTATTATAACAGAAAAAAAGGAAAGATGTTTTAAAATGTTGACTTATTTGATTAAAATGGAGTCCATGGGAGACAAAGTAAAAGGAGGAATCGGCACACTGGAACAATTGCAATGTGGGGTAAACCCCTAAGTGTTTATTGCGTCAAATGATGCACAACGTTTCGGGGGCACGCCCCTTCGTCAAGTGATGCCACGGTCCATGGGAGGCAACATTCCGATAAAAAAAAGGTTTTAAAAATTTTGATCTACGGGAGATGGCCTTCTTGTAACAGGGAGCCTTTTTTTGGATAAGGGATCCTGTACCTATATATACAGTATAAGCCTCAAAACCTATAAGGCAACACATGCTACAGAAGGGAAACTGTGCTTTAGGAGAAAGTCTGACAATCATATCTCTGTGTCTTTATAGCTGTATCTTTACTTCTTACCCTGAGCGTGATGTATAGAACCCCATCTGTTCTTTTTATCCTCTGAGTAGTATATTATTGACTTCATAAACATCTGCTACTGCAATGTTATCACAGGCTCGGTTATCCCTTCGGGAACATCTGACAGGGGCAAAGTGATTTCTTTCTTATAACTAAGCAGTTGATTTAGAAAAAATAAGATGATGGGGAAAGTAAATATACAGTTCCCAGTGAATGGGTAAAATAATGTCAGGAGCCTTGTTAAGTGAGGTGATGTAAAAGGCAGAGGCAAAATGAATCCTTCCCTAACTGTACATCTCTGTTTCATGTCACAGACAGTTCTTTCAATAGAAGCAAAATTCACATCTTCTTCTCCAGTCGGTGAATTACAGACAACGGTTACTCAGAAGGCACAAATAAACAACTTTTACAATGTTTGGCTGCACATGGCCATTGTTATTGCACCATTACAGTAACCAGGAAAATAAATGTGTTAATACAATTCTCAGCAACTCCATGGGAAATAGTTTGTGGGCTGCTCACGCCTGTTCTAATATTACAGCAACAAATTAAAAAATGATTTAGAATGGCAAAACTCCCCTTAAAGAGAATATAATATAATATAAAATTCCAATTAACTCTATTGCGCCATTTTCTTTTCAACATCAAAAGGCCAATAATGTTTTCTCACATCCTTCCTTCTAGAGGTTCATCTGTGGAGGTTCATATCAGAATGTATTTAGACACACGGGGTGGGAGATTTACTTTATCATTGAGCCTCTATTTTATGTGTAATGCTACTAGTGTGGGGGGAACATTTTATGTCTATTTGCCTTTTTTTTGTGTTTTTAAACCACTTTCTGCTGTCTCAGGCTTCATTTTACTGATAGGGGCCCATTTACTTAGCTCGAGTGAAGGAAAAGAATAAAAAAAACTTCGAATTTCAAATAATTTTTTTGGCTACTTCGACCATCGAATTAGCTACTTCAACCTTCGTCTACGACTTTGAATCGAACGATTCAAACTAAAAGTCGTTTGACTATTCGACCATTCGACCATTCGATAGTCAAAGTACTGTCTCTTTAAAAAAGACTTAGACCCCCTACTTCGCCACCTAAAACCTACCGAAGTGCAATGTTAGCCTATGGGGAAGGTCCCCATAGGCTTTCTAATGTTTTTTAGGTTGAAGAAAAATCGTTCGATCGATGGATTAAAATCCTTCGAATCGGACGATTCAAAGGATTTCATCGTTTGATCGATTTTCCGTTCGATCATTCGATTAATTAACCCTCGATATTCGACCCTATGTAAATCTGCCCCCTAATGTTGCTGAAAAATTATTGAGATGAATTGATTGAGATGAATAAATAGAATATGATGGGATTTTAAGCACTGCTAAAAACAGGGGCACTGCTGCCATGAGTCAAGTTTAGAAACTCACGACAGACAGAAATGCCCGGCAAGTTACTAATACAGAGCACTAATACACACTCTGCACTAGCAATGTGCCCCCCTCTACCTGTTCCAACTCATCACGGCAGGGGGCCAAGGGGGGTGGCGGCATCCTCTGGGCGGCATTTACCCTCAAAATGCCCCTGGCTAAAAATGAAAAACTTCACAGAACAGTTACAGGTTTTGCATATAAGGAAAATATAAAATCTTTAAAAAATTACAATTATTTTCAAGGGCGGGCACAAAGGAAAGGCAAAGGCCCTAGGTTTAAAGAGCTTTGTTATATGGTGGCCATGCAGCAAAGCATCTAGTTAACCCACACTCTCCTGCCGTGTCATGCCAAGTGGCACGGGTCACCCTGTCAGGTCAGAGTAGAATAGTACATGACAAAATGAATGACTATTCTGAGCAGGTCAGCAACAAGGAGAGTGGGTTTGGGATCACATGTGCCAGAAGCACGGAGGTTTATATTACTGGTGTTTGTGGATTTTCTTTTGAAAGCTCATTTGATTTTCGGGCATGCATGGATAATTATGCACAAAGCTAACTGCAGCACTTTACCAACCTGTCCTGTCCTTAGCTGCAGCATTGGGGCCCCCCAACACACTGTGGGCCCTCCACCCCAGCTGTGAGATCCACCTGGTGCCACAACCCCCTTCCCCTATCTCCCCAAGTATGTACCTTGTTTTTTCTTTTTGCAATGGAATCAGCAGAAAAGGGTCTGGGTTTGCAGGACCCACCAGGTTTTTCCTCTGTGACATCACTACTGGCCCAGTCCATCCCTGAGCCTGTCTGTGGTAATATTTCTAAAGTTTATTGCACGGTGTTGCTGATCTTTCCTGTTTAAAGCAAAACACCATTGTCACTATATTGCCGCAGTATTTAAGAAATGTGCACAAAGTCTGTTACTCTGTATTACTGGTTGCAAGTTTATGCAAGCTTGTCTAGGGTAACAGGCACAAAGTAAATGATCATGTTAGAAAATGACTTCCATTTGTACATGGTGATATTAGAAACATTTATTTGATGGGCAACTTTATCCTTCCACAAATTGCAATCTTTATTCCATAGCTTTCTTTTACATGCAGGGTTGTCTGACTAGAATCTCACAGTCTGAAAAGAAAAGATATTTTTCTGATGCCAGAATTCCCATGATTCCTGTAGACCTCTTTGTATGACACCATGATTTTATATTAATCTGGCAAGTGGATTACTGGCCTTCGGCATGGAAAATCATGAACAGTAGACATTGCCATCAGACACTTAACTGCGTTACAAACCATGTTCAAGTAACAGCATATAAATATAGTCCCCTAAGGTTACACAGCATTTTTCTACCAAAATACAATAGAAATGGAGAAGCCAAGTTGAAAGGCAAATATAACTAGGATAGAAATAATAGCCTCTGGGTTATTGATAGGATTACACACATGCACACATTACACTGGCTGTACGGAACTTTCTTTAGCTTTGCATTAATATTAAATGAATGGTGTGTGATGCCAGGGATAATTGTCTGATGGGTATATTTCATTATATACTTTGCCTGCACTGACTAATAAATAGTCTTAGTTTATCCTAAATTAATTCTCTTATCTCATTCCATTTACAGTTATGGGAGGGAAATGCGATAAAGGAGACATTTAAGGCATTTTTACTACATTGATAGCTCTCTCCCTAAATTATTTTCAATAAAAATCTACTTTATTCTGCATTTTACTGTTATTTCACCTCTTAAGAACAGACAGCAGTTAAATGATTACATTTTTTGCAGGTCGCTAATTATACCAAATTATCATAACATTTTCCATTTTGAAGCCTTTGCTTAGTTCTGATAGTTGCAGGTTACAGAAAAATAAAATAGTTAATGGAAAGCAATGTTTATCTGTTCGGGGTGCATATGCGTCTATATGGATATAGACTTCCCTTAAAAAACTCAGCAACACTCAGTCACTAATATGCCAATGGAGTTCAGGGTATCCATGCAGTTGACAATGGAAGCTCAACAAGACAGGGACCATGTACCTCATGTATCTCTTCAGTGGATGTTTCAAGCTGGCTATTCATTTTTGACATAAATATTCACTAAGAATGCACTAAAATCTGCTAATGAGGGTCATCCTCTTCTCCAGATTCAGTCAAATACTGAACATAAACAGAATCCTCCTCACAACAGGAAATTGATGGTGCATAGTTGGAAATCAGGATCAGACTGGGCCAGCGGGACACCAGGAAAAAAAATGGTTGGCCCCGCTGACCCAGGTCCACACCCTGCCTTAAACTCTGGGTGATCCCCCTGAACGCCGCTGATTGTGGCCACAAAGGAAGAAAATTAAAAGTATGCTTGGCGGGTACAACCTCTGCTGGAGATCATGACAGGAGAGAGGATCCCTGAGGGATTCTGGAGAACCCTGAGTGGGCCCAGGAGACCCCAGTCCGGATCTTTTGGAAATTGTTGCTGTGTGGGCGAAACATGCATGTTTCTTGAGTCTCCAAAATCTGAATCCTGCTGAAAGAGGCTTGGCTAAATCCCAAACCAATCCCAGATTTGATGCACTCCTAAAATTCATATAGTTTTGGAGGGATCACAAGTGGAGGAGCAGGACTGACTCACCCACCACCGCCGTGTTCATCTGGAAGAGACTCCAACATATTGGATATCTCACGCACATCTCAAGCGACAAGAGAACTGTGGAAACTTTTAACTATCTAACAAGTAACTTTTATATATGTATGAAGCATTGAAAGGGTTTGAAAGGAGCGCTGTTTAAAGGACCAGTAACATCAAATAATGAAATTGTTTTAAAGTAATAAAAATATAATGCTGTGTTGCCCTGCACTGGTAAAACTGCGGTTTGTTTCAGAAACACTACTATTGTTTATATAAATAAGCTGCTGTGTAGCAATGGGGGCAGCCATTCAAAGGAGAAAAGGCTCAGGTTACACAGCAGATAGCAGATGAGATCTGTAGAACATAATGGTGTTATCTGTTATCCACTATTTAACCTGTGCTATATAGCCTTTTTTTCAATTACCGCCATTGCTACACAGCAGCTTGTTCATATGAACTATAGTAGTGTTTCTGAAGCAAAAGGATCCGTTTTACCAGTGCAGGGCAACACTACATGATATTTTCATTACTTTAAAACACTTTCATTTTTTTATGTTACTGTTCCTTTAACTCTCTCTTTTATCTATTCTAAAATTCACCTTGAGGTGGGCAATTTCGGGCTGATCCGATCGTGGGCCCTAGGGCCCAACGATCGGATCCTAACGAATAGTAATGGGCGGTCGGATCGCGGCACCGCGTCAACGAATAGATGCTGCTGCGATCAGACGGGATTTTTCGTCCCATCCGATCGAGATCTGCCCGACTTTTGGCCAGATGTCAATCGGCCTGTTTATGGCCACCTTTACATTTGGTAGATCTACAGCTAATTGGAATATTATGTCAATTTATAAAGAGGTCAATTATACCACAGAGATAGAGAGAGATAAACAATGACAGTTGCTTTTTAAAAGGAATATGATTTTACACTTTTCAATGAATGTTCCCAAAGTCAAAAAGCAATAGCTAATTTTCGTTTTAAGAGACAGCCTGTGAAGGAAAATGACTGTGGCTCCCAATCTCATCTAGAATCAAATTCAAATTACTTACACTCACATTCAAGGCCCTTAATAAAGAAACCCCTCCCTATATTTCATCTCTAATCTCCAAATACACTCCTTCACGAAACCTACGCTCTGCTTCTGATCTTCGCCTCACTTCTCCTCTGGTGACTTCTGCCCATTCTCGTCTACAAGACTTCTCTCGGGCTTCTGCTTTTCTCTGGAACTCTCTGCCACAAGCTGTCAGACTTTCCCCTTCCTTCCAAACTTTCAAGCGCTCCTTAAAGACCCATCTGTTTAAAGAGGCCTATTCGATGTACCTTAATTAATCATTGCTGTATCAAAAATGACAAATTGTTTATACAATCCTAATGTCTCAATTGTACCCTAACCTTTTAGTTTGTAAACCCTATTGTACTCTGTAATCCTTGTCTGCTATCCACCATTTATTCCCTGTTTGCTATAACTGCAGTAAAGCACTGCGTATCTTGACAGCGCTATATAAATAAATGATGATGATGATGATGATGATGATGAAGTGTGGAAACTATTTCTTGTTCCCATAGAAGTATGCAATAGAACCCTGAAATATTTTACTAACCACCATTATAACGCAGATAAAAATGTAGCCATTTCTGTTTCTAGTGAGGATTCAAAAGCTTTTCTTTTCTTGCTTTGTTCCGTTAAGTTTGAGAAGCACTTTTAACATTTGTAAAAGAGCGTCCTAAGCTTATTGAGTGCCCTCAAGCCTAGCACCAAGGCTAATTATATTGTAAATGCTGAATAATCAGAGAGAGATGGAGGGAATTTTGTTAAAGCTACTTAAAATAGTCTACATCTCAGCAGGCACACAAAGCTTGCCTTAAATGTAGAAATATAATTGACTTCTTACATGGCTTTTAGAGGCACCCAATAAATGATGAAAGGGAAATTAAATATATTCAGTCATTTCAAATATTCTACTTTTCCGACTTCCTAAAAGGACCATTGATAGACGTGTGACCACAATTTAAAGATTTAATGCTTAAAAGCAAAAGGAAATTATGGGTGATATTTAAGGCAATGGTCTTCAAATTAATAGTCATTTGGATCATTTTTATTTCTTAGAGATGAGTAAAACAACTTGGCAGGTCTTGAAGTTCTAGAAATTTAAGCCAATCCCTGCTATTAGGATCATTCACAAATACAGGACCTCAAATGTTTTCGCAGTATTCTACATACCCGTTTTAAAAAGGACTTGCAACCAGTTCAAATGTGGATATCCCATAAATCCTTTGGTTCCATTGGATACTAATTACCAACCTCTTTGTCATTTTCCAAACACTTGTGAGATCAGAGCAGAGTTGTATAACTGGGGGGTGTGAAGGTGTGCTATTATCATTATTTTTAAGTGATACCGTCTAATGCTTTTCTATACACACTGATACCCCCATATGGAAGATGGTATAAGATCATATTTAGAATTCATGATAGCAATTTACTGTAACTCCTCATCCACTGTATTGTTTGTGCCACAGGAGACTGCAGAATACAATAGGCAAAGAGCTCTGTCTATCTATCTATCATCTATCTATCTATCTATCTATCTATCTATCTATCTATCTATCTATCTATCTATCTATCTATCTATCTATCTATATATCTATCTACAGTATCTATCTATCATCTATCATATATCTATCTATCTAGCCTCTTTATCTATGCATATATCTTAACTGTCATTGTAACGATTGGTATCCCAAACCCAGAACTAACTCCAAGATTCCGGTCTCGGTCCTCTCTTCTGCCTTTAGCGGCCGCCTTTGGCTTCAGGTTGAGCAGTTCGCTACTCAGATGCCACCAGTGCTTATTGCGGAAGAACCAGGGAGAGAGTTCTGGGCAAGTAAGTGAAGCAAACGTATATGGATAGGACGGAGGAGCAGTTAGTGAAGTCAAGGAACAGGCCAGGTCAGACCACATGCGCAACGAGGTCACACGGCGAATATCAGGAGCAAGGTCATGGTCACAGGCCAAGGTCATACAAAAATGGAACAACGCAGTACCAAATGGTATCAGAAGAGTAGTCAAAAACAGGCAGAGATCAAACCAGGCAGCTAGAAGGCAGAGTCAGGGACAGGCAAGGGTCAAACACAGAATATCAGGACTAGAATCAGTAACAGAATCCACTCAGGAACCAAAAGAACCTTTACATTGGGCAATTACTGAAAAATGCCTGAGCCTGTGAATATTTGAATTTCTATGTGTACGTCTCTATTTGAATTATATCTTATTTATCTTTAAAGGAGAACTAAAACCCCCGCAATGTTAAGTCCCAAATGGCCCCATTACCCCAGAATTTGGTCCCCTCTTGAAAAAGTGACAGCATATGCAGAGTCAGAGCAGTGGGCACCATGGGCGCCATATTATTTTCTTCAGTAATGCATAATGGCGCATGCGCAGTTGGAACAATATTCTGGTTCGCGGTAACTGCGCATGCGCCCGAAAGAGATGGAAATAGCCGAAGGGGAGAAAGAAGACATGAAGATTACCGAAGAGAAGAAGATGGTGCCCGTGAGCTCTGCTGCGCTCACTCTGTATGTGCGGTCACTTTTTCAAGAGGGGACAGAATACTGGGGTGAGACTGTGCGGGGGGAGGCAGGGAGGGGGTCCAACAGAGGGGGGCCATTGGGGACTTAACATCGCCGGGGGTTTAATTCTCTTTTAAAAGCACAAAATAAACCAATTTCACAGGAATATAAATGGCACTGGGCTTATGTCAGTGCATACAAAATCTGTATACAAGTAACTGATAGTGGAGCGTTTATTAAGCTACACATAGGTATTAGTTACATAACATTTAATTGACCATCTAATACCAAAAACCTTTGGGTTTTGACACGTTTGGTGTGAAATTCTAAAATTTTTAAACACCACGGACATTTCCTCAAATTGTAGGTATATTTTCAATAGCTCATGGGTGCAATTGCTATTTCTGTCTTGTCTGCTCCTGACCTAGCCTATTCCTGACAATTCCTAGTTTGCCTGTCCTGACCTCTGCCTGTTTATAGGGCATTCTCTCGGATCCTTATTTTGTACTGCAAAACTGTTGGTTTTGACCCGGCCTGTGACCTTGACTATGTTCTTGTTTCCTGATTGTGTATTGCTCTGCAAGATTAAAATAGACTTGGCCTGTGCCTTGACCACATTCCTTGTTCCCCATTCCTCTAGTTCATGTTTTGTTCCCTTGTCTGCCTACATCTCTCTCTCTGGTTCTCTCACTATAAGATCTGGTGGAATCAGAGTAGCGGAGGGCTCTTCCAAAGCAAAAGTTGCCTGTTAGTGGCAGAAGCATGAGCCGAGTTCGGGACCTTGGAGTTTGTTCTGAGTTTGGGATACCTTATGTAACAAAAAAATCTCTGTTTTGTATCAGCCTTAAAAGATCTTAGGTAAGCATCAGACTGGGGGTCCAGGGTTCACTGGTGTTGCCGTCAACACCCCTCTATCTCCCACCCCAGCCACAAACCCACTCAAATAATGTATAATAATGTATTAAATACCACAAACTTTAGTTGTTCAGGTTTTAATAAATCACTTTCACCATAGAGGATCCATATCTGTGTTGCTATTCATTTATTTATTTAAGACCTACATGTTAAGGCTAATGTTTACTGATCTTCAGCCTGAGCTGTTTATTGATATATAACCAGCAGCACATATGCACTTTATACAGCAAGAATGGAAAGAATGGAAATAAAAGATCTTCATGGTTTCTGGGTACATTTATTGAGTACAGGCATGGGATCCATTATCTGGAAACATGTTATGCTGAAAGCACTGAAAAAAATGATTTCCCTTTTCCCTGTAATAATAAAACAGTACCTTGGACTTGATCCAAACTAAGACATAATTAATCCATACTTCAGACAAAACCAGCCTATTGGGTTTATTTCATTTTTAAATAATTATTTTAGTAATCTTAAGGTATGAAGATCCAAATTACAGAAAGATCTGCTCTCCAGAAAACCCCAGGTCCTGAGCATTCTCAATAACATATCCCCTACCTGTATTTAAATAAAAAGAAACACACATGTAAAATGTTGCCTTAATCTTGCACCTAGTGGTTTTCTGCACAAGGAAGTATTTTTCACCTGATAATTCCTGTGTAAATATGAAGTGTAATAATATCTCTCCTGGACATATTTTACAAGACTTAAATGTAAAGCTTCTAAAGTCCAGACTTCACATTACCCAACAGATATATTTCATATTCTGAAATATTTAACTTGTGGTTCCCTCGTTCTCTGTCTCAACTTGTCTCACAGTTGCCAAAAAGCCTCACTAGAGAATTGAAAGCATATTATTTGAATGTAAGGGAATAACCTCCCCCCATTATATTGTGAGGATTTCCTTCTCATTTTCAGCTGAAGTGTTTGCTTAGGGAAAAAGTATAGCCTAACACATTTTTCAGTTAACCAAATAATCTCCCCCCCCTATTTTAGATAAACTGCTGACTTATTGTTTGCCAGTACCTTTGTGACTTGAAATGATTTTTGTTACTCCAGATAAACGATAAAGCGGTTTTCCTGCTATCAAATTATTAGAGAAGTTCTGCATTCATATTAGTTTGCTTTTAGGCTCATGTTATTGCAGTTTGTCAGTTTTATCAGTGTAATATTACAGCCCCTGCTTATTCACACGGATTTTAATACGGAAGCACAAAAGCCAGCAGTTTTCATAATAATTTTGTATGCTCAGCATGTTTCTCCCTGTGTCTGAAGCTCACTGAAGAGCCTGATTTTGCAAAGTGGTAGCTCCATCCAGCCTCTGTAAAGGTGACCATAGACGTTGCAATTACGAAAGAAAGATCGCTTGTTTCAACACACACGTGTAGAGCTGAATCGTCAGATATACAGATAGAAACAATAGAATTCTACCTGTATGTTAAAATTCAGCACTAACAATGGCCGACGTTTAGGTGACTTCAAAGGCGCCCTATCAAAGGTTATGATTGCTGTTGAGTAAATTTCTCCTCACCAGGACATCACAGTTGTGTTATGAAATAGGAGCAGCATCACAAAAGTGGCCTAAAGTGACATTATTGATAAACCCAGGCCAATATACGATATTTTATTCTGTAGAACAGCAACCATTCCAGCAAAGCGCTTGCTTAGTTGGCTCTTCAGTTACTTCAAAGAAATAACCCAAGATTCATTTAATCCCACTTTGTATGCAGGGAGATTAAATCAACAATCATTACAATTAAGCCCAGTCTTTTCTCTTTTCTATTACAGTTTCTGAATCCCAAGACCACCTAAAGCCAACCTCCTCCCTGACAATCGCTCCCTCCCCCCCACCATTTGCCGAGACCCCTCTCGGGTGCTTGTACTGGGGGTGCAATTGCACTCAGACCCCACCCCCTTGGGGTCATGCAGAGTCATGATAAAGCATATCTCAGATGGCGGGGTGAGTGAAGGTTTTTGGGAAGCCCGTTGGGAGGGCATCTGAGCACAATTCAGGGAGGAGGGAATACGGATACACACCCTGCACCTGGGTCTGGCTGTGACTAGTTACACCACTGAAAAGGAGACTTGTGTGATTTGTGAAAACCCCCAAAGTTTCTCATATTACTTATAGAAAAGAGTTAAACATCCCACTTTGTCTAAATTGGTTGGTTTGTACTGTTTTACCCTCTGGGCATATGGAGGAACAGATTCTTCTGCATCTGGGCTGTAATAACATTGCCCACTGCCTTTCTATATTTCCAGTGTTGTCTATGCTCTGAGAATTCACCCTGGTAGTGCTGATATTCCCACAGATGCTGCTGAAAAATGTACCAACTAATGTTGCAAGGTACCAGGTCAATTTGCATTAAAAACTTGTTAACTCCCATTGACATTCCATTTTTTTTGTGCTGAAATACCAAACATTTCTGTTTTTGAAACTATAACTCACATTGGTGACTTTTCTCAAACTCTAATTCTATTTCTCCATTTGAACATTTAGAAATAGTTGATTTGGCAGGAAGGCCAGGAGGAGGCAGGAGGTTGGGAGCCTTCCCCCTGGTTTCTACAATTACTATTAGCCCTGTCCTCAATGTCCTGTATTCATTTGTATTAGGGTCTTTGTTTTCTATCTCATACTTTACACATATAAATCACCTCCCCTTTGATATCTATCTCTTCTGAGCAAATAAAAATCAGCCACATCTGTATTGATCAGGAATGGATTAGTTATGTCTAAACTGACTTCCCTTAACTAGATATCATAACTATACAGACATGGACAGAGTTGTTGGCAAGAAAAATCAATCATTGGTGAGTTTGAACAGACACACGGTGAGCCAACAGGGGATGTGAAATTAGAGAGAGAAGACCCTGGACCCATTGGGAACCTTTGTAAACAGCAATTTCAATATATGCTTATAAAAAATGTAAATGTAAGTTTTGGAGAGCCCTAAAATGACTTTTCTGTGGAATAGAGGAGTAATATTTTAAGTGGAATATTGTACTATCTGTGAATACTTTGCATTTTACCTTATTAACAGACATAGATAAAAACACAGGATGAATTCAACAATGTTATTGTATGTTTACTCATACAAAAACGGTAGAATAAATAAAATAATTGTAAAAAATAATGCAACTATTAACAATTATACAAAAATATAAGTATATACAAATATACAGTTTCTGAATCACACTATTAGTCCATAATATATCATCACTGAAAATATAGCTCAAATCACTGATCATTTATGCACTAGATATGGTAGGTAGCCATAGTGCAGGGAAATGTCCATGTCACTCTGCCTCTGTTTAAAGTACCGCACCCTTCCCTTTGCGGTATATTGGCAGGCCTCTTCTCTCTCCTGTTGGGCTTTTCTTTTTAGAGCTTCTCTCTCCTCTGGTGGAAGTGGAATAGAAAACTCCAACTGATTAAGGATTTCTTCCCACATGTCTTCACTCCGAGGAGGTGATTTCTGTATCGGTGTCTCAGCCTGGATATTTTGTGCTATTTTGCTCAAGCTTGGAGCTGATCTTTTCTTCACACCTTCACATCTTCCCTTTGGTAGATTGCTGTGGGCTTTAACTTGTCCACGCTTTGGTGAAGACGGCTTTGGACGCTGAAGTTGTGCTTTTTCTTCAGGTTCTCTGATGTGTTGCAGTTGACTTGTCACAATAGGTTTTTTACCAAGAGCATGAAATGTATAAATTGATTCAAGCATTTTTTGCTGAAGTTCCCTGCAATGCTTCTTGGCAAATGTTTGGTCAACGGGATCATCACCAACATCAGTTTTTCTCTTTCTCTTTTTTGTCTCATCAGAAACACTGCTGACCGACTTAGGTTTTCTTTTTGTGGTCATTTTAGTTTCCTTCTCACTAACTGCATTGGCCTTTGTATCATCAGTGGGATCATCATTTTTTCTCTTTCTCTTTTTTGTTTCATCAGAAACACTGCTGACCGACTTAGGTTTTCTTTTTGTGGCCGTTTTAGTTTTCTTCTCACTTACTGCATTGGCCTTTGTATCATCAGACAGTTTAGGGCTCTGCATAATAGGTTCCTCTGTAGATAAGGGCATAGAGGTAACTGAAGTAGCAGATATATCTGGCTTTGGTGGACTTTTGTTTTCCACAAATTCTTGACAAAATTCTGGTTGTCCACTTTCTGTAATTGGACTTACAGATGGGTTCTGTAACTCAGAATTAACTGCATTATAATTTTGCTCAGGCATATGAGCTGTTTGCATGAAATGTTCATCTTGAAGAGACATGGCTGATGCAGGGTATGCCTGGTTAACCACAGGATAAGCCATTCCATACATGTCATAAACATAGGAGACCATGGGAAGAGTCTGTGGCATTTGCTGTTGGTATATTGGGTCTCCTGTTGGCAGAAATTGCTGGATGCCATAGCCAACTTGTCCTCTTTCAGCGTTACAACAACAACAATTGCAGCATGCATTGAAGTCATTAGGGTTGGTAGAGTTGTAATAATAGTCATAGTTATTATCTGGAGGGATAAATTATAACACTGAATTAATAACTGTGTTATAAGAACTTCTGAGACTATATTTGACTGTTTTCTATGGTCGGTGATTGTATTACTACTTTCAGTGATTCAAAGTGTTATCCAAACTAGGAATAGCATTACTTATTAAGGGGCATGTTTACTAACATTAGAGATAAATATCTGGAGAGATTTCTGGAGATGTTGCCCATGGCAACCAATCAGCAATTACATTTAAACAGCCACAGCCAAGTTAGAAAACAAAAGCAAAGATCTGATTGGTTGCTATGGGCAACATCTCCAGAAATCTCTCCAGATATTTATCTCCAATGTTAGTAAACAGGCCCCTTTGTACTACTTTCCCTGTCAAAATACACCATCAGTACTACATAACATTACTGTATATGTTATAATAACGGTAACCCTGTTTCTTTTTCCATCTTGGACTGAGATGCAACAAAAATGCTACAAAATTGGAAAAGTCAGACACCATCAGATTTGATGTTGTCGGATGCAGACACGGCATGCAGTGTTCCCTTCTGGGAGGGGTGTCATGTCGGATGGCAAATCTTCTATGTAGTTTATGCATCAGATTTTTATTTGATCAGCCCCATTATTATTTAACTACATCTGTCTTGTAGTATGCAATCTGTCAATCCAACACCATTTTACACAATCTCCCATGTAGTTTAGGCCTTAGGGAAGAGACAGATGCGAAGATTCGGGGAGATTTCTTTAGATTTTAATCTCCCCAAAAAGCCTTCCCGCTGGCAAGAATATAAATCGATGGCACTCAGACTATTTGTTTTCCAAGGCGCCCAAAGTTTCTACTTATCTACATACAACACAAGCCCAACCTAACATAACTAGTAGATTGTAATCTCTTTGGGAACCGATACCTCATTCAAACTGTGCTTTGAAAGTCCTAGCAGTTACATATTTTTTCTCACTGTATGTTTTATAATAACCGTATAATTTGTGGTGCTATTGTAGGTATGGGATCCATTATCCAAAAACCCATTATCCAGAAAGCTCTGAATTACGAGAAGGCCATCTCCTATAGACTTCATTATAATAAAAAAAATATATTTTTAAAAATATCCCTTTTCTCTGTAATAATAAAACAGTACTGTGTACTTGATCCAAACAAACATACATATTATCCTAATTAGAGGCAAAACAATCCTAATGAATTTATTTAATATCTATAATATTTTCAAGTAAACTTAAGGTATGGAGATCCATTACTGAAAGATTCAATCCTTAACCAGAAAACCCCAGATCCAAAGCATTCTGGATAACGGGTCCCATATCTGTTCAATATAAATAGTATAAATATAATACCATTAACCTAATGTCACATGAAAAATGCAGGCAGAGACACATGGAGCAGATTTCGATGTGTAAATGCAAAAGTATATATTTTTACACTGAACAACAATGCAGTGTCTCTCAATGCAGAAAAGACGGGAGCTGATGAGAGCGGATCTGCTTTTCTCCATCTATGTACAAAACTCAGCCAGAGAAAAGCGGATCCCAAGGCCTGTGTGACATTAGCCTTAGTATAAATTCATGAAGGCTGTTACCCTCTTCACATTCATGAACACAAGTACAAATTGCTCCTACCTTCCATAATGGATGTTTCTAATGGATGTAGAAATAAAAAATCTCAATATAAAAATTGTTAGTTCTTCTGCTCTCAGAGACGCTGGACTAACTGAAATGTACCAGCTGCATCTCAGCTTGTTTACTGGTCACTGTTATGATGTCATAATGTAATTGATGACTAATGTCTAACTGGTGTCTAACTGCACTGCAAGTTAACCTAACATGTATTAAAGATTTTCAGATCAATTGTTAATAATAAAACAAACAAACAGCTGCAAGATTAACTACCAAAAGGCAATATTGGGCCTACCTTCCATAATAAATAGTTCTGTTAGATGTAGAAATACAAAATCTCTCTGGAAAAAGCGTTAGTTCTCCTGCTCTCAGAGTCACTGAACTAACTGAAATGTCCCGGCAGCATCTCAGCTTGTTTACTGGTCACTATAATGATGTCACAATGAGATTGATGTGGTCTCCATGGACACTAGTGGCCAGTAGCAAAGTATGGGTTATATACTATAGATTAGTTGTTACACAGATAAAGATAGATAGATAGATATTCGTATAACCCATATATATATATATATATATATATATATATATATATATATATATATATATATATATATATATATATATATATATATAAATAATGTGGAATGCTTGGAATCTTAGGTTTTCCCAATAAGGAATTTTCCTGAAATTGGGATCACTATAGCTTAACTCTACAAACATTTAGGGGGTTATTTATCAAAGGTCAAATTTTAGACTTTATACCTTGATTGAACTCAATGAACAACTTGAATTAAAAAATCTCTAATCAGTTCAACCCCTCCACAGGAAACCCAGCATCCATACATATACACACTGGGGGACAATTATTAACACTGGGCAAAATTGCCCGTGGGCAGTTGCCCATGGCAACCAATCAAATTGTTGCATTCATTGTTCTACCTGCAGCTGCCTAAAAAAAACCAAGCACTGATTGGTTCACGGGCAAAAAAACAAAAAATGGCTTGAATTTTGCCTAGGACAACTCCTATTGACTTCTACATGAACTCGCCAGCTTTTAGATGCCTATGAATTGCGCCAAAAATTCAGATTCAAACTTTGATAAATCACCCCCTAAATGTAACTGGTAAAACTGCATAAAAAAGTCTGTGGGATAACTTTATTAGGCATTTAACTCAGTATCCAGGATTCCCAGCATGTTCATCTCTGTTACAATTGATCAAAATTTCCCTGATTATTAGGAGCGTTTTCCTGACAGTTAGAAAAGTTTTTATTAAACACATTTATCAAAGCTGATATCTGAATATGTCATTCTGAATACCATTCTGCTCTATGGATTGGTAGACGTCTGCCAGCTCAGCAGCACTGGCCACTACCATCCAATCTGAATTTTACATCCATAACAGAAATTGCAGTAAAATGTGTTTTTTTTTTAATTAAATACATTTCTGACACAAGCTTTATTTCTTTTGTCCCTGTTAAAACGCAAATCTATTGCTCCTTGTTAAACTTTTTACCAATCAATATAAATTTTAAGTTTAGAGTCTTAGTTTTTATCCAAATACATACGATTATGTTTCTTTGTTTATTAACTTGATTGCTAGACAAGTGGATGCCATATCAGCATGGTCTATGGGTAATAAAAATTAATAATAATTAATTAATAATTATTTCTATTTTCATTGCCGTTACACACAGACAGACTGAACAGGATATTACAGACAGACAGTGTGTACTCAATAGGCCAAAACTCTGTACCAATGTGCTGCTTACAGCCCAGATTATATGGTCGCTAGGGTAATTTGGGCCCTAGCAACTGGATTGCTGAAATTGCAAACTGGAGAGCTGCTGAATAAAAAGCTAAATAACGCAAAAAACACAAATAATAGAAAATTAACCAATTGCAAATTGTCTCAGAATATCACTCTTTACTAGGGATGTAGGGAACTGTTCGCCGGCGAACTTGTTCGCGCGAACTTCGACCGTTCGCGTCCGCCGAATGTTCGCGAACGTCGCGCGACGTTCGCCAATTTGGGTTCGCGTTCGATTCGTTTGACCATTCGAATTCCTTTGACCGCTAAAAATCGAACGATTTCCATTCGTTCGAACGATTGTAAGCATTCGATCGAATGAAAAGCATTCGATCGAATGGTTTTTGATCGTTCGATTCGAATGAAAATCCTTCGATCGAACGAAAATCCTTCGATCGAATGATTAAAATCCTTCGATCGTTCGAATCGAACGATTTTAGCGGGTGTTCGAAGTTCGCGAACTGTCCGCGAACGTTCGCATTTTTTGCCGTTGTTCGCGAACGACGTTCGCGAACATCAAATCGGCAGTTCGCTACATCCCTACTCTTTACACCATACTAACTATTAAACTCAAAGGTAAACAACCCCTTTAATAAATTTGGCTTATATCATCTGCCTGACCCCCATCACAGACTAAACTATCACAGTCTTTCTTTATATGAATAAATATTTATTTTTGAAGAAAGAGTGTGAAACCCATAGTTCATTGAAAATGTTGCACTTTTTGATTTTGGAAAAACTAGGAATAGATGTGAAAATAAATGTAAATAAAAAGGAGAACCTAAAACAGGTTAAGGTTAATGCTCTGAGCTGCATAGAAAGAATTAGACCAGTGTCCATGGGGGAATGTCCCGGTGCCCTGGCAGTTAAAATTTTAGCATTACTGGAAATACTGCAGCTTTATAAGGATGGTTATATTTTTATGCTACATTGGACACATTTCTGGGCATAATATCAAATACACATATTTATAAATTGCTCCCCTGTGTGTTATGTTCTACAGGACCTTGTACTTGTGTTGCACAGTATATAGTATATTTAGTTGGCAACAATCTTATGAAAGTAAAAGGAATCCGACTGGAATCAGTTCCTGTAGTAAGGACAGAGCTGGTCTTAGCCTGCTGAAGCTGCACTCTGCATGTCACTGAAGATTATTTATCCACACGAGGTGCAGAGCACAGTCAGACTGAGCAGCATTGATCTTTACATGAGCACAATATTTGCATTGAAGCGCACACAATTGTGCTAATTTTGGCAAATCCCTCACAGTTGCAATTGCATCAGATTCCATGCCCAGTGCACCCACAATGATACTGGAATTCTGGGGGGAACTGCTGCATTGTGTGAAAGAAACATGGTGATTTGCACTTTGCTCACTGCACTAAATGAGTCTTATAGTTAAGTGGCACATTGAGCACATCAGTGTTCATAGTACCATTAAAGATATTACACTATATTATACTTCTTTTTAATATCCAGTGTCGGACTGGCCCACAGGGATCACAGGAAAACTCCTGGTAGGCCAAGTGTCAGTGGCCCCTTGTCACGGTCGGCACCCTAAACCAGAACTAATGCCAAGCTCCCTGGTCTCGGCTCGGCTTCACCAGTAGTGTGACCGCCTTTGGCTTCGGGAGGAGCCCTCAGCATACTCAGATGCCACCTGGACTTTTCGAGAGGAGTAAGGCGAGGAGTTCTGGCAAGCAAAGGGGCACAACTGTAGTAAACCAAAGTCTTTGGACAGAAGATCGCAGTACAAGGCGTTAGGCAAAGGAGTAGTCAGAACAGGCCGGGTCGAGGCAGGCAGAGAGGAAACGTTGTCAGGCAGGCAAGGGTCAAACCAGGAAGTCAATCGGAGGGTTAATCAGAAGGGGTAGTTGATAATCAGGCAAGGGTCAGAATCCAGAAGTCAGAATGGTCAAATAGCCAGGCAGGGGTCAAAACAGGAATCAGACAGGTTTCAGAATAAACAGCACAAAAGCACCAGGAATTAATCCTATCACGGGCAATGGTAACCTGTGGGAATGCCCTTTAAATACATTTGAATTTGGCGCCTCTCGCGCTGACGTATGACGGAGTGCGCATGCCGTCCCCCCACACCATGCCCAGGTAATTTTATTACACCCCTAATGCTGCTAAACATTTGGCCTATTTCATGGCCATTCCCTATTTCTATGAGAAAAAAAGGCTAAATAGATGGAATAATAGGTTATAGTATGTAAAGAAATGAGACAAGGAGACTAGAGGTTGAGTGAGGAGAGGAAGAATAGTACTGAGAGTGGGCCCCTGGTCTAAGGGTTTTTGGGTGGCCCCTGGTGTCCCTGTCCAACACTGTTTATATAATTAAAGAATTTTTGGAATAGTGCTATGGAATTGGCACAAATACACACACAAGTGCAAAAAGCAGATTTATGTGCAAGTACCTGATGACTGGAATCAATATGAGCAATCATTGCATCCTTTTTTTGTGAAACCACACCTGCAGTTGCATATTTAAATGCGCTCTTTACTTTATATAGTATTTGGCATTAGCAGGGCCGCCATCAGGGGGCACAGAGGGGGACAGTTGTCCCGGGCCCGCAGGATTTTGTGTCTAAGGGGGGCCTGGTTATGCTTCACTTACTTGATTAGCTGGGCCCCCCTGCTTTCAGAGTGCTGCCAGCTTCAGATAATAGGACAGCAGCTCTGTGCAGGCAACATTTTTCACCTATTCAGATTCTCTGTACCCTCATTGGTTCTTTAAGGATAAGTCCTGGTAAAGCTGTACAGGGATTGGATAGAGGGAGTAGGAACTTCCCCTTCAGCCTATCCAATCCCAATGCAGCTTTACCGGGACTTATCCTTAAAGAACCAATGAGGGTACAGCAGATCTGAATAGGATAAAATGTTGCGTGCACTTAGCTACTGTCCTATTATCTGAAGCTGGCAGCACACTGAAAGCAGGGGGCCCGGCTAATCAAGTAAGTGAAGCATGGCCGGGCCCCACTTAGACACAAAACCCAGGCAAGCTATTTTTTCTAAATTTTGGGGGGCCTGGCCACCAAGTTTTTTTTAATTTAAAAGAGGCCACCAATGGCTTTTTATAAGTTGTGGGGGGGGGGCAGGCCATCACTTTTTCTTTTACTTTCAGGGGGGGGCCCTGATCACCAATGGCTTTTATAACTTGTTGGGGATGGCTGGCCACCAATTTTTTTTTTTAACTTGAAGTGGGTCCTGGTCACCAGTGGATTTTAATAACTTGTGGGGGGTCCTGGCCACCAATAGCGTTTAATAACTTGGGGGGGAGCAGACCATCAATATTTCTTTTACTTGCAGGGGGGTAACCTGATCACCAATGGCTTTTTTTAACAGGTGGGGGGGCACCAATGTCTTTTTATAGCTTAGGGGGGTTTAATGTTTTAGCTCTGATGTCTGTGTGGCCTTTTTACTGTGGGGTGGTTGATATATGGGGTGGGGCTTGAGGGTGGGCGGGGACCAGGGGGCACAGAAAATGTTGCTGTACAGGGCCCCGTGATTTCTGAAGGTGGCCCTGTGCATTAGGCTCCACTATGCTCTTCTATACTTGCTATTCCAGAGACACTGTCACTTACACAAATCTATTATGCACCCTGCTACAGACACCATGTTACCAACCTATTATATCTGTTATACCCATTGCTACAGGCACAATCTCTCCTTAGTATACCTGCAATGCCACAGTCACACTCCCTCCCCAGTGGATATTATCCCACTGTTACTATAGGCACCATCTCTCCCTACTATACCTGCTATCTTACCTATATATATATATATATATATATATATATATATATATATATATATATATATATATATACCGTGTATATAGGAAGTGCACAATGGTACATGTGATACCTTGAACACAGTGTTGCTATTATGGAGAACCAAGGTGGCACCAATTCCCCCTGTAAAGAAATATGATCTGCCTTTCACTTTCCAGATAAGTACCTGACTGTACCCTTGCACCCTTTTCGCACCAGGGCAAATAACTGGTGCCTGCAATGAAGTGAATGCTGCAATATCCATGTGATTAACCACTGCTAATACAGGTATGGGACCTGTTATCCTGTTATCCAGAATACTCGGGACCTGGGGTTTTCTGGAAAAGGGATCTTTCTGTAATTTGGATCTCCATATTTTAGGCCTGCTAAAAAAAATAATTGAAACATTAAACATGAATTAAACCCAATAGGATTGTTTTGCCTCCAGTAAGAATTCATTATATCCAGTTGGGCTCAAGGACAAGGTACTGTCCTTGATCCCAAAGGAAAAATTTTTTTCAAATTATTTGGTTACAATGGAGACTATGGGAGATGACCTTCCTGTAATTTGGAGCTTTCTGGATAACAGATCACATACCTGTACTGATGAGCAAAAACTGTTCAGTAATCTCAATATATTAGTTGAGAACTGACCACGTTAATGTAAATTATTCTGTCTGGAAAATCTCTTGCAGCTGTCATTAAGTTTGGGGTTCAATAGGGGAATCTAAGTCATTAACGCAACTTGGGGTGGAGTCATGGGATAAATCGCATCTTGTCTATGCTGAGTGAAATCTCAGGCTTAAAAGAACAAATGACACATTTTAGAGTCTTACCATTTAAATACATAAAGGAGTCAGTATACACATACAAACCAATGAATAAGACTTCCATGAATCATGATGAGAGCAATCAGTACACAGTTATAATAATCCATGGGCTGCTGCGCTCAATATAATGGCAGGGAAGTAAATGATGGTAATGGCTTATGTTCAACTGCACAGCAAATACTGACACAATTAATGCAATATAAATGACAGAACTAGTAATATAATATCCTATTTCTAAAGCATGGCTTAGCCACCTCCCAGCAAATTCCAATATATAATCAGGGGTTAAACCATATTTATTATCTGCAGTCTCGCAGCACGTGGGATGAGAGGAAAGTGATCATGGATGTACTGCATGTCGTTTTTATTTGTAATGAAAGATCAAATTCATTGGGACCTACCAGATTTCCTACATTCAACCACTGCATTATCTCTAATAACACCCCGTTTGTGTTTGTGTTTTTCTAAGTAAATGAGTAATACATTGATGGAAATGTTTTATTAAACGTTTTATTTCCTTTTTGTGTGCAGCTGACACCCCAGGCTGCTAGGCAACAAATTTGCCCCATGGCCCACAATGGAGCCTACAAACGTGGAATTGTCACAGCCAGCATTGTAGATTTTATATTGTGGCAGGCAGGTGGTTAAGTTATATTCTTGTTTTCAGCATGTGGTGAACTTGATTTACCTGTATTTAACACGCCTGTCTGATAAGCAGCTGTTGTTTGTACTAACTTATTGTTAAATATGACACATATAGATCCAGGAGGTCCTCTGTTTTATGATAATACATGGGTAGTTGTGTTCAGTACAATAAATACATTTTATTGTTATGTGGGACTCATGGTATATCTCGTGGTATAAGGAGCAAAGTGCTAAATTCATAATGTTTTTTTCTATAATGCAGTTTTTCCCTCATAAATTCAGCTTAGTTGTGGTAGCACGGGGCATTGCACCTGATGCAGTTGCAACAGATACCGTATGTTAAAATTAACAGCCTTGCACTCGCACTTTGCTGTAAATCAGACACAGTTGGATTAAAAAAGTCTGGTTGCTGTAATTTCCAGTGCGAGAGACGTGTGTGCCTGATCATACACAAGCAATCTAGGCCAATTGGCACTCTTTGAACCAGGGCCGGGCTAAGGTATTTCTGCACCCTAGCCAAGTGCTTCAATCAGCACCCCACCCCCGCACTGTCCCACTGTATCATTATTCCATCACAACAAAACAGTTTTCAGGAAGGAAGCTTACAAAAAATTAATGAATGTAGCTTTTGTTTTATGTATTTCTAAGCCAAATAGCCAACACACAGCAGGCACACTCAATCCCTCCCAGGACCGGATTTGGGTCTGCAGTGCCCTGATTGAGAGCAGTTCCAATAATTGACATAGAGGAACCCTGTAATGTCCACCTACTCTGAAGGTGTTGGTAGCTCCAGGGTTTCCCTGCAGCAATAAGTGCAGTTACACTCAGGACTTAAAGGAATAGTTCAGTGTGAAAATAAAAACTGTGTAAATAGATAGGCTGTGCAAAATAAAAAATGTTTCTAATATAGTTAGTTAGCCAAAAATGTAATATATAAAGGCTGGCGTGAACAGATGTCTAATAAAACAGCCAGAATCCAACTTCCTGCTTTTCAGCTCTATAACTCTGAGTTAGTCAGCGACTTGAAGGGGGGCCACATGGTACATTTCTGTTCAGTGAGTTTGCAATTGATCCTCAGCATTCAGCTCAGATTCAAAAGCAACAGAAATGACCCATGTGGCCCCCCCTCAAGTCTCTGATTGGTTACTGTCTGGTAGCCAGGGCAACCAGTCAGTGTAAACAAAGAGAGTTGAAAAGCAGGAAGTAGTGATCTGACTGACTTGTTATACATGAAATCACTCCAGCCTTTATACATTACATTTTTGGCTAACTAATTATATTAGAAACATTTTTTATATTGCACAGCCTATCTATTTACCCAGTTTTTATTTTTACACTGAACAATTCCTTTAAGTGCTGAGAAGCCCCAATCACAACTATATACAAGTACCTTGCGGTTTTACATGCAACTGACTGCAGGGAAATTTGCTATGAAACAACTGCGGTATCAGATTTACATGAGCCCTAGAATCTTATCCGAGTGTCATAAATGAACCTTATAGACTGTAATAAATCAACCAATCAGCAGGTAGCATTTACTGGTCACCTGTTTAAAAGCAAACATCCTGTTGGTTAGTTACTATTGGCATTTGCACATGGACAAACATTGTGCCTTTTATTACATATGGGGATTTATATTTCTATATATAGATCTAAGAAATCTCCTGTCTTTTAGCCAGTTTTCCTGTAACTGCAGTGAGTACTAACTACAAAATCCATGTCCACGGGGTAAATTGTATGTGTGAATGCACAACATGAAGAATATAGTGGTGAATGGTTTATAACAGTTCTTGAAGCCTTGAGACCCCATCAATATATAGAGATCTATCAATAATGTGTGAAGCCATTGCATCCTCAGAAACTATGATGAGGGTATGAGCCTGAAGCAATAAGGCACCAACAAAAGTCCATTGTTATTCTGTACGATCTAAGTTCTCAGCCCCCAGACCTCTCTGTGTAATATATATATATGTTCCATATGTCAAGAGTAAAAATTCTGTAGTTAGCTTTTAAGTTTAATTAGATGGTTTCAATGTAGAGGGATCATTTGTTGATTTGTGTTTTTGCTAGAGCCTCAGTTTATTGAACTTCGCTGGATATTATCAGTTCTAAGTAACATTATTGTTTAATGTGTACATGACTTCTAGTATGTATGGACAGACCTGTTCTAAGCAACCTTTAAATTGGTCTTCATTTTTTTATATTGTATGTTTATTTGATAGTTTTCATGTGCTTCTTCTTTGCAGCCTGCAACTGTAAATGTTCTCTAGTTCTTTAGGAATGTGTATGTGTTGCTTTCACACCAGAGCTACAGAAAGTGTGGGTTGAAACAACAGTGTAACAAGCCCCAACCAGGACCCAGTGCAAGAAATGCACCCAGGTCCCAATTGCAACCCCCACCCTAAGAATCACACGGTGACACTGACATTTGTGTTGAAAACTTTTCCCTGCCCTACCTCCCATATTGTGCCTGCTGGAAGTAGTTACACCACTGTTCCTTTTTTATCCTCCAACTTTTGCATTGTGTTATATACTGTATATACATTCGAATTTATAAAGTGTGTCGCACTATGCAATGTGATTTTGCTATTCTTTTTCTAAACTAAATAAGATGAAATCACTTAGGTTACTTAGGTTTGCAGATTTTACATTTGTAATGTATGAAATAAAACTCCTTATTGAAAATGGCCTTCATTAGTGAAAAAACAGGCCTTTAAGCTGCCATGTGTATTGTCCTCGTGTTTATTTTTTTCTGTTTGCAACTTAAATTTAATTCAACCCTATGAGTGAAATATACAGATATTTGTCTGATGGGACCAGAAATAAAGACTTTTTTCAATTTCTTTCCATTTGATATTTTTTTTACAGTTGTTCCAGAATTGAAGTTTAAAGTTTCATTTTTCACCTTCTTGTGTCTTTCTGAAGCAGCTCTGGAAGGGGGAGTTGCTGACCCTGTAAACTGTTCTAAATTGATACATTCGTTTTGATGCATTTTTTATCCTTGTCCCTGCTGAGCAGAATCGCTGGGTTTCATTACAGGCAGCTGTTAGAGTTGATACAATAGTTGCGAATATTCCAGAAATGCTGCTGAGAAATGTATCAACTAATGTAACAAATTGTAACAGTTCAGAATCTGCACCTGGATTGCTGAGCTGCCAGACTCAAACGCCAAACAAAAAAAACATTAATCTTAACACTTTAATTTTGGAAAAATGGTCAAAAGTAAAACACTAAAGCAACTGAAAAAAAGTAGTTGGTGAACAATCTGAACTAACCAGGGCCGCTCCTGCCATGGGGCAAGGTAAGAACCTTGCCTCAGGCACCAGCAAACGGGCAGTTACAAGTGGCAGCAAAAAATCGCCTCTTGCAACTCCTAGGGGCCGATTCACTAACTTCGAGTGAAGGATTCAAAGTAAAAAAACTTTGAATTTCGAAGTGTTTTTTGGGCTACTTCGACCATCGAATGGGCTTCTTCGACCATCGACTACGACTTTGAATCGAAGAATTCCAACTAAAAATCGTTCGACTATTCGACCATTCGATTATCAAAGTACTGTCTCTTTAAGAAAAAACTTCGACCCCCTAGTTCGCCATCTAAAAGCTACCGAACTCAATGTTAGCCTATGGGGAAGGTCCCCATAGGCTTTCCTAAGATTTTTTGATCGAAGGATATTCCTTCGATCGTTGGATTTAAATCCTTCGAATCGTTCGATTCAAAGGATTTAATCGTTTGATCGAAGGAATAATCCTTTGATCAAACCATTTGCACTAAAATCCTTAGACTTCGATATTTGACGTCAAAGGATTTTAATTCCCAGTCGAATATCGAGGGTTAATAAACCCTCGATATTCGACCCTTGGTGAATCGGCCCCTACGAGTCAAATTTAGAGGTTTTAAACTGGAAATTCGGCTCCACTAGTGCAAAGAGTGCCGTTGCGCTCAATGCACTAGTGATGCTGCCCCCTTTTGACCCACTCCGTTGCTGATTTTAAGCACGGATTGGAGAGAGAGGGCGGCATCTGGGCTGCTGCCTCAGGCGATGGAACTAACAAACTGAAAACTGCTTCCAGCCTAAATGAATTGCTGTGTTTCAATGCACAGAGCTGCCCCCCATAAATACAGCACAACATTTATCAGGGGTGGGAGGCTCATAGATGACCCTAATTTGCGAGTAGTTGATATATGCAAGTCAGGGAGCGCCAGCAGATACAACTACTCTATGGCAGACATTAGACACTAAATTAAATTAAAAATAATTCTGGCAAGAGCTGCAGAGCAGAGCAGACCCTGAGTATCAGTGCTCTCTGAATCAGCACGAAAGGACATGAATTTCTACCCTGGGGCCTTAGTAAATGACCCCTATGCACTAAACATTTCATTGGTTACCATAAGCCACTGCAAATGTTCCCACTGTAAATCTAACAACAATCCAATTGTCTTATGTAAGCGAATAAAGACATTGCTGCTGGAATAGGCGCCGTGCATTACAGAGCTAGAACCATACGCAGCCTCATAAAAACATAAATTGATTGTACAGTTCCATCTCTGTATTGGAGGACATGTTATAGCTCAGGCAGAAAACTCAATGTATTACGCTTGCTAGAAGCACCGCAGGATATAGAGGGCAAAGGAAAGAACCCCACATACAGTTTCAAAATAGATCATTTTCTGGTTATATGTAGTAACTACCTGCTAACACTGATTACAAATAGAGATGTCGCGAACTGTTCGCCGGCGAACTTGTTCGCGCGAACATCGGGTGTTCGCGCTCGCCGGAAGTTCGCGAACGTCGCGCGACGTTCGCCATTTTGGGTTCGCCATTGTTGGCGCTTTTTTTTGCCCTCTCACCCCAGACCAGCAGGTACATGGCAGCCAATCAGGAAGCTCTCCCTTGGACCACTCCCCTTCCCTATAAAAACCGAAGCCCTGCAGCTTTTTTTCACTCTGCCTGTGTGTGCTGAAGAGATAGTGTAGGGAGAGAGCTGCTGCCTGTTAGTGATTTCAGGGACAGTTGAAAGTTTGCTGGCTAGTAATCGTTTTGATACTGCTCTGTTATTGGAGGGACAGAAGTCTGCAGGGGTTTGAGGGACATTTAAGCTTAGGTAGCTTTGCTGGCTAGTAATCTACCTTCTACTGCAGTGCTCTGTATGTAGCTGCAGTGGGCAGCTGTCCTGCTTCTGATCTCATCTGCTGACTGCTGCAATAGCAATAGTCCTTGTAAGGACTGCTTTTATTTATTTTTTTGTTCCAATACAGAGCAGTATCAAGCAGATTACTAGCCAGCAAACTTACTATCATCTGTCCCTGAAATCACTAACAGCTCTCGCCCTACACTATCTCTTCCAAGCACACACAGGCAGATTTTTCAGATACATTTTTGCCCTTGATCCCCCTCTGGCATGCCACTGTCCAGGTCGTTGCACCCTTTAAACAACTTTAAAATCATTTTTCTGGCCAGAAATGTCTTTTGTAGATGTTAAAGTTCGCCTTCCCATTGAAGTCTATGGGGTTCGCGAACCGTTCGCGAACCGCTCGCAATTTTGCGCAAGTTCGCGAATATGTTCGCGAACTTTTTTTCCGACGTTCGCTACATCCCTAATTACAAATAAGATATTGAAAATTTAAAATAGCACCAACTCCTTGATGGTTTTGTTGGGGCTGCACTGTGTATACGTTAGGAATGCACCAAATCCAGGATTCGGTTCGGGATTCGGCCTTTTTCAGCAGGATTCCGGTGAATCCTTCTGTCTGGCTGAACCGAATCCTAATTTGCATATGCAAATTAGGGACAGGAAGAGAAATCTTGCGACTTTTTGTCACAAAACAAGGAATTAAAAAATGTTTTCCCCTTTCCACCCCTAATTTCCATATGCAAATTAGGATTTGTTCGGTATTCGGCCGAATCTTTCGCCAAGGATTAGGGGGTTTGGCCAAATCCAAAATAGTGGATTGGGTGCATCCCTAGTATACGTGGAGCGGCACCAGTAAAGAATATCACACTGTGAGGCTCATTTATAAGCATAGGGCAAATTTGCACCTGGGCAGTAACTCATGGAAACCAATCAGAAGATTGCTCTCAGTGTTTGACCTGCAGCTGGCTATAAAAAGCTAATAATTGATTGGTTGCTATGGGTTACTGCTCAGGTGCAGATTTTAAAATTGCAAAAACAAACAAAAGTTGCAAGATTTGAAGGAAAAGTAAACCCTCAAAATGTTTTCCTTTGCCAATCTTTTTCACAGTTCCTCCACTGGATCATCAAAAAAACAAATAGAACCTAGTGCAATATTGCTAATATTCAATGCAGTCACCAAAGTATTACAACACTAACCTGTGTGTCTTGAACCATAGAAAGTCTATGCACAGAATTTACGTGTGTGTTCTGAAGTGCTATAGTGATTTCTACAAAATTATAAGTCAAACAAGGTGCTTGTACACTATAGCACTGTGTTCTAAAGTACTATAGCACTTTAGAACACACACGAAAATTCTGTGCATAGACTTTCTATGGTTCAAGACACACACAGATTTGTGTTGTAACACTTTGGTGACTGCACTGAATATTAACAATTCATAGCCTGTGGCGCTGATCTATAATTGTATCTTGATCAGTTGCAGATTTGCCCAGTGTTTATATCTGGTTAGCAGGTACTCTTACTGCTTTCTCTTCATCTGCTGTACATATTGATAGCCCTTGCCTTTTTCTTTTCACAAGGAAAACATCCCATAGGATATATTCTAGGTTACATTGCAGGGAACAAACCAGAGACACAAGTACATTTATATTCTCTATAGTTATGTGCCAGCCGGATTGTTTCCTGGGGACTTTTTTACTTTATTTTTGTTGTGGAAAACTGATCATATTGAAATGTCAGGAAATATTTGTAAAGCATTGCATTATCTGTAGTGGCTGTTATTTTCATGCCTGGGAATGTGTGGACGTGTTCTACTTTCTCCAGTGTGAATATATGGTAATGATATTTTAGCAGAGCAAAGGGAGTAATTGTACCTGAACACATTTTTTAATAAAGGAGCTAAGAGCCTGCGATATTGATTTCCCTGCAGCGAGAGGTACAACAAGGCACAGGAGATGGGCGTCAGTGATGAAACAATCAGTAACACAAACCAAGATTGCAGTTCAGCAGAGTAATGCTCACAGCCATGTACTAAGAGCATCGTTTGTCAGCAGCATTCTGCACTTACCTGAAGGAGAAGGTCAACCAGAAGAAAACGTAAACAATGGGAAAACAAACCAAAATAACATTAACAGACCCCGTGAATGTGTTCTGGCTGAATCGGTATGCTATTTAACAATGAAGAATTCATGAACCTAAAAGTGACCAATAGCAACCATGCTCTTCTGCTCATAGAGGGCACATTTCTGCAACAACCATTCTGCATGAGTTTCAGATCTTAAAGCAGTCTGTAGGTTTGCTGGAGAGCTTGTCGTATAAATAATATTCTGTTTGGGGTAACAGAAGGCTTCCTTTGTACACTCAAAAACTTTAAACAGAAAATAATTGGCACATTTATGTATAACAAAGCTCTGCGTATCTTGACAGCGCTATATAAATAAATGATGATGATAACAAATTGCTTTTTTCCAGTTCTCTATACCTTCTCGCAAGCTCAGAAACTGGCATAACATTTTTAACATAAGCCTCCTACAATTTCAAGACATTTAGGGGCAAATTTATTAAGGGACGAAAATTCGCCAGTAACGGCTTCGCAGACAGCACAACACTCCGCTAGGCAAAAATTCGCTGTTGAATGGACGTATATGTTGCAGCAAATACATTACACTACACAAGCCTGAGAAACCTTAATAAAAGAAAATAAAGTTGTTATATTGCCCTACACATGAGCCCAGTGTATAGTTTATGTGCCATATGTTAGGAAATGTAGGGGGGAAGCCGATCACCCCAAAAAATGTACGCTCTTTTGCAGCCTATCACCCTCAAAAAAGGAAAAGATGGCAGCATTTTTTGGGACTTTTTTTAAACAAAATTTTTAGGAAGTCCTATCCACTCTATTGAACTTCGCCTGGTCTGAGGTGGCGAAGGCAAGTCTGGCGCAAGAGGTAACGTTCAGTAAAATCCGCATCTTAGTGAATTTGCACAGTTATGTCCCTTCGCCAGAGCGCAACTTCGCGTGGCAATTGAGTGCGAATGAGCGTCACCGTCATTCTCTTTCGCTAGCGAAGTTGCACCTGTGCCCGTTAGTAAATTGGCAAAGTACTGAAATGACGTCATGCTGGTGAATATTCGCCAGTGTTAGTCACTTTGCCCTTTAGTAAATTTGCCCCATAGAGACAAACCAGGACAGGCCATACCATAACGTATCGTAATTGGCAGCTCCTGTGCATGTTAGGCTTGTATAGGGGAAATGTTGAGGGGATACATTCAGTAAAGACTGCTGAATAAAGTAGCCTTAGGCTCAATGAGCAAGGTAAAAAAGAAGCAAGAGCTTGGAGAGAGAAGCATTCGTACACCCACTATATGGGGTTTAACTTGACGTGGTATGGTGGTATACCAATTTTATGTGAATTAGTGATGGACGAATCTCACTGCAAATTTCTGCACTTCTGCTGAATAATAAAGTGCAACTGTTGCAAAGCCCCAGAGAAACCTTTCCTGTCTGTAAGGAAAACTAAGGGGTTTACCTTAAAGTTACTTTTCAGTTACCGTATATATTCGTGTATAAGCCGACCCGTGTATAAGCCGAGGTACCTAATTTACCTAAGAAAACTGGAAAAATTTATTGACTCGTGTATAAGCCTAGGGGTGAGAAATTATTTTAGGACATGGCCAATTTAAAGCTTTAACGTTGCTGCTTACTTACTGATCTGAAGCATGCATTAACTCCTCCATGCTGCTGCACATACTTCTTCCCCCTCCTCGCTTAATTCTGCTCCAGCCCCTCCCCTCTCAGCTCTTGTCAATCAGTCCTCCCTCTTCAGCCCTTCCCCTCCGTGCTCAAATGACAATGGTAGCTCTTCTTTCTGACAGGCACCATAAAGTATTTAAAAAGTACCGTATAACTCCAGAGCTGCAGCCCCTCCCGCAACTGAAATCAGGCTACAGGGAAGCGCAGGATACGAATGGAATGTCCTCCTCCTTTCCCCCTATTTCGAGGCTTCAGCGTCCCAGGGCAGCGTCAGAGACTCCCTGTACAGGTGCGTGCTCGTATCACAGAGTGAGCGCGCACCTCATCCCGTCTCGAGCGCTCCTCTTCTAAACTCTTGTGCGCTCCTGCGCGCAATACGGTAATGCGCACACATTGTCCCACATCTCCTGCGCAAAAAGGGGAAGGGCTGAGGAGTACTGTGTGATGAGAGCTTAGAGGGGAGGGGCTGAGGAAGCCACGAGCGGGGTGGGCAGCACGGAGGAGTCACTGCACACTGAGTAAGCGTCAACCTTTTTAGCTGACCCGCGTATAAGCCGAGGTAGAGTTTTTCAGCACATTTTGGGTGCTGAAAAACTCGGCTTATACGCGAGTATATACGGTAGTTATAGAATGACCAATTCAAAGCAACATTTTTTTTAAAATAGTTTTTGAATTATTTGCTGCCTTCTTCTGAATCTCCTCAGCTTTCAAATGGGGGTCACTGACCCCATTTTAAAACAAATGCTTTGTAAGGCTACTAATGTATTGTTACGTTTTATTACTCATCTTTCTATTCAGGGCCTCTCCTATTTATATTCCAGTCACTGATTCAAATCAATGACTGGTTGTTAGGGTAATGTGGACCACAGCAACCAGATAGTTACTAAAATTGCAAGCTGGAGAGCTGCTGAATAAAAAACGAAATAACTCAAAAACCACAAATAAAAACCAATAGCAAATTGTCTCAGAATAGAGTATACAGTAAATCTCTACATAACACTAAAAGTTTTTTTTTAAAGGTGAACAACCCATTTAATGTGCTGCTTCAACCTGTCAGGCTTGTGTATTATTTTCCCCCAACCTTGGTCACAGGTTTCATCGAACAGCAACAGTTGTTCTTAATATTAACAGTATCTTCATTGCTGCTATTGAGAAGCTGAAACTTAAGGCTGGTGCAATAAATAAAATATTTCATTTTTACCCATATTGATTTTTAGGGTTTAGTTCTCCATTAAATAATGGCTTTCCAATGTGTAAGACAAAATGATCAGGGCAAGCTGAAATCCCAGCAAGATCTGACACTGAACATCTACGTTAAAGGATAAGTAAACTTAAAATATGTAACTGCTTAGGTGCTTTTCTAAACACTTTTAGAATTCACATTATTATTTTTTTTCACTCTCAGAGCTGTTTAACGTTTCAAGTTTCAGATGCCCTTTTCCTTTCTCAAGCAGGGCAACATCAGAACACTCCTCTGTTTTCCTTCTTTGTGACTATACAGTTACATAAACTGACCAGCAGGTGGCACAAAATGTATTAATATTGGCAGTTAATAAAAACATAAATCGCTCTGAAATGGAAAACAATTAATGCAAATAGCAAAAGTGCTTAGAAAAGCGCCCTGAGCAACTTTACATACATTTTTACAGGTTTACTTCTCCTTTAGAGGCAGTAGCTTTGTTTCAGTGGCCTTAATATACAGACCATACAAAAGTGGAAAACTGGCAGTAAAGTAGCAGAAAAAAAAACTATCTGCAAATAACACACTAGTCATTTAGTCGTTTGCTAGTGATTATCCAAATTGACTCCAAACCACAGCGGTCTCAACTGTTGTGCTGTGGCTTCAGAATACAAAGAACTCGCAATCACACAAACTGACAGATGACACAATCCTTCCTGCATGTAAATGAAAATTTTCACTTTATGTTCCGCGCTTGAATTGAAAGGTATTCTTAGACTGTCAAGAACAGTTGTTGCTATGTGGGTCATTAGGCGAATGATGTCTGACAGCTTCGCATGAAGTGATTGCGGCAGGGATGGGATCTGCAATGTTCAGCCAGGTTTGAAGCCGGACACGGTGGGTATACGTATATTGTGCAGACATCTTTATGCTGAAGCAGAACATTCAAATATTTCTAATTTAAGATGCCATAAAACAAGAGATTCTGAGTGAGGGTTATATAGTTAATTCTAACTTGTATTTACAAGAGAAATCATCCTATGACTGTGGTGCTTGGTGTAATTCTCTTGCACTTATGGGATGGGCAGGGCAGGCAAAACCTGTGGGTTCAGGTTCCGATGCGTTAGTTCCTGGTACAGATAACAGGCCACACTGGAAGGAGAGTCTTTCCCTGTTGGTGATCAACTCGCAGCAAACTGTCTCCTCTAATAATGTGACTGCACCAACCCACCCATTTGTGACAACAAAGGGAATTGGGCCAGTTAGGATTCAGAGGGAAATCGTCTAGCCTGCCCATACTGTAAGTAAACAAAACTAAACTTTGCTTTGTATTTATAAGATAGTTTACCCTTAAATGCACTAGATGGCACTGGTCCAGGAGCATACATAAACTGGGCAGCCCCCCTGCAAACAATCTTCAGAGGTGTGATATTGGTGTGTAGGCAGCCATCTCAGGTCATTTTGCCAGGTCATGTGCTTTCAGAAAGAGCCATCACTTTAGGCTATTGTTTCTTCTACTCAATGTAACTGAATGTGTCACAGTGGGACCTGGATTTTACTATTGAGTACTGTTCTTAGCTCTACCAGGCAGCTGTTATCTTGTGTTAGGGAGATACTATCTAGTTACCTTCCCATTGTTCTGTTGTTAGGCTGCTGGTGGGGGGGGAGGTGATATCATTCTACAGCAGTAAAGAGTGACTGAAGTTTATCAGAGCACAAGTTGCATGACTGGGGGCAGCTGGGAAACTGACAAAATGTCTAGCCCCATTTCAGATTTCAAAATTAAATATAAAAAATCTGTTTGCTCTTTTGAAAAATGGATTTCAGTGCAGACTTCTGCTGGAGCAGCACTATTAACTGATGCTTTTGTAAAAAATTTCCCCATGACAGTATCCCTTTAAACTACAACCTCTCCATATTCTTGGCCACCTGAGCACCCGGCTGGCAAGCCGCCCATGCTCCCTCCCTCTTGCTGCCACTTTGCAATGCAGCCGGCAAGTGGAGGTTTTCTTAAAACTATAGAGGAAGCAGACCCTGTGGTCCAGGACCCCCTGTTCCCCACCCCAGTGTCGGACTGGGCTGGCAGAACACCGGGAAATAACCCGGTAGGCCCGACCCTCATGGGCTCCTGCTGCCCCAGACCCGCTCCCCCAGAAAAGATAAAGCTGTTGCTGTGGCGCATCTTCTGTGCATGCGCGTCTTCTGCGTGCACGACAAGGTGTGTTCATGGATGTGGGCAGGGGACTGGAAGTTAGGGGCCCTCGGTTGCGTCTTTTGAGTGCACACGGTGCATTCGTGGAAGCGTGCAGGAGGGGGCCCTTTGGACTGCCAGGAGGGGGGGGGCCCTGGGGACAGCAGCCCCGGTGGGCCCCGAGCCCCCCAGTTCAACCCTGCCCTCCCCCCCACATCTGCTTCCTCTGTAGTTACACCACTGCAATGGTCTCTGGATCTCTATCAGTTCCACTACGGGGGCCAGGCACACTAGCAGGAGAAAAAGTTGGACAATAAAATGCTGCCCACCACTGGCATAGACACAACTTTTATTGTGATCCATTAATATTCACATTTTTTCTGCCTTAAAATTGAATATTTCAGCCTCTTGCTCAAAGCACATCAGATTAAGACCAAATATATGATCTTGCTGAGCCATCTGGTGCCATAGATCAGGAGGGGACCCACTACTAGCACAGTAGATTCTACAGCGAGTGGCACCTAATGGTGTAAGAATCAGATTCATTAAGATTTGGGGGAACAAAATCACTATTTATCACAAGTGAAAAAAACATTTTCCCACTATTTATCATGCTTTACTGCTAAGGGGTGAAAACATTTTTTGCTCACATTTCTTATAGACTTGCATTTTGCCAACTTCTCCTTCACTTAAAAATATTCTCACTTCAGAGAACTGAGAAAGCTTGCAAAGTTCTGACCTATATAAAAGAATGTTTTCTATAGGAGTTCATTAAAAACATAACTATAGATGCAAGAAATTCACCAAAGAGAATTCTACAGATCAAAAACGTGATTATAAATGCAAAACAACTGACAAATAAGAATGCTGATTCCCAGTTGCTTACAGTGGAGATTTGGGGAAATGTTTTATTTTGCAATATTGCTTTAAGAATACAACCCTGCTGTGCTGGACTACATCTCCCAGCATCCCTCAATGTGTATTATATGTTACATTATTCTGGGACTTGTAGTCCAGCAACAACTGAGTAAAGTTTGGTTGAGCAGTGCAGAGCAACACATCAAATCAGGAAACAAGCTGCAGTTGCATTCAGTATTTGTCAGGAGGGATTTTTTTCAGCCCATATCCTATTATTTAGGCCTTTTTATAGGATTATTTCTCCCTTCCCACTAGTAACTTCTCTGCTGAATTACCAATGTCATTACAAAAGGAGGACATAGCTGCAGGTCAGTTAACTTTGTATACTATTTCACAGAATCCTATGGAAAATGCCTCTACCAAGTGGCACGTACAGTAATAAACAATGCCTCCAAATTTGTTTGTCTATTTATGGGGAAACACATGCAAAGTTCAACTATCTATTAATAGGGAGAAAGTAGCTTTTAATTCCATATTACATTAATTATTCTTGTGAATAATACAGATTATAAGGGCACAGCTTTCAAAAATCGGTATATTCTCTAGCATACGATTATATAGTGAATAAAGTACCCCTTATTGTAAAATAAGGATATTACAATGTTTTTATACAGGTCATGGAACTCCGAGGTTACTTCTAATATCGAGGATTGAAAAAGGATAAACCTGTAATATAAAACTTATCTAATGAGAATTATACAGGGGTCTGACTGTGTCCGTATGGAGATTTCTTTGGAAAAAAGAGAGAGAAAGTACCCTGGATATTCACCTAGACTATTTTTCAATAATTACCGGAGGTATTAAGTTCATATTGGTTAAGAGACTTAATTGAATTGTCAATACCAGTAATTTGTTGATTGTTGTGGGTAGAAATTCTTTATTTACAAGCACTTTCTAATACAAATTGTATGAATGAACTGACAATACAACACAAGAGATGAGAATTCACAATTTTATTGATGATCATCATATAAAACTGATTAGGAATCTTTAATGAATTTGGGGGAATTGATAACAAGTGAATACATTTATTTAATTTAATGAATTGGTAACTTTTTTGAATATAACAACTTTTCTAATTGGTGAATACATGGGGTACTTTCTCTTTTTTCCAAAGAAATTACTTCTAATATCCTCATATTTTCCAACAAGGGTTTCTTTATTTATTAAAATACACAGGTTTTAGTGAGTCATGTGACAAAAATGACATCACTAAGAGCTATTTATAAGGATATCAGTTACAGGATATTCATGGTTTTTGTATAGTATATATATTGCAGCTACATCATACAAAATAGTTTTCTGTATATTTGATCTTCTCTCCATAGTGTACATGTTGCATTCCTATGTGGAAAGGTTCTTGCAAGAGACTATTGATCAGTCGCAGTGTCTTTATTGAGTGCTTTATAACACAAGTGTACATCAAATGCTCCACACCCTGCTAAATTAATTTACAAGCATTTTTAAATAGTTCAAAAAACACCTCTTTCTTTTGTTCATTCAGAAAGTCCTCTGTGGGAGAATCACTTTCTTGTTACGCACGGAGATTCCGGATTTCAGACGTTATCTATAAAAGTTTGTTCCCTGGAGCATGCACCCACCATGAAGACTTTAAGTACAAAAAGATCAAATTGTAACAAAAATCAAATCTAACTCTAATCTATGCAGAGGGGCAACTTAGAATTAAATTATACCCCCTCATAAAATAGGAATACAATATAAAAACAAAACAGGAAACACAAATATTGATACAATGCTTTCAAACAAAGCTCTATACTATCACATGTTTCAACATTTCTTGCACAGAAACTAAAATTCCCAGTTATTTTTTTAGGGAAATTCAAGTTAAAGTCTTAATAATAATAAAAAAAAAGACGTACAGTATTTTGTCACAAACTGTTAAAGAATAAAAAAAAAAAAAAGAAAAGAGA